>CM060881.1:90390000-91590000 GCA_030762935.1 Hymenopus coronatus | reverse complement strand
ACCAGCAGATTATCCGCGACATAGGTACTATTGTAAAAGATGACTACTCAACACAACAGCAAAATAAAGTCCTTAAAATAAATACAACTTCAGTCAATGACTTCCAAGCCCTTACAAAATTCCTGGAAGAATCAAAGCTCCCTTTTCACACCTTCCGTGATCCAAATTTCAAAAGACCTGAAGTTATCTTGAGAAATGTTCCCTACTCTCTTACAAACGACGACATAACCACAGAATTAACCACTCTGAAGTTACCAGTGATAAAAGTTACAAGACTCTTTTACAAAGATCGTCAACCTATGCCGCTATGCGCTGTTGAATTAGAAAACAATGAACAAGGAAAGAAGATCTTTGAAGTCAAACACATTCACCATGCTTTAATAAAAGTTGAATACCGTAAGAAACCCACAAGCATCCCACAATGCAAACGACACGATGCCAGCGCTATGGGCATACTAAAAACTTCTGTCGACTTGCACCTCGATGTGTAAAGTGTCCCTCTAACCATCATTTCTCTGAATGCCCAAAACACAAAGATACTCAGCCCTCCTGCGTGAACTGCGGAGAAGCTCATCCGGCAAATTTGAGAGGTTATCGTATTTACTTGGAATTAAAAAATAAATACAATGCAACTGTAACCGAACCCGTAAAAACACCTACACCACCAAAGCTAAACCTGGAGAATTTTCCAAAGCTGATACCAACTTCTTCTTGTTCTGCTCCTGAAACTCCTCAGTGGCCACGCTCAGTTCCTCCAGAAGATAAAAGTTACCGACATTCCACTCAGCAAGCATTTACACAAAATGCTTCTTCTGCTTCTTCCTCCGATGACACTGGAAACCTTATTCAGCTAGCTATTAATTTTCTAGCACCATATCTACCAAAAATCAAATCCTTTTTATTACAGCTTTTTGCAAGTTTGTTTGCTAAAGGCCACTAAAAATCAAGAATATACATTCTCTCAACTAACTATACTAAACTGGAACGCTAACGGAATCAAAGCCAAGCGGGAAGTCTTTCTGGAATTCATCTCAAGACACAACGTCGCAGTAGCTTGTGGCACTGAGACTCATCTAGCACCACAGGAAACGTTTTCAGTAACTCGTTATGCAGCGTATAGGTCCGATCGCGAAGCTCTCGTCGCCTCGGGTGGAGTGGCCATCTTCATTCGAAAGGAAATACACCACTACTCGGTCCTACTACCCCAACTAACTAGCCTCGAAGCTTGCGCAGTTCAAATATCCATGCAAAACTCCACTAAAACGACAATAATTTCAGCATACAAGCCACCAGGACTTTGCCTCAATGACCAGGATATTACTACTATATTCTCTGACACAGTGCCAACCCTTCTCGTGGGAGATCTAAATAGTAAGCATGAAACATGGGGATGCCGTGTGACAACTCCAAACGGAAGACGACTATTAACAGCAGCTGAACGCAATGCAGTTAACATCTTAGCCCCACCTGGTCCTACTTTCTTTAGGCAAAATGTAGCACCTGACATACTAGACATAGTACTTTACAAAAATGTATTAGGCTTTCCCACCATGGCTGTTCTACCTGAAATGGACTCTGACCACTCCCCAGTCTTGATATCATTTGACAACAATCTGATTTTACGTCCACAGTCCACTAGGAGACTCAGCAGAGGTGTCATACATTGGGAAACCTTCCAACATGTAATTGATAACGAGCTAAAACCTGCGTGCAACCTGAAAAGTCCCAGTGATGCAGAAGCAGCAATTCTTGAGTTCACAAAAGTCATAACTTCAGCCATAGACAAATCCACAGCTCCAGCTAGACCTCAGCAACAAAGAAAACCCTATCACGAAACTTTGCCCTCTAAGATCAGATCTCTCTTGAAAGAAAAACACAAAATGCGCCGGCTTTGGCAGAAGTACAGAGAAACCTGGCAGCTTCATCGCTTGAACCAACTCACAAGAAAGATAAAAAAACAAATGGATGAGTACCGGTACTTGACTTACCAACGGCACCTCTCCAGCATTTCACCAGAAGATTCATCCTTGTGGAAAGAAACCAAAAGAATATTAAAAGAACCGACGCTTATTCCACCCTTAATACAAGATGAAAAACACTACATAACCGACTTTGAGAAGTCGGAACTATTCGCAAATACTCTACAATGTATCTTCAGCCCAAACCCAGTGATAAATGAAGAATTCAACGAAATTGAACGTTTTCCTGGTTCTTATACCACTGCTCCACTTCCCATTGACTTCACTTCGCCAAAAGAAATCTTGTTCATAATCCAGCAACTACCAGCAAGAAAATCGCCTGGTCATGACCTAATTCCAAATTTTGTATTAAAACATCTGACTCGCAAAGCACTTCCTATTCTCACTCTTCAATAGTTTGATACGTATGGGCTACTTCCCCAGAATCTGGAAACACGCTATAATTATTGTTATTCATAAACCTGGGAAAAGCTCCTCAGACCCAAACAATTATCGTCCTGTAAGTCTGCTACCAACTCTGTCCAAAGTGTATGAAAAGATTATACTGAAGCGTTTAACAAAATTTCTCAATGAAGCATCAGTATTACCTCGCTTTCAATTCGGTTTTCGTCGTAAACATTCAACCACCCATCAAATTCTCCGGATTACAGAGCAAGTGGCACAAGGCTTCGAGAAGAAAGAACACACAACTGCAGCTTTCCTTGACTTCACTCAGGCATTCGACAGGGTTTGGCATCAGGGTCTTCTATACAAACTGTTCATCAACGGCATTCCAGACTACCTCTATAAAATAATTTCCTCCTTTCTGTCACAACGAACATTCTCAGTCCGCATAGGTAGTTGTCACTCTTCTACAAAACCTATAACAGCCGGAGTTCCTCAAGGATCTATCCTGGGACCAGTTCTGTTCAACCTGTACACCTCTGATATGCCTGCAACGTCTACAGCTCAAATCGCTATGTATGCGGACGATACTGCAATCTTCTCAACACATCGCAATATCCACACCGCCAGAAATCACCTTCAAGAGGCCTTAATCTTAATTATACCCTGGCTAGACAACTGGCGTATTTCGCTCAACCAGCAAAAATGTGAAGCAATCGTCTTTACACTATGCAGACAAAACTATCCACCACCAGTAACGCTCCCAGCGAAACAGATACCCTGGAAAACTAATACAGAAACAGTGAAATATCTCGGTGTACTCCTGGATCGACGACTCACATGGAAACCACATATAAGCAACAAACTTAAACTAGCCCGAGCAAGACTGGCAAAACTCTACCCCCTCCTCAACAAAAGATCTTCACTCAAACTAAAAAACTGCACACTACTTTACACGACTCTATTAAGACCACTGCTACTATACGCTTGTCCAGTTTGGGGAGGAACTAGTCCTTCTGAAATCAAACGTATCCAGACATTTCAAAACAAAATATTGCGAATCTCAACGAATGCACCATGGTTTGTCAGAAATAGTCAACTACATAGAGAAACTGGAATCAGCATCATTCAACAGTCAATTACTTCACAATCCGTTCAGTTTTACAGCAAGCTAAAAGACGTCTCAGGAGCCATTCACTATTCTATTGGCAGAAAATCTAGCTATCCAACTCGCATCAAGAGTCGCCTACCACTGGACCAGCTCTCACAGCAAGACTTTCTGTAAAATAAATACAAAAAAATGTACCTACTTATGAGGGGCCCAATGGGGCTTACCTCATTTCAATGTTATTCAGTATCATGCATGTAAACAATGTCTAAAATCAATGATCTGTAGAGCGCACATGCGCTGATCGATCAATAGATCATTTAAAAAAAAAAAGTTGGCTATCGCTTTAGCCTATTGTGTTCCTTTATTTCCATTCTACTTACAATGAAGGAAGTTATAGGACCATTTCTGCTAATGTTTATCTCGATTAGCTTGAAGCAGATAGAAGAATACGCGTTTTAACAATAATTTGTTACAGAGACGTAGAGAAAGTCATGTGAATGGAACACATCAGATTTTTTATTTTAGAGCTACAATGCCAAATTGAAATTAAGAGTATTCTTTGGCATTGTACTAGCAAATGCAAATAAACTGAAGTTGCTCTTTTTAAATAATTCAGCGAAATTATTACTAATTCCAAAATTCTTTTATTAAGCTTTTCAACTACTCTTTGTGCATTTTAATTAATAGAACTCGCAGCTTCGTCGTCACAGGCAGAACACGTGGTACTCCATTCATGTATTAATTTCTCTAGCACGTACGTACATAGTAACTAGAGAAGATATTGTATTCTACCAAAAAGTTCGATGTCGGGACTTCACCGGGTATGTTTTGAGGTCCCCTGAGTCCGAAAAAAAATTAGAACAAGATCCATCAGAGAGAGAGAGAGAGAGAGAGAGAGAGAGAGTGTGTGTGTGTGTGTGTGTGTGTGTGTGTAGGTGTGTGCGTGAACAACATAGCTCAAACGAAAAGACTATTAAATACCAAACTTGCTGTTTATGTTTAGTATATTCCAAGAATGCAAGACGAATATTTTCAAGAAAATACTCCAACACATACTACACTTTAGCTGGAAATGTTTTTAAAATGTTCATTTTCTCAAAAATTGCTCTTAACTATTTTCATTAAAATGCCGTATATTAAAAATACTTACACCACAAATAAAATATATTTTGAATTGTCTGGGAATAGCCTGATAACCTCTTTATTTTGGATGAGTTTTGCCGAATTTTGATAACGTTTAAATCGTAAGAGATAGACAAAAACTTACTATACAAAAACACATCGTCGTTAAAACACATTACGTATGTCATATACGTTTTCATTGTAAAATTGACAATGTTCTCGATATTCCTTGTTAATGGTTTCAATATTAAACTATCTTTTCTCAAATGGGACAATGCAAAGCGAACCGAACCTCAACTGTTTCACATAGGGGTCAGCTTTTAAAACATTTGATATCATCTAATGTACTCCCTTATTTCCCTGCTATTTAGAAGCACGTAAATAAGTGATAAGACCAATTGTGCTAATGTTTATCTCGACTAACATGGTGTAGATAAAAGAATAATGTTTGGTAAGAATAATTGTATATGGAACGGTAGAGAAAGGTATGTGAATGGAAGATATGAGATTTTACTTGCAAATGAATGTGTTCTTACACAGCTGTACACCTAGTTCCCATATTAGCTCTACGCAGAAACTGAATATGGTTGGATATAACATTTGTGCTATCAGAAATGTGTGTGTTGTTTCTTCTCAAGATGATGAAATGAAATGGCGTTTTATTTATGGACGCTCTTTAACTGCTGTGTTTCTCAGCGCCCCATTCTATACTGGGCGTGAAAGACCGCTTAATTTTGCTCAGAGGCTTCCCTATCAGGCTTGAGGTTCTTTTACGTGCCGTAAATCTACGACACGAGACCAACAGCTTTACTTTCCTTTCGAAAAAATCCATCGTCCTCCGCCGGGTTTGAACCCGCGACTTTGGGTATATGGTAATCATTACACCACGAAGGGCGACTCAAGATGATGTATTTTATGAAATAACGAGTTACAAATTTTTGCCTGTTTGCCCTGAAAACGAAGTTGGATACGATTTACTGACAATCCTTAATAAAACACTTTTCCTGTTTTTGTAATATACGAGCTTTAGCCAGTGCATGGAGATAAACGAAATCAACAGAAATAGGAAAAAATACAACTTTTTTTTTTTTTTTTTTTGCCAGAACACCGTCAATTTGTTTTATGTAACAGTTTTATAGGTTTATTTCCACATAGTTTAACTCATATTAATTTAAACAATATTTGTATAATTTGAATTGAAGTATACAAGAAAAAATGTTCAAGCTATTTGATATCAATCCAGTTTACCTATAGGTAGGCAGTAAACATTACATAAGAAAGCGGAATGTGACTTTCTCTGTAATTTATAGAGTTTAAAAAGTGTTTACAATGTGTAATGTCTGTAGATTTAATTGCATGGATAACATGTGTACAGTGCACTAATTAAAAAGAGTGAAAACGCCAACTGAGGGTGTTTTTTCCAAATGCGAAAGCGTACTTGCACTATTATGGTGCATCACATGTTAAGCATTAGAGAAGCACAAGAACGTATCATTTGCTAGTCATTCGCTAATAGTAACTTTACCTTTATCCTTGTTTCAGCTGCCTTATATTTCTCCCTGAGTTTTTAGCCTAGAGATGCGAGCAAAAAGAGACTTGCTCACTGACGTCACAGAGTATCAATTGTATTCTCGTTACATAGCTAAAAGAATATAAATCATGTTGTTCTAGTTACTAACCTGGTATTACTTTCTTTAGCACAGCATACATCTGCGGTAGAACAGTGTTGAGAACTTCCCCTTCTCTTGTAAACAATGTGGAATTTGTAATGAATTCACCGCTGGAACCCGAGCTAATGGAACGTTTGATAATTATATTCAGTGGTTCTTCTCTTTGCTCACAGTTTACTGTTACTCTATATAGATCGCTGGTAAAATTGTCTCCCTTGTTAAGAGCCATTCTTGATCTGAAGTTGGTAATATTAAGTTTGGGATCCTTCAGCCATTCCCTCATAGCTGTCTCCAGAAGCTTCCTGTCAGGCCAGCTTTCACTTGGCCGGTCTTGGTCTTTTATCACCTCAAAAGACATCAGAATTCTGCAACACAAATGTTGATTTGGTAAATTTTCTGCCATTTGATAGTTGAGTGATTTTAATTTTATAACATGGAACAGAAGGTAAAGGGCGAAATTGTTTTAACATATACAATATCACAGAGTGGATAGAACTGAGTTTCAAATTGAGGTTTATTGAGGCTGTTGTGTATGGAACATTTATCTAAACGAGTCCATTATTAATACCATTATTTTATAAACGTCTATATTTATTCAGAGTTGCTGAATTGCTAAACTCGGGGAGATCCATAGTGATCCCTTACAGCCTGTTTGCTGTCTCGGCTGATAAGAGTGTGTCTGCCTCTCTGCCAATAGATTCATGCTACTAAGCAATATGTCTTCCTTTTTGCAAGATGTAACGAGCTTTCCTGAATTCAGTTTCAGTTGGCGCCAACTAACCCTAGTGTAATTGCAAATATAAGCAATGATCAATGACAGTGACAGTGACTTAAAAAACAACGATAAAGATGAAGTTGATAATGAAGATGATTTAGGAGAGGAGCCACTACGCAGCGACTGAGAGGTTTGGTGCTGTAGCCGTGGACGGGACGAAGTGGCAACAGGGTGACGGAGCGGCCACGACGTAAAGCAACTGTCAAGGATCTCTATGGATCTCTCCGACTTTAGGCTATCATTTAGCATGCATCTGGATTCTCAATCCAAGTAGGCTTCATTGTTTTTTAAATGTTAAATGAGGTAAGGGAGGTCATTACAAACTTGGCACTTAGCGAATCGTTTTCATTCCCTTCAGGATATAGAAAAAGGAGCCGTGAACTACAGGGCATATTTCAACCTTCCCTAAACGTTAAACTTATCATGAAACGTAAAATCATAAATTTTTAATTAATTCCATCTTATGTGTAATTTACCTAAAACAGTAACTAGTACATTTGAGATCATCATATAGCCACAAAGACCCAATTTAAATATTATAGCGTAGCGCCTCTGGCTCGAGCGTATTAAGAATACGCCGAACGTCCGAGCAACCGACCAACTGCCCAGGAAGAGATAAGGGATAGCGATTTTGCCCACCAAAAACACCAGAAGTGGTATCCAGAACGGAAGTCTTCTGGATCATTCTTTTCCCGGCTTTCAGAATATTCTAGAACTCTGTGGTAAATCCCTGCGACTGTATAAACCATCATATTCGCGAGGAGCTAGTAAGTGAAATAAAAAGGGCGTTTCTGATGCCAAAACATGCTTTGTCCTACTTGTGAGTTTTGAAATCTTTTGTGACGTACTGTTGTGCTGCAGAATACCAGGAAATTCGACTCCCCAGCGAGTGTAAACGTGTCTGTTCCATGTCATAATGCAGAAACCCTTAATATAATTAATGAAATAAAATTACACAATCCTAGGTAACCAATTAACTTATTTGATAAAGACATATAGTCTGCATCTAACAAAGAAATACTCTTTTTAGTTAATATAAAATATCAGTTCGCTGATTTCTAATATTAAAGAGTTTCCTCTCCTTATATCGTTATTTAGCATGCCCAGTTAACAAGATGGATTACATCATTTCCAAGGAAATTAAGTAAAACTTATTTACATGAGAGTTATTAGGTTTCGATATCCACAAACTTCAGTGCAACATCTACAGAATTAGAAAAAAGGTTATTCAGAGGTCCCTGGCCATGTTTCACTATATGGAGTGAATGGCAATTAAAGAATCACATATAGCAAAACATCAACTGACGCTTTTTAAACTTCTTCTGTTTGTGAACTGTGCAACATGTCTATGTGTTCCTTGCAATATTAGTATAACAGGTTTTTGTTAGATTTTATTGCAAGGTATTCTTCATAGCAACTGTTTATACTCCGTAGGATAACAACAATTATGTTTCTACCCCTGACATTCTCCACTAAAAGTCAAGTTCTTCTTCTCATGCTTACCCATTTATTACGTTCGTATTCATCTACAAGGGTTTATAAATCCATTTCAACCTTTTGGTAGTTTATGAAATGAGTGATGTCCCTCAGAATAATTTGAGATTTTCAATTATGAAAGAATTAGAAACATTAGTTGAATGGATTTTGAGCTTACCCTACATAAACACACACGAGGTTTCATAACATGTTGTGATCAATTGCAGGTTCAAAAACCCTGAAGTGGTCTACTACTCAAGACATACATACACACGAAGTGCTCAACCATGATACTGCAGGAGCCACGGGTTTGTTGACATTCTCAAGACTTGGGAACGAGGGAACTGAGTGGAAAGGCGACAATGGGAATGTACAGTTATACAATACAAACGTTACTAACCTGATACTGTCTTCACATTAACTTATTAAACATGGTTTTTAGATTCAGGAGTCCTTAAAACAGAATTTCCTTCTAAGTCTCAGTACCGAGTTTTTGAGTGGAATATATATATCTTATCTACCTACTCTGCACAGTGTGCATACTTGGTCGAGAAAGTAAAATTCTGATTTGTGATTTTCTCTACTTATGCTGTAACAAATTATTCTTACAAGAGCCTATTCTTCAATCTCTTTCATGCTAATTTAAGATAAACATTACCAGAAATAGCCTTATAAGTATGCTCCTTATAAGTAAGGAGAATAAGGGAATAAACTAAGCCAAAGCCTTTTAAACCTATCGTTATTTGAAACAATTGGCTTTGCGGCCACGCCGTGGCCAAGTGGTTAGACCACTCGCCTCTCACCTAGACGGCCCAGGTTCGATCCCAAGCGACTGCATGTGAGATTTGTGATGGACGAAGCGGCGCAGGGGCGGGTTTTCTCCGGGTTCTCCGGTTTCCCCCGCCAGTACATTCCACGGGGGCTCTATCATCGTGTCATCGCCTACGGTGTCAGAGCAGTAAAAGCGGGCGTTAAACACTACCCAAAAAATTAAGTTCGCTTTGCGAAGGTCATCCGAAAAACTAAAGAGAGCTCAAACCAGAGATGACTTCCTGTTTGAGAATAGTTTAAGTAGATTAAAAAAATAACAAAGAATATCTCGGAAATGGTTAACTCCACATAAAATGCGTATGACATGAATAGCGCGTTTTGATGAGGTCTGCATACATTGTTACTTTTCTAGCACGAATGTACAGAGTGAATTGAGTTGATATTGTGTTTCACCAGAAAATCTGATACCGGGATTTCACCCAAAATACAGGTTTTTAAGCCTCACGAAAGAAAAAACATTTTTAGAAACATGTGTGTGTCCTTCTCTCTCTCTCTCTCTCTCTCTCTCTCTCTGTGCGTGTGTGTCTGAGGCAGCATACTTAAAAAACGAAATGTCGGTTAAACACCCAACTATTTAACTTCAGTAGATATCTCCCAAGGATGCGACAAGAATATTTTAAAGAAAAACCCCCCACCCCCAACTACCCTTTACATGGAACATTTGTCGAATATTTTGATTTTCTCAAAAATGGCTCTAACAATTTTCATTAAAATGTTTAAGATATTTTCAAGACAAACGAAATGTATATCTTGGATTTTCTGGGAATAGCCTCTGAAGACCGCTTCATTTTGGATGAATTTTGTATAACTTTTGTATCACACCTAACCTAGTCTAGTTCTAGTGCATTCCCTCAATTCCCTTCAGCTTACTAAGGAGCAAGTAAGAAGACAAATTCTGCTGTTTATCTCCATTAGAATGATATAGATAAAAGAATAATCTGTTGTAAGAAAAGTTTGTCGAATAGTTGGAAAAAGTGATGTGAATGAAATTCATCAGATTTTTGTGTAGTAACTCTTCGTCCATCAGTTATACAGTTATACAAAAGTGGTCCAGAATGAAGAGATATTCAAAAGTTATTCCTATAAAATTCAAGATATAAGTGTTATTTGTCACGTAAATATATTTAATATACGGTATTTTAATCAGTCACGAGAAATTGGAAAATTTGAAAAACCTTTCATATAAAGAATATTTTGGGGTGGGTGGAATTTTCTGAAAATCTTCGTGTTGCATCCTTGGAAGACACTAAACGCAAATACCAATTTTGGCATTCAACCGACCTTTCGTCTTTGAGTTATGCTGTCCATACACAAACATATACACACCACACACTCGCACACATCCAAGTACACACAACACACACCTACTCACAGATACGCACACTGTCCTTTTTCTGAAATTGATTTGCTTTATTAAAGGGCCCTCAAAACATTTACGTTGAAATCTCTGTGTCGAAAATTTTGGTAAATACTATACCTTCGCTATCTATTATGTTCACTCTACATACACGCTACAGAAAGTAAAAATTGTTACTTCAATACTTTTTAATGCAAGTCAAATGTTAAATTTAACTACTTCTACTCTAGTACTACATTTCGCGACCTGATGGTTAAGTTGGTAGTAACCACGTGATCACTGATTAGCGGCACGGCAAGTGAGGTTAGGGGAGTATGCCAAAGGCGGAACTGAAGCACAGCTCTGACGTAACATGCGATATCCAAACAGCTGAGTCGCTTTTAAGCGTCCTCGCCACAAAGCAAGAGTTACGAGGTTCATTAAACGCTTACCTGCTTGCTCTGGACTTGTAGCTGCTCTGGAACACACTGTCACTAATCTAATGGAGTTATACAGTTAAGAGACTTTATCTTAAGTGTTAATAATCTCTATTGTCCAAAGCACACAAGATAAAACAGATTACGATATGTTACAAGCTGCACCTTTCATTCTCTCTGGTGATTTTCGATTCACTAACAACACCGGCCGGCCGTCTCGCAACGTTTTATTTATCGTCAACTGAGAGCAGTGTTGCCGGTCACTAACGTACATTGCTAACAGTTGCGCAATCCAAAGAGGCGGACGTCTAACCTAAAATTCTGCAAGTTGTAGGATTGGTCAGGAAACGTGAAATACTTAGGAGTTCGGTAACGATCTGTATTAAATGGTTTGCTTAACTATTTTATCATAAGAGTCAGTCAGTTCTATTAATTTGCTCACAATTAATTAAAAATGTTACTGCTTTAATTTTACGGAAAAATAAACGGTTTTCCCCATAATGAACCAGATTTTGTTATCACACCAATCTATGTTTGAGGAACACTTTGTTTTTCTTTTTCCGTACTATTTTTTTTTTTCTTTGACTACCGCGTAAAAATATGGATAAAGGTATTGGATTTTACCCAAAAATTCAATACCGAAATTTCATTGGAAATATACGTTTTGAGGCTCGCTGAATAAAAATGTTTTTTTTAAAAAAAAGGTCCGTGATTCTGTTAACAGCATAATTAAAAAAAGTAGGTTGATTCCCAAATTTGATATCTTCCAAGGATGTGACACGAAGATTTTCAAAAATATGGCACCGTTGGCTTAAAAACGTTTCGAAAATATTTGATTTTATCAAAAACGGCATATTTTGATCAAACCACCATATGCTTTAAAATAATTTTATCAGAAATGAAATGTAATATCCTGAATTTTCTGGGAATAGCCTCAGAGACCCTGTGCATTCCGGATGACTTTTACATTACTCATAAACCATAAAGGATAGAAATCCTGTAATTACACAAAAAACTGGTGTGTTCCATTCACATGACTTGCTCTGTCTGTTCTACAAATAAATTTTTCTTATAAAAGATTATTCTTTTATCTACATCATGCTAATAATACAAACATTGACAGAAATAGAATTACTACTTATTTCCTTATAAGTATAAGAGAAATAAGGGAATACGCTAGGCAAAAGCGACATTCCAACCTTTTAAAAACTGACGCTGTGCGATTCGGTTCTGTTCCCATAGCCAGAAGTAAAACAAAACAGATGGAAAGGATGTGGACTTCCTGTTTAAGGAAACATTAAGTATTTTAAAGTTTAAACAAATAATAGGGAATATCTCAGAAATGGTTAGCTCTATAGAAAAACTATGTGGCATAGTTTTAAGGTGTTTTAAGGAGGTCTATAATTTTTTTGTGTTATAGTTTACCAGTTAGCAAAAAGTCATTATGCATGAAAAGGATTTCATTAGCTATTCCCAAGAGATTCAGGATGAATGTTTTATTTTTCATGTAAATATCTTTAACATACAGCATTTTCATCATCGTTAGAGCCATTTTTGAGAAAATCGAAAATTTCGAATGTTTCATGTAAAGCATATATTGGCGTGGGGGAAATTTACTGAATTTAAATTCTAAATTTAAAACACTACAAAACACTAGACTGGCGTTTTTTCCACCCTAAAGATCGATATCCAGATTTCACTGGAAATACATGTTTTGAGAACATCTGAATCCAAAAAAAAAGCATTTTAGAAATATGTCAATGGATGTGTGTGCGTGTGTGTAGAGCTTAACTTCAAAACGAGAATGCCAAACTTGTTATTAAAGATATTTGAGCGGTAAATGAAATTTATATCCTGAATTTCTTTGGATTAGCCCCTGAAGTCCGCTTCCGCTTCATTCTGAAGGACTTTTGCATAAAGCGTAAAACGTAAGAGATAGATTAAACCTTACTACACAAAAAATGTAGATCTCGTTAAAACATACAATTTATATCATACATAGTTTTTCAGTAGAGCTGACCATTTTTCAGCTACTCCCTGTTATTGATTTCAGTTTTAAAATACTTTGCACATTTTTCAAAGGGAAGCCCTCATCCGTTTGATCTACATTTTATCTTACTTCTGACCATGGGAAGAGAATCTAACTTCAATGACAATCGCATGGCGACAGCTTTTAAAAAATTAACTATTACTGAGGCCTAGTGTATTATCCTATTTCTCTCCTACTTATAAGGAAATAATAAGAGAATTTCTGGTAATGTTTATCTTGATTAACACTATGGAGATAAAACAGAAACAGTATAAAAATAGTATGTTTGTTGAACAGATAGAAAAAGTCATATGAATGGAATCTATGATTTTTTTTCTTCTTTTTTGAGATGTTTCACTTCCGAGGTATACCACGTTATCGGTTTAAAGTTTCTGTGTAAAGGAAACGGGATTTCCATGGCACCACATAGCAATCAGGTTTTAAAAAACTTGGCTCACGATATAATCTAGTGTATAACCTTTTTTTCCATGTACCAACAAGGAAATAACTCATAAGACCATTAGCATGTAGATAGATAGAAAGATAAACTTTTGCAAGAATACTTTATTGCAGTTTAAGTAGAGAAAGTCATGTGAATGGAACGCATGAGATTTTTACCTACAATTATTATTATTATTTTACCTACAATTCAAATTTTACTTACGTTTTGTATATGAAAGAAGAGTCTTAAAGTGGTCTAGGTAATTATACTGTAGCTCCGAACGACCGATTTATTTCAATTAATGTTTAATATATGCTAGATGATACTCTAAAGGCGTTTTAATGTATTTTTGTCACAAAGTTTGAAAATAAATAGTTTGGTCACAACAGATGTTTAAAAAGTATCTTATAAAAGCATACATCAGGTTTATTTCCATTAAAATACACAGAAAAAGAAAGAAAATCGCAAGGAAATGGATTTAAACTTGCCAGAGCTTTATTTCTCTGAAATCCAAATAATGACCATTAAGACCACACAAGTTCCGGATGAGCGAGGTGGCATCACTTGACATATGTGACTGGCATTCGGGAAGTCTCGGGATCTCCGACGACCGCCCATTCTAATCTATAGATTTTTTTATGTTTAGAATTGTAATATAAATGCGAATAACAGTACCGACCGCTCCAGAACGGTTCCAAAACAACTACCCAGTACATCCATAAGTATATGCTATGATCTCTGTTTGGTAAGAGGCATTTGTTGACATTGAAAAGAGGTCACGTACAGAGACTTCATGGTAATTAATAGTTATCTAACACTATTCAAGAAAACTACAACGTACTTAATAATTTACAAAACAGCTGAAACACAATTAATGTACGCCACATTCTGTAAATAATCAAGATTCCTCCCAGGCAAGCATAAACATAGGAGTCGATGGCCTACGCGTTGGACTGCTTTCTGTTCCCAACATAAACTGGCACACAATAAACTGTGGATGTAACGAAAGACCCACGACTGCTGTCAAGAGCTCGTCTCTAACTGATATCACGAGGTTACCCACCGCAGTGCACGACAAAATCAAACGAGTTGCTGACAACTCAGGTTTTTAATCCAGATACAGATCCAGATGCGGTCATACCACTGCGCTTATAATCAGAAACAGCTTTTAGAGAAGCATATGAGTACAAAGATTCACATATGATTAGAAACCCGGTTTTTCCATTAGAGGAATCCCATGTTTTCATACAGCGGCAGGAACCATTCCAGCGCCTTTATGCAGGATTTGCTCCTGAACAGTTCTTTCTTGGGTTTACCCGTTTGTGAAACGTCGAGTAAATCAAACTGTCCTGGTTCTGACAGTAAAATGGGCAAAACATTGAAAGCTGCATACACTCCGTACAGGCTCTTCTTACGATAGTCTTCTTTTAGCTTCTCAATTGATGGTGGCTTGGTAGAACACTTCAAAATTGCCATCGTCTTGCAGAGCGTCTCGTGGTATTCCTATAAAAACATAAATAATGTAAATAAAAACACCTGACTTCAGATTACGGTTGTAACAATTAAAAATGAGATAATGGTGTTAAATTTATATTTAAAACACAATAAATTGAAAAAAAAAAAAAAAAGATTTGATGCGCTGTATTCACATGAATTTCTCTAGTCTCTCTGCTACAAACTGTAGGTATTATTACAAAAGCGTATTATTCTATTTTTTTTTTTTTTTTTTTTTTTTTTTTGTTAATCCAGGTTACATTTACACATTTTGCTACATTATATAGTAGGTAAAACTATGGTCTGATTTTTAAAGACCTTGTCGCTATGTAATGCTTGAAATTCCATGCTCTTTGCATGACCACGAGAAAAGCCGAAACTTATTTGTACTCGAAAATGAAAGTCAAAAATAAGGAATATGTCGGAAATGGTTGAACCCACAAAAAATGTACTGTTCATAAACTGAACTTACTTAAATAAGATAGGTTTTTGTTTTTTTTTTTTTTGTTTTTTGTTAGTAAGATGTCTGTAACCTACTGTATACTAATTATATAACGGTCATTCAGAATGAAGTGGGCTTCACAGGCGGTTCCCAGTAAATTACACTCTTGATCATTAATTTACCCGATAGTTGGTTAAACTATGAAGCGCCTTAAGTACTTACGACATTGGTAGGCCGTCATTGAGATCAGCTTGTGATTTACCGGGAAGCATGCGAATCAGTTAAGGAATTTAATGCTGTGTTGGCATGTTGCCATGGTAGCTCACTGCTTAGAGCAACCGACTGGAGACCGGGAGATATATGGTTCAAATATCAGCCATGGTGTTTAATTTTTCAGTCCGACTTTCCATCCAAATTACATTGTTATTTATTTTAATTGATATACTTATTTGTATACAATTCATATTTCTTTCCCGAATCCTTTTAATTGGCCTTTTTTTAAGTTTCTACTTTTATGTCTTTCCTTGTTTTGCGGACGTCTGTCTGTGTTTCACTCACCTCTATGAGCTGTTCGGTGCAAGTTGTGCGGACTATCTCGTTGGAACTTGCAGTCAGGAAATACTGAATGTCTATGCAAGGACTCGTGATACACGACCCCTGGAAGTCTACGAATCTAATTCCGTCAAGTTCTCCGCAGGATGAGTAGCGGAACAGAATGTTGTTCACCCAGAGGTCTCCATGAGAGAGTACCAGGAAGTCGGTATCATCGTGATCATCAACTAGGTGACACAAAAGTGACATGAAATCCTTGTCGGCCAAGGCGGATAACTTGGCTGAATACTTTTCCAATGCTTCCATATTCTTCAATTCCTCTGACAATGTTCTCAGCATACCTTCAATCAAATAAAGCAGGAATTAGTTAATAAGATGAAGGCACGATTTATATTTGGATCTAAACTCAAGCATAGCATTATATAACTACAATATACTCCTGATTGATTATTTTAATTAATTTGGTTTATTGCAATGTTAATATATATACGAGGTACGTCCAGAAAGTAAGTTCCGTTTCAATTTATCTCCGCTGCAGCGCTGCGATCGCAGTTCCGCACATGCGCGGTAGTCCTCTGTATCAAGGAGAAGAAACGTGCGCCATTTTGAGATCGCTGTCAGCCTCATACGCTTTGTTGTGCTTGTTTACAATGTCGGTGTTGATTGAAAATCCCGCCGCTTGTGAAATCAGATCTGTGATTCGTTTTCTGAATGCTAGGAAAGTGAAACCAATTGAAATTTATCGGCTAATTTGCGAAGTTTACGGACAAAATGCGATGAGTGATTCAATGGTGAGAAGATGGGTCCGACAGTTCAATGAAGGACGTAGTGAAGTGCACGATGAAGAACGAAGTGGGCGTCCATCTTTGGTTACAGAAGAACTGGTTCACGCGATTGATGACAAGATCCAGGAAAACCACAAGTTTACAATTAGTGCTCTCGCTATGGAATTTCCCCAAAGCTCACGATCGCTAATTCATGAATTTGTTACCGGAAAACTGAAATTTCGTAAACTTTGCTCACGTTGGGTACAGGCAGCAAACTTCTATGAAAAAGGTATACAAAAACTTGTGCCACGCAATGACAAATGCCTGCAAAATTTCGGCAGTTATGTGGAAAAGTAGTTTAAGAGTTGTAGAATTTTGTGCAATAAATAATTATTCTGTAGCTGTACACAATTTAATTTTATTACCAAACGGAACTTACTTTCTAGACGTACCTCGTATATTATATATATATATATATAATTTTATAATTCCTTTATGTTTTGAGCTAGGACAACCTGGATCTTTAATTGGAGATGATCAAATTTATAATTCTATTGTAACTACTGAGGAAGATAATAAGATCATCATAATGCCATTCTTGGTATTAAATTCAATAACACTTTATTGATTAATGATCGATATGATAAATTAATATATTTAGCATGGAGGAAATGTTTGCCTTTGTCCTTAAATGTTTTATTTGGGTTTAGAAAGTGAATTTTAAAAGTTAAGTTAAGTAATTAAAGTTACTTACCCGGGGTAATGTTGAGCAGAAGAAGCACAAATTATTGAAAATCACGAATAATCGAGAAACCCGTAATTTAATACTTTTAAGATACAGCATAATATGTAAATAGGAAATTACATTTAAGTTTGTTCAACATGTATTCTTTATAAAAAGTTTATGCTACTTCAGTGCATAGATATTGTTTTTCTTTAGGAAACAGCAATAAAAGAAACACGCCACGTGACAATAAGTGTCATTTTCATTCTTTAAACGACCATCGCGTGGCAACAGAGTAACGTTCCATTGTTATCGACCTGCCTGTTCCGTGTAAATTAAAAACAAATTTAGTTTTTTTTTTTTTTTTTTTTATGTTAATCAGCGTGTGTCAACGAAGCAACTTAAAGAAATTTCTAAAAGAGAGGGCGGGGAAACGAAAAAAGAACTGTGTTGATATTAAAACAAAATAATTTGGGAGGGTGGATGCGCGGGTAATCAGGAGTATACTGTTTATGGTGTTTATAACGATTTTCTTTTTGCAAAAGTTGTTGCATAGTTTCTTCCTTTATAGTTTGACAGCTGATTAAAAGCTTGGATTACCAGAAACTGTTTTAAAATTAATATAGTACGTTCTAAAACTATCATGCAAGAGAGATTAGCGAACAGTGATGAGCAACTCAAGTACCCTGGCATCAAATCGCTCACTATTGTGTAGCAGTTATAACGTATCATTTGTCTCAAACAAGAACAATCCCGGTATAAACATATGGGAGAGAAGAAATGCAGAGCGATAGAGACAGCGAGTTAGAGTACTCTTAGGTCGCTGACTGGCGGAGCGAAGTTCATGCGTTTTCTTTTATTTGCTATGGCATATTCTAATTACTGCTTACTGCGAATTATTTTGGGGAGAGAAAATTACCGTCTAACCATATGAAGAAGGCGAGCAAGAGGAATGTGCTTCATGAACATTTTCTGTCCTGGCGATAAAGATCTTGCACACTAGCACTAATAAGCACAAACATCGTTGTTAGATAGCTCGCGCGCTAGCAATGAGAATCGGGAAATACGTAACTATTACCTATTGCAGTAGGTTAGATGTGGCAGTATGGGTGACTAACACACACGCACACACATTTCGTAGCAAGCAAATCGAATACATGAGTAGTAAACCCTCTCTCTTACCATAGAACCCAGTCGCTTTTGTTCTCGTAGTGCAGATGGTAAGGTTGGTTTCTTATTTCCTGCAGATACGCTGTAGTTGTATTCTAGGCTCGTGAATTCTCACAGAGATGTTTACAGTGTTAGCGCGGCTGCTTACCAAGCGGAATCCCTGGGTTCGATTCCCATACCGGCGTCGGGATTTTTCTATCGCTGGGAGACCTGGTCCTCGTGAGGTCCCTGGGAAACCAATTGAGGAGCTACTTGATGGAGAAGTAGCGGCTTCAGGTAATGAGGACCGCATTAACCGGCCGGGGTTCGAGGCGCTGACCACCTCTCACCCTCCAATATTGCATGTCTGTCATGGACTGAGATGGGGGACGCAGCGGCCGGGCGGTAGTCCAAGGTTCCTTGTGAGCCATGGAGTTATTATGTTTACATATGTACATAAGCACATAAATATAGATTAAGCAGAACATAGACACAGTTATATAATATTACTTATTGTTATTAAATAATATACAGTCTAGTTTTACATTGCTAAGGAAACAGTTATATAAGTTGCATTCCTATTCAATATGGCTATTTACGAAACGAAGTTGATCTTGAGGTGCTTGCAAATTCAATTGCTAGTGTTTATTGAGGAGAGTCGCCTCTGATATTTAAGACAACTTACCTCTAATATCTCATAGCCCAGATCACTTGAACACTTGATCATCAATGAACTGATCTGTCAATCTGCTGAAATAAAACACAAACAGGACATGAAGTGGCGAGAGGCGAATGATCACGAAGTGTTTTGTACTTTACTTCCATTTAGTATTTGCACGGTAATATTAATTATGTAACACATTAAGGATTAATTATTTAATAAACCGCTATCAATATCTTACTCAATTTATTTTCAAGAATTAGCACTGCTAAAGCCAATGTTTCAAAACTTATGTGCACACTGTAGTGTCAAACAAATGGTGAGTTAGGTTCACTATGGTTGTTTTTGTCTGAGACACAGTATAGGCGTGCCACGTTAACTAAACTTATAACAATCGCCTTAGTTTATATTTACGTTGTCCGTAGCAATATTGTATGTCGTTACAGGAAAGTGTCTGCAATAGGGTAAAAGATAGGGATTTTAATCCCCGGATAAATGATTATGCTCACGTATATGCCTCAACAATCAAAATGATGAAAGGCTGAATTTCAAAAAAATGTCCATAGTGTACTTTCGTAATTGTGTGTTGATGTAATTTGTGATTTCGCCAAATAGTATGCTTGCGTATAAATTACATTTCGCATAATTATATAGGGCGAATAATCCTCAACGGGACCAGCTCCACCTTGTACGGCCGGCCGGAGAGGTTGATTGTTATGTCTGCGATATCGGTGACAGGTATCGGTGACAAGAAATCCCAAGAAAATATAGTACGATTTGTCGATTATATCATTTTAACACATATGACATGAAAATTTAAAAACAAAGTAAATTACATTCGTATATCAAGAAAAGAGGTCTTGGAGCTGCTGTCCGCGTTTTTCAAACATTTCTGGCACCCGTTTGGAAATTACACTCTGCAATTCCATCTGAGAAATGGCAGCAATTTACTCACAGATGTTATTTTAAGTTCATTTAAAGTGTGTGGATTTGTCTTTGCCGCCCCAGAGATAAAAATTGCTTGGCTTAATTAGAGAATGTGTTGATAGTGAAAAGTTGATAACTTTAGCCTGAAACATTCATGAATTCTGTAAGGAAATGTTGGCTACATGTGCCGTTGCAGACTTCTGCTGACAGGTCCCGCAATCACGTTTCCTCTCAGCGATCAGTACCGGAACCAGGCATTAGTTTACTAATCTAGACCCAAACTAGACCACGAGAGAGCTTGCCAAATGATAGAATATGAGAGAAAGGAAATTCGTGGAAAAAGAAAAACTACCCTAGACTTTGCAACTAGAGAAACCAACGAAAAATCCTGGTCACAGCGGCCGGTCCTAAGAATCGAGTATAGGACCTCTCGAATGCGAGTAGTTTGAGTTGCTCATTCCTGATTTGTAATTGAGTTCCTTTATGTGCTCTAAAACTATATACATACCATTGCAGAAGTTTCCCAATACATCTTTTGCTTCACCAAAGAGATTTTTCTGAAAGACTGAGAAGTCATTTGATTGATTCTCCATGAGGTAGATGCTAGCGGCATGATAACGAGCGAGAGTGCGGAGGACAAGAGAGCAGTGGTTCAGATCCAGACCCAGGCGTCTCTGGGCCATCTGAAATCTTCCCTGTAGTAGATCTTCCATTAGCAACTCGCTGGTCGTCGCATAGATGAAATAAGGTCCAAAAGGTTCCACATCTACAATTAAAAAAACTAATTAAGTCCTGTATGCTAAATAGGGTTAGTTGGTAGCATTTACAGATATAAACATTTATTTTTAATTTCTCTACACGTACTATGTACATAGTGTATAGAGAAGGTATTGTATTGCACTAAAAATTCGATACCGATATTTCGCAAGAAATATGTTTTGGGGCCCCATGAATCCAAAAAGGTAATTTTATAAAAATGTGTGTGTGTGTGTGTGTGTGTGTGTGTGTGTGTGTGTGCAGCATAGCTCAAAAACGAAAAGTCCGTTAAATACCAAACTGGTATTTAAGTTCAGTAACTTCCAAGTATATGGCCGAAAATTTCAAGAAAATCCACCCTGTCGCAATTACTCTTTAAATAGAAAACATTTCGAAAATGTTTATTTCCTCAAAAATGCCTAACGATTTTGAGTAAAGTATTACGTAGTAAAGACATTTACAAGACAATTCTGGGAATAGCGTCTGAAAACATCTTTATTCTGGTTTAATTTTGCGGAATTTTGCACAATCGTAAATTGGAAGAGGTACCAAGAACTTGCATAAAATGTAGAGGTAGTAAAAACACAATTTATGTCATTTACATTTTCTTCGTGGAGCTGACGTTTTTTTATAAAAAAAATTCCTTGTTATTGGTTTCATTTTTAAAATACCTATACTTTTCTCATACGGCATTTGTCAACTCCTGGACATACAAATAAAGGAACTTCAATCACATGCAACAAGCTTTTAAAAGATTTAACTATCGCTATAGCCAATAGTATACTCCCTTATTTCCCTTCTACTTACAAGGAAGCAAGTAATAATACCATTTCTTGTACTTTTTTCTCGATTAGCATGAAGTTAATAGAAGAATAAGGTTTTTAACAACAATTTATTGCAGAGATCTAGAGAAAGCCATGTTAGATTTTTTCTATAACCTAAGCTAAATGTCGATATCTAAATTACCAAAGTAGAGAAAATATTACCTTCCCTCTCTATAGGAGAGAAATAATAACTAACGATGAAAACAACGAAAGATTTACATTAGCAATCTAACAAATAATACATAGTTGCCTTAATCAACAAATGCACGTCCCCATTGCCTTTCAACAACAAAGTAACAACATACAATACTTCAGGTATTTTGGACGATCCCAAACAATTTCTCTTTAACAGTGCAACAAGTTTTCTATATTTGCTAATTTCAGTGTTAACATTTACGGTTAAACAAGATATGTAAAATATTGTATCGGCGTCGCAGAAGACTTCGCTCTTTCCATTAGATATAAGCAAGACAGTTTATGCATGCATTTGTTCGTTCTTCAGTAAAGATCGTTCTTTGAAACAAATGTTCATTCTTTAGGGACAATTGGTACCATTCGGGTTTGATACTCCTTCGCCACATTTTGCCATGTAATGGCAATTTTAAAATAAGTCTGTTAAAATGCAGTTCTTTCAGTGCGTCTCTTTTCACTGCTATTTTTTTTTTCTTGGACGATTTATTTAAATTAAATACATTAAAACGCATCACCTTCACGTGCAAACTATACTTTCCTTACACAATTTTCTTAAAATAAATATATTAAATGTATTCCTCTCGCGTGCAAACTGTACCATTGTAAAATAAATACATTAGAATGTATAACATTCCCATGAAAACTATCCTTCCCTTTCAGATTCCTTTAACATTAATGAATTAAAATGTATATGAAAACAAGAAAAAAAATGTGAAATTTAGAACAATAATTACATGAATACTAAATAATTGGCCAACAATCAAATCAGAAGGATTTTTGTGAAACTCATTGAATGGATGGATGGGTGGACCTACAGTTCATGAGTAGGTATTGTAACGACCTTGACTTCTCGTTTTGTTGGAGAGAATTTAAAAAACAAAACAATAACAATATCGTTTCGTCGGAACTATACAGCATTGCACCTGTAATATCCGCACGTGTGTGAGCAGCTTGCTTCGAAAGCCATAGCTTGTTATGTTGGCTTCTTTTAATTAGTTAATGCATGTGAGCTATCTCGTGTGCATTCGGCGAACACTTTACATCGAAGTTTCAATAGTCGTACCTGTGCATGAGTTTGTGATACCTATAATGGTTTGCATGTGCGACAATAAGCACACCACACGGAAATTTTTTTCCACATGATCGCCAAGTATAAAAATCTGATGTGTTCCATTCATTTGACTTTCTCTACATCTCTGCAGCAAATTATCGTTAAAAAGCTTATGCTTTTATTTACTTATTCTAATCGAGAAAAAATAACAGAAATAGTCTTATTACTTGCTTCCATGCAAGTGGAAGAGAAATAAGGGAGTAGCATAGACTAAAGTATTAGTCAAAAGCGGGTTGCTATGTAACTGAAGTTCCTTTGTTTGTATGGTCAGGAGTTGACAAATTCCCGTATGAGAGAAGTATATGTTTTTAAAGTTGAAACCAATAAATAACAAGAAATATCTCAAAAACCATCCACTCCACGTACATAATATAAATTGTGTGTTTTAACATGATCTACATTCTCTGTTAAGTTTCTATCTTTTATGGTTTGTCAATTATGCAAAATTCTGTAAAATTCATTCAGAATAAACATATGTTCAGAGGCTGTTCCCAGAGAATTCAAGATATACATTTTCTTTTTCAGGTAAATATCTTTAATGTACGACATTTACTCAAAATCGTTAGAGCCATTTTTGAGAAAATCAAAATCTTCGAAAAATGCTCCATGTAAATGGGGATGGGGGATTTTCTTGAAAATCTTTGTGTGGCACCAAGTTTGGTATTTAACAGACTTTTCGTTTTTGAGGTATGCTGTCCACAGACACACACACGCATCTTTTTTTTTTTTATTCAGGGGACCCAAAACATGTAGTTCCGGTGAAATCTTGATATCGAATTTTGGGTGCATTACAATACCTTCTCTATATACTATGTACATAGCACGTGAAGAGAAAGTAAAAATGGGGCAACTTGGCCCAGACAGTCAGGCTCGCACAATGTACTCTAAACTGCACCGCACTTTAATCGGTTAGCACGCTCGGTCATTATAAACACAGGTTGCCCAGAAAACACATCGGCTAACCAACGATGTCTCAGACTGTTTCTGCCGCTTCTCCTAAACACACCAACCGCCAAGTTGTAGCATCGGGTTTGGTCACAACTTGGGTAGGTGACAGGCCGGCCATCCGCCGCCCGCTGTATAGCTTGTCAAGGCAATTCAACTGCTTGCGCTCTTCTCGCTATAGCCGGCTGTGTTCGGAGACGGTAGGAAAGGTGGCGATGGTGGGAGAGTTTGCCATCACTGCTACATCATTATTACAATACGCGCGTGCATGGCTGAATGTTGGATTAGAACAAGTTAGTTTGGTTGATGAGGGGTAGATTAAATTAAATTAAACAAAGTCCTTCCAAGAAAAAGAATTTTCGCTCAAAATTCAACTTTTAAAAACAGAATAAAGCATTTGTTTCATAAACAATACGTTTAGTATATTTTTATGCTCAAGGATTTCTTTTTTTTTCTTTTTCTTACAAAAGGAATATTTCAGATGATAACCCAGCCCCTCTTTTTCCAAAGTTTGGGAATATTAAGTGTGCGGCTGGAAACCACCACTCGCTGCTGTCAAGTCTTCCATTACTGGTCCCTTAACTAAGGCGTGATTCTCCACTTGTAAGCATGGCCCACAGTGTCTCCAGGAAGAAGAGATTTTACTACGTTGCCTCTTGCCCCTATTACAGGGTCGTCTTTTGTTTGTTAATGGTTATTGCCCAGTAGCAGGATCCGTATGAAGACCATCATGTTTTGGAGAAAACTATACTTGTTTTCGCAAATAAAAGGCAACACTGTAAACAATCTCCCTAGCCTGTCCTCTAACGCACTTACAAGAGGAGAACTTAGGTGTTGAAGGTCCCGACATTGATATTAATAGTTCTCAGTTTATGTATTCACAATAGTGAATGTATAAACAATGATTTTTGTGCACAATGTACAAAACAGTACATTGACTTTTTGTGATCACTCACTGCCTCTTACAATGTCCTCTCTTACACCATTGACAAAAACCTCGCGATGTGTATGCATGTCCAATGTCACGTGGACATGCGGGAGAAGGGAGAGTGACATAATCGGCAATAGTTGCGCCCACAACGTTCTGCGCAGCTTTTTCATTACCCTGACTGGGTATACATTTGGCTGCCCCCTCATCAACTTGAATCCTTTCTTTTCCCCGCTAGATGGCACTGCTTTACTTGACAGTCCGAAACTGACTGGCCAAGTAAAGCAGCATCAGACCCGGTCACTGCTGGGACGGGAGACCATCTAGGCTATTAGCACCACGGGAAACAAACAGCCACCTTTCAGCAGTTACCAAGACAAAAGCTTGCCACATTACTACACTTACTATATAGTACGAGTAAATCCGCGAGAAAAGCAATGTACCATGGCAATTTACCCCCCACCCGAGAGTCGTCCTCTGTGGTGTAATGGTTACCATGCTAGCTTCATATACCCAAGGTCACGGATTCAAACGAGGAGGACGATGGATTTTTTCGGGTGTAAAAATCCTTAGCATGGCTTCCTTCGGAAGGGAAGTAAAGCCGTTGGTCCCGTATCGTAGATTTACGGCACGTAAAAGAACCTCAAGCCTGATAGAGAGGCCTCTGAGCAAAATTAAGCGGTGTTTCCAATTTAGAATGGGACGCTGAGAACCACAGTAGTTAAGGAGCGTCATAAATAACACGCCATTTTATTTCCCACCCGGGTAACCTATTCTTGTACCTGGCCCCAATTAGACAGTTTCGACAAAAAGTTCGGAGTTTGCAGTCGTAGCTGCAACAAAACTCACGCAGAATTGTTACGTTTATTTTAAATACAATTTTGATTTCAATCAGTTGGTATAAATAGAGAGTTGTTTGCTTGAGTAATAAACAGCAATTTTGTTAGAATATTATTTCAGGCAACCTAAGTTGAAAATAAAATCAATATTTTTAGAAAAAGATATGTCAAGAACATAGATTAAAAACTCTGATGCGTTATATTCCCATTTCTCTATCTCTTAATATCTTGGAAAAGGTTATCTGTGTGCCTCCTGCTAATTGACATAAACAGCTAACTAAAAAACAAAAAGTCGGTTAAGTACCAAACTTTGTATTTAAGTTTAGTATCTTCCAAGGATGCGACATAAAGGTTTTCTGCAAAATCCCTCGTTTCGAAATGTTCGACTTTCTCAAAAATACCGCTAACGGTTTTGATAAAAATAACACTGTATTGAATATATTTACTTACATGCAAAATATATCTTGAATTTTCTGGGATTAGTCTCTGAAGACCTCTTCATTCTGGATGAGTTTTTTTCCTGAATGTTGCATAGCTAGTAAATGTAGACAAAAACCTACTACATAAAAAATGTATTTCCTTAAAACACACAATTTATGTCATAATTCATGTTCATATTCACCATTTTTAGATATTCCTTGTTATTGGTTTTAGTTTTAAAATTCTTCAACTTTTCTCGTATGCGAATCTGTCAATTCCTGGCAATGCAAAGAAACGGATTTCAAGCACATGGCATCCAGCTTTTAAAAAATTTAACTATCACATTGGTCTAGTGTACTCCCCTTATTTCCGTCCTACTTACAAGGAAGCAAGTAATACGACCATTTCTATTAATGATTATCTCGATTAACGTGAAAGTTATAAGAATAAGCAATTTAACAATAAGTTGTTACAAAGATGTAGAGAAAGGCATGTGATTGACATATAGATTTTTTAATTTATCTATTGTCGTCGGCATTCCCCATAGGATCATGTTGTCTGTCATCAATGGTGTTAGCTCTTGTACTGTTGTAATTGGATTTCTGTTCTTCTTTTGATACAGATTCATTTCATTTGACCACACCATTCATTCTTTCAGACTCTAGGGAGGATAGTGAATAATCTTGGCTAGAGAAAAATTCTTATCCCCAGCTGGGAATCTAACCCGGAGCTCCTCCCTCAGCAGGCAGGTCCCTCTACCTTCTACGGAGTCAGCCAAGTCACGTTTTCTCTGATGCCTAAACGAATAAAAGGAATAAATCATAGCTAGAGTATGACATCACTCATAAGCACTCTTCTGTTACAAAATTAGTTACATCATGATGACCACTTGTGTTCCAAAGTTATCTGAAAGCATTCCACAGATAAAAACGATGAGAGTTGACGTGAAATGTATTAATCAAAATGCCTACCTGGTATCACATTCTTTAGTACAGCATGCATGTCCGGTAGAACTTCACTTAGCATCCGCCGTTCTCTTGTAAACGTGGTTGTAGCTGTCAAGACTGCTTCGCCGTAGAGATCAACGTGGAGAAGACGCTTGATAATGATACTGATGGGATCTTTCTTCTGTTCCAATTTGACTGTTATCCTGAACATGTCGCTGCCATAGTTCTCGCCCTTGCTGGTGGCCATAGCAAAGGTGAAGTTTGTGACGGTTATTTCTGGGCCCTTCAGCCACGACCTGAGGGCGTGCTCCAGATATTCTTTGCTGAGCCATTTTGTGTTGGGCTCACGTGCATCCTTTATCTCTTCTGATGACATTTACCCTGTGTAAAATGCATAAAATAATAATTAACTTGTAAAATATCTGTGGTATGCTGGACAACACAAGCAGACTGCAACTTGGTTGACTGAGCAGCTTTCTGGCTTTTCAACTCAGAGGTCCCGGGTTCGATTCCTGGTTGGGTATTTATTTTAATTAAAGGTAACGTGTACGACTGGCATTTAGGAGATTGTGGGTTTGATTCCGTTGCCTGCCTTCCTGATCCATGAGTTTTTCGTCAGCCAAAGGAGCATAACAACCCCCGAATTTTCTGACCATAATTCCCTGTTTATATCACTTCCTTGTCATCTGTATCAGGGATGAAGAATCAGGCAACAATGTTCGGCACTTTGCGGCTGGATGGTGGCTTGTGTACTACAGAGTTGCAATTTTGGGAGCACTATATTGGATCCACCTTCGGATGCTTTCGGAATAGGGTCCTTATGGGGGGAACCCTGGGAGGCTCGGGGTTTATGGCTTGTGCCCTAGCGGCGTAATAGGTATTCAATCTGGAACCGTAGGGACCCAATCTATGTCAATCATCATCCGGATCTGATCAATCTTCGGGTCTCTCCCTCATCCCTCTCTCCTTGGGATCACGTAAGTCGTAAAGGACCCCAAGTGCCTACGTTTGTTGTTCTGTTCCAGTGATGTTATATATCACGAATATGAACATTACTATGCTGTACTGATCAATTAATTGTAAAATAAAAAAAAAATCTGATGTGTTCCATTCACATGACTTTCTCTATATCACTGCAACAAATTCTTCTATTTACTTCATCTAATGGAGCAAAAATTAGCAGAAATAGTCTTATTGCTTGCTTCCTTGTTAGTAGAAGCGAAATAAGTGGGTACCATAGGTTAAAATGATAGTCAAAAGCTGGTTGCTCTGCGACTGAAGTTCCTTTGTTTGTATGGACACGAGTTCACAAAGTCCTGTATGAGAAAAGTGTAAGTCTTAATAGGTGAAAAAAAACAAGGAAGAATACCTCAAAAACAATCAACTCCACGAAAGAAAAAAAACCTATATAACATAAATTGTGTGTTTTAAAGTGCTCTACATTTGTTGCGTGGTAAGATTTTGTCCATCTCTTACGGGTTAGCAGTTATGCAAAATTCCGTAAAATTGACTGAGAATAAAGCAGTCTTCAGAGGCTATTCCCAGAAAGTTCAAAATATACATTTTATTTGTCATGTAAATATCTTTAATATACGATATTTTAATCAAAATCATTACAGTCATTTTTTAGAAAATCAAAATTTTCGAAAAAAGTTCCATGTAAAGGGTAGTTTGGGGTGGGGGATTTTTCTCAAAATCTTCGTGTCGCATCCCTGGAAGATACTAAACTTCTATACCAAGTTTGGTATTTTACCGTCTTTTCGTTTTTGAGTTATCGTGCTCACGGACACACGGACACACACACGGACCTTTTTCTGAAAATACTTTTTTTGGATACTGGGGACCCTAAAACAAATATTTCCGGTGAAATCTCGAAATCGAATCTTTTGGTGGAGTGCAATACCTTCTCTATACACTATATACATAGCACGTATAGAGAAAGTAGGAATATAAAAATTTCCAAGCTCTTTTTAGAAAAATCTGATGTGTTCCATTCACATGACTTTCTCTACCTTTCTCCAACAAATTATTGTTAAAAAGCTTATGCTTCTATTTACTTCATGCTAATCGAGAAAAAATTGGCACAAAGTCTTATTACTTGCTTCCTTTTAAGTAGAAGCGAAATAAGGGAGTAGCAGGTTAAAGTAATAGTCAAAAAGCTGATTGCTAAGTTACTTAAGTTCCTTTATTTGTCTGGACAGGAGGTGAACTATTTCTGTATGAGAAACGTATGCTTTTCAAAGCGGAAACCAAAAAACAAGGAATACTTAAAAAAAAAAAAAAAAAAAAAAAAAAAAAAAAAAACTATCGACACCACGAAAAAAATGTATATAACATAAATTGTGTGTTTTAATGTGCTCTACACTTTTTTGTGTGCTAAGTTTTTGTCTATCTCTTACGGTTTACCAATTATGCAAAATTCGTAAAATTCATTCAGAATAAAGTAGTCTTCAGAGGCTATTCCCAGAAAATTCAAGATACACATTTTATTTGTCAGGTAAATACCTTTAATATACGATATTTTAATCAAAATCGTTAGAGCCACTTTTTAGAAAATCAAAATTTTCGAAAAAAGTTCCATGTAAAGGGTAGTTTGGAGTGGGAGGATTTTCTTGAAAATCTTCGTGTCGCATCCTTGGAAGATACCAAACTTAAATACCAAGTTTGGTATTCAACGGTTTTCGTTTTTGAGCTATGCTGTCCACGAACACACACACACACACACACACACATGCACACACGGATCTTTTTCTGAAAATGCTTTTTTTGGATTCAGGGGGACCCAAAACATGTATTTGCGTTGAAATCTCGGTATCGAATTTTTGGGTGCATTACAATACCTTCTCTATACACTATGTACATAGTGCGTATAGAGAAAATAAAAATATTTACCCAGAGAATTTTTTCGGATACCATACTTCTTCAGCAATATTTAATTAACTGATATGATCAAAATACCCACGCCAGAATCTAAACTGTTTTTTCCACATAAGCAGTATGTAGGACAGGCGTTGAATGGGTGGGTCAACTGACAAATTCAGTGCCATAGCGGCATTTGAACTACGGATCTCCCGGTCTATAGCCGTTTGCTCTAACCATTGAGCATGTTGCTATGGTACCTTAATGGTTAGAGTAACCAGTTAGAGAACAACTTAGGACTGGTCTACAACAGCCAAGAACGGTGACTAGAATGAGATGAAATATAGGTATTTTGACGGGAAGCTTCCCAGGCCCCAAGAACGGGAAAGAACACTTGGCGAAAGGAAAAAGAGTGATAGCGCTATTGCTAATAGCCGAGGAGTTGGAGTTTGCACTTTGGTTAACCCAGTCATGTTCTATTTTAAACGCTGCGTCGTGCAATGCCCCGGTGTATGCACCCTTAGAGGACCTGCCCTACAAGTTTTTGTACCACCTATCTGAAATATATAAAAGAAGTATTGTATTCTACCCATAAACTCGATATCAAGATTTTACCAGACATATTCATTTTGAGGTTCACTGAACCCAAAACAGCTTTTAAAGAGAGCGAGATCTGTATGACTCTACGTGTTTGTGTGTGTGAGAGAGAGGAAGAGAGAGAACAATCTAATTAAAACACGAGAAGTTGAATAAATCAATATTTCGTACCGAACGCCTTATTTGCCAATTGAACAAAATTCTCGCAACCAAAATTACGTTTGTCAAGACAATACTTCTCATATTTTTCATTTTTTCAAAAATGACTTGTACAATTGGGTTAAAATAAAAGTAATTATTTCTGTTATTAGTTTAACGTCTTTAATTTGACGATGAATGAAATGGGTGTAATGTTGCCCTGGTTCTCTAGAGCTAAGCTTCTCAGGATAACGAATTCTGTTCAGTTCACGTTGATCTATTATTGTTGAGCCACCATTACGCCACTTCTAGTTCGCGAGTTTGCCACTACCCAAATGGTAAGTAATCACTAGCACATGATGACGAGTGATTAACTCATCGCCCATAGATAACACTATAGCATGAAACCACGAATTGTGGACGTGAAACATGGTGATTTAGTCAGGGACCTTTTTTTTAATTTATATGCTTCTTTTGCGTGCAAATAAACATTAAACGAGACTAACGGCTTTATTTACCTTCAGAAGGGAGGATTTTACGTTAAAAAAAATCCATCAGCCTCCGCGGAACCCTGGATATTAGAGGCCAGCAGGTAACCCCTACACTACAGAGGTTGACTTAGGATAAGGGAAACCCCCAGGAAAAAATAAATAAGAAAAACATCCGCACAACTCACCTAACCCAGATTCGAATATGAGATAGATAACGCCACTACGTAAAAGCATTGCGTGACAAATTAAATCTAAAAAAATATATTAATGAATAACTGTGAAAAAAAAACTCAAATTAATTGAATATTATAAATTTAAGCACAAAAATAAAATGAGTATAGAATAATTGTAGAATTCATTAAAATACATATATTTTAATAATGTTAGACGCTTTATATTTGTTAGCAAATTTGTTGTATTTTTATACTTTCCTTAGTACTTCTCCTGACATATAACTAAATATACCTAAAAATTCTCATTCGTCTTATTTCTTTCGATTGAAACAGTTTATTATATAATAGTCATATATTTGAATGGTACTTACGCCTTTAAATGTAACTAAATACTTACTGCATAATTTGAAATCATTTCTGTGAGAAAATTATCCGTATAGTGTGGATAGAACAACTTTTTATACGAATACTGTAATTTATAATGGATATACAGACAGATATATGTGGATTTCTATTATGGGAGATACAGGAAATATTGTACGCAATTTTGCCACTTTCGTGTGTATAATGAACCTAAGACTTACCTTTGCGGTTTAAATGGCAACCCTAGAGGATTCTGCAAGCCACTAATAAAATGATTGGCTAGCGTGAGAGATATAAACTGCGTTAATGTCAGTAAAGCAGCTTCAGATAAAGAAATGCGTTATTGAACAAAGGTATTTCTTAAGATAAAAATCTACGTTTGTGATATCTTATCTGTCGGACGTCAGAACAGTTGCATGTTTGTTTGTATCCCATGCAATGCGTGAGGCTAAACCCATTAACTTTGCTAATATATTTAACAAGAAGATTGAAAATATGACGCACGTGTTTTGAGCTTTTGCGTCAAATGTCCTAGCTTTGCAGGAGACTATACAGCAACGAACCCTAACTTTTTATTTTCTCTATACGTACTACGTACAGTGTATAAAAAAGGATTGCACTCCATCCAAAAATTCGATACCGAGATTTCACCGGAAATATATGTTTTAGGGTCCCCTCCCTGTATCCAAATAAAGCATTTTCAGGAAAAGATCCGCGCGCGCGCGTGTTGTGTGTGTGTGTGTGTGTGTGTGTGTGTGTGTGTGTGTGTGTGTGTCTGTGTCTGTGTCTGTGAACAGATAGTTCAAAAACGAAAAGTCAGTAAAATACCAAACTGGGTATTTAAGTTTAGTATCTTCCAGGGATGCGACACGAAGATTTTGAGAAAAATCCCCCCACCCCAAACTACCCTTTACATGGAACTTTTTTCGAAAATTTTGATTTCCTTAAAATGGCTGTAACGATTTTGATTAAAATTTCTTATATTAAAGATATTTACCTGACAAATAAACCGTATATCTTGAATTTTCTGGGAATAGCCTCTGTAGACTACTTTATTTTGGATGAATTTTATGGAATTTTGCATAACTGCTAAACCGTAAGAGATAGACAAAAACTTACCATACAAAACATGTAGAGCACATTAAAACACGCAATTTATGTTATATACATTTTTTTCGTGGAGTTGATCGTTTTTGGTTTCAGCTTTGAAAAACACACTTTTCTCATACAGGAATTTGTAAACTCCTGTTTATACAAAGGAACTTCATTACATAGCAACCAGCTTTTGACTATAACTTTAACCTATGGTACTCCATTATTTCGCTTCTACTTACAAGGAAGCAAGTAATAAGACTATTTATGCTAATTTTTTTCTCGATTAGCACGAAGTAAATAGAAGCATAAGCTTTCTAACAATAATTTGTTGCAGAGATGTAGAGAAAGTTATGTGAATGGAACACATCAGGTTTTTTTTTGTTTTTTTTTTCTGTGCTCCTTTTTCGTTTGTTTTTCTCTTTTTAGCTTTCCTTATCAGTTTTCTACATTTCCTGTTTACTTGCCATTTTCTTTTTACTTACACATACACTGTCATAATCACACACACACACCCATTCCCAAGGCGGGACTGGAACCCACGGTCCCCTGCGCCACGAAAGATACCTTCAGCGCAAGAGGAGAGGGCAGATTTACCTCTACCCATTTCTTTCGCGGAATGGTAGCCACACACTTCTCTAATGTTGCTTTGTAACGAGACGGTGACTTCAGTAATTGCACTGTTATTTATGATCACTTTTATCACTTTTTTATGATCAGCTTTTATCCAATGCAGAAAGGGAAAAAAATCTCATGTGTTCGATTCACATGACCTTAGCTACTTGTTCTAAATACATTTCTTTCAAAAGATTATTCTTCTTTCTATTCCATGCTAATCGAAATAAGCATTAGCAGAATAGTCGTATTATTTAGAATTTGCTATAATTAGAACGGAACTAAGGGAATGCACTCTACTAAGGCTCTAAATGTTTTAAAAGCTGTCGATTGTCATTGAAATTAGCTTCTTTCCATGGCCCGGATAAAACAAAAGAACATGGACAACTACCTGAAACCAATAACAAGGAATATCTCAGAAACAGTTAGCTCTATCATAAAAATGTAAAGGACATAAATCTGTCTTTCGACGAGAGCTTGCATTTTTAATAAGTTTTTTTCTATCTCCTGCGGTTTACCAGATAGGTATAATGAAGAAGACTTCAAAGGCTATTCCCAGCAATTCAAGGTATACATTTTATTTGTCATGTAAATAGCTTTCATATACAATATTTCAGTCAAAATTGCAATTTGATTAAATATCGAAATTTTTTAGAACATCAAAGTTTCCTAAATTTTTTCTATACAAGAGGCATTTTGGGGCAGGGAGATTTTCTAGAAAATCTCGGTGCCAGAAGACGCGCAGAGTAAAATTATAAATTATTTGTTTGTTAATGATGCTGTCAATTGCAAACGCGCAGATGTCATTCATTCATCCGGCGGTAATGGAATTTTAGCAGTGGGGGTCAGCAGAGATAGGTTTGGCAAGCTGTCAGAGCACGGGGAAGTTGAAATACAACATTCAGCTAAATTGGAGGTATGTGCGTAAAATAGTCTAACCTTTACTTCTTTAAAAGGGAGAAAAACAAAAGTTTTGTACACATAAAAAAGCAGATATTAGTTGGCACAGTGGAAAGAGTTAGGTTAAAGTACTTACCACAAACTTTTACTTTCTTTAACAAGAACGTTCGTACAGAGTAGGGGAGAAAGTAATGTATTCTACACAAAAATTCGACACAGAGATTTCACTGTTTTGAGGACTCCTCACTCATAAACGAGTTTTTAGAAACATGTCAGAATAGTGTCTGTGTGTGCATGGCAGCTTTTTCGAAAATTTCAATTAAAATGTCTTGTATTAAAGTTATTTACACGGCAAAATAATCTCGTATAAGAAGTTTGTTTTCCGAACTAGTAAAGAAAGCCATGCGAATGGAACACATAAGAATTTTTTATGCAGATTCCAAAGTATTATAGTTTATTTTTATTGTATTCATGAAAGTCAACATGATGCTAATAATAAAAATAATAATAATAATAATAATAATAATATATAATAATGCTAGTGCTAATAATATTAATAATATATAATAATATTTATATAATAATGTCAACATGATAATAATAATATATAATAATGCTAATGATAATAATAATAATAATAATATATTTTTAATTCTGAATGAAGCATAACTTAGGCTACATATCTTTTAGTTATTGTTAACCAAAACACACCCTTGCATATACATTTAGAGGCATTAATTATAAAAATCTGATGTGTACCATTCACATGACTTTCTCTACATCTCTGCAACAAATTATTCTTAAAAAACTTGTACTTTTATTTACTTCATGCTAATCAGAAAAAAAAAAATAGCAGAAATAGTCTTATTACTTGCTTCCTTGTAAGTAGAAGCGAAATAAGGGAGTACCATAGTTTAAAGTGATTGTCAAAAGCTGGTTGCTATGTCACTGAAGTTTCTTTGTTTGTATGGACAGCAGTTGACAAATTCCTGTATGAGAAAAGTATAAAGTTTTCAAAGCAGAAACCAAAAACAAGGAATGTCTCAAAAACGATGAACTCCTCGAAAAAAATGTATACAACATAAATTGTGTGTTTTATCGTTGTCTACATTTTTCGTGTAGTAAGTTTTGTCCATCTCTTACGGTTTAGCAGTTATTCAAAACTCCGTAAAATTCATCCAGAATAAAGTACTCTTCAGAGGCTATTCCCAGAAAATTCAAGATATACATTTTATTTGTCAGGTAAATATCACACATACACACACACATACACACGGACTTTTTTCCGAAAATGCTTTTTTTGGATAAAGGGGACACTAAAACATACATTTCTGGTGAAATCTCGAATTTTTGGGTGGAGTGCAATGCCTTCTCTATACACTATGTACATAGTGCGCATAGAGAAAGTAAAAACTGACGTTGAAAACTTATGGGCCTGTTTGGCCTATTTCATACACTCAATCAAAATCAGGTGAGCAAAACAGTGACTCTTCTTCGTGAATATGAAACAGATGAAAGACTTCTGTAATATTCTTGAATAATTTGATGTGCTTCATTCACATGACTTTCTCTAGCTATTCTGCAACATTATTTTTACAAAAGTTTATTCTTCTCTATATTTCATGCTAATCAAGATAGACAAATTATAGCAGAAATGGTCTAATTACTTAGTTCGTTAAAATATAAATAAATAAGGAAATATACTAGGCTAAACGACAGTCAAATATTTTAAAAACTGTCGCTATGCAATTGATCGATATAAATTCATTCGGTTCTCTTTCATGGTTAGGAGTAAAACAAGAGAGATAACAGGAATGAGGACTTCACGTTTGAGAAAGGTCAAACTACTTTAAAACTAATAAAAGCGAATATATCGGATATGGTTAGCTCTACAAAAAAGAATAATAAATAAAATAAAAAAAGCTATATGACAGAAAAGGTGTGTTTTAACGAGATCTACAACATTTGTGTTCTAGCTCTTATGGTGTATCAGTTATGCCTAAGTCATTCAGAATGCAGAGGACTTCAGGGGATATTCAGAATGTATTATACTTGCTACGCAAATATCTTTAATATACGGCATTTTAATCAAAATTATTATAGCCATTTTCTTAGAAAACTGAACATTTCGAAAAATGTTCCGTGTAAAGGGTAGTTTGGAGTGGGGGATTTTCTGGAAAATCTTTGTGTCGCATCCTCCGAATAGGTATACCAAACATAAATAACAAGTTTGGTTTTTAACGGTGTTTTCGTTTTTAATCTATGCTGTCCACACATTTACACACACGGACCTGTTTCTAAAGATGCCTTTTTTGGACGCAGGGGAGCTCCCGGTGAAATCTTGACGTGTAATTTCTTTTATAGGATGCAATAGATACCTTCTCTACCTACTATGTGCATAAATATACTTATTTTTTTTGTATATGCATGCGAGATAGAGAAAGTAAAATTTGGAGCCATACAATTGAATAATTTAGGTACATCTTTAACTTTTGACTGAGTTATGGGCCTTGGATTTTCATGCTTGTGTAGTAAAGACACATGATCGCAAGAAATAAAAGTCGTTATATTTCGTTTCGTAATCGGCTTATCCTCTCCGTATTTGTAGGACTGACACGCCCCTAGGACTTGCAAGCCAATGCCTAGGGGTCAGAAGCCTATCGGGGAGCCAACGGCACGAAAACAGAGCATGGAGGACCTGTTACGAGAGGTTTGCCCGTAGCTAGGCATGAACATGAGGAAGTGGATGATATGTGGTATGTAAGCGAAATTGGAAAGTGATGATGGAGCAATTGGTGGAATGATTGGCGGGGAAACCGGGGGACCCTGAGAAAACCCGCCCAGACGCCGTTTCGTCCACCACAAATTCCATGTGCGGCGCTTGGGATGGAACCCGGTCCGTCTAGATAGGAGGCGAGCGGTCTAACCACTCGTTATATTTGCCATCCATAAATTACAAGTATTTGTCCCAAACAATAGATATCAGCACTAATCAGTTTGTTTTAACGTTAATTTTTATTTATTTATTTTTATTTTGAGGGTTATCCATTTTACACACACACACACACACACACACACACACACACACACACACCTTCAATTATTTAGAAGTAGTTAATTTAAGTGAGAGTAGGAGAGGTAAATATGAAGTCGTGTTCGGGAATAGAGTAACCATTTTGAGTATAGGAATGCTTACATAAAATGACAGTTACGCAGTAAGTAGTGTCTTTTATATACCATAAATACACACTCCCCCAAGAAATAAGACTCGCAGAAATTCTCTTGAGAATAAATTAATTACCTTACTGGGGCTAGCCGAAACAAAAACTTCAAACATCTGTCTAATAAAATCTAGGCACACTACTAGGTACAGAGGTATTGGAGGAATTAGTACGTTAAGTATGAGACATGTAGTACATGTGTGAAAGATAGGTATGTTGTTTAGAATAGACAAGACAAATTTCATACTCCTCTTACTCTTTGCTTTTTACTTTCTGTAGCACATATGTACAATATACATAGTACATAGATAGAGAAGGTATTGTATACCACCCAAAAATTCGATACGGAGATCTTACCGGAAATACTTTTGGACTCAGTGGAGCTCCACTGAGTCCAAAAGTATTTTTATAAGAAGGTCAATGTATATGTGTCTGTTTTTGTATCCGTGAACAGCAAAATTCAAAAACGAAAAGTCAGTTAAATACCAAACTTGATATTACTATATCTTTCAAGGATGCAACACGAAAAAAATTCCCCACTTACAACTTCACTTTATATGGTACATTTTCTGATTTTTGTATTCTCTCTAATACTTTTAATTAAGATACTATACGTTTAAGGTAATTTCATGCCATGCAAAATGTATATCTTAAATATTCTTAGAAATGCCTATGAGGACCTCTTCATTCTTGAGGAGTTTTGTATAGGTATTAGGTGTAAGCCATAAGAGAGAGAGACAAAAATTTACTACACAAAAATAAAGATCTCGTTAAAACATAAATTTTGTCATATACAGATTTTTTCTTTCTTTGCAGCTAACCATTTATGATATTCCCTGTTACTGATTTCAATTTAAAATATGTTTTTTAAACGGGATACTCTCATCTGTTTCTTCTCTCTTTTGTTGTATTCCTAGCCATGGAAAGAGAATGGAACTTCAATGACAATCACATTGCGACAGGTTTTAAAAGGTTTCCTATCGCTTTAGAATGGTGTGGTCTCTTATTTCCCTATGAGGAGCTAAGTAATTTATCTTCATTAACTTGATATAGATAGAATATTTTATAAAAATAATTTGTTTGCAGAACAGATGCAGAAAATCAAGTAAATGGACCACATCAGATATATTATGCACACACGTGCAGACACATACACACATACACAGTCACACAATGAATGTCAGTTGCTGGAAATGGAGTTGAGACTGTGACAGCTATTTGTCTTCGGTTAGTTTTTAAATTATTGTCGATAACACGGTGAAATCATTTCAAAACATTTAGTATTTAATGTGTAATTGTATACCCAAAATAAATTAAATTACAAAATTAAAGTGCATTCGCCTAGCATAACAGAAATAAAATTACAGTTGGCGTAGCCTATGTCGTAGTATGCTGCGGTTGGCAACGCCACTATTATAGGTCGTCACTTGTCATTATAACCTGACACACAACACAGCGTTCAGTTAACACGCTCTGCAGTTTGGCTGACGTATCGTGACCAATTTTACCATTTCTGCTGTAATTAAAAGTGTTTTTCTCTTAGATCTTGAGAGAAGTAAACATGCCCAGTATAAAACGATTTTTTCCCTTACTTTCGTATTTCTGTAAGCTACCATAATCAGTGACAAACCACAGGAAAGGCGCCCTTAACTGTCAAGTTAACTTTTAAGTTATCTCGATTTAGTGCACTCTGGAAGCTCGTGCATCCCATGCTTCAGTGCAGGATCTCTTGAGTACGTAGGTAAGACAAAGCCTGTTATCTTTTCATAAATGCCATAATTTGTATGTAATATTAGATTGAGAAATATATACATAAATATGTAATGACATGTGTAATATCAAATAAAACTATAATTATGAATGTATAACCAATTACATTAGAAATCCGGATTTAAATGAAAATTACTTTATTTCACTCACGGTTCTTCCCTTGTACCACCAGATTAATTGCTCTTATTGCTCCATACTACTCCAGATTTATTTTAAATTGGTGTTCACAAATTTCACTTTCACAGCTTTCACACTATTTTGTAAATACTTCAAACATTATTCCTTAAACACGCAAGAGCAAAACAACACAAACAATCCAGAGTAATTTTAGAAATTAAAAATGATAGCGGAACACAAATGGACTGCTTATTTTCCTAGCACAGTGCACAATAAGTCACTTCTTCACATATTCTGCAGTAAATAGCATTCTTCTGCCCTGTAAAATTTTCTTGTGTGAAGAAAATGGTCTTTAACATCGCAAGATGTCACAGGTGTATACTTGAACAAGAAAATGATTCCTGGAGGTATCCCCTCCTGGAATTCTTCACATTTGATGTTGCTGAGTATGGTGAGGAAAGTAGAGTAGCCAGGATTTCTGTCAGTTTCATGGAGAAATAAAGTGACGCCAACTAAGTATTCTCGTTTTTAGAGAAAGAAAAATATAGGCAGGCATAGATAGAGCGAAATTAAAAATATAATAAATAAATAAGAAAAAATTCTAAATATTTATTCAATCTAAGATAGTACAAAATATGTATTATAAGCTAAAATATGTAAAAATGATTTTCTATCTGTGTGTGTACACATTTAAAGGAATAGAACAGGTAAATACATAAGAATTCGGCTCTACATAGTTATCTATAGCTTATTTTCAACAGCGAGTCTTTGTGGTTTTATAGCTGGCATAAGAATTTGAATTCTTACAGTTACTCTTCTGGGATTTCATAATATTTTATAACAAGCAAATTATGTATGCATTATATAGGTTTTATTTTCTGTACTGATACATAGTACATGGGTAGCGAAGGTATTAAACTCCACCCATTGTATTTTACCGAAAAACACACGTTTTAGGGTCTGATGCATCCAAATAAAACATTTTTAGAAAAAGGTGTGCGTGTCTGTGAACTCGATAACTCAAAAACGAAAAGTCAGAAAATACCAAGCTTGGTATTTAAGTTTAATATCATCAAGAATGCGACACGCAGATTTTGAGGAAAATCTGCCACCCCAAATTACTCTTTATGTGGAAAAAAATTCAAAAATGTTGATTTTCTCAAAATTGGCTCTAACGATTTTGGTTAAAATACCGAATACGAGGGTCACTAGATATGTATTGAGACACGGAAAATTGGCCAACCCTGGGGAAAGTATTGACAATCACTTAAAGATGAAGAGAAATGTGGCAGAACAGCAACAGTAATGACTGACAAAAACATCACCGTTGTGGAAACAATGATTAGGGAAGATCCAAGACTAACTTACAGGGATATTAAGTTGGCGTGGGGGTTAGTTCGCCGAGTGTTCCAGTCATCCTTCATGAACACTTTCTGTAAAAAATAATCTTCAAGACGGGAGCCCCATAATTTAACTGAGGCACAGATGCTCCATAGAGTGGAATGGTGCGAAGAAATGCTGAAAAGGCTTAACTGTGGAGAGTCTCGCCGTGTTTCAGATATTGTTACTGGTGATGAAACATGGATCTATCAGTTTATCAAACAAAGCGTCAATCCTCCATTTGGGGTTCCAACCACCCTGAAGAAACAGTTTCTGTACATGAAGAGTACAGAAACTGAGTGGCGTGGATGCTTCCGAAAGTGCTTCCGGAGGATGGAACGCTGCATGCATTGTCAGGGAGAACACTTTGAGAAACTGGGATAAACAAAACGTTTTTGTGAGTATTCATATTTTGCTGTCTGAAAACATATCTAGTGACCCTCGTATTAAAAATATTTAGATGGCAAATAAAATGTTTACCTATCTTGAATTTTATGTGAAAAGCCTCCGAAGACCTCTTCATTCTGGATGACTTTTGCATAACTGGTAAACTGGAAGACATAGACAATACTTACCCCACAAAAAAATAGATCTCGGTTAAAACACATTGCTAATGCCATATACATATTCCTTGTTATTTGTTTCACTTTTAAAATACTTAAAAATTTTCTCATAGCAATGCAAATAAGTGAATTTCAATCACATAGCAACCAGCTTTTAAAAGGTTTGACTATAGCCTTAACCTAATAATATTTCCCTTCTACTTAAAATGAAGCAAGTAGTAAGACCATTTCTGCTAACGTTTGTAGATCTTCCTCTATGCTTGGGTTTATGGTAGTCTCGATGAATCCAGACCAGGGTAAACCATATCCCAAGCACGCTGTGTTTGTACTCTATGCTTGGGTTTATGGCAGTCTCGATGAATCCAGATCAGGGTAAACTATATCCCAAGCACGCTGTGTTTGTACTCTATGCTTGGGTTTATGGCAGTCTCAATGAATCCAGATCAGGGTAAACTATATCCCAAGCACGCTGTGTTTGTACTCTATGCTTGGGTTTATGGCAGTCTCGATGAATCCAGATCAGGGTAAACTATATCCCAAGCACGCTGTGTTTGTACTCTATGCTTGGGTTTATGGCAGTCTCGATGAATCCAGATCAGGGTAAACCATATCCCAAGCACGCTGTGTTTGTACTCTATGCTTGGGTTTATGGCAGTCTCGATGAATCCAGATCAGGGTAAACCATATCCCAAGCACGCTGTGTTTGTACTATATGCTTGGGTTTATGGCAGTCTCGATGAATCCAGACCAGGGTAAGCCATATCCCAAGCACGCTGTGTTTGTACTCTATGCTTGGGTTTATGGCAGTCTCGATGAATCCAGATCAGGGTAAACCATATCCCAAGGACGCAGTGTTTGTACTATATGCACGATGCTGAAGGTCGCCGTCTATGCCAACGATATATTCACATATTCAGTAGTGATATACACCTCTATGAGTTGTTACCATTAAAATATTAAATATAGGATAGTAGAGAAGGAAATATTTCTCTTATATTTGTAGGCATCAAATTATAGACAAAACAACTCAATACAATTAATAGACTTCAACTATACAACTAAATGACAGCACATACATGCAATATCGTTTACTATAAGAATGAAACAGTACCTACTTTTTAGTGGAAATTAGTACATTTGCATTCCGGAAAAATTGTAGAAATAAAAAATAACAAAAGTATTCGGTGATAACATTACAAAGGAGACTTCAAATTGAACGAATATAAATTGTGTAGGTAATGGATTCATTGTCAGGAACTGAATAACTTTTAGCATGCAGGATATTAAAATGACGCTAAAAGAAATTACTTCAGATCTTACAATTTTGTGACAAATTATACAAATGACAACACCGTACCATGAAGAAGTACCTTCATTCCGTAGTCACCTCTAGAGTTATATCCAAAGGAGGGAGGTATCTAATGGATCACTGAACAGGGTGTGCTGACTAAATGAAGGTTTTGATGGGTGAGCATACGAACAAACATGCAAACAGGACTACATAGGGACTAAATTCTTCTCAGCACGATTCATACCCATTCAGATTCTCTAACCATTAGACTAATAGAAGACCACGTCACATGTTCACTTCACTACGACTACATGGGGTAATGTATAACCATCTAGTACCTGTCTGCGATTCAGCCAACCTTTTTACTTTCTCCATACGCACTATGTACATAGTGTATAGAGAAAGTATTGCACTCCACCCAAAAATTCGATACCGAGATTTCACTGGAAATATATGTTTTAGGGTCCCCAATATCCAAGAAAAAACATTTTCACTAAAAGGTCCGCGCGCGCGTGTGTGTGTGTCCGTGTGTCTGTGAACACGATAGCTCAAAAACGAAAAGTCGGTAAAATACCAAACTTGGTACTTAAGTTTAGTATCTTCTAGGCATATGACACGAAGATTTTGAGAAAAATCCCCCACTCCAACTACCCTTTACATGGAACTTTTTTCAAAAATTTTGATTTTCTCAAAAATGGCTCTAACGATTTTGATTAAAATGCCATATATTAAACATATTTACCTGACAAATAAAATGTATATCTTGAATTTTCTGGGGAATAGCCTCTGAAGAGTAGTTTATTCTGGATGAATTTTACTAAATTTTGAATAACTGCTAAACCGTAAGAGATGGACAAAAACTTACTACACAAAAATGTAGAGCACATTAAAACATACAATTTATGTTATATACATTTTTTTCGTGGAGTTTGTCGTTTTTGAGACATTCCTTATTTTTGGTTTCTGCTATGAAAAACGTACTTTTCTCATACAGGAACTTGTCAACTCCTATCCATATAAACAAAGGAACTTCATTGACATAGCAACCAGCTTCTGACTATCACTTTAACCTACGGTTGTCCTTTATTTCGCTTCTACTTACAAGGAAGCGAGTAATTAGACTATTTCTGCTAATTTTTTCTGATTAGCATAAAGTAAATAGAAGTATAAACTTTTTAAGAATTTTTTGTTGCAGGGATATGGAGAAAGTCATGTGAATGGTACACATCAGATTTTTTATATTAATATATGTATATTTTCACCTGCCTCGTATTGCGGATTCGCCAACATCAAAACTCGAAAGGATTATTCTAATTACTGTATTATGTCACAGCCGCCTAGTCATGAGATTCTACGCTCTCATTAAATACATATATTTCAACTTTGTCGTCCTCGTTCTGGTTACCGTTGTTGTGGCCCAAGCTTTATAGTCAAGCTAAGCGAGCGTTGGCGAAGGTCCGTATGGCTTATGCCACATAGTAATTACAAGGGCGCCTGTTTGAATTACATCTGTTCTGCTTGTGACTTAGAGCTTGTGAGCGAAGATGACAAAATAAAGTATGCTGAATCCTTGACAAGCCCCAACATATTTGCCGTGTTTCTGTCAGGGTTTTGATTATAGTAGGTACCGGGATTCCACTCACTCTATTCTTGAGCAGCTGGACCTATGCCTTGTGCGCGCAGAGGCCCCACCCATATCCCTAACTTTCTTCCCAATCTTCCTTCACCACGCCAAAAGCACAAACTGACAGTCTAATCTTGTCTAATGCGCATACTATGGTTTGACATCGCTCGCCGAAATCAGTGCGCACTATTTGATGCTTTGTGATTCTAGCATGATGTCGTTGAATCACCTGAGTATAGAGTGCGAACTGGAATTTTTCTGAAAATCTTTGTGTTCCATCCTTGGAAGACACTTAGTTTAAATCGGTACCAAGTTTGATATTTAACAGGCTTTTCGTTTTTGAGTTATGCTGTACACCCACATACACATGCACACATGCATACACTCACAAACACACACACACCTTTCTCTATTTTTTTTATTTGGATTTAAGATTCCTCAAAACCTGCATTCCCAGTGAAATCTTGATACTTATCTTTAAGATAAATTCAATTTATAGATACATAACTTGAAGCTTGTCCTGCACCTTGGAGAGTAGAGTTCTTTTTTCCTACCAGTGTTCAAGGGTTTGAACCCATCCATCACAGATTTTTAGACTCTTGTGTAAGACCAGTGCCCAGTCAGCATAATGAAGAATTTTAAACTAACATTCTGGTTGGAGAAAACATGATGCTGACCTATAATCTCCCTTAAATTAGTTCAATGATCTTCCGCTAAGCACAAGTGAGGATGGGACCAGCAGTCATGTTGGTAACCATGGGCCCACAAGTCTGTTAAATCACTTATATTTTAATAAATATCTTGGGTGTTGCATTCACATAGCTTTCCCTATTACCTCTTTTGCAAACTAGTCTTTCAAAAGCTTAGATATTCTTCAGTCTTCTGCAAACTAATCTTACAAAAGATATTAGATATTCTTCAGTCTACTTCTTCTTAAACATAATTAACTTTCACAATTAGAAAGCATATGTTATATACATAAACACTGATGTTCACTATATAATTACCTGTAGATGCAAGCACTATGTGTTCTAAGCACTAATTTTGTGATTTGTAGTTATTTCTTTGGGTGTTTTGAATAGTTACAGGATATATTAATGCAATATTAGTTTGCACAAGCTTTATTCATGTACACCTGCATAGTGAATAATGTTATACAGGAATTATTTGTTATTTAATTATTTCTTCCACACTAGCCAACTGTAGGACAGGACTTAGAAAGCTAGAATCAGACTGAAAAATTCAATGCCACAGCTGGGATTTGAACCACAGATATCCGATAAGTTGCTCTGAACTACCATGGTAACATGACAATACAACATTCAATTCCCCAACTGACTTGAGATTTTCCCAGTACACAAGGAGATCTCAAATTACTTTGAGATAATGCATACTAATGGCAACTTACACCTTTCTAACTCCTGTCCTACACACTGCTAGAGTGGAAGAATCAATTAATTGGCAATTAATGGCCTAAAGTTGTTAAATTATGGAGCCTGGGACTTAAAGTAACTTAAAACATTGTAAGTTGTCACTGGGGTATGTCGTTTCAAAACAATTTGATATCTCTTGTGGTTTACTCGGAATTTGTCAATTGGGGAATTTGCTGTTATGACAGATGTTGCCATGGCAGATCAGTGGTTAGAGTAACTAGATGGAGGCCAGGAGATCCATGGTTCAAATCCCGACTATGGCACTGAATTTTTCAGTTTCACTCTAACTTTCCAACAGGAATTCTGTACTACACAGTAGTATCAACACTGAATAACAAAAATTACACAGAACAACTTTGGAACATTGTTACCAGGTTCTTGAACATACTAACAACTATGTGATAAAAATGATAAAAGATTAATATTAATATTGTTAATTAAAATATAGTATATTTTAATATTTCTTTTTGCTTCCCAAAGAATCACATTTGTTAATACAAAACATATAAATGTTAATTTCATTAGCCTTTTCTTGAATTACTTGAACTTGCTGGTATAGCTAGTAGTTTTGTAAAGATATTTGGTCTGCAATGAAATAGTATCTCACTTTTATGTATTTGCTGTTCTTCATCATCTACCCTGATTTGATGAGTTTTATAGCAGATTAGTTATCAATAATGAGTGCGTTCCTTTATTTGATGTTAGTCACCTCCTTCAGATATTTTAATTCCTTTACACATTGGGTTACTGCTATGTACTCTGCCTTCATGAATGTTTCTGCTATATTTTTCTGAATTCTTGAACAGCATGCTATTTGTGTACCACTATACAAGATAAGATATCCAGTGATACTCTCCCTTCCTTTGATATCTCCAGCAAAATCAGAGTTTGAAAAAGCTTCAAGATGTGGATTTTTCTTCCATGAAAAAAGAATTGCACTCCATGTGTCCCCATTCAAGTATCAGTGTTCTCTTCAAGTTGATCAAATTGAGTGCTCGACTTTTACAATTCACAGCATAGGTCATCTTGTTTTGTAGATCAAATACAACAGACATCCAATTGCTTCTTATATAAATATTTCCAGTTCTTTTTCTTGCAGGAGTATCCAGATTCTTGGAATTTAACATGTCAGATTTTTTAATCATTCGTTTTGCATATTTTTCTTCATTTAGAATGACTCTGTTATCTTTTTAAAGTGCATGTCAAGATACATTGTTGCATTTTTTTCCATAGTTGTTTCACATTGAGATGTCAGTTCTGTCATAAGTTTCTTGATTCTGTCTTCATCTTCTCCCAAGATTAAGCTATTGTCTACATGGAAAGCTTCAAAAAGTTTGTTGTCCTTATTTCTAAAAACACATTGATCAGTCTTCATTGAATCAGTAGGCTTGACTTTTGAGAAATTATGTTAGCTTCTGAAACCATTTCTAAGACGTTTGTCTTGAGCCATACAGAGCTTTCTTTGGTAGGCACATTTTGCCTGGTTTGTTGTGGCCTTCAGAGAGCTTCATGTAAATTTAAATGTTCCTCAAGGTCACCAATTAGGAATACTAAGAGTTGTGTTGCCATCTCTTGTCATTGTTAACCAGATGACATCTTCTATGCACATGAATAAAGATTTTTTCCCATGTGTTTAGATCCCAAGGTTGTTTTAAGTATTTGATCAATTTTATTTCTGGATCTGTATTATGATTCTGTCAAAAAATGATGGGCAATGGCACACTTGTCTATGTAGTGGAACCAGACCCAACACGGGAGCAGCAGTCGACAAATTAACTGAAGATAGAGAGGATGCTTCCTGAAACTAGTCTTAAAAAAGATCAACATGTAAGTGGAAAACTTTAAAGTGTTTAAAATTTCAACTCATCGTTAAACAATGCTATTATAATGGTGCTCCACTATATACAAATGTTCTTAATTACTTATACATGTATATGAAAACGGTGCTTGTTTATTTATAATTCATGCAATCTATGGTAGTACAGAAGTACAAAGTAATATATACATTAATGCATATGCACAATATTTTGACACAAACTTGTGCTTGGTATATATAACTATTCTATCTTATATCTATATTCTTGCCTTCATCATAGTCATATTTAATGGAATGAACAAGATTTTGGAGTGAAGCTCCTACATATTTTGTTAAGCAGCGTTTGTACTAAGAAAAACTTCTCTCTTCATGACCATCAGTAGATAAGAGTTCTGATCTATACTTTTCTGGAAAAATTGCATTTTCGAGAGCCAACCTTTGATCATTTTGGCAAAATAACTTGCAAGTAATTTGGCGCACATTGAAAGGAAAACAAAAACAGGAAGAATAACAAAGTTACATCACTTCATTAGCTGCTGCGTGTGGACAGTGAGTGTATCCACCCTACCGCCTGATTCCAACTCATCAATTCCCATAGCACAGTTAACTTGCAATATCTCAAATGATACCTCATCTGCTCACTCTATTCATTACACATTTACACATTTTGCTAAAATTACAAGAAGCTCAAATGACCATGCATGAGTGTATGACCAGAAAAAAAAGAAATAACAACTAACCACTTGAAGAATCAAACCAATAACAAGGAATATCTCAGAAATTGTTGATGCTACACAATATTTATCACATGAATTCAGTGCTTCAACAAAATCTATATTTTCTGTGCAACTAAGATTTCGTTTTTTCTGCAAGCTTTATGCCCTTAAGCAAGCTTTGATATACATTAACCAATCCAGCTACAGTGACTTTCTTGTACTTACTGATTCACTAAGCACCCTCCAAAGTCTTAGAAACTGGTCGACTGATCTCAAATTACTCCAGGACATTCAAACTCTTCATCACCAAGCTCTTTCAGACAAAAAGGACATCATTTTTACCTGGATTCCAACTCATTGTGGCATCAAAGGTAATGAAGTAGCAGACAAAGCAGCAACTCGACTAACAGAGGTTACAAACAGTACCTTATCGTGACATCATAAAACATTTCTGCAGGCAACTTAAAGCAAAATGGAACCAGGCATGTAGTCAAAATCTACCAGTAAAGCTACATATGGTAAGGAAAAATGTCACCAATCCTTGCCCCATACGTACAGTGAAAAGGAAAGAATAAGTGACTATCACAAGACTATGAGTTGGACATGCTAAACTAATCCATTCATACATCTTCACCAAAGACAACCCTCCTCAATGTGAAGTCTGTAACACACAACTCACCATTAAACACATTTTCACAGAATGCTAAGATACACTACAGAACGACAGCTCTACAGCATCACTGAAAATATATCCACAACATTGAACACTCCACAAAAATTCAAGCAAGTTCTACTCTTTCTCAGAAGCATAAAACTGGATTTCAAAGTGTAATGTACTTATTCAGAATATTTTAAATATGTGTAAAACCTGACTTTCAACAACAATGTACTTATTCACAATGTTTTATTTAAACCTATGTAAAACTTGCTTTGCTACTGTAATTTATAATTCATATACCTTTGTTTAATATGTGTAAATAATTTCATTGTAATATTATGAATTGAATTGTTATACATATTGTATGGTCGCAATATGACCTAGGAGTTAAATTGACCTAAAATAAATATATTAAAAAAAAAAGGATTTTGTCTATTTCTTACAATTTACCAGTTACACAAAACTAGCTAAAATGAAGAGGCTATTCACATAGAATTCAGGATATACGTCTTATTTTTCATGTAATATCTTAAATGTATAGTATTTTAATAAAATGTTGCTATAATTTTTTTAGAAAATCATGTAAGAAAACATTTTGCCATTAAAGGGTGAAGAGGCTATTCACAGAGAATTCAAACCAGCCAACAGCGTAATAGCTGAACAAAGCACTCCCCCCTCCCATTGGGAGAGGTCTATCAAAATTTCACCACTATAATTAAATAAAAAAATTACAGAATACTGCTTTATGCTTACTAGGTCCAATTGAGTAGTTGACCAACATGAGAAGTTTTATTTGAGTATCTAAATATCTCATATCCTATACATTATATCAAACTAAAGTAGTTTTCAATTTAATTTGCTGTCTCATTAAGTTATACTTGTGAAAAAGGAGATATAAGTGATGTCAAACAGATATCATTCTGAATGCTTCAGATGCAAAGGTTACAGGTAATACTAGAGAAAACCTTTACTTTCATACATAGGCAGCAGCCATTTCAGTGCCCTCTTATAACATTCATTCCTAAATAACACATTCAGTGGTTTTCCTGTTGCAACTATATTGTTGAAGTCAAACTGTCCTGGCTCTGCCAACATCATGGGCAGTATATTGAAAGCTGCAAACATGCTGTAATGGGTGCACTTATTGCAATCCTGGAGGAACTTTTCTATCGTTGGTGGCTGAGTGGAACATCCCAAGGTCGACATCATCTTGCAAAGATCATCATGATATTGCTGAAAAAAAAAAAGACAAAAAATATGATGTGTCTATTTACCTGACTTTCTCTACATCTGCAACGAATTATTGTTAAAAAGCTTATTATTCTATCTACTTCATGCTCATCAAGTAAACATTAGCAGAAATGGTCTTATTATTGTTTCCCTATAAGTAAAAGGGAAAGTTGTCATGTGATTAAAATTCATTTATTTCTATGACTAGGAACAAATTCCTGTATGCAAAAAGTCTAAATATTTTAAAACTGAAACCAACAAGAAGTAGTATCTCAGAAATGAAAAATTTCACAAAAAAGTATACAACATACATTATGTGTTTTAATATGATTTCAATTGTTTGTGTAGTAAGTTTTTGTCTATCACTTACAATTTACCAGTTATGCAAAATTCGTTCAGAATAAAGAGCTCTTCATAGGTATACCACAAAATTAAAAATAAACATTTCATTTGCCATGTAAATATCTTTAACATATGGTATTTTAATCAAAATCGTTAGTGCCATTTTTGAGAAAATGAAAATGTTTTGGCAATGTTTCCTTGGAAAAAAAAGAAAAACCAATTTTTCATTTTTTAGTTATTGGGTTCACACACATGCATGCACGCACACACACACTTTTTTTTTTTTTTTTTTAATTTTTTTTTTTTTATTTTTTTACAGGGGACCCTAAAATGTCTATTTCTGGCAAAATCTTGGTATCAGTTGTTGGTAGAGTGCATATCCATGTACCATATATCATGCAGAAAAAGTAAAAATACTATTTATAATCCCGTTATTTTATTACATTTAGATAATGATATACACATATGATAATTACAATTTCTTGACCTTAACCCAGATCAACAGCATCTTATATATTACATCCATATGACTTTCCCTATCCACAATTGTGTACTGTTATAAAACTTCAACAAACTATTCTTAGGAAAGGTAATTATTTACTTCATTTCAATTATGTAATTACAGAAAGGAATTATCAACAACAAAAGCCAAATCAGGCTTAGGATTTGACATGACTTTCCAATTGGAAATGTTTTATGGCATGACACTGCTTGCTAGTAAGCTATGACATACAAGGGTATGTACTTGACACATATACTGAACTTCTACAATGACACCTTCTGTCGAATGCGGGAAGGTCAAGAATAATTAAGATTCCTGAACCAGTTTTTGCCCTGACTGGCTTACTTGTAGGAATAAGAAGTAAACAAAGAAACTAACCAAATAAATAATCCCTTTTGAGGATATTTCCTTTCCATTAATGCCATCACTTACCTCCAAGAGTTGGTCAATATAAGTAGTTCGCACTGTCTCATTGGCACTTGAGATTAGGAAGAATTGTACATCTGCACAAGGGCTGGTGATGCATGCCATCTGATAATCAACAAACCGGATCCCATCCAATTCTCCAGAGCACGAATACCGGAACATAATATTATTTACCCAGAGGTCTCCATGTGATAACACCAGCAAGTCACCATTTTCATGATCTTCTAGAGCTTTCTCCTGAAGTGAGAGGAAGTTCTTATCGGCAAGAGCAGACAGCTTGGCTGAATATTTCTCCAGACCATCAAAATTGTTCACCTCATCTGATAATGTTCTCAACATGCCTGTGGGTCAAAAGAAATAATGTTAGGAAACAATGATTAGTTAAAGAAAAGAAAATGCATTCATGTTGTGGTGACTAAAGTAATAAATATGGCAAAAATTTGAAATTTGTAAAGAAATTGTGACAAAGATATGTTTAGCATTTGATGGTAAGAGATAATTTGGTTTGTAACACTAAACATCACTTAAGAATTATTTACTGGTGGTTTTGGGAATGCATCTTGTTCCCATGTTTATTGCCTAGTTCTGGCTGAATTTCTGTTTACTTGATGGCAAAGATCAGGATGGTGGTTTTGGGATACCCACTTTTGGATGCTTCTGGTGCTAGATCTATGAACTTCCAAAGTTTTCTGTACAGTGGTAAATCAAAGTTCATAATGTGTTTCTTCTTTTTCATAATTTAGACTTTTTCCCCAGATGTTTTCTGTATGTTGATAAGCCAGTTTTAACAGTTTTATATACAATGAAATTTCATATCTGATGATATTTCTGTTTGTTAATATTTTAGAAGATACACATATCTTTTTAGACTAATTTTCAGGCTTCTTTTTGCCCTTCCTATGCACACTAGGTTACAGTCTGGGCATTTTATTTTTTAAATTCCTGTTTTTTGTGTGGATCTTTTAATGTTTTGTTTAGTATATTTGAATACTATAATTATTTTAGGGCTATGATGATGCTTTCTTGAAGTTTTTTTATTTTTTGTGTGACAAGGATGATATCTGAATTTTCTGAACTGAAGTCAATCACAGAAGTTCTGTGGAATGGTTGTTTATTTTATGTGCTTCAGTTTTTTGTATTTGTGAAAGCTTTTGTCCATTGCATTTTTATGGAAGCCATTGTGGGTAGCTGTTTGGGGAATGTGATGATGTTCTTGTTGCTATTCACTATTAGCCATAGGAACCAATCTGTATGTTAGGCTAATCAGGATTGCATATTTTGTGACCTGTGGATTGTAGCAACTGTACTTTATGTAGTTATGTTTTAGTGATTTTCAAGTGATGGTTAGTGTTACAAACCAACTCAACTCTCAACTCTTAACTGTGAATGATAAAATGAAATTGTATGGGGGAAAAAAAAATGCAGAAAATGGCAGAGTACCAGTATTAAAATCAGAGACAGCTCCTCAGGATAGACAGAGTAGCCTAAGCCTACCCTAACAGTTTCAAAAATATTTTTAAAAAATGTTTAATAATACTAACAAAATGTATGAACGCTGAAGCTAAAATGAAATGTTTCCACTTAACAAAACAAAATCTACATGTAATATTATATTCCATATAGTTAGAAGTATTTAAATGATGGGTTTCTTGAAAATTCGGCAGGTCTGCTTCTTCTGGAAGGAAAGAGCCATCTTTTAAACGAAAATATGCTAGATACTGGAACGATGCAAAGACCTGTCTGCAAAGGGCAGGCAAATCCTGCTCTCTAATGCCATGATCACAGTTCCAAATACTTGGCACTCAGTGGTAAGTAAATTTGCCTGCCCTGCTGATTGTTGACGGGCTCTCCCGAAGACAACTAAAAACTGTGCACAATGTTTATTGTGTGCGAAACATTTATTGCTGCACTAACAATCGTGTGTTTTCAAGAAACAAATAATTAGAAGTGAATTTCCTTTTGTAACTACCTATTAAATAGAAATGTACATTTTTTTGGGTTCCTAACAATTACTGCAATACGCTCGGAAATATTACAACTGCCTTTAGAAAATGTTTTCCCACCAAGGAGCTAGTTTCATTACAAAATTATTATGCTGTGCATTTTGGCTTTTCAAGATTGAGAAAAGAGCTTGAGTTTGTCCAATGAACCAGATCTTGTCTCAAAATTATAAAACTGTTTGTTAAAAGTGATATTCAAAGTGTGTTGCGGGAAACTTACAGACTGTTTACCTTAGCTGCAATAATTCCCTCCACAAGTTACAGTGTCAAGAGAAGCTTCTCTTGCTTGAACAGAGTGAAGTCTTACTTAAGGAGTACAATGGGTCATGACAGGGTCGCAGCTTCAGCGATAGTGTCTTTTGAACACAAACTTCTTCATTTGCTGGAAAAACAGGCACCATGGTACAATGATGAATCGAGCGATAAGCCAGCATGAAGGATCAATGCATTGATGTACTTTACAAGTACCTAAACAAAACATTTCTGCTAGATCTGTAATTTGCATATTGTAGATATTTGCCTGAAAATATCACTGTGAGCCATCATTATTCAAAATAAGCATTTTGTGAACTGGATCAAGAGGTTGCAGAAACATTTTTACTGCACACATTATATTCACCATGTCAGAGTCCCTGTTTGCGATGAATGTGAAACCTGCTTATGGCTGTCAGATGTAAACAAAATGTACTCATGTCACTGTTGCTTGGTGGGTTTGATATGCAATTCTGCATTTGTGTTAAGAAGTCTACTGTAGCATACAGTAACACTCGACTCTCTTCTTGTCCAGTACAAAGAGTACAGTATGCACAGGAGACAGTTAGTTTTTTATTGTGTACCAGTATTCATTAGTTGAGACAATTTGAAAATCTTGTAATTTAGGTACTTTAATTTTGACTAACAACTGGAGATTTTCATAAGAACATATTTCAATTATGCTCATGCAGTGACTTGTTATACTGTATCTGGGATCCATTCTCCTAATGCAAAATGTTTATGGTTAGGAATATTTGTGGAGTTGGTTTTTAACACTACACCACTTACACTTTTTATGTATGAGGGACCAGTTTCAAAAGCCATTGCTTCCATTTTTGGACTTTAGGGATTTGACTGCTACTGCTGCTGCTGCTAGTGGCAGTTGTCTGCAGTCTTCTCTCTGGTAGAGGAATGATGAACTTTTTTACTAAGCCCTCAACTAGCAGGATTTCAAAGTGTATTAAATGGTCATTTATGTTTCCCACATGGTGGTTCATTGTGGGTTGTCATGCCTTTTAGTAGTCTCTTAGATTTGGGTCTAGGTTCTGATTTTCTTTCCAAAAGTGAAATGCTACTTCTAAATGTGTCCACTTGCTTGAGTTTAAGGCTCTTGAAGTGTTCTTTGGATCTAGTTTTTAAATTTCTTTTAGTTTGTCCCATGTAGAAATGTTTAATCTTTACAGATGATTTAGTATATTCTGGATTGATTTTCTGATGGTATCTCATCTTTTGTTTTCATATTGAGCACTTTATTACAGAAAATAATTTATGGAAACCAAGAGAGATTTTGTATTCTGAAGATCCTTTTGAATTTTCTAAATACTCCAGGGTGGTAAGTGAACTTCCTGAAAATTATCATATTTTTCTGTAGTATGGTTTTACAAGTAGTTCATTATTCCACTACCAGAGAGGAGACTGTAGTTAACTGCAACCAGCAGTGGTGGTTGGACCTCTGAGGTTCAAAATGGAAGCAACGGTTTCTGAAATTAGTCCCTCATTTTTTTTTATTAACTAATGCCCACACACTAAAATATACAATTCAGTGGCCAATAATAACAACAGTGGATAAAACAAACACTCACAATAAAAGAATGAATACAACATATACAGTGAATACAGATACTAGATTGGTGGTAGTTCTCTCTAGGCTCCCAATAGCAATCAGTGATCTTAGTTGATGTCAGGGCAGTACAATGGTGAAGATGGTCAGAGTCCATATCTGCATTCGACTTACAGGAAGGATTGTTAAATAGCCCAATTCAATAGAGGTGGCTGGCCAAACAATCATAGACCTTAGCCATTGGATAAGTAGCCTCAGCTTCGTTTTGCGGCCAGTCTGGCAATTTGGCCTTTATCTAATCCTTTCATTGATGGTTCTTCATTCATTCAGCAAGCATGTCTTCTTGCCCCTAATAATTAAAAAGTTCAAGTGATGTATTAAAATGACTCCCCAGATATACCCCTATAATTTGAATATCACTATTACTAAATATTCCTCTAAAGAATCAGTCAAAATGTTTAGTTTAGCACTGTCTATAATTTTCTGTACACTGTTTTTCCATATCCTGTATATATCTATTTGATTTAGAAAAAACCAGGTAAGTCATCAGGAGAGGCAAACCTAGGATTTTTCTTGTGGCAGAACCCAAACAACTGAAAATGATTTTATTAAACCAATAAAAACATCTTTAAAATCTTATAGTCATGATTTTAAAAATATCCCAAATTCTACCCAAAATTAATCCAAAATAGCGAGTTACCTGTTTTTTCCTGATCATCACATATGTAAATGATAAACTTACAAGTACTATTTGTAAATTTTATTTTGTCAGGACTTTTACGTTACATGAACTAATATTTTATAATTTGCAATATTAGTAACCACTTTTAGTTTAGAATGAACAAGTTTAATACATACTTTTGAATAATCGTTGTATATTGTCACCCTTACAAGAAATGTTGAAACTGTATTGTATTTTACACTGACTCATGTAGTTTCTCTCTTCAACTGTGATTATGTTTGCCAAATCTGGATCTATATCAGGAATGCTCTCCACTTTTAGAAATCATGGAAGACTTCAATCAGAGGGATAAGATCCAAGATATCCTTCTTTTTTCCCTTGCTTATTGGTACTGGTCCATCATATAACAATGAGTGTTGCAAGTAGAACTTAGTGAATGTGCTTGCATAATATTTTTTCTCCTTTGGTGTCAGTCTTTTTTATTTGATAAGGGCCACACTTTAATCTATTTAAGCAACCAAAATCAAAGACATTTTTCTTCTGTATGACAGAAACCTGGAATAGTTTCTTGTTCCCAGTCATTTAGATGGTTTATTTTTAATCCAGTATAGATAGTTCCTCTTCCTTTCAATAATTGCATCATCCACATTACTTTGTGTGTGTGTGTGCATGTGTGTGTGTGCGCGCGTGTGTGAACCCACTGACCAGGAATCAGTGCTGAATTTCTTGAATGAGTACTATTTTCTACAACATAGAGATGTTTCTATTTTTCCCACCATAGCAATATGAATAAAATGAAATAGATTTTATGTGAGGTGGTAAGAAGCATATGAAAACATATATACAGGAGATTATTTGATTACCTTCTCAATTTGAAACAGTTTCATCCAACATGTAGCAGGCTGCCTCATTAGGTTTTAAATTGTGGAGTGTCAGATTTAAAGTTCATATTTGTCTTTTATAAAAGGACACTGATATTATTAAGTATGGTGTTGGTAAGTGCTGCTGTAGGTCAAAAGCAAACATAGCTTTAGATTCATCTCTAGTTTCTTTATTTTGCTGTTTGGCTTAACTTGTGGATGATTACTATTATTGATTATGCTTCTTAGAAAGCATTATTAATAACTATATTATTTTACGTAATTGACAAATGTATTATTTTATACAAATACACTTACTATTATGAGTATCAATCTCACAAATTGGTTTATTCTTCTTCCTTGCAGCTTTGAGTGCTAATTCCAATATAAGCCTAGCACGACCAAAAATTTTGAAATTTGTTGTCTCCACTGTTATGAATGAACTGCTATACTTTAGTTATGATCATCAACATCGTACTTATACAAAACCAGCAGAACAATGTTTTTTCTCGTTACTAGTAGCACTTGTATTCCTAGAATGGCACCTAAGAGATACTTTGTCACATTGGACATTGTTGTTTAATACAATTACTGCACAGCAATTTTATTACTTCTTTTTATAGTCAATGAATATGAGGAGAAGGTATTCATGTCATGTCAAACTGCACAAGTCTGTACGTGCCTTGGTTTTATCTAGGTAAGTTATATTTTCATTCATAATGTTATCAAGTTGTCACTCCATTTGATGAAAAAAATCTCTCACCATTATTGCAGTACTGATTGTTGTACATTATATTAATTCAGAAGTTTGCTGAACTGACATAAGTCAATGTATCATGTAATTTACAAACAGAGAAAGTTGACTGTAAACTACAAATCCATACATGTAAAGGAATGTATTTGCAGTTGCCTGCATTTCCTTCATGAAATAAATCAGAATCAATCAATATAAATAGACTTGCTTGGATGATGAGCATAAAATGGTTTACTTTGTTATATTTTATGGTCATACAGCAGCCAGCATTCTGCTTATTGACTTTCCCAATTTTACCAGATCTAGAGATTGACTTGGATAATCTGTTTCTACCAAAAGTTCATTTTTGAAAATTGAAAAATGGACTTACATGGTTATTTGTTATTCATGTAGATATAAAGTTTCTTTTTGAACATTTTGTTGTAAATTGAAAAAGTATTGATGCTGAGTGCTGATACTGATAAAGGCTACCAAACTATTCTGAATGAGCATCAAATGTTTTTGACATTATAATTGCAGGAGTTAATTTTACAAGATTAAATGCACCTTTTCCTTCTGAAATATGTAGTCTCAAGGACAAGTTCACACACTGTGTAATATACATTACTCACCATCATGCACCCATTTAATACTGATTTAAAATGTTAATATGCCAACATCTCTTTAATAGAATAGTGTTTTACTAAATCCCTTTGCTATTTTAAATGTTTCTGTTTTATTATCAGGTCATAATTAGGAGTTATTGCGTTTAGAAAAAAATCGCTTTAGACTATCAATATACTTTATAATAACAAGACAGTGCATCTGGGGAACATGAAGACTGAAGTTCACAAATGCAGCAGCACATGCTCTCGGAACTGATTTTTGAACAGAGAAGGAAAAAGAATGTAGATGAGAACAGTACTGTATTTGCACAATGAAATGTTTCATGATTGCAGTTTATATTATAATAAAACATTTACACATAAACATGGAAATGCTATTTATATGTTTATGTATAATTCATATAACCTATTGTATCATAGCAGTATAATGTAATGTGTGTGTGATTATGATACCCTTAAGCAAAACTACTTGTAGTTGTAGATGTAGCAGTTAATCTATGCTGTATTACTTTGGTCTCTTTCATTGTGGATGCAGTTAATGGAATGAACTGCAATGTCATTTTGCAAGAGTTTTGGGTGAAGTTTCTATAATTGTTTTAAGTAGTTTTACAATCAGAAAAGCTTCTCTCCACAAGAGAGCTCCTATCCAAACTCTTCAATAAATTACTACATTTTGATTGGCACATTTTCAATGCTTTACTAGTGGTTTGAAAAAAAGCAAAAACAGGAAGATAGTTAAGTTATGTCACCTTTGTAAGTGGCAGTGAGTGTACCATGCCTATCCCTGTCAGTGATGTCATCAATTTTCATAGTACTGTTAACTCTTCTTTTTTTTTTTTTTTTTCTTTTCTTTTGAAGTTTAACGTCCTTTAACCTGCTTGGTCATATCGGATGATAAATGAAATTGGTGAAATGATGCTCAAATGTTCTCGGGGTCCATAGAGCTTAAAGTTACTAGACATTTGTCATTTCACGATAAGGGAAAACTCCGAAAAAAAAACCTTATCCGGGTAACTCACCCTAAGCGAGATTCAAACTCATGACCTTTTGAATGTGAGGCAGACACGCTACACACTACCCATGTGGACGCTGTTAACTTGCAATCTCTTAATACCCACCGTCTACTCTCTGTAATTATAACATTGGAATTTCTATATAGACTATTTCACTTTTGCAAAATACATCACATCAGTTCAGTAGTGCTTTTAGGTGACTAGTACAATTTGACATTTTCATCCCTCCTGAAACGGTTGATAGTAGCAAGTGATATTTCCTATGAAGGGCACCATTCTTATTGTAAGAATGGTTGTGAATGGTGGTCAGTATCAGACTTTGTTAACAAAACACAAAGGTGTTTTCATGTTTTCGAATTACCATCTTCTCTAAAAACAGGTACATTTTTAGAGAAGGTGGTAAACATGCAAGTAAAAATAAAAAAAGTCTGCATAGTACATTCATCTAACTTTCTCTACTGATTCTTTAACAATCTATTCTTTAAAAAATCTTTTTCTTCTATCTTCTATTTCATGTTAATTTGTAGAAATGCTTTTACTACATATTTTCTTGTAGATACAATGGAAATATGGGAATGAAGTAGCATAAGTGATAGTCAAACTTTTAAGAAGTGGTTTCTTTCTGATGCCTTTAAAATATTCTTCTATACTTAATCAAGAGAAGGAAAAATGAACAATGAATTTATATTTGAGAATAGTATATTTTAAAATTAAAAAATTTAGATTTTTTGTGTTGTAAGATGTCTATCTGTTGTGCAAAAGTTATTCAGATTGAAGAGGGCTTCAGAGGATATTCCCAAAAAATTAGATAAAGATTTCATTTGTCATAAAAATATCTTAAACTTTGGTATTTTACTCAAAATCATTAGATCTATTTCTAAGAAAATAACAATTTTAAAAGAATGTTTAATATAAATGGTAGTTTCTGGGTGGAGGGGTCTTCTGGAAAGTCTTCATGTTTCATAGAAAATGTTAACCAACTTTGAATTATGCTGTCACAAACAGATAAATATATACCACAATAGGACACACACATACACATAAGGATATTTTTCTAAAAATACTTTTTTTACTATGTACGTAGTAGAGAAAGTAAACATTTACAGAACAGTTTCCAAATTCCAATGACTGTTTTGGGATACTGTTCACAATTTAATAAATTACTTTTGTGAGACTGTTTTGTTTATTATCAGCAAGAAGTGGCAGACCTCATTTATTTCTTTAAGGGTGCTACAAAGTCAACAGTGTATACGACAAGAAAAATTTTAATCTTAGTATTTAACCATAAAAGTAGGCCTAATAATTTGTGTCTTCAAACCAATGGAGAATATTTTAAACATCTGCTGTGAATGAGTAAGTTATTTTTATTTGTTTGTTTTCTCTTTCTACTGCTTTTTCAAAATTTGTTCCTACAACTGTTGCTTCACAAATGCATGGAGTCTGGATTGCTGTCACATTTGCATTTGCACCACTTGAAAATCATACTGTATATTGTAGTTCTGCTTAAAAATAATTGAATGCATTATATTCACATGATTTTCTCTACCCCTCTATTGCTTATTAGTGAGTATACAAACTATTTTTATGAACTTTTAAATTTCTATCTACTTCATTTTAATTGAGATATAAACCTTTATGCAGCACAACAATTTGATATAGATACAAAGAGAATAGCGATTGTTATATGTTTAATAATCATATGCTATTAATACTAACCTTTAAATTCTGTACTCTTTCCATGCCATCATATTTTCAAAATGTGCATTTGTAATGAAATCTCTGCTTCGCATTTGCGGGTGGAATACAAAAATATTAAAGCAGGGAAAAGGTCATGAAATCATTGCAATAGCCATATCAACAACTGAATATTAAGAAGATATTAAGAAGACTTTGAAAGATTATCTTAGTGTTGAAAGATTTGACTCATTAACAATGAAACCTCAGAAATAGCTTATGGCAGAGGAGTTACTTGAAATAAATTGTGTGTTTTTAAAAAGATCTACATTTCCCATGTAGTATGCTTTTGTCTATCGCTTAACATTTAACAGCTGTACAAGATTTAACAGCTCCTTCTGAGCGAGGAAGACTTCACAGGTAATTCTCAGGAAATTGAAAATATGCATTTTATTTTTCATGTGAATATCTTTAACATATGGCATTTTAACAAAAATTGATTGGAGCCATTTTAGAGAAAATAAAAAATTTCAAATGGTTTTCTATGTGAAGGATAGCTTAAGGTTGGAGGATTTTGGTGAAAATCCTTGTGTCGCATCCTTGGAGATACTAAGCTTAGTATTTATAGACTTTACTTTTTAAGTTATGTACTTCATAGACTTACAGATAAAGACACACATCAAGAACCTCTTTCTAAAAGTGCTTTCTTTTGATTGAAGGAGTTTCAAAATGTGTAATTTTATTGTAATTTCAGGATCTATTTTTCGGTGGAATACAAAAGCGAAAAATGCCATCAAATACCATATCAACACAAGAGAAGCAAGCAAGTATAGGAATATTTATTACAGTAACAAGCAGTAACTTCCATAAATAGTTTTAAGTCAAGGAATACCATCTAACCACCATACTCACTTATCTCCAATGTCTTATCCATAAACTTATTTACCTGTGCAGAATTTTTCCATATGCTTTTTGTTTTGTGGCTCTCCAAAGATGCTCTTCTTAAACAATGAGAAGTCTATTGACTTATTCTCCATTAGATAGATGCTAGCAGCATGATAACATGCCAGGGTACGAAGAACAAGAGAACAGTGATTGAGGTCTAGACCATATTGTCGCTCAGCTATCCGAAAACCTCCAGGCAGTAAATCCTCCATCATTAGCGTTCCAGACACAGCATAAACAAACAGTGCTCCAAAAGGTTCCAGATCTACTGAAAGTAATATTATGGAAATAGTAGTTGCAACAACATTGTCATTCCTTATGAGACATTAAACATTGGTTCTTCCACACAACAAAATGAAACATCTGATGTGGTTCATTTATATGAATTTTTCTACCTGTTCTGTAACAAACTATTCTTACAAAAGCTTATTTTTCTCTCTGCTTCAGCTAATCAAGATGAACATTGGCAGAAATTGTCTAATTACTTAATTCCTTATAAGTAGAAGGGAAATAAAGAATATACTAGACTAATGTGATAGTCAAATCTCTCAAAAGTTGGTTACTACGTGATTGAAATTTAGTACTATTTGCATGGCCAGGAGTAAAGCAAAAGAAACAGGAATGACAAATTCCCATTTGAGATTGTCTTCACAATTCAGCTAAATTCATCCCATTTTATGCAGGATAATATTTTGCTATTATGGATGCCTATGTTACTGACCTGGAAGAACTTTTTTCAGCACAACAAACATCTGTGGTAGTACGTTGTGCAGAACTTCCTCTTCTCTTGCACACATTGTAGAGTTCATGATGTAATCACCACTGGAACCAGAGCTAACAGGGCATTTGATGATGATATGAAGAGTTTCTTTTCTTTGTTCACATTTTATTGTCACTCTGTAGAGATTACTGTTATAATTATCTCCTTTATTGGTGGCCATTGTGGTTATGAAATCTGACACCTTAATTTCGGGTTCCTCCAGCCAGTTTCTTAGTGCTGTTTGCAACAGTTCCCTGTTAAGCCAGTTTTCATTTGGCAACTCTGCATCTGTCAACACTTCCGAAGACATTAGAACACTGTAAACAAAGATGTCACCTAGTGAAAGTTCAGTATTATTGCATTTTTAAGTGTGTTTCGATACAAGTGAAGCACCTATTCAGAGTTGCTTTATCAATCCTTTTGAATGAAAACCTTGTGTTCCTTATGTGGAGATGAAATTATTTTGTGTGTGGGTATGTTATTTGTTACATTAATATTGATAAATACAATAAATGTTCCAATTTGGTCATTATTAAATTACGAGCCAGTATTTGCAACAAAAAGAGAAATCACTCTCATATTTCTCAGTTTTGCCCCAAATTGTTTGTATTTATTGTCAAGTACATATTTGTCCAGCCAAATTCCCAAATTTGGAAGGATAAGTTTGTCCTCCAAACTGATTTACTATAGAATAGAATAGAATAGAATTTATTCACCTTAAGAAATACAATGAATTCATGGCTTCGTCAAAAACAAATAATACATAATTTAACAAATCTCTTACACTTCTATATACATTATATTTTACAGTATTGATCAAAACGAGTACAATTGTTGCTAAGCTAGTCTTGTCTTGAGACAGTCGTTAAGGTTTCTCTTATGCCGAAGTACATCCTCAGATGAACAGGACCCATGCAACAAACAATTCCCCTCCCCCATTTTTTCTTTCTTTTTGGTTTAAATTATTTTAATTGGGTAGATTATATCAAATAGTCAATACATGCTGAAATATGCTCAAATGAATATAGATCAAGAGGGATTAGTTATCACACATTGGTCTTCTTAGTATAAGCCGCCCCCCCCCACCCTCAGACATGCCAAACGTCAAATCAACTCCAAAATATGAGCAGAAATGAACACTGACACTACACAGGCTGTTTTTTTAAATTTTATTTTGTAAAAAATAAGAGTGGAAGACGGAAGACAAGGGATATGAGAAAGCCTAGAGAACAAATCGCTAAGATTTTATAGACTAATAAAAAGAAAATAAAGAAGAAAACAATATGTTGACCATTGTATTAAACTAGAAAAAGAAGCATTAGCATGGAAAAAACAGGGAAAATGTACTTAAGTGCTGACAGAAAATGAGGGATTAGAAGAAAATAAATATAAAAGCATGGGGAGTTTTTATGATAAGCAAGAGAGAACAACAGAGGTAAGAGAGGTGAAAAAAGGAAGAACAACAAAAGGATAAGGGGTAAGAATGTTTAGATGGCTAAGGTTGACAAAGGGTTGCTCAGTTAAACAATAAGGTGAGAGTGTAGCTGGGCAGTATGCATAAAGCACAAGTGGTCAAGCAAGCTTTACATAGGTTAAGTTAGCCAATAAAGGAAAACTTTGTAAAAATAATTGTGCTAATATGCACAAATAAATTCAAATTCAAGTCAATATTTTATTGGGGGAAGGGGTAGTTTAAATCTGTCAATCAGATTATATTTGTCAGTGAATAATGGGTGCACAGGAGCCCATATTCTCTCATCAGGAAAGGGAAAGACTATATTAAAAAAAGATTAAACTAATTCGTCCAGCTAGGTCTCCGAAATATAAGGGTAATAGCTACACTGATAGAGATTGGCTCTTGGGTGAAATGTTAACGAATGGTAAATAAAATAATTTATCAAAATAGTATCAACAATTGATAATTACACAAATGTTTCCTGGGCTTCATTTTCAAACCCCCCTTATTTGTTTTTAGTGAACGATTTAAATACTTCCAAGATCCATAACCATCTATGTCTGTGTTTTGAAAGAAGCATGTTATCTTTATAACCTACATAGTCATAAGTATTATGATTTTTAAATTTTTCAGAACAAAGACAAATATTTATCATCTCTGCATGTATTTTTGCAATTTTTAAAACATTAGAGCACATACATGTATATATATATATATATATATATATATATATATATATATATATATATATATATATATATATTCACGCAGCTTACGTCGGTAGCTTTGACGTGGAAATGAACTATCTCTGTTTATTTATTTTAACGATGCGTTATGGGACCACCAGATGTCGCCGCAATCGGTGTTGTTTGTGTGTCATGCTCCCAGGCTCTTCCAGCTGTTTTAAATCAGCTGTTGCTTCTGAGCATTCTGAGATGCCGTACAAAGAAGGCTAGAAAGTTATAAATATTAATTCATCGTTGTCAGTTAATATGTCGTAATGAGTACGGAAAGTGAAAGAACATCGATTGGAATTCCTCATATAAATGTAATAGATATATTTAAATGTGACTTACCAAAATTCGATTAAAATACTGTGAAATGGTTACCTTATAAAGTGAAGCCGTGGAATGTGCGGTTGTGTGGATGGGTAATCTATAATTTTCGCAGTATTTGGCGCGAACTTAAGCGTAGCCCAATGTTGAGGATTCTAAACCGCAAAGCGTAGGCGAGGAATGTCTTTTGGTTTGGGAGAGGAGTGTGGTAGTTCCGGAAAGACGACAACGCGTAGCCGAGGGCTTGGCCGAAATCAAAGTCACAATCATCCGTCCGACAAGTATAGCATAAACTTCGGCTATTAATCACTTATCATACTGAATACTTATTTATTCATTGTGAGCACCGCAACTTCAGTATGTGTGCAATCTGTTTGACAACACAGAGATAATGACAAGGGTCTCCACTTCCATAAATTATTGTACGAAGAAGAGCACTAACTTTAGAAAATGGAAATCAAAGTTTGAATGATTATTTATTTAAATTAATAAAAATCCACAACTAAATGGCTCGTCCTTGCAATAAAATATTATTTTACATACATATTATATAATGCGCACATTTTCAAACATTATATAGCATTTTTGGGGACATAAAAGAGTGAACTGAGTGAAAGAAAATAAGGCTTAATCTTTTGTGATTCTCCCTCTCCTATTATTGCCTCTTGCAACCTATTTGGCATGCTCTGAACCAGCTTTTTCAGATAAGATGTAGAAAGTTAAGATCTATATCTCTTGTAACAGCTGCTTTGAGTTTGATGATTCCACACGGCCTTCTTCAGTTTATCCCATACTGCTTCTATAGGATTAAGATCTGGGGAGTAAGTGGGTGGATGCAGTACTTATATGATAAGTTGATAACAGTTGCACAATTTGGAATGTATGTTTCAGATTATTATTGTGGTTAAACAGAAAGCCACCCAAAATATCCATCATTTCTGCCTTTGGTTTCAAATTCTGCTTTAATATTTGAAGTTATGTTGAAGAGCTTGTTTGTGGTTGTATATAATCGCCACCTTTCCCACTCCATTAGAAGAAGCACAGACTCATACCATTACACTCCCCCTACCCTATTTAACTTTGTTCTTACAAAGTTTGTCCTTTGAGTTCCATCTTTGGTGTCTTCCACAGCCTTGGCATCAGAACCAGCAAATTTGTATCTATTTTCATCACAGAAAATAACTTGGTCACAACAATCAGCAGTTTTGTTAAAAATTTCCTTTTCAAACTGGAGTCTTTTCCATTTATTTTTAAAGAGATTTATTGCTATACTCCCAGTCCCAGTTCTATGAATCTCAGCACATACAGGGATGCTTGATCGGGGATTATTTCTTGTCTTCTGCATTGTGTACGTCTCTTCCCTATCAGAAATAATTTTGGGTCACCCTAGCTTAGCTCAAGATTCAGTTCTGTCTTCATATCTATACCATTGAATTATGTCATAAAATGCGCTTTTGCTAAGTAACAGCCTATGCTGTTTCTGGGTATGTTTTACACTTTTCACAATGAAAAGTTACTGTCTCAGTTCAAATGTACTCTGCTTAACTCTGGGTCCCATATTAAGCTCTTGCATTCTTCGTTGTGCACATTTGCCATAATACTACTTCTAGGGTTGATTTGTCTACTGACAGGCTTCATATAGATTGCATACCACTTCATTTGTTCTGTAAAATTGTTTTATAATTGTATTATAAAATAAAGATAGTAAGGTTGCCTGAAGAACCTCTTAGTTTAGCCACATTTTTAACCATTGGAATACGTATTCATAGCAATTGATTTTTGTTTAACACAGAGAGTACCATCAGATTGATAGAAATACTGTATCCTGCTTTATTCTGAAATTTAGCTTTTGACAATGGAATTTTTTTAAATACATTATATACTCATGAACACTTAAGATAAAATAAATAGAAGTATTTAAAAGCATTACTAAAACTGGTGTGCTATGAAAACATGTCAATATTTTTCAAATGCAAGTGGTACTGACATCTTTTCAAAGCTCACTAATGAAGCTCACCATTTTAGAGTTATGATAAACTTCACAAATGAAATACAATGTTAATATACTGACATTAAAAGTTCTTACCATAATGAAAATTAAAATAGATATTCTCCCCAATAGTTCATAGTGTTTTGAATTATACACTAGTTGTCTCAGGCAAAAAACTCTTGTCTACAAATATAACCATAAAACTTAACAATTAATATAAACAACCAATAATAAATTCAAAACTTGCAAATATGCATAGAAGCTTGTGACAGTGATGTGATTAAATAAAAAATAAAAGAATTTGAGTCGATTTTTGTAACACAAACATCACTTACTTTTACTTACTGGGGACCGGTTTCGGGTAACAGTTGTTCCCACTTTCAACCCTTAATTCCAACTAAATCTTTCTTCGTTGGCGACGATGGGGGTGGTGGTGTATTACTTGTGGAGGCATCTGTTGCTGGATCTATGAACTTCCAGAGGTTGCTGTAAGGTGGCAAATCAAAATTCATGATATGGCTCTTTTTCTTCATGATGTAGATCTTCTCCCAGACATCTAAATCTGTGGGTTTATAAGCTGGTTTTAATAGTTTTATATTTGGGGTGATTTCGTGTCCTGATGTCCAAAAATGATAGGCAATTGCTGATTTTTCTATTTGTTTGTATTTTAGGTTTCTCAGGTGTTCCTATAATCTGGTCTCCAAACTTCTCTTTGTCCTTCCGATATACACCAGATTACAGTCTGAGCATTTAATTTCATAAATTCCCGGTTTTTTGCCTGCAGGAATATTTTAAATTTCTGCACAGCAGTTTCTGAATGCTGTAGTTGTTTTTTGGAGCTAAGGTGATGTTATAATTCCAGAATATTTTCTGAAGTTTGTTGTGTGCCCAAGGATGATAGGTGAATTTTCTGAATTGAGGTTGGTCCCTGGGGTTCTGTAGGGTGGTTGTGTGTGTTATGCGATTCAGTTTTTTGTATTTATGTATTCTCTTGTCTACTGCACTTTTTTGGAAACCGTTGTTGGTAGCTGTTTGGAGTATCTGTTGGTATTCTTTTTGGTATTCATTCTTCTCCATGGGAATGTGTACTAGTCTATATGTTAAACTGTTTAGGACTGCATATTTGTGTGTTGTAGGGTTGTAGCTATCAAATTTTATGTGATTATCTGTATTGGTGGATTTTCTATATATTCCAAATGTCAGGCTATGTTCTTTTGTTTTTATTATTCTAATGTCTAGGAATGGCAGGGCTCCTTCCTGTTCGGTCTCAATAGTGAACTGAATGGACTTGTTTTGCAAGTTAAGAAGTTTGAGTGCATCGTTTTTCTGGAACTATGGCAATGATATCATCTACATACTTATGCCATTTTTTGTATATGTGTGGGAATGTGTATTTCAAAATTACTCATGTATAGGTCGGCTAGGAATGGTGATAGAGGATTCCCCATTGCAAGTCCTGTTGTTTGTTGGTAGCATTTATTCTGGAATGTGAAGTAGTTCTGTTTTACACATAGATTGGTTAACTGGACAAGATCTTCTATTACTTCTGTTGGTATGTTTATGCTTTGTAGCCAGGTTTTCAGAGGTTTTAGTAGTTCATCTATGGGTATGCTGGGGAATAGGGAGGTGACATCAAAGGATACTTCTTATCTTTAGGTGAAACAATGAAATCTTTCACTTGATTAATGAGGTCCAATGAATTTGATACACTTTTACTATTGAATTTTGGGAAGGAGTTGAATTTTTGTGTGTGAGCCATTTGGAGAGTTTATATGTGGGTGCATTGATATTATCTACTATGGGTCTCATTTTGTTGCCAGGTTTGTGTGTCTTTGGTAGGGCGTACAATCTGGGTAAGGTTGGTAAATCTGGCTTTAATTTGGATTTCTCATTTTCTGTTATGGTTTTGCAATTTGCTAAAGTTTCTTGTAAAATCTTTATACTTTTATTTAATGGATTGGATATTTCTTGATATTCCGGATTGTTTAGCAAGGATTCTATTCTTTATTTGTAGTCTTCTTGGTCCAGTATTACTATTTGGTTGCCTTTGTCTGATTTTGTGTAAACAACTGGTTTTTGAGTTGAGGATTTTATGATTTTTTGTTGAGGATTTTTTCTTTTTATACTTGTATGTACTTGGTTCAAAATTGGTTCACATTGTTTCTTAATTACTTTTTGGTCAATTTCTTTTAGGTGGCTTGTGGCTATTTCTATATCTGCTACTAAGTTTTCTGTTTTTTTACAATAATCTACACACATTGTTAGGCCTTTGTTGAGAATGGCTAACTGAGATTTGTTGAAACAACTACAGCATTCAGAAATTGCTGTGCAGAAATTTAAAAGATCCTATTCCTGCAGGCAAAAAACCGGGAATTTATGAAATTAAATGCTCAGACTGTAATCTGGTGTATATCGGAAGGACAAAGAGAAGTTTGGAGGCCAGATTAAAGGATCACATGAGAAACCTAAAATACAAACAAATAGAAAAATCAGCAGTTGCCTATCATTTTTGGACATCAGGACACGAAATCACACCAAATATAAAACTTTTAAAACCAGCTTATAAACCCACAGAATTAGATGTCTGGGAGAAGATCTACATCATGAAGAAAAAGAGCCATATCATGAATTTTGATTTGCCACCTTACAGCAACCTCTGGAAGTTCATAGATCCAGCAACAGATGCCTCCACAAGTAATACACCACCACCCCCATCGTTGTCGCCAACGAAGAAAGATTTAGTCGGAATTAAGGGTTGAAAATGGGAACAACTGTTACCCGAAACCGGTCCCCAGTAAGTAAAAATAAGTGATGTTTGTGTTACAAAAATTGACTCAAATTCTTTTATTTTTTAACCAATAATAAATCTGAAAATTGATAAACACTATCGTTAAAGGGTCCTAAACCTTCTGTAGAGATATGATATCAATAATATGGTATAAACTTTCTTGTTGAAATTACTTGTGTATTCAGGGACAGAAAGTATGTGTGTCCACCATAAAATAGATAAGATGAAAAATATTTAAAAATACCAGAATGTATTAAATTTAATAAATATTGTTCATACTTCAATAATATTCTCTGGAACTTGTCATACTTTTGGGTGTGCACATAACCGCAGCAAAGAGATGTTTTTTTAGAAGGTTGCAACTTCAGAATGATAGCAAAACATAGCCAAGGGATCTGCAAAACTAAAATCCCTATCATCCATGCAACAAGTATAGAAGAAACTCCAAAATTAGATTCCTGCCTGGCAATTTTGCACTACAGTTTTTTGAAGTGAAGACAAATACTTTTTGTAGTCATAATTCAAACAACATTAATTTAGGCAATCTTGAATAGCATAATTAAGCCATAAGTAAAGTAATTTTGTTTCTGTGACAAAATTTTAGGCATTTTAAATTATTACATAGTGTCAATGTTGTATTTAATGATTATAATCAACATTTAGGTGTATTAGATAATGTGAAATAGGTAGCTGCCTTTATAACTACCTTCATATGACAAATCTCATATAATAAATACTTTTTGCAGCAGCACAACTATCAGGAATTATAGCACTTTATATACAGGGAGATTAAAACATCATTTGGCTGAATACTGTTTATTAACATTCTTTCCTAAATGCTGAAAAATAATAAAATTGGTTTGTAGGAAAGACCAAATTAATTTAGATTTCAGCAAGGGCCTCAATATTGATATCATAGCTTCCTGAAACTTACTCCTTACCTTTTGTAATACCACTAAGCTTTTGATTGCTTGGACTACAACTGTTTTAGTAAAATAACTTACTAGGGCATTTTCTAGTTAAGTGTATGTATATGACAGCAAAATCTCTCTCTGTTGTGTGTGGAAAACAATGTGCAGATAGTAAATTGTAGAATAGAAAGGCAGTATCAAAATAAACATCATTTCTGGAATGTTTATCATTAGTATTAAGTAGACAAAAGGTGTTAACCACTATAAACAGAAGCATTATTAACAGTGAAGTATTCTTCATGTTGGAGTTATATTGAGTCACACTTATTTACACTTAAAATCTCCACTTAATATGTTAAAAAACACTGAAACGCTTTCCAGGACATTTGCCCTCTTTTTCAGCAGTTTGGTGACTGGCGTTCCTTTCTCTTTCTCTCTTCCTCTTCTTGTATCGGATCTTGTTGCCATCTGGTGTTGGGAGTGCAAAGTTTTAACACTTCATCCAGTGGTGGGATTTCAAAATTTGAAACGTTATTGCTGTTTTTTATAATGTGAATTTTTTCCCAGATGTCTAATTCTAATGGTTTCAACAATTTTATATTTTGCACAATGTTGTGGTTTTCTTCCCAAAAATGATATGAAACAGCAGATTTGTCTATTTAAATTAGACTAAAAGAACATCAGAGAAACATAAAACTAAAGCAAATAGACAAATCTGCTGTTTCATATCATTTTTGGGAAGAAAACCACAACATTGGGCAAAATATAAAATTGTTGAAACCATTAGAGTCACCAATAGAATTAGACATCTGGGAAAAAATTCACATTATAAAAACAGCAATAACGTTTTAAATTTGAAATCCCACCACTGGATGAAGTGTTAAAACTTTGCACTCCCAACACCAGATGGCAACAAGATCCGATACAAGAAGAGGAAGGCAGAAAGGGAAAGGAACGCCAGTCACCAAACTGCTGAAGAAGAGGGTGAATATCCTGGAAAACGTTTCAGTGTTTTTTAACATATTAAGTGGAGATTTTAAAGTATAAATCAGTGTGACTCAATATAACTCCAACAAGACAAAAGGTGTTTTGTAAAAATAGCTTATTTACCGAAAAGATAAAGAAAAGTCACGTGAATGGAAGATAACAGATTTTTAGTTTCTCTAGCAAGTAGATAAAGATGTATTCCACCAAAAAATTGATGCCAAAAATTTTCCAAAATACATGTTTTGAGGACTCTGAATTGAATAAAAAGCCTTTATAGAAAAAGGTCTGTATGCACATATGTGTGCAGGAGGGGACTATGTATCAAAAATGAAAAGTGATAAAATACTAAACTTGGTATTAAATTTCATACCTTACTAGGACTCAACATGAAGGTTTTCAGAAAAATTCTCTCACTCAGACTACTTCTCACATGGAACATTTATCAAAACTTTTGATTTTCTCAAAAATAGCTAGCTATCTATAATGATTTTCATTAAAATTATGTATATTTAAGATATTTGTATAGCAAATAAAATGTATATCCTAAACTTCTTGGAAATAATACCCAAAGTTTTCATGCTAAATGACTTTTGCATAAGTGGTAAACCGCAAGAGATAGAAAAAAAATTACTGCATAGAAATGTAGATCTCATTAAAACACACAATTTATTTCATATATAATGCTATTCATTCCCAAGAATCCAATTTTTTTTTTTTTAGCTTAACCTCATTATTGTATTCAATTTTAAAGTACTTAAACTTTTTTTAAATGGATAATCCTGAACCATTTCATATTGCTTTTGTTTTATGCCTGGTCAAGGAAAGAGAAGTGAATTTCAATTACAAGTGCATAGTGACAGTTTTAAAAGATTTTACTATTGCTTAAGCATAGTGTATTCCCTAGTTATAAGGAACTAACAGTACAATAGTTTTTCTTAATACTTATCGTGATTAGTATGGTGTAGATAAAATAATAATTTTATGTAAGAATATTTTGTTTGCAGAAAAGATAATTTGCTCTGCATGGCCAGGAGTAAAACACAACTGATGTTTTCCCATTTAAGGAAAGTATAAGTATTGGAAAATTTAAACCAGTAACAACGAATAACTTGGGAAAAAATATCCAACATAAATCGGACATTTTGTGCGTAGTAAGATTTTGTCTATCTCTTACAGTTTACTGATTAAGCAAAACTCATTCAGAAGACAAACCTCAGAGGCTATTTAATAATAATAAAGATATATTTCATTTTCCATAAAGTTATCTTAGACATTTGGTATTTTAAACAAAATCTTTACAGTAATTTTTGAGAAATGTGAAGGATAGTTTGGGGAGGGGGGGGATTTTCATGAAAGCTGCATGTTGCATCTTGGAAACGTACTGTCCTTAAATATCAAGTACGTTAAATGGAGCTTTCTTTTTGAGTTATACTGTATACACAAGCGCACCCCCCCCCCCCCCCCGTATACACACTCTCTCTCTTTCTCTAAAAATGATTTTTTTTGGATATGTGTCTTCCTAACATGTATTTCCAGTGGAATCTCAGAATTAAATTCTCTACTATGTACAAGGTAGAGAAAATACAAGTTAATCTTGGTGATGCTATGATATGAAATGTTGAATGTCCTAAATGTTGGTCATGATGGGACAGAGAAGTGTAGCCAGGGTGATTTTGGGGTTGGAATGTTGCTAAAAAACATAAAGTAATAGAAAAATGTTATCTTGATTCCAATTGCTGCTCCTTAATCTAAAAACATAACATTATTTTTTTTTTAAAAATACTTCAATTCAGGATCAATTAAGAATTATTACTTGATCATACACAAAATTCAAAATTTTCTCGGGCTTCTAGCCAGGTAAAAACTTGGCTTGACACCAACGTTTCGAAGAAGTGCATCTTCCTCGTCTTCAGGGTTTGAATTAACACGTTCTTTAGTTCTTATTTTATACACAAAATGTTTAAAAATGGAGCCCTTAATTGTACTATACTACCGATGGGATCAAATGAACAAATACTTGATTTACTATATTCAGCATTTTTAAAATGGGTTCTGCAGTACAGTAGATATTTGTAATTGTTATTTTTCATTGTATATTAGTGCTCATTATTTAAGAAAGTGTATACACACCTGTGGTATGATTTACATTTCATTTTGACTGGCAAATGTTTCATTTTAATTATGTTCATGCACTGCTACTGTTAATTGTACTGCATTTGCAAACCTATGTTTCTAACCTCAAAGTGCTTAAGTTGGAACTGCCTTTCTACCCTACAATTTTCGACACATTTTGCCACAACCTGTGTTTTGGAGATTCTATGCATATAATATGTAAATTAAATTATCAGTCAGTTTAAACTCTACTTTGCTTCAGGACTGTAAGCCTGAATGATACACACTACCCTTTCTTGATTAATTGTCCTCATTTATCTAGTTTTTGCTTTATACAGAAACTGATCAAGCTTATTACTTTCTATTCACATCACCTTTATTGCAATGCCATATGTCTCCATTTTGTTTAATAAATTTATTCCTCCAGTTCTTCGTTCCATTAGTAAAATATGATGATCTCTTGTCTTCCTTCCCCCTCACATAATGCACAAACAGTTTGTTTCCAGGATTTCTTCATTTATTTCAATGTTTGCATACTCCTGTCATTATTCATAAAATCCTCTCTTTTCTTCTCTGTTTTCTTCTTTATTATTTTTTTTTATTATAGAATCGATCAGCACATCTATGTCCTATACAGATCCAGAAGCAAAGGCAATTAATGATAATAATAACAACAGAAGGACGTCAGCTATTCAGCCTTTGCCACTTAACAGCATTAGACAAAAGAACAAGTATCAGTAAAAGAATCTTCTTATTCTGTTGTATTGTCGGAATAGAGCAGTGAGTCCTGTAGAAGGTGACTCCTAATCCAAGGATCTGCAGTGGATTTTCTAAGAACAAATGAACTGTGTCAGGCACAAAGCTGAGTAAATGAGAATATTAATTTCTGAGAGCGAATATATCTAGAGATTTTACAAAATTTAAGCTCTTCTTGTACCTGAGCATTGTATAATATCAAGGGGCAATCAATGTGAATCATAAAAATATAGCCTATTTTGAACACCTTTAATCTTGAATGCGGCAGATCCACCCCAAATTGGACTGGCATATAGACGTGTACAACAGAGAAGCACACTGTACCTGCAGCGATGATTTGCATTTAAGAATTGGTGTTTTCTCTCTGATACTATATATCATTTATCTATTCCAATTTTGTTTCACTGATAAGGATTAATGAAATTTCCTTACAATCAATTCTTTGTTGTAAATCTAACTACTGCAAGTATGAAACATTTTTAGCTTTCAGTAGTCACCAGCCGCTACCATGCCTGGCTTTGTTTTTTGTTTTTTTTAACTCTTTTTGATTATGAAATAAGATAACAAATCCATGATTGCAAAAATATTTTATCATTAGATAACTGCACAAGTTTTTTGGCATGATCATATGCTTTGTTAAAAACTCTGTGTTGCATTCACATGATTTTCTCTACCCTCTATTGTATTGGTGATTATACAAACTATTCCTACCCAGTTTATACCCTTATCTACTTCACTTTAATAAAAATAAACATTTTTGTAGATATAGGTATAGTACATTTTGTATTGGAATCAAAGAAAATATCAGTAGTCAAATATTTTAATAACTGGATGATATTTCATTGACTTTAAAAATTTCATACACTTTCCAGAGCAATTATTGCAAGAAATTCTAACCATCAAAAAATCTTTGAAAGAATGATCAATTATTGAACAATTCAATATTCTTGGAAATGAGTAAGAAGACAAAAAAGTTATTCAAAATAAATTGTGTGTTTTAAAGAAATCTGCATCTTTTGTGTAATTTGTTTTTGATTACCACTTAAAATTTGCCAGTAGAGCCTTCCAAATAAACAGGGCTTCACAGGCTATTCCTGTAATATTCAAGATATACATTTTGTGAATAATTATATCCTTAATGTAGTATTTTAACTGTAATTGTTAGAGCCATTTTTGAGAACATTGATAATTTAAAAAAATCTTCCATATTAAGGGTAGTGTAGGGTGGGAAGATTTTCTTAGAAATATTTTGTGCTACATCTTTGAAAGATACTGAACTTAAATATCAAGCCTGATATTTAACCAACTCATTTTCCAAGTTCCGCTGTTCTCTCTTTATCACACTCACTCTCTCTCTCCCTGTCTCTCTTTCTGTCTGTCTCTCTTGTCTTTCACACATACACACCTTTTTCTGAAAATACTTTTTTGAGATTCAGTGACTCTCAAAATATGTATTTCCAGTAATAAATATCTTGGTATCACATTTTTGGGTTGAATATGATACTTCCTCTAATTACTATATGTAGTAGAAAAAGTAATATGAGAATTTATTATACTTTTTGTTGCTCTCTTACCAATGGTTTTGCATCATACTTAAGCACCTTTACATACCAAATTGTCACAAATCGAAATGAAATTATAATTATTCAAAAATAATTAATTTTTGCCCCAGAGTTCTAAACTACTGGAAATAACAATCAGTGTTTAAAATTTATAGTTAATAAAAGATAATGAACTGTTGTGCGTAGCTGCGTTCAGCTGCTAGTACCTATGGTGAAGTGGTTAAAAATAGTAGGTATATAATACAGTGGTAGAGATGTTATATACGTAGCATAGAATAATCAACACTTAAATTGGGCGGTAAATATTCAACTCAGTACATAGCATGTTTTCCAAAGAAATTCTGGCTTGTCCTTTGAACAGTTAATGAATTGTTCAAACTGAAACAGAACATTAGCAACAAAAGTATTAATTATAGTAAATTTAAATGATGATAAATTATTTATTAAAACAGTGTTCCAAAGTATCAAGGAATGGTTAGGTGATTACTAGAGAGTAATCATTTGAAGGATTAAAAGTACACAGCACGGGTAGGGTCTGTACACTTACTGTCCACTCGTGAAACTAGTACTGGTCCTGCGTACCTGGAGTTTTGTCTTCGCTGCTCAAAAACCAGTTTGTAGATAATGTACTGTGTGCATCTATGGTAAATATGCAGTGAACTTCAGTCTTTACGTACTTCTAATTTGCTCTGCAATGATTCAATATATCCATGGAGACTGAGAGGAAACAATAACAAGAAAAATCTGATGTGTTCCATTCACATGACTTTCTCTATATCACTGCAACAAATTATTCTATTTACTTCATCTAATCGACAAAAAAATAGCAGAAATAGTCTTATTACTTGCTTCCTTATTAGTAGAAGCAAAATAAGGGAGTAGTATAGGTTAAAGTGATAGTCAAAAGCTGGTTGCTATGTGACTGAAGTTCCTTTGTTTGTATGGACACGAGTTCACAAAATCCTGTATGAGAAAAGTATAAGTTTTTTATAGCTGAAACCAAAAACAAGGAATATCTCAAAAATAATCAACTCCACGAAAAAAAAAAAATAGATATATATATATAACATAAATCATGTGTTTTAAAGTGCTCTACATTTGTTGTGTGGTAAGTTTTTGTCCATCTCTTATGGTTTAGCAGTTATGCAAGATTCTGTAAAATTGACCCAGAATAAAGTAGTCTTCAGAGGCTATTCACAGAAAATTCAAAATGTAAATTTTATTTGTCAGGTAAATATCTTTAATATATGATATTTTAATCAAAATCGTTAGAGCCATTTTTTAGAAAAACATTTTCGAAAAAAGTTCCGTGTAAAGGGTAGTTGGGGGTGGGGGGATTTTTCTCAAAATCTTTGTGTCGTATCCCTGGAAGATACTAAACTTAAATACCAAGTTTGGTATTTTACCGACTTTTCGGTTTTGAGTTATCATGTTCACAGACACACACACACACACACACACACACACATATGGACCTTTATCTGAAAATACTTTTTTTGGAAACAGGGACCCTAAAACATATATTTCCGGTGAAATCTTGGTATCAAATTTTTTGGTGGAGTGCAATACCTTCTCTATACACTATGTACATAGCACATATAGAGAAAGTAATAAAAGCTCTGATGTATTGCATTGACATGACTTTCTCTATTCACTCTTTTATATTAACAAATTGAACTCTGCTTTAAAATAAGGCCAATTCTTCATAACTTTATTCACTCTAGTTAAACAATTTATTATTTTTTTACTTTTTAGTTTTTCATGTACAAAGTGTCTACCGGGTAGAGAAGGTATTGTATTCCATCCAAAAATTTGATGTCGAGATTTCACTGTAAATTTATGTTTTGAAATCCCCAGTGTGTGTGTGCGAATTCCAGTGCCATCAAATCAAAAATGAAAAATTCATTAAACACCAAAATTGAATTTAATTCATTATCTTCAAAGGGTGAGAGATGAAGCTTTTCAATAAATTTTTATGTTTGTTTAATGAATATCCTTGAATTTTTGAGAGCCTTCAGCAAATTTACAAGTGCAATAATCTTTCCTGGCTTTCTTGTATATAAGGGAACAAACTGCCTTGCCCATTTCACCACAAGTCAGTACCAATGGTTGTCTGGTTATTTAATAACTAGTTAACCATATCAGGATGACTGGTGGCAGATAATATGTTTTGCTGGCATTCCCTAATTGTGGTACATTTTTTGTCATAATGAGCATAACTTACCCTAAGATGTGTACTAAAATGTTGACTGAAATTCAAGAAAGAAAAGAAAGCAACAGAAATAATAGGCAGTATTTTGGGGAATTTAGACCACTAAATTAGAATGATACTTATGATTTGAAGAAACTGATGTTGATTTAATAAGAGTAAAATAAAGTATCTGATATATCGTTTAAGAGAAGTTCCATAGATTATAGTTCAGCTAAAGTAAAATTTTAAGCTTATATCAAAGGAGAGCTAAATATTTTTGCATTTGTTATAGTTTAAATTTTGATGTTGGAAGTAATAGTTCTTAAGAATGCAATAAATTATAACTCTAGTTTTCTTTTCCTGTTTCTGAAAATTATACAACTTAAATATAAAGAAACAATATATTAATTAGGTATGTAATATGATTGCTGCTTAAATTTCATTTGGTATATAATCACTCAAGTTAATATATTAGATTAATCTTGTATTCAACAAAAAATATACAATATGCACATATGGCTTTGTCAGTATATACTTTACAGTAAATAAACATACATAATATATATTTGGTTTCCACATCTCAATCCAAGTACATACATAAATATAAATAATGTGTTACACTATTATAAGTGAAGCAATGAGTGTACATGTATTATTAACTTCTAGAAAATCATTTATATTATAAAATTTGTACTTTGATAAAGATGTTTACACTTTTTGAAGCCATAAACAAACCTTGCATAGTATTATATTGTTTTCTTATGTCTAATAATCCCAGAATTAAACACCAGTTTACTTGATTTTCACATGAATATAACCATACTTTGGATTTTGTAGTATTACAGCCTAATACTATTTTAATGCCACTTTAGCTATTATTTCAGTAAAATGGAAATAATTGATTTCTGCTTCTATATCTCCAAAGGATTTATGTTATATTATTTCAGTTGTATGAATGTCAGTACAATAAAAGTTACAGTATAGCAAACGTAATACATTCGCTTTAATATATAAAGGAATAATTGAAAGATTTTTTTAAAACATTTTTAGTCTTAATGAAGAATTATATGCTGTTTCCTTAATCACAGAGTGCTTTGTTCATTCCTGATGCATACAATGTTGAATTAGAGAATTATTTTTATTCAAATCCGGCCTGGAGTTTATATATACCTGCATATACAACAGTGAATTACTTGTAGATTTAAAAGTTGAAATTTTTGCCTTTTTCAGATAAAGAGTATTAAGTAGCACATTTAATGTAATTTTGATAAAACTTTAATTTTGGTGCCCCTAGAAAATTTTATAACAACATTTGACTGTCTATTGTTTCTTTACACCTAAGTAATCCGAGAATGAATGTTTCTTTCATTTCACTTTCATATGATATAAAAGTTTTATTTATATCATATGAAAGCGAAAATATATATATATGCCTAAGCGATACTAGAATAAAATTTAATTTACTTAATTTTCACAGGAATATAAACAAAAGTTTGGTGCATACAGGGCATAACAAAAATGTGCAATGATTAATGGTTGGAGAAAATGAGTTGCAACAAAGCATTTCCAGGCTCTCGTTCATGGAACACAATTTCTTTGTCTATGTATGAGGAATGTGTCCTGCAATTTGTGCCATGCATTTTTGTTACATCCTGTATAATATTATTTTCTTATGCCTATACAATACCAGAAGGAAGTTCAGTTTTCATTTTCACATAAATATTAACATATCTTTGGCATATATAATATGTTGTTATTTCTTTATATTCAAATAGTTCCAATACAAAATCCAGTTTTCTTCATTTTCACATGAATATTAACAAAACTTTAGTATACCAGGTGGTTCAACAGCACCATAGTTCACATATGCAGATAACCGTTTGTGCATTTCAAGAGTTACAGAACTTAACAGAGCAAATCCAGTAAACACAGGTCAGTGGCAGTGTGAGGTAAGCAAACTGCATTCCACTCCTGCAAACAGGTTGAAAAGGTTAACGTGTTTTCCACTTCAGTTAGACAGCTTTTATTTTTGAGAAAATGAAATCACCTTTTAGATTGAGAATTAATTAAAAAATATTTCACCTATAAGTGTTTACCAATAGCTAGCTTTGGTAGCTAGCTACTTGTTCATATTTTACATTTGAGATTAGACCCACTATAGGGTCAATTCAAAGCATTAAGGCTGACCGGTGTTTACATCAGGTTTTCCCTGTTTAAACGCATTATCTGCATTGTTGTGCCACCTGGTATCATAATAGTTTGTTTCCTTACACCAAATAATTCCAGAACTTGAATGAATACATCAAGCACTCCTTCAGAAATGAAATTATTCCATTTTTAATCAGTTCCATGAACTAGTTCCTGAGAGAGTACATAGTTCAGAGACTTGAGGATAGAAAACAATTACAAAATGCAACAAGTAATGAAGCTACCGTAATGTCAAAATATTTTTCAAACTTTACTTTACAAACTTTACCCTTGGGACGAGAGAGTGGGGAATACAATATAATCTATGAACAAGACTTTAAATTACATCAAAATGTATGCTTTTAAATGTGTAGTATGAATGAGGTTTGAAGGCAGTATGACAAAATGTTAAATCACTAATGACAATATATTACATTTATTTGTGTTCCAAGATCTTTCATTTTTGTCCTTGAGAACAGGATGTAGAACATATCAGCATGTCCACAGACTATTTACAATATTATTTACAACATTAAGGGTATTAATTACATTAAGCATTACAAAAACTCTTTTAATAGTATGAAATGAATGCTTATAAAGATACTGCTTCAACTTCGGCTTAATGGTTTGATTAAACAAGTCTTCAACATCATTCGGAGTATTTCAATTACAAAGGCAAGAAGTTAGGTTAAAGGTATCCTTTACTTTCATACATAGGGAGCAGCCATTCCAATGCCTTCCTATAAGATTTGTTCCTAAATAATATTTTCTGCGGTTTGCCTGTTGCCACGATATCATTGAAGTCAAACTGTCCAGGCTCTGCCATCATCATGGGCAATATATTGAAAGCTCCAAACATACTGTAATGAGTACACTTGTCGCAGTCCTCCCTGAATTTCTCTATGGTTGGTGGTTGTGTGGAACATCCAATGGCTGACATTGTTTTACAAAATGTATCATGGTATTCCTAAAGGAAATAAATAAAAAGAAGATGTTAAAAACTTAGCAAAATAGTTATACATCGAATGGTTTTGTTAGAAATTCATTATAAATATATATATATTATTATGAAATCCTAAACGTTTCCTACACTTAAATGTTTAGATGACAAATATAGCATAGAGACATAAGCTAATATAAATTGTGTGCACAAAAACTCTTTTGGATCTGACTTTTAACTGGATCCTGAGGTAATTTCATAAATAGGAGAGCCTAATTGATGAGCCCTGCTCTTCTCAGTTTCATGTTGAGGATGTGATGAGGAAGAGCAGGATAATTGGTTGAGAAGAAGGAGATACAAAGACATGTGTCAATAATGGATAAAAGTAAAAGAAGACACACAGGATGTGTGGTAGAAATCTGTGAACAAAAATGGTGAGATAAATCACTCTGAAGTGGTAATATAAAATACTCAGAGCTGTGAAATAAAAAAAAAATGATGATCCATTCATATGACCTCTATATGTTCTGCAAACAAACTATTCTTACAAAAGAGTATTCTTGTATCTACTTCATGCTAATCAAGATAAACATTACCATAAATGGTCTTATTGCTAAGTTCCTTTTAAGTAGGAGGAAAATAAGGCAAAATACTAGGCTAAAGTAATGGTCAAACTTTTTAAAAGTTGTCAATATAAGATTGATAAGATAATTGAAATTTGGTTCGCTTTCCAAAGCCAGGAATAAAACAAAGAGATGTGAAACAGATGAGGGCTTCCGGTTTGAAAAAGTTTTTAAGTATTTTAAAATTGAAACCAATAACGGGGAACATCTTAAAATGGTTAGCTCTACAAAAAATGTATATGACATAAATTGTGTGTTTTAATGAGATCTACATTTTTTGAGTAGAAAGTTTTTGCCGGTCTCTTACAGCTTACAGTTATACAAAAGTCAAGTCAGAATGAAGAGTCTATTCCCAAGAAATTGACAATATACATTTTATTTGTCATCTAAACATTTTTAATCTACAGCATCAAAATCATTAGTCATTTTTAAGGAAATCGGACATTTCAAAAAATCTTCTATGTAAAGGATAGTTTGGGGTGGGTTTTTTTGTTGTAAATCTTTGTATCACATCCTTGGAAGATATTAAACTTTTTCATTTTGAGCTATGTTGTTCCCCCTTCCCCCCACACATACACCTTTTTTCTAAAAATCTGTTTGTTTTGTTTTTATATATTCAGGTGTTCTCAAAACAAGTATTTCCAGTGAAATCTCGACATTGAATTTTTTGGTGGAGTATAATATCTTCTCTAACTACTATGCATATACATGTTAAAATTCCACATATTAAAGATATTTAAATGTATGCCCTTATTTATGGGAACAACCTGTGAAGTCCACTTCATTATAATTTTGTATAATCTGTATACTGGTATACTTGAGAGAAATGAAAACATGCTACACAAAAACTGTAGTTCACTTTAAAACACACAATTTATTCAAAATTATCTTTGTTGTGACTTAAGTCATTTCCGATATTCAGTAATTAATGATTCCAATGGTTCAAAATGTTTGTCATTCTTTTCAAGTGCTCTCGATTTTCAGTGTTTTTGCGATTGGATGGGAACAGTGTGGAATGTCGCACAAACGGCTGCACAGCATTTAAGCTGCAAGTAGGTATTAAGCCATAGTTCAATTCTTTAACATTTGATTATCACTATCCCATTTGTAGCTGTAACGAATTATATAATGTAGCTATTTCTGTAACATTTATTTGATTTAAAATGAAGTAGATAGAAAAATAAGTTTTCATAAGAATATTTTATATAGCCACTAATAAAAGAAGGTATGAAAAGTCGTGAATATAATCGGGGGTTTATATTTGCATATACACATGCGAATATAAACATACGCGTGCAAACCAGGTGCAGAAGTGCAGTGGGCCGTGCATTGGCCAACTCGTCCATTTCTCATTAAAGGAGAAGCATGGACAAGTAAGGGAGGAGAAAACACATACGAGCAAACTGGCACGTGGAAAGAAAGAAAAACAAGACTATTACTCAAAATCGAAGAGTGGAATTTTGCACTGTTGTCAGCCTAGCGATGTCATCTTTTGCGCCTTGCGCTGTGCAATGCATCGGTACATGCATTCTTAGAATGTATTAAGACTTTATGTACTACAAATAATGTTATAAGTATATAAATACGTCGAAACAGACAACTTCCTTTTTCGATGATATATTTTATCCATTATTCAGATCACTTACCTCTATAAGTTGGTCCATGCAAGTGGCTCTCACAGTCTCGTTGCAGCTCGTGGTTAGGAAGAAGTAGACGTCTGTGGAGGGATTCGTGATGCACGCCAGCTGATAATCAACAAATCGGACTCCATCCAACTTTCCGGAGGATGAATATCGGAACATCATGTTATTTACCCAGAGATCTCCATGTGATAGCACCAACAAATCACCATCTTTATGCTCTTCTAGAGCTTTCTCCTGAAGTGAGAGGAAGTTCTTATCGGCAAGAGCGGACAGCTTGGCCGAATATTTCTCCAAACCATCGAAGTTCTTCACCTCCTCTGACAATGTCTTCACCATACCTTTGAGTCAAGTGGAGCAATTTAATTGTTTAAAAAACGCACTATTATTGACAAATATCCTCCAAGAGTTAAAACAAGCAAGCGTTTTAACGCAAAACAATTGAATGTACTTTAAATAAATAAGTTATATAACTATTCTGTTGTCTTATAGCGATCAAACTCTGATTCCGATCAAACGTTCACTATATTATTACGACGAACTTTAAGCTGTATATTAAGATAATTTCAGGACTGAATTTTACAAAAATAAAAAAATCTAATGTGTTCTATCCGCTGAACTTTCTGTACCTATTCTGCAACAACTATTCCTAAAAGGAGCATCCCACCGTCTGTCAGAGTCTGGAAATATTAATGAGTGTGAATGTGGTTCAAAAAGAAAAGGAAATATCCAATGACATCTTACTGTAATCGAATTAACACCACTGATGGTAGGCAATTTGTTCCAAAGGTAAAAACCCCCATAAGACCATTGCGGTATATGAATGGAACTATAAAAGAAAATTTTGTTAAGAAAGTCCTGTTTCTTTCGTATTTCCTTGTCATCATATTTTAAAGTTGAACTTCATCTAATCCAGATTATTCCAGCTTAGATTGCCAAAAGAGCAGAGAGTAACTCGCGACTCACAAGAGGTCTACCTGCAATACAGCATTGAAAACAAGTTGTCACGGCTGAATCAAGTGTTTGAAATGAAATAGCAGGGCACGTCGGGGGTAAGTCGGCCTCAGTACCCGTGGTCATTGGCGCGTTTGGCCTTGACATTCTGCCGCGAAAGGGTCGCGGATTCCAATTCAGCTGTGGCCATGGATGTTTGGTATTTATGCGTCATTGACCCTCCTGATGATCAAGTTTAATTATGTAAGTTGCTCATTAACTGCATTGTTATTAAACTCTTACTGCTTTTTATATAAGGATGTCATTAGATTATACTTTTTCTTTCCTATATTTAAAAAAAGTTATCAATTTGAAATATTGAACAATATTTTTCAATTCAAATTATGTTTTGCAGAAAAGTATTACATTGAAATATTTAATACTGTCTTTAAATTCATATTGCGTTGTGACTATCAATTGCTCCCGAGTTTTGTGGTTGAGTACGTGCGTGTACTTTTTCTCAGCGAGTCGATTTGAAGCAGCCTGATATAAGTGGTATGCTCACTTAACTAAACTAAACTTTATGGGGGACCTGTCTTTTTCAGTGATGCTATTTTACAGTTTTATTTAATATACTATCCATAAACTTACCAGTGCAGAAGTTCGTCATATGTTTTTTGTTTTGTGGCTCTCCGAAGATGCTCTTGTGAAACAATGACACATCTATCATTTTTTTCTCCATAAGGTAAACACTAGCAGCATGGTAATGTGCTAGTGCACGAAGAACAAGAGAACAGTGATTTAGGTCTAGGCCAAAACGCCGATCAGCCATCCGAAAACCTCCGGGAAATAGGTCTTCCATCATCAATACTCCAGACGTAGCGAAAACAAATTGGGCTCCGAAAGGTTCCAGGTCTGTAAAAAGTAATGTTATGGAATTTAAAAAAATCTGACTGTTCCATTCACTGTCTCTATATCTCTGTAACAAATTATTGTTAATAAGCTTACTCTTCTACCCATTTCATGCAAATCGAGATAAACGGTATTATTACTTAGTTCCTTATAAGTAGTACACTAGACTGAACGACGGTCTCATGCTTTAAAATGTGGTTGCAATGGGATTGAAATTCCCTTCTTTGCATGGCCAAGAGTTGCCAAGTTCCCGTATGAGAAAAATTTATGTATTCTAAAACTGAAACCAATAAAGGAATATCTCGAAAACGGCCAACTCCAGGAATATATATATATATATATATATATATATATATATATATATATATATATATATATATATAGTTTGATAATAGATTGGTATTTGGTGGCTATCAGTTATATAGGTCCTCAGCAAGCTTATCATTTGTATAATGCCAATATATATTTGCAATCACCTTGTCCGATTCGTGCAACGAGGTTTCGCATAAGTCCAAGAAATCGACCAGAACTTACTGTGACGCGTGGGTGCTATCACTTCTTCTTGTGCTGGAAGCCAGGAACCATCGGTCATTACGACGGTAACCTCCGCTGTGGAACCGGCTTCTGTGAACGGCAAACTTCAAATGCAGAGAGTACCATTCCGTTGGAGGAGAACTGGCGGTTGTTGATAAGTCCAAACATGCATATGTGAATAGATATGTATGTATATGACATAAATTGTGTGTTTTAAGGAGCTGCACATTTTTGTGTAGTAATTTTTTGTCTATCTCTCACGGTTTATTAGTTACGCAAAACTAAAAAAAAATGATCCAGACTAAAGACGTGTTTAGAGGCTATTCCCAGAAAATTCAGATATTTGTCATATAGATATCTTAAATATAGGAGATTTTATTCAAAATCATTACAGCCATTTTTGAGAAAATCAAAAATTTCAACATTTTTTACATGTAAAGGGTAGTTGAGGGTGGGGAATTTTCTTGAAGATCTTCGTGTCGCATCCTTGGGAGATACTTAACTTAAATATCAAGTTTGGCTTTTAGCGGAATTTTTGTTTTTGAGTTATGCTACACACAGATGCACACACGGACCTTTTTACAAAATTTTTTTTTTTTTTTTTTTGATTCAGTGGGTCCCAAAACATATATTTCCGGTGAAATCTCCGTATCGAATTTTTGGGTGCAATAGAATACCTTTTCCATACATTATGTACATAGTACGTGTAGAGGAAGTAAAATTTAGAATTTATGTAATACTTGTTAAATACTTCACGCTTATTAAATACTGTCCTCTGTGGTTTTCTGCAAACAGCACGCAATGTAGGAGTACATAATAGTTATGTAAAATTCGCGTCATGTATTCATAACGCGAGAGAATATTTAACGCTTGAGTGATAAATGCAATTTTCCAGGAATGACGTGACAACGATTATACAATCATAGGTGTCGATTTGTTAGGCATTTGAGGAGGATAGAATTTTGCAATAAAGTGGGCAGGGAATTAACTAAATATTTAATGAAATTATTAAAGTGAAAGATAATTATAGGTTAGTAATTAATAGATGTTTTCAGTTGCATATAAATTAAATACATAGGTCATTAATTTTAAATTTGCGGTTTAAATCCTGCCAGGTTCTTTGTCCCTGTCAGAGATTTTTTCCAAATTGTTTTCAGTCTTCATGCCAGCCAAATGCCAGGGAGATATCCTAAAAGTATGCCTGGAACGTTTCCTTCCCAAATTTTATTTCTCAATTATCATTAGATGTATTATGTGTTCATTCCCTGGTGCTGTATAAGCTTCTAAATTCGCCTACCACTGACTGAATGACGATCTAAGCTCGTGAGTTCTTCATAAAAACAATAGATGACAGCAACGCGAATATAAGAAAACTCAATCTCCGGTCATACACATTACAACAATAATTTTAAAATCCTGCTACGTTTAGATGTGAGGATAGTCTTAAACCCCAAAAATGCACCGAGATTCCTATAAGTGAATTTTTGAAGGTATACAAAATGGATTGCATTTTGCATCACATCTTACTTCAGAAAATTATGCATATATTAAAACTGCAAAGTATTATCTTTAATACACGCTGAAATACGGATGTATTTATATATTCCGATTTTGTTTAGAAGTTAACTTAAATGTAGGTTGCGTCATAATTGCCTTTGCTTAGCAATTGAACTCTGTAGCTGAAATTAAGAGAATACTTTACAGCTTCGTTCGATCTGTTTACACAATTTGTTGCTTTTTAATGAGAAATGTGTCTCGGAATTATAGGGTGACAAGGCCCCTTCATTGAAATTGTGGGTGCGATGTCCCTGGCTTTGGAAGTTACGGAACAAAAAGTTCCTTGCCCTCCCAAGTCGGCGCTTATATAGAATTGCATAATTTTATTCAGTCCTAGTTTGTAGAAGTTAAGTGTTTAAGCCTTCCAGCTTCTCTGCATTGCAACTTTAATTGATTTATTGCTGGTTGGGGCTAGAAAAGCAAACTCCAAGTGCTTTATTCTCTGATGGGCAGCTGTTTCGCATTCATAAGGTTTTTGTTTCGCCATCTTGTAGAGATGGTGTTTGAAAGTAAGGACTCACAATAAGGAAGCCATCTAGAATCTTCAGTTCTTTTGCTGGATGTGAGCATTTTTTGGTCCTTTTTGCTCAATGGGTTTTTTACATGATTTAGTTTTGGAATTTGTTTTCCCGTTCCCAGGCTTTTATCTTTTCTTTAATATGGCATTCTCGTACTTCACAGAATGGTTTTGAGCCAATGAATGGAGTATTGCGTTCTTCTTTGACTAGACGATCAGCAATTCCTTCAATTCCTTCAGCCTTTAAATTTATTTGACTGTCCGATAAAATTTACATTTTCTAGCACAACTAATGCCTTTGTTGGCATTTATATGAGCACATATTTCCTGATTTCTGCTTGAAATATACTAGACTCATTACAAAAAGCTTTTGCTAGAACAAAGTTTAGCCAATAAACTCCTACACCGGTTTTCCATCCATTTTAGCCATGTGTGTGCCACATAAATAATTCCTTTTAAAAGAGAGTTTTATTCCAAATTAGACCCGCAATTAACAAGTTAAAGGAATGATCTAAGTTATTTTGGGTATCATCCCTTCCCATAATTTGATGAGTTTCTCCTTAGTTTCGCAGAGAATGTTCGCGTAGCCAGTTAGATCATTAGATTTGAATGCTATATTTTTAGCAGTCTTAAGTCACTTGAATAAAGTAACTTTCATCATTATAATATGTAGAGTTTATCATAGCTATTAAGACCTCCATTGATGCTGTAGGATAGGTGCTTATTGCTTCAGCAATGCTCAAATAAGATAGACTTTAAACTTCCTGCAGGCAGATTATTGCTGTTTTTGTTACGCTATACACTTTGATACAATAGTGGCAACTACCTAAGGTTTTATTCTGTCGTAGATCCCAAAGTTCACGCACATGCACGCTCTGTGTTTTTTTTTAATAATTCAACTATTTCGCGGTAAATTATATAACCTATTCATCATAATGACAGAGGCCCTCAAAGAGAAACTTTCTTTGGTTGACAACATTGCGGAAAGACAGGCAGGTCAGCTCTCTCTGCTTCCCTCTTGCCTTGGCTTACCCGTAAATTTAGCGCCCAAGAAAAACGAGGACGCATAGTACGTGACTATAATTCTCATAATAACAGTATATAACCAGTAGATCATGTAAGGTTTGAGCCTCCAAGTGTTGCCATATAGACTACAACAATTCCTAATTGTTGATATAGCTTTCCCAGAAACTTTTTATTGAGAATTGCAAGTTGTTTTACTGTGCAATACTGTCAATAAGCCTGCCCGGGTAGTGTGGTGGTAGCGCGTCTGCCATATATTCAACTGGTCGCGAGTTCGAATCTCGTTTAGAGTGAGTTACCCGGTTAAGGATTTTTTCGGGGTTTTCCCTTATCCTGAGAAGACGAATGTGATTAACTTTAAGTTCCATGATCCCCGAAATCATTTGAACATCATTTCACCTGGTGACCAGTTTAAGGCGAGGGGTGGTGAGAGTTACACAGGCTATCCTTTCTCCCTGTCACGTCGCACCAAAGCACCATCGCCGACATCTCAACCCTGAATCACACCAACGGGGTGAAGGATGAATGAAATGAAATTCGGAGATTATAGAAACCATTCCATCATTCGTCTAGAGACTCTGGAAAACCCCGAAAGAAGGTTTTCTACCACTATAGGCCTAGGCCTACCGTTCCCCATTTTGGTGCATTACAGACGCCATGGATGGGGTGCCGTATTGGGGGGTGAGACGTGGTCAGCGCTTCGATCCCCCCGTCCAGTTAATGCGGTCTTCACGACCCACCACTTCTCCATCAAGTAGCTCCTTAAGTGGCCCCCTAGGACCTCACGAGGCTGCACCCTGGTCCAGGTCTCCCAGCGGGGGAAAAATCCCCACGTAGGTACTGGGAATCGAATCCAGGTCTCCCGCTTGGCAAGCAGCGACGCTAACACCGCGCTATCATAGATAGTAACCTACACAGCTGTATTTTAATAATGTGCTGTGTTACTCTTAAGGAGGAATAATAATTTATTTTATACTCATGTTAAACATTCAGCAGGTAACTAAGATGGTTTCATTTGGTAAACTACTTACGTGGCATTGCTTTCGTTAATACAGCATCCATCTGCGGTAGAATATTGGCGAGAATCTCTTCTTCTCTCGCAAACAAAGTAGAGTTCATGATGAGATCGCCGCTGGACCCAGAGCTAAGGAGTCGTTTGATGATAATAGTCAAGGGTTCATTTTTCTGCTCACATTTTACCGTTACTCTGTACAAATTACTGCTAAAGTTTTCTCCTGTGTCGGTGGCCATTCTGGATCTGAAATCTGATATCTTAATTTTGGGATTCTTCAGATATTTTCTTAAAGCTGTCTCCAATAGTTCCTGATCAGGCCAGTTTTCGCTAGGCCGATCTTCATCTTTCACTGCTGCAGAAGACATTGGAGCACTGCAACAAAGGAAAATATTAACTGTTATGCGTTTTTCTACCCATACAAATTTTTATGGTGACAAGAGTATAGAAATTGTAGTGCTCATCCAAACGAGCTGAGACACAATTTCTTGTCAGAGAGTGAGCGTGAGTGGAAGGTGTTTGTCCATTCAGAATCAGCACGAGAAATCAAGAGGCCTCTATAAGAGAAGGGGAGAATTCTACATCTAATTTTATACTCAAAATTCTATACTGAGGTTTCACTTGAAATAAATGCTTTGAGGGCCCCAGAATAAAAAAATCTGATGTGTTTCATTCACATGACTTTCTCTATCTCTCTGTAACAATTTATTGTTAATAAGCTTATCTTTTATTTATTTCATGTTAATCGAGGAAAATTAGCAGAAATAGTCTTATTCCTTGCTTTATTATAAATACAGGCGAAATAAGGGAGTACCATAGGTTAAAGTGAAAGCCAAAACCTGGTTGCTATGTGACTGATGTTCCTTTGTGTGGACAGGAGTTGACAAATTCCTGTATGAGAAAAGTATAAGTTTTTCAAAGCTTAAACCAAGAAAAAAGAGTATCTCAAAAACGATCAACTCCACGAAAAAAAATGTATATAACATAAATTGTGTGTTTTAACGTGCTCTACATTTTTTGTGTGTTAAGTTTTTGTCCATCTCTTACGGTTTAGTAGTTATGCAAAATTCATCCAGAATAAACAGGTCTTTAGAAGCTATTCCCAGAAAATTCAAAATATACATTTTATTTGTCAGGTAAATATCTTTAATATGTGATATTTTATTCAAAATCGTTACAGCCATTTTTTAGAAAATCAAAATGTTCGAAAAAAGTTCCATGTAAAGGGTAGTTTGGGGTGGGGGGATTTTTCTCAAAATCTTCGTGTCGTATCCCTGGAAGATACTAAACTTAAATACCAAGTTTGGTATTTTACCGTTTCGTTTTTGAGTTATCGTGTTGACTGACACACGGACACACACACACACACACACACGGACCTTTTTGTGAAAATGCTTTTTTTAGATAAAGGGGACCATAAAACATATTTCCGGTGAAATCTCGGTATCAAATTTTTTGGTGGAGTGCAATACTTTCTCTATTCACTATGTACATAGTGCCTATAGAGAGCGTAATAAACTATAAAAACGTCCGTTTGTGTGTATGTGTCTGTCTGTGAACAATATAACTCAAAAACATAACTTGGTGCTTCAGCTCAGTGTATTCTAAAGATGAGGCACGAAGATTTCCCGAAAACCTCACTTCCCTACACCCCTACCCTTTACATGGAACATTTTTCAAAACTTCTGGACTCTCAAAAATGGCGGTAGCTTGTTTGATTTCTTATTATAATATCATATCAAAGTTCTTAGGCTTTCACGGCCGGTGTCAATGTGTGTCACAGTCGCAGTTGAAACATACAATAGAGTACTTCGACCTCGCCACTACCACCGAAGATGTCTGCCGAAGTCGCAGACGAAACGTCCGGAAGAAGGAGGAGGAACCCAGTAGACCTACAAGCCCGGATTATATTAAAATATTATATATTAAATATATTTTCATGACAAATAAAACGTATATCTTGAAATGATTCAGAGGAGCACGTAATGTTCTTTTAATTCGGTTAGAATCATATATGATCTGATATAACTGCTAGCACTAAAAAGAAAAAAAGTATATCTTTTTAATACACACATTTTCTTCCAAATAACTTTTTTGTAGCATAAACTATTTCCTAGATATTCTTTATTTATTGTTCGAATTCATCAATACTTTGCCATTCATTTTTAAAGTCTCGTCGATTTTTATTTATTTCTTGCTAATGTATGGAAAAATTAGGAATTTCAAGGCCGTATAAGGCGTCCAGTTCTTAAACATTTGTCTACCGCTATTCTCTTTTTATCTATAATGAAATGTGTACTACATTTAGTTCTGTAAATTTTTATCTCGCTTAAAGTGAAGTAAATGGAAACTTAAATTTTCCTAAGAACATTTTGTATACCCACTAATAAACGATGGAGCGGTAGAAAAAGTTATGCGAAATCAACACATAACATTTTTCATAGTGAAAATGATCATTCATTTGGATAGAACGTGTCATATCTCTTAGAGCAGCATATACACCACAAAAACAACAAGGAAAAAATATTTCGTTACACGATTCTATTTACTTCGCAAGAGAAATAAATGTGGACGGTTATAAAGGTATCAATGAGAAAATGGAGGGGGCGGGCAGTAATCGAAACACAGCCCTTCAGCTTTCTGTGCCGATGTTCTTACACCAGAGCTATCGCGGCCACTATATCGAGCCAATTAAGTCAAAAATGTCTTAGGTTGAAAAGATAGACTGAAAAAAGCTTATGTATTCGATTCATATGACTCTCTACATCTCTGTAACAAATTATAGCTAAAACAAACTTATTCTTTTATTTACATCATGCTAATTAATATAAACTTAACAGAAATTGTCTTATTACTTGCTTGCTTCTAAGTAGAAGGGAAATAAGGCTTAAACGATACTCAAATCTTTTAAAAGCTGGCTGCTATGGAATTGAAATCCGTTTCTTTGGAATTTCACAAGTTCCAATATGAGAAAAGCTCATAAGTTTTAAAACTGAAACCAATAAAAAGGGATATCTCGTAAACGGTCAACCCCAGAAAAATGTATATGACATACATTATTGTGTAGTAAGTTTTTGTCTATCTCTCACAGTTTACTAGTTATACAAAATTCATCAAAATTCATTCAGAATAAAGAGACTATTCCTAGAAAATTCATAATATACAGTTTATTTGGCATATCAGCACCTTTAATATACGTTATTTTAATCAAAATCGTTAGAGCCATTTTGAGACAGTTAAAATATTCGAATTTTTTTCCAACAACGGAGGTAGTGAATTTTCTTAAATTTTCGAGTCGCATCCTTGGAGATACTGAATTTAAATACAAAGTTTGATATTTAACTGACTTTTCGTTTTTGCGCTATACTGCCCTCAGACTCAGAAAAAAAAAATTATTAAAGCGGCCTAAAAAGCTGTATTTTCGGAAAATCTGGGTGTCAAAATTTTTAGTGTAATACAACACCTTCTCTATTCACTATGTCTATAGTACATGCAGAGAAAGTAAAAAATGGTAAATATAGCTACTTCACATTACCTACTCTTCCCGTTTTTCAATTAACTGTTCATTAAAAATACTTACTCTGCTATTACCTTCTCTTTAATCGAGAAAAACATTTATAGAAATACCTTTATTATAAATGAAATTATATTTATTTATGGACGGTTTTAGCTGCAGCGTCCCGTTCTATATTGGGCGTGAAAGACCGCTTAATTTTGCTCAGAGACCACTTTTTAGGCTTAAGGTTATTTTAGGAGCTGTAAATCAACGACACGTTACCAACGGCTTTACGTTCCTTCCATGCTAAAGAGTTTTTCATCCGAAAAAATTCATCACCTTCCGCCCGGTTGGAACCCGCGACCTCGGGAACCAGGGCTAGTATGTTACCCCTCGACCGCGGAGGATGACTATCCTTATTAGATATTTCCTTGTAGATACAATGGGATCTAAATAAATAAAATTCCTAATGCCACCTACAGCATTTAGTTCTCTATACCAGGACTATATTGCAGACTTTATTAGTTATTTGCCACATTATATTTTTTTCATACATGATTATTTTACAGATATAGTTATATACTAACAACTAAAATAAATGAAACCAAAAATAAATAAAATAATATAGAATAAAGGTATACGCATATACATGTCTCTTAGAAATGCTATAAATGAAGACATTTTAAATGCTCATTCCAACATTTAACTACTTTCATTTTAATCTATGAAATCCATTCCTTAATTGTATACATTATACATAATGCACTTCACTCTGGACTTTTAATCCTCCTCTTATTGCATTAGTTATTAATTTCACTAATACAATATATAATTATTTTTTAAATTCATATTCATCCACTTTTTTACTTTTTGGCATTAGTATAACTTTCAGCGCGAACTACAATGGAGACTGATGTGTATTTGACATGTGCAGTAATAGCCCTCCCCCCTCACGATCCGAACGTTAAAAGAGTAGAAGATCTCAACCGATCCATTTAAAGTTAAACTCTGTCACTTCTCCACTGGCCGACTCTCCACTGACCTATCTGGTAAACCTGAATTGGCTAAAATTACTCCTGTTAAACCACATACTGTAAAAAGGAAAGTTCATTGTATATCTGATTTACTTTGGGTTTTTACACAGTACATCACACCACATGCACATTCATATTTTAAGACTCTGGGGAGGAAGAGAAAAATATTGGCTAGAGAAAAATTTCCGATCGCCTTCTTAACGCGGTTTTAGCACTACTGCTTACCAAGCGGGAGACCCCGGTTCGATTCCTGGTACCGACGTGGGGATTTGTTATAACTGGGAGGCTTGGTCCGGGCTGCACTCAGCGTCGTGAGGTCCCTGGGGAGTCAATTGAGGAAAGAGTAGCGGCTCTCAGGTTGCGAGACCGCATTAACCGGTCAGGAGGGTCTCGGGATGCCAACCACCAGTACTGACGTATGACGTCTGTAATGGGCAGAGATGGGGGACGCAGTGGTCGGGCTGTTGTGCCACGGAGTTGAATTTTTTTAGAGAAAAATTCCCAGCCGGAGTCGAAACCCTCCCCCTATCGCACGTAGGCTGAGTTATAGGGTCAACCAAGTACTTTTTGATTTATTTGAAATCATATCTAGGCAAACATTGATCGTGAATAATGCGGATAGAGAAATAACATGTAATGAGTGCTATTAACTAGTATACAAGGTACCCTGCATACTTGTAATGGAGAGCGGGAGAGGGAGGGAGAGAGAACTGATAAGTAAGGGTATTTTTTATTTTATTTTTTACTCGCTCTTTAAAAAAATGCAACCTTTCGAGCTCTACCTCCTTAACATCATCACCCGAAAACCTAAATTATTACCAAACCATCCTCCTCATTCCTGTGGTTAAGCCCTTACCAGGGTAGGCAGACAGAAGCTACACCTAGGCTCTACCAGATCTCGGAAGGATGGACGGACTACAATAATGTAGAAATTCAATCCGAGATTTCACCGAAAATACGAGTATTAAAGCCCGATGAAAGTAAACAAAAATAGAAATAAGGTCTGTATGTGCGTTCTAGCAATAACTCAAAAATGAAAAGTTGGATAAATACTGCATTTATGATTTTTCAAGGTTTCTACAAGAAGATTCCGAAAAATCGCCCCATCCCAATTACCCTACATTTTACGACTTTTTTTTTAAAAATGGATCTTAACGCTTTTGATTAAAACCTTATCTTTACATGAAAAATAAAATGTGTATCTTCGATTTTCTGGGAATAGCCTTTTTTTTTGTAGTGTTTAACGCTCGCTTTCACTACTTGTGGCTCCGCAGTCGATGACACTGGTGATACATGAAATGAAGATGGAGCATCGGTAGAAAGCGATGGCGGGGGAAACCGGAGAGCCCGGAGAAAACCCGCCCCTGCGCCGCTTTGTCCATCACAAATCTCATACGGTCGCTTGGGATCGACCCGGGCCGTTTTGGCGGCAACATTTTTTTGCAGCGGGTATTGCAAAGCTTGTGCACAGGTACGATAAATGTCTCAATATTTTCGGTGATTATGTTGAAAAGTAACCATAAGTGTACAAAACTTTTAGTAATAGGAGAATTGTTTTCTATGAACTTGTCTTTTATTTATAGCCAATCGGAGGTTGAAAAAAAAGGCCTTCGTATTTATAATACGGAGGTGGGCTGGATTTCTGAGTAATATTTTTTCTTACCTTTATTTTTGTTGAAGATGAGAATATATTGAAGCTCTGGAAGAAATTAACCTTGCTGCAAGCTTAGCTTAATATAGTCACTATCACATCACAGAATAGAGTGGGATTTCATTTATGAGAGCGAACTTAGAAGATAAAGTGTGACTCTGTGACGTGTATCACTTATCAGGTAATTGTCCTGGGAGCATTATCGCATCAAGCACTTCCATGCTTGTTGCTGAATATGTCGCAATCCATCCTGATGTTAACGATGTTAATGATAAACAATTTTTATTAAAATGACACATATTAAAGATATTTGTGTGACAAATAAAATGTATCTCCTGAACTTTTTAGGAATAGTTCCTGAAGTCCTCTTTATTCTGAATGACTTTTGGTAAAAGATGGACAGAAACTTCGTGCAAAAATGTAGAGTTCGTTAAAGCACACTTTACAACATACTTTGTAGAGCTAACTATTTCCAAGATATTTGCTGTTATTGATTTAAATTTTAAAATGCTTAAAACTCCTGACCATGAAGGAGAATCGAATAAAATGACACTTGCATAGCGACAGCTTTTAAAAGTTTGATTCGCTTTAGCCTGGTGTATTCCCCTATTTCCCTTCTACAAAGATTTATCTTGACTAGCACGAAGAGAAGAATATGCTTTTGTGAGAATAATCTTGCAGAGCAGCCAGAGAAAGTCATGTGAATGAAACATATAAGATTTTTAAAGACGTGAATGTAATACATAAGATTCTTGCTAATTATTAGCCAATTTCTGAAAACAAAATAAAGAAAACTTAACGTCTGCAGTTTTCAAATATGTCCCTTGTAAAGGGTAGTTTGGTAATATAAAACTAAACTACTATAAATCATACTTTCTCATAGGATAATAATGAATATAATATTTTGGGATAACAGCTTAATTTCTTTTAAGAATTCATATCGAAAGGGAGGATTGCGTGGAGATATTTTTCTGAAAATCTTCGTGTCGCATCCTTGGAGGATGATGAAATTAAATATCAAGTTTCGTGTTTAACCGACTTTTCGTTTTTGAGCTATGCTGTCCACGGACACCGGCACACACACATACACACACACGAATATTTTTCTAAATGGCCTTTTTTGGATTCAGTGGTGCTCAAATTTCCGGTGAAATCTCGATATGGAATTTTTTAGTTGATGCGTGCTTAGAGAAAATAAAAAGAGTTGCCATGTGCTGGCTTTGAAATGTCATTCCTTGTATAATCATGAGAAATGGGACTTCTCCCCCCCCTTCCAAAAAAAAAATAAATTAAAAAAACCAACAGTTTTCAGACTTTACAGCGCTAATATAATGCATTAAAAATGTGAAACAAATTATATTAATTCACTGTACCCACCCTTTCTTAAATACCAGAAGGTACGAACATGTGCCGGTCCCCGTGGCCGCGCTCCCTAAGTGTCTCGCTTTGGTACTTCGTGGCGCACGGGACCGCGGGTTGGAGTCCCGCCTTGGGCATGGCTGTTTGTGTGTTTGTATTTGGAAGCTAAACACAAACGGTAAATCAAATAGTTCAACGAAGGAAATGTAGGGAAACTGGAAAAAGGAATGCAGCGCTGGAGTGCCAACAAACCTCCGGAATTGTGTTTTTATAAAAATATGTATATAAGCATGTGGGCGGTGGGAAAGAAAGTATTTTATCGCTATTGCGCATGCGCGAAAGCGATTGCCAACGTATGCTGAATCATTGGGGTTTATTTTTATAGACCGTACCACTACACGCGTCGATCCGCAATTACGGCCTTAAACATCCTTCGGCTACGCCTTTCGACTTCAGGCCTTGAATTATCATCATTCCCATAAGAATGATGGTGTTTATTAGTTAATGTTGGCATCTCTATAATTATGATTCGTATAGCCAACAAAGCTGCCACAGCATACGAACTGCTTGTGATGTGCTTAAATATAAAGCAGTATCTTATTAATCCTTGAAGAGCATATGCCCGAGAAATGGCTAAAGCTTTGGAGTAACATATTATGGGATATTTACAAGGAGTTTTGTGGTGCAACTACTGGAAAATGAAACTAGTAACAGTTTACAGTGGTAACAACAGCTAACATTTTGAAAGTGAAACAGCATTTGAGAAGTGAGAACAAACCGTGAAGCGTCCAGAAGCCACGATGTTATCCTCCCAAAGATATTATTATTGTTGTTGTAGCTTAACAACCTATAATCTGGTTGGTCATATCGGAGGGTGAATGAAATTGTTGAACTGATGCCCATGAGCTTCGGATCTATGGAGCTTAAAGTTAATCGACATTCGTCTTCTCAAGATAGGGAAAATCCCGAAAAAATCCTTTTGCAGGTAACTCATCCTAAGTGAGATTCGAACTCACAACCTGTTGAATGTGAGGCACACACTCTACCACCAATCTACCCAGACGGGCGCCAGGACACTATTGTTGAAGTAACCCACCGCACCCACCCTGCGAAGGTAATCAATATATAAATATTTGATAATTTTAATCAATAACTGCATATTCTGAAATGTTTAATGCCTATCTCTAGTAGTTATACAAAAATCTGATAATAAAGAGGACAAGCCAGAATTTTCCTAGAATATTCAAAATATACATTTTTACTTTCTCGACCACATAGGTACAGTATGCATAAAAAATTCGATATTATGATTTCTTCGAAAATAAATGTTTTCAATCCCCTTAATCAAAATAAAAAAAAAATTGAAAGAGGTTCCTGTGTATATGTATGTGAATAACATAAAGCAAAAGTGAAATTGGGTTAAATACCAAGCTCGTTAGTTAACTTCAATATCTTCCAAGGAAGATTTTCAGCAAAATTTTCCACCCCCAACTACACCTTACAATAAACACTTTTAGAACATTTTGATTTTCTAAAAAATTGCTCTAACATTTTTATTAAAATACCATATGTTTAATAACATTTTTATGACAAATTAAATGCATATCTTGAATTTTCTGGGAATAGCCTCTGAATAGCTTTTCATTCTGGTTTACTTTTACATAACTGATAAACCGTAAGAGGTAGACAAAAACTTATTACACAAAATATATAAATCTCATTAGAATGCATAATTTGTAATATTTTTGTATAGTTATCAGTTTCCCAAATAGTCCTTTTATTGGTTTTAGTTTTAAAACATTTTTTCTCGTACGGGAATTTGTCAGCTTCGATGCAAAGAAACGCATTTTAATCACAAACCATACAGTTTTTAAAAGTTTTGACTATCGCTTTAGCCTAGTTTACTCCTTTATTTCCCTTCTACTTACAAGGAAACAGGTAATGAGAATATTTCTGATAATGTTCATCTCTGTTAGCATAAAGCAGATAGAAGAATAAGCTTTTTAACAACAATTTGCTACGGAGATTAAGAGAAAGTCATGTCAATGGAACACATCAGATTTTTTTTTTTATTTTTGCATTTGTATAACGCCCTTTAACTTCTTTGACCATATAGGAGAGGGGCTTTGCCATGAGAAAAACAACTGACAGTGAGAATACTCGAATTTTAGGGTTTGTTAACCCTTTTAGTGCCAACCACGACCCAATTCTGCGAGAATTTCCAATCACATATTAATCGTAATGCCATTTTCTTATGTTTTAGCTCTTTCAGCGCGGAAGTCTGTGCTTTCTGCGTCATAAGCAAGAAAAATGTTTTCTGGAACTTTTCAAGACATCTCTTTACACTCTGGAGTGCTAATTTAGCTCCTAATTGAATTTCTCTAGCCGGTGTTTGTTTATATTGATTGTAAAATGGCGTCGTCTAGCAAAAGGTTACGAACCGAAGAGGAAATAAGAGCTCAGTTCAAGAATGTAATAAAAGAAATTGAGAGCGATTTTAAATTTTATCTGCACCTTCATTTCATTAGCCTAGGCTTTAATATAGTACGATTCTGCATACCTAATTAATTTTAAGATTAATAATTTAAAATGCTGCATTCGGCTGTAAAATTGCTTTGTTATTCGGGCTGGCACTAAAAGGGTTAACGATGGTTTCATTAGCAACTTATTATTAAATATACTCACATGTATTCCGACTAATAAAACTCAGTCACTAACTTTTAACATTTAATGCAAAAAGAATATGGTATTGGCAGCAGTTCATCCCGCAGAATCTGCATACTCACGCTTCAAACACTTGAGTGAAGGTGACCTGTACGGCACAACTGCACTTCCTACACTGTCAGTCAATTGGCACTCTTCATCCGCTGATTTGTTAACGTCCAGCTCCGGTCAATCACGTGGTGCTAGTGGCGTAAAAACAATCTACTTCCTATCTGTTTTCCATGGCCTCTGGGGTCTGGTGTTTAGTATGCTAAACATCCAAATCCGGAGGTCTGGGTTCGATTCATGACTGGAGTGTTCTTATTTCCTAGAGTTAGATCCTAGAAGCATGAATGACCGAAAGTTTTCTTATTCGCTAGAATTAGATCCTAGAAGCATGAATGAGAGTGTGAATGTGTGTGTGTGAATTTAATGCAACAACCAAAAGTAATACTTATCCAAGGATTAACATCTGTGATAGCAAATGTACATCATTGTTGATAAGCATTACAAATATAATAATTTGATGCACGAGGGAGGTTCAATAACCCCTTAGAAAAAGATAGAAAAACAAATTTTTGGTAGATTTTTTTTTTTTTATTTTTTTTTTATTTTTCAACACTATCTCCGTTTAGCTCGATACCCTTTTCTCAACGTTTCTCCAACTGTTTTAAGCCTTCCAAAAAAGTAGGATTTCGGAAGGTCCACAAAATAGACATCTGTTTGGGAGATCACCTCTTCGTTAGACATGAATCATTTTCCGCATAGTCACTTTTTCAAGTTTGGAAATAAAAAAAAGTGACTGGGGGTCAAATCTGACGAATACAGTGGATGCTGTAGTAATTCGAACCATAATTCTACAATAATTTTCACAACACAAGTGCGCACCGTAGCATTGTCTTGATGGAAGAGAATCTTTTTCTTTACGAGATGAAGGCGTTTTTTCTTGATTTGTTCAACCGGCGCAATTACGATGTATCTTCATTTATCGTTCTTTCTTTCTGAAAGTAATAAGTGTAGATGATTCCGAATCGATCACACGATTGCGTTTATCCTCCATTGAGAGCAAACCGGCACCCATTTTGCCAAGACCTTTGTCAGACCTAATTATTGATGAAAAATTGAGAACACTGTACCTTATGATAAAAAGCCTAAGGCTCCTACTATTTCTCCTACTATTTCGTGAACTTTAATTCATCGATCACTCAAAACCATATACTGGATTTTGTCAATTATTTCGGAGGAAGTCACTTCTACTGGACGTCAGGAACAATGTTCATCATTATCGGATGTACCGCCACCTTTAAATTCACTTATCCAATTGTAAATTGTTGCAAACCTGGAGCAGATGTGCCAAGAACTTCATCCAACTCGGCTTTTATCTTTTTCGATGTTAAGTCTTGTAAACAGAAGTGTTTATTCACCGCACGAAACTCGGTTTTTTTCCATCTTTCTAAATAAGCACAAGATTGTTGATTCAATCGCCTATGCAATGAAACCACGGGATAGATATAGCTGAAAATGTAACTTCCATCTAGTAAGAGACGACGGTTACTAAATATGAAAATTTTTCGATTCTACGAGTGTAATTTCTTGGATTTTCTAAGGACTTATTGAACGCCCCTGGTATTCCATTCACGTAAGTTTTCTATCTCTTCTGCAAACATCAGTATTCACAAAAGATTATTATTTTATCTTCATAGTGCTAATCAAGATAAATATTACCAGAAATTAGTTCCCTATAAGTATAAGTGAAATAAATAAACTAACTAGACTAAAGCGATCGTCAAATCTTTTAAAAGTTTTCGCTATGCTTTGTCATTGAAATTCGATTTTCCTTCAAAGCCAGGACTAAACAAAAGAGAACTGAAACGGAAGATAACTAGAAAAGTTTAAGTAAGTTAAAATTGAAATTAATAACAATAGTAATATTGCTTTCACCGGCACCACAACTACAGCGGCTTAAATAGACGGGATCGTAAGTGCGATACGAAGTGGATTGGCCATCCATCCATTGCAGTTCGAGTCCTAGCGATTGCAGTCAAATGTGCGTGTGGTAAAAGATGGGGAGGGCCCAACTAAAATAATCAGTGTGATGGAACGCTTGGATTCTGATGGGGCTACATTTGACTGCAGTGGCATGGATTTGGTTTTTATTGTTAAAAAATACAAAAATATTAAAAAATTTCATTATAAAGGAGCTATAAATATTCTAATTTTATTGTTGAAAATTAGTGTAATATGAAGTTAGAAAAAGTTCACTATAAGTACTAAAACCTTTAATTAATCATCTTTGTACGTGTAGAAAAAATAAAAACCCTGACAAAAAGCATTTAATCTAAATAATTACGATAAGTATGTGCGGCTATATAGTTTATGCTAACTTAATAAACTTTATTGCTGGCCATGCTTGTTTGTAATAAAGAAAAGTCTCTGGACTACGACGAGTTTTGCAAATTTAGCGTATTTGATCACAATTCTGGATACATAAGAGATATACAACAAGCGATATGTACTGAGCTACTTTTGGAACAGATTATACCTCAACGTGTGCATGTTAACGCTACAAAACCCTTCCCACTACTCTCTTTTTATACCGCTGACTGCTTTGTCTGTTCATAACTATGTGCACTTCGGAACCCAAAACCGAACTCTACTTTTAACCGAGTCAATAATGCTGTAAAATATAAGATAGAAGTTTAACAAATTATTCGGGAGGTTCAATTATCAATTCACATAGTGCAATAAGTAATGTGATTATCTAGCTGTGTCATGAGAATATTGAATCGCATCCTTCCTGTTAACTCATCTCACGTGTGGGCTGTATGTCAAAATTGAAGATGAATCAGGCCTAGTATACCATATTTGGTTATTTCCTGAGAATAGGAGTTTGCAGTCACTAAGTAAACACCATGTAATTTAAACCATTAGGAATATGTTGGTTCCGATGGATGTGCCGCCGAAGGCGCTGCTGTTGCCGTAGCAGAAGGGAAACGAACTCAGGACAGCACTGGCACAATGGCTTATACAGTTTACTCTGCTCCAGGTGATAATCACTGTAGATTATAATATTTGTAATCACAATTGCTTGCAATAGACGTAACTCTCAATCAGTTACTCATTATTGTTATTGTTATTATTATTTATGTTATATTAAATCTATAATTTTTATTGAATAAGTATCATTAATGCGAATTGTTCTAACCTCTACGTTCTGTCATTGGCCTTTTCCAAAGTACAGGCGTCACAATACGCTAGATGTTCTTTGAACCTTGTACAACATTGCTCAGACCATCTTACTGCTCTAAAGGAATCCTTTACTTTCAAATACAGGAAGGAACCATTCCAGCGCTTTCCTAAACGGTTTACCCCTAAACAGTCCGTTTTGAAGTTGTCCTGTCTCAACCACGTCATCGAAGTCGAACAACGCCGCTTCTTCTAACACAATCGGCAGGACAGTGAAAGCTGCTAACATTCCAATCAGAGTGCACTTGTCGAAATCTGCTCTCAAATTCTCTAAGGTTGGTGGCCGTGTTGAACACTTCAGATCTGCCATCATTTTACAAAGCGTCTCGTGGTACTCCTGCACAAGAACATAAAGTGCGTTGAATACCAGTGTTAACCCTTTCAAGGTATTAATCAAACATCTTAGAAGCACAATAGACAACTGCAATACACTGTAAAAAATCTTACACATCCACATTATTTTTCAATGCATACTTTCTCTAGTACATATGTACATAGTAGATAAAGAAAGTATTGCATTCCACCCAAAATGTTTACCGGAAATATATATCTTAAGCCCTTGAATATTAAAAAAGAAGTTTTAGAAAAATGTCCGCGCGTGTGTGTGTGTGTGTGTGTGGGAGAGAGAGAGTGTTTGTGTTCTATGGGCAGCACAGCTAAAAAACATATATTATATACATTTTATATTATATTGTATACATTTTTACCGGAAATATATGTCTTAAGCCCTTGAATATTAAAAAAGAAGTTTTAGAAAAATGTCCGCGTATGTGTGTGCATGTGTGTGTGTGTGTGTGTGTGTCTGTGTGTGTGTGTGTGTGTGGGAGAGAAAGTGTTTGTGTTCTATGGGCAGCACAGCTAAAAAACGAACTTGGTATTCAAGTTCAGTATCTTCCAAGGATGCGACATGAAGATTTTCAGGAAAATTCCCCTACCCTCCAGTATTCTTTACACGGAACATTTTTAGAAAATTTTGATTTTCTCAAAAACAGCTCTAATGATTTTTATTAAAGTGTTATATGTTTAAAGTATTTTCATGACAAACGAAATGTATATCTTGAATTTTCTGGGAATAGACTCTGGCGATCTCTTAATTTTGGATGGTTTTGTATAGCATATATAGTTTACCACTCATATATATATGAGTGGTAAACATTTAAGATTTTCTATTATTTCATTGGTCCATTTTCTGATGGTGTCACAGAAGTGGAAAAGTCTTGAAAATCTTCTTGTTACAACCTTGGGAGAAGTTAAACTTTTTTTAAGTTAATGCTGTTCACAGACTCATACTCACACGCACAAACACACACACACACATACACACACACACACTTATACAAATACACGTGCTGCTTTTTTCTAAAATACCTTTGTTTTATTCAGGGGACTTCAACATCGTATTTCCGAAAATGTAATTCTAATTTTTGGATGAGATCAAAATCTTCTATACTTACATGCATGAAATTATACTTTTAAATCGAGGTCAAATAATCATAATTTTTATATGCTAAAGTGTTCTGCTTATATAATAAACCTTGATTTTTCGACATAAATATTATGAACCACATCGCTGGGCAGCCCCCGAGCCCGTACCTGGCCTACTAGACAAGCTATTGTTCCAGTTGACCCCTGAGATCAATAGTCACTTGAAAAGCTTATTGACATTTTTGGAACAGGAGATTAGCCTTGAATATTTTGACTAAGAGTTTTCTGATATCAGAACTGGATTATAGTTTAAAACTTCAAGGTGCAAAATATCAGGCTGTATGACAATATTATGCTTACCTCTAGGAGTTGGTCGATACAAGTGGTCCGTACTGTTTCGTTACAACTTGTAGTCAAGAAGTATTGCAAGTCAACACCAGGATTCGTGATGAACGCCGTTTGAAAGTCTAAAAATCGAACTCCGTCTGGTTCCCCGGCAGATGAGTATCGGAACAACATGTTGTTTGACCAGAGATCTGTATGTGATAGCACCAAAAAATCTCCACCTTCGAGATCCTCTAAAAGCTTTAATAGACTTGAGAGGAAGTCCTCATCAGCAAGCTCCAAGATTTTGGCAGAATACTTCTCTAAGCCGTTGAAAGTCTTCAGCTCATCTGATAAAGTTCTCAACATACCTTAAAGCAAATAAAACACTTTTTTTGTAATTCAGAGGAAAACACGACATTTCTGCATGTTTGTTTAATTAGGTACTGTTTTTTGGAATTGTCACAATAGATTTATTAATTACCTAACTTAATGAAACTGGTTGGAATACAAAACTTTTCCCTATCTATCTCTGTTGACGAGCGGTCAGTGTTCTGGTTTATTAACTCAGAGGTATCGGGTTCAATTCTCATATTGATTTTACTCTTTTTATATCCGGAAGCATTCCCTCTTTATGCAAAGTTTGAAAGTATGAATGGAGTGTATTCAATAGTAAGATATAGTGATAAAAACTACAATTTAGCAAGTAATAACCTTTTCACAAGTTTCTGAAGTCAAACCTTCCGTGATATGACCACAGAAGTTAAAGGTGTGTATATATTATAAAGCATGCATACATTAAAAGAAACAGAAAAGGATGAGAAATAATTTCCTTAACTTACTATAATTAATGGTAGAGAAAGTAAAAGTGATTCCTCTTCCGCTGCCTCGTTCGCTTTGCTGGTTCTACAAACTTCTCGTTCATTTCTTTTCGCATTGGTATGGGTAGGGAAGGAATTGGTGAAGGGGAGGAGCCTTGTGCCGCTTTTCGCTGGACCTCTCTTTTTATGACGACATTCAAGAATGGACAAAATTTGAAGAGAGCTTCTGCGATTTTTCCAGGTGGTTTATTAGCTATCTCTACTAGCTTTAAAAATGTATCTGATTTAGCATCCAAGCAAAGAGTAACTAATATCGGTAAAATACTCCCTCACAGGTCTTTTTTTTTTCTCCTCTTCCTCTTCTCCTATCAAGAATTAGGTGTTATCACTTGTTCCGGTCTTTATCATCCGCAATCTCTAAAGAGGTCTACCCAGATCTCTCATTTCTCTCATAAACCGAAAAGTATTGACCGTATACCGAACTAAGAGACTCAGGCGGTTTCATCTATATCTCGGAGAAGTCTCGGTTTGATCCCCGATGAGCTCGCACTCTGTCTCTGGGTTTCTCCTTTGTTTTCCTGGGTCGCCAAAACAAATTTTGGAGTGCTTTTCAATTACTACGGCTCCTCTCCCTACCTTCTCTCACTTCATCTTCTCCTCAGGTCTGGCTGCTAATAGTTCAGTGACCTGCGGGCAGATTGCGCAGATGAGTGCGGTCTGTAAAGAACGGTTGTGCTTGGTGCTTCAGCTTAGGATCGTAACGGTCGCTTCGAAGCCCTCGGTGATGTGGTTCCTCACCATTGTACCATGGCATTCACACTGTAATTATTAGACACTTCTGTGCGTCTGTATAATTAGTCTTTCAGATTCCTTGGTGACGGCTGTGTGGTTCCCTCCACCCCGGGGAGTGCCATTTAGGACCGCAGTTAGCGAAATGTCCCCTCCGTTCCGTTCCCTGCAATGGTCCACGAGGCAAAATGGAGTAGCACACGAGGTAATGTTATTTTATACATGTTCAGTTCTATCTTTCAAATTAATACAGGTGGTAGAGAACACCAAAATAAATATATTTCGATAAAGAATATATGCTTCCTGATGGCAATTTCTCATGTTAGGGGCGATTTACACAGAAGGTAGTTTAGCATCCAATTACAGCGGTAACATTCACAGGAACTGCCCGAATGTGCGACCCTGTATGCGTATAATACATTGTCGAACCATTGATTGTTGCGTCTGTTCGAAGACTTCTGGCATGTCTACAATGGTACCAGCACTAGCGACGAAGTCTTCTTCTGTTTCTACATAGGTTTAATTGGAGGTATATTAATTTCATTGTGTGTCAGGTATTGCATTCTATCGAAAATTTAGATTTCAGCGGAGATATATATTTTGAGGATGCCTGAATAATAATAATAATAATAATAATAATAATAATAATAATAATAATAATAATAAAGTTTAGTAAAAGATCCATTTGCGAACAGCATAAGCCCCCCTCCCAATGACTTAAGTAAGAATGCTGCTATTAAGATATAGCATCTTCCAAGGATGTGGCACAAAGATTTTTAGGAAAATCGCCCCACGACAACACCTTTACATGGATTTTTTTTTCTTTTTCGGAGGTTTTCTACTCTCTCAAAATAAAATGATATCCTGGATTTTCTGGAAGTAGCCTATGTAGCCCTCTTCATTTTAAAGGACTTTTACATAACCGGTAAACCGTAAGTGTTAGACAAAATCTTAATATAAAAAAATGTAAAACTTGTTAAAACATAAAATTTATGTCAGATAAATTTTTGTGGTGTTACCCATATGTTCCTTACTATTTGTTTTCAAATTTATAATACTTAGGACTTTGTTCAAACGGTCAGTAAAGAGAAACGAATTTCAACTGCATCACATAACAACCAGCTTTTAATAGGTGTGACTAATGCTTTAGGCTGTTGTATCCTCTTTTCTCTCCTACTGAGAAGGAACTAAACATTTCTGCTAACATTTATTTCGATTAGCATGAAGTAGGGAGAAGAATACGCTTTTGGAACAATAGTTTGTTGCAGAATAGGAAGAGAAAGGCATGTAAATTGAACACATCCGATTTTTAAATGTTATTAGTTCTACCACTACATACAATGTGCATAGTAGGTATAGAGGGTGTATGATTTACTATACGATTTCATCGGAAATACATATTTTGATATCCCCTGAACCCTTACAGCCTTCACCACACTCCACTCAGTTTCCTTCTTGCAGTGGTATTGTGATTTTAGTGTCTTGTAACGTTCGTCTCAAGCTATGACGGCTGGCGGCAGAGAAAGAGTGAAAGAGAAATTACATCGAGAGTGGGGCTTACCGCGTGTGACCGATTGGACTGGCTAGACAGACTCTAGCCACTAAAGTGAAACCATTATACATAGTAGCTTCCTCTCCCCTAACCCTTCGCCCCTCCCGCAAGTAGAGTCTGTCACTTCAGAAAGGCTAAATAGATTAGTTGCATTACTGTGCAACAGACACCTGAAATGGTGCGTGAATTTCATCTCGCTGACTGGTTTAGACATTACAACAATATGTCACGAAATATATTGTTGCCACAGGGAGTAACTGTTGTAAGGTAACTGTTGTAAGATGATAACATTACTGCAGTTTTATATAGTAATACAGGATTATTCCTTTAAAAAAAAACCTAGTTTGCGAATGTTTTAATCGAATATGAAGACGTGCCCTCGTGTTTGTCTCAGCCAGCACAGCAACGAGACCCGCATTCTTGTAATAATTTCACTCTGTACAAATCCTAATTACGAGGCTGTCCCAGAAGTACCCTACCTAACAAAGAAAGCAGGAAATTTTGGGAGGAAACATATTTGTTTCTCTACATAGTCTCCTTTCAGCTCAATACACTTTTCCAAGCGATGTTCAATAGCTTCGATACCCTGTTTATAGTGAGACTATCGAGGTCTGCAAAATAACCACCAACTGCAGACTCCACCTCTTCATTGTTGCCAAATCTTCTACCACCAAGCCATTTCTTCAAATTTGGAAACAGAAAATAATCAGAGGAGGCTAAATCGGGCAAATAGGCTGCATGAAGAAGCAATTCGAACTTTAACTAATTGATTTTGTCCATGGCGATATGGACGTGTGAACTGGTGCATTTTCTTGATGATATAAAACCTTCTTTTTCTCTAAATACGGCCGTTTTTTTTTTGTTTTTTTTTTGTGTTGATTTCATCACTCAAACGCTGTAACAAGTTCGCATAATATCTGCCATTGATTACTTTTCCTTTTTTGAGATAATCAATGCAAATTATCCCGCGTGCGTCCCAGAAAACTGACGTCATGACCTTGCCTGCAGATGGAACTGTCCTCGCTCTCTTTGAAGGTGATTCTCCCTTTCCAATAAACTGTTTTGATTGTTCCTTCGCGTCAGGTGTGAAGTGATGGACCCAGGGTTCATCCATTGTTATGAATCGACGTAAAAACTCAGCATTATTGCAAAGAACATTGCCAAACACTCGACTTAAACAACCACACAATGTTGTTTCTGTTCTAATGTGAGCAAACGCGGCACCCACCGTGCACACATTCTCATATTCAAATTTTCCGTCAGTTTGCAATGTACAGAACTTTTTGAAATGTCTGCAATGTCTGCTAGCTTGCGCACTTTCATTCAATACCATTTACTGGATTTTCTTTACAATTTCTGGACTGGTAACCTCATTTGGTCGACCACTGCGATGTGCGTCTTGGCAGCTCGTAAGACCGCGCTTAAACTCTGGCACCCAATATTTCACAGTTGTAAACGAAGGACTCTCTCACTCCCTTACTTCCTCAAAGTAGAATCTAGCTCAGCTTTAATATAGTTGGACTAAGACCTTTCAAATGAAAGTATTGTATCACATAACGATGATAAGTTTTATAAATTCGCTGAGAGCATTCACTAATGATGGCTGCCAAACAAATACTAAACAATGTAAACTCGTCAAACTTCAAACTTAAGCTTTCTAAGATTAGTACTTTTTACCATTGTTATTGTTTGAAACAACAAACACTATCTATACGTCAGGTCGGGTACGTCTGGCACAGGCCTCCTATAACAGGGTTAAATGTGTAACGCTGTCCCGCTTAAATATACAGGCTGGGAGGCGAATAAGTGCAAATAATTTGCAACTTACTAGAGAACAATGCGTATAATATATAACTGTACCTGTCTCATTTTGTGCACTTACTAATAGCATTGTCATAAACGAAACACAATTTTTACGGTCTACTGTGTTTTGAATGCCCCTAACCTATTATCGAGCAGAGGGCAGAGGAGTGTCAACACGTGACTTGTTACGTAAACAACAGAACGTCTCAGATAGGGAATAATAGCTATCCTAAAAACATCGTGAAATTTTGCTCATGGCCGTAATTTTAGAAATAGAAAAAAGAACTGCAAATACTGGATCATCACATCGTCCTCAAACCCTGAACAAATATTTGCAGTTATTCACCTTCTCATATATATATATATATATATATATATATATATATATATATATATATAGAGAGAGAGAGAGAGAGAGAGAGAGAGAGAGAGAGAGTTCTCCAATATTTTATATGTATAAAATATTTTCCTCAATAATAAGTATGAGACATACATTAATGTAATAATTTTAGTAACTTTTATTATATATGAAAATAAGTATAATTTTGTTAATTGATAGCTAGATAATTTATTATAAGCAAAGTGAAAATAGAGTTTTTGTGGCACATAGTGGTGAAAGATTGCACATTAATGTCTGATCATAAATTTAAATAAAATCTGTACTTATTGCATTTTAGGTTGGAAAATTAATAACGATATATAAATATTATTTGAAATAGCATTTCTTTTTAACATTTTAAACATATAAATGAAGACATTTCAGCCAAATGCTTTTGGAACGTTTTTGTCCATTCTCAATCGTAGTGCAAATATGCCCCTCACGACTTCGTGACTCCCAGAGCGCGACCTGAGGTTTTAGCAGAAAGAAATGGTGTACAAAGAGTTTTCTTCCAACATACCAGTTATAAATATACCTCTGCAAAACTTTGGGGATGGAAAAAAATGCAAAACTATCTTACAAACAATACGACAGCGTAGAAGAGAAGCAAACAACAATGCCAATACATTCAACTCCTCGCAAATATCGCGTCTTCATTGGAGTGGCATGATCCTGACATCCTGCGTCATAATTGGGAGTTTTAGAGTTGGGGATTCTTTAGAGTTTTTCCCATTTTATCTAATAAAGTTAGACTTACTTAACTTTACTAATGTGGGCCAAAACAAACGACACTGAAATTATCAATTTCTAATTATTTTCTATCCAAGTTTTCATACTTGAGGTAAGCAACGGAGGAAAGAATGCTGTTCTGCCCAGACGTGACCATAATATGAAGACGTTTTCCCCACTAGTACCTTCTTACTCCACTGGGTTCGCGCGCATAAACAGTGAGCACATTCTCCCTAAAGTGACGATGTCTGATAAGTAACTGGCTAGTGGCCAGCAAGGAGCAAGGGACACGAAGGGAAGAAACTGCAAAAATGGAGGAAGTAGTACGTGAAGTAGTAATGGAGCTTTCCCTCTCAACCCTCTTTTCTAAGTTGTAAACCTACAGTGAAGTTTTTATTATTGGGTATTATAGTGTGACACTTTGTGAATTCAGTCTTATGTCGACTTTTGCAACTATGCTTCTCAGAAATGATGTATTGCGGTACATACGGTCATATGGCGCAAGACGTTGGAAGACTTTGCTTCACGTTTGCTTGTTAACCGTCTCGTAAGTTCCGTCGCGCGCCATCAATTTTATGCCGGAAACGGGAGAAAATGTTTCCTAAGAACCGTCACCACAAATGAAAATCAGGGACCGTACTACTCCAACAGGTATTAAAAGTCGCCAAAGTGTTGCCTAAGTCAAACACCATTGAAATTGGTTTCAGTGATAGATGTTAAGCGAAAGGAAGATGTTTAAAAAGCCGGATGATTTTGCAGGCCGGATTCAAATTATTCAGCGTCTAACAAGAAAGGTTAATGAACCCGATTGCAGTATTGTAGCCGAGTGTTGTCTATGCGCAGAAGGATCCAGATTTCTTCTGCAACAAATTATTTTCAAATTTGAGACATATGGCAATATCAACAAGCTCTCATTTTCAGGGTTTCATCTGGCTAATGTTTATGCTGTGTGGGGATGATGAATTTAACTAGTTCTAATATTGATATAGTTTTCTTCCAGCTTACTGAATATTAGGAACTTTAGGCCTTGGAAAATCTTTTGTTTCCAAAGTAAAATAAAGAGTTTAAGTTACCGTGACTCCCTAAACGGCTATACGGCGAATCCCTTTATAATCATCGCTAAACTGGTGAGCCTAGCGTCTTGAAGCGCAAGAGGCGCCAGAGTAACCAAATTTTAGTGTGTTCTACGTTGGCAAATATTACATTTCATATTGACATCTGAAACACAATATATATTCTCTTTGGCTGTGATTTCTAAGTAATCTTTCCCGTTGCTAATTCTCAGAAATGGCCAGGTACACTTAGATTTTATAAGGCATAATTCTCATGACTCACACCTTGAGTTGAATGGAGTTTTTGTTACTAAGATTTTCGGAACTTAATTACCTTCGCTACACTGCTTGCAGGCTAACTGCTTTCTTCAACGTAATTTTCCTTTACTATTGACTTTATCCAGCAATATAGCTCAAACTGGGTTTTTCTAAGATTATGTCTCACTAATGACTTATCTACAGCTAGCTACAACTTATCAATTTTTACATTATTCATTGATTCTAATATATGAAACTACTTATCGCAATGATTTCTCTATAGAATAGTTATTAATTTAATAGACCATAATTACGGTATCACGTTATGCAGACACTACTGCACAGTGCCCTGGTTACGTAATCTTTTGTGACTATACAGTAACATTTCTTCATCAAGATGCTCAGTAATCTTCAGAAAGTTGTGGTAACGGTATTAACATTTCAGTGTTGTTTGTTGTGCCGCATAATGTACCTTACATGATGGAAACGATGGTGTGGTTTGGAAACGCTTGTTTTATAAATGGTGTTACCTGATATATCAATATACTTACTGGGAAGGAACTTGTTCATCTCTGCTTTGAAACTTGGTTCTCTGAGGACGTTCTTTTGATACAGTGACATGTCCACGGATTTGTTTTCTATGATGAAAATACTAACGGCATGGAAACGAGCCAATGTTCGTAAAACAAGAGAACAGTGATTCAGATCCTGACCAAGGCGTCGATCTGCCATTCGGAAACCTCTTTGTTGCAGATCTTCCATCGCCAACACGCCATGTGTTGAATATACGTAACCAGCTCCAAAAGGTTCCGCATCTATCAAAAAAGTATCCAAAATGTTATTTCCAAAAGCACATGTTGATAATATTGTTTCTACTGATGTCACTATTTTAATTATACTACTGAGAATTCCCATGTTTGAAAAAGGACACCCTTAATTAATTATAATTATTATGGAGTTTGAAATTAGAGAAAGTTATAACTTGATAAACTTATATAGCGATTTGGGTCATTTTCTTGTTTTTTTAAAAACCAATGTGAAAACTTAAAATATAAATACATGACATAACTAATAATAATGAGACTTAAATTATGAAATTGAAATATAAACCTAATTAATTCAAAACATTAAATCTTTTTTTGAATGACTTTAAAATACTCAGCCAGTTTTCCTGAATCGAAAAACATGTATTTTGTTAAACAAGCATGCTTTAATGCATTTACATGAACTATTCTACATATTGTTGAAATTAGCAGATACACGCGTTGTAATTAATTATGAAAACGATATGAGATCTGTGAATAAAGAGAAAAACACAGAACTTTGAGAAATTTTGAGTTAATGGATCAAAAGTGGAACTAATTAAGACATCTTATTGTCACATTCATATGGGCTTCTCTATCCTATATTATATTTAATGGATATACACTTTTTTACGAAAACTTATTTTTCCATTTATTTCATTTTAATTGAGATTAACATTTGCAGAAATATCTACATTACACATTTCATTATAGATAAAAAGGGATGAGCGTCAGTCAAAGAACTGGACGGATCATTTTAGAAAAGTAACAAACTTGGGCAGAAAAATACGATATATTATACCCCTTACAATCAGGATTTCAAAAAAGGCAAAAGAACAAAGGATAATGAATTTATATTTGATACAAAATTTGTAAATATTTAGGGCAAATTCTATGCTGTGTTTATTGAACTATAGAAAGCATTTGGCAGAACAATAAGGGATGTTTTATGTTTAACTTAAGGTAAAATTAAAGTAAAAAGGAGTCAATAAGCAGATAGTAAGAATTTTGCAAGAGTTATATTATAATGATAATTTTTTGTGTTAAATGTGAGAGATAGCTTGACGAATAAGTTAAAGCAAGAACGAAGATTTGGACGTCTGAAACGAAGTCCAGTGTAGTTTAATCCTTTTATTGGTGACATTTTTAATAATTTAAAACCGGTGATGAGGTACATAATAAGCAATGTGAATACACCCGGTTTGCTTTACACAGACGGTCTGATAGTGAACTCTGTAACTCCAATTGGTATAAAAACGGTAATCGAGGAAGTAGCAATATATTGTAATGTCTGTCTTAAAACCAATTAGTACGAATTAATAACAAGAAAAAATCTGCAGTTTTTAAGAAAACTTAGGTAAAAATGAATAAGAACAAATTGAGCTAATAAAAGATAAAAGAATATAATTATTTTATGGGAGAAACCAAGTCAAATAGATAGGACCAAAGGTTAAATGGAGATCGAATAGTGAAATATTTTGCAAATTCATGTTGTAAATCTATAACATGATCCAACAGTGTAATATTTTGCCACTTATTGTAAAACAATTTCTACCTGAAATCAGAATAGGAGTTCTATATTATTATTATTATTATTATTATTATTATTATTATTATAATAATAATAATACTGATGATGATAGTACAGAGCGGTTTTGTCTGTTCGCGGGTTCGATCCCCTTTGACCGCCCACTCCAACTTGGGTCTTGTCGTGGCTTTTCCTTGTAGCCAGGCGAATGCTGAGATGGTTTTTCTCGTGTCATGACATTTTCCTGTGCCTTATTCTCGATAATTTCATTTCATATGGCTGTTCGAGATACAGGGCAATGATTGGATAGCTAGGTGGTGTATTGTACGCTGTCATGGTCGTCATGTGGAGCGCTAAGGGGTGTTTCCAATTGTGAACTTGAGGGGCCCGTAATATCTCAACCACAATATTTGGTTCGATCAACAACCTCTCCGATCTTTCATCTTATCCCTTCCTGCCAGAGATTGTATACGACAAAATTGGACTCGCAGTACTTAAATTCTCATCTGCCGCTTGCGAGAAAAAGTAGTAATATTAATATTAACAGTAATAATATGAGCCAGTACTAATGGTTGCAATAAGGTGTAAAAATTAACAAGCAAGATAATTTGAATAAATATATGTAATAAAGAAATATTGTATTAGAGGATGTCAGCATACGTTTAGTTATAAGAGAGAAAATACGGCTGAAATTGTACATGTATAAAAGAGAAATCTTTCACAACGTTGTTGTGGCCAATCGCCAGGGAGCTACGGTGAACGTATAAACGCATGTCCTTGAGTTAAAGAGTGCGCTAGTCCTAGAAGGGGTGATGAGATTGCGAAAGTCACTGGCTCATGAAAAGAGACGCCACTGGGAGCGAGACAGAAAGCAAATTAGCGCACAGCTTTAATGCTTAAGCAGAACAAGCGTGTTCGATATATATTCTACAGTGCCGCAGTTCTCAACACATTTGGTTTTAATTTACTGTTCAGTACAGTCGTTTTAGGTAGAAATGCATTTAGCTGTTCTCCCCCAGTATTTTGGTATTACAGATTACTTACGTAAGAAACGTGATACGCGAAATCCAATTTTTCGTGAAGTGAACACGTAATATAATTTCAGCTATAATGTCATATAAATTGACATGTACGTAAATTACGAAATCTTTGGTAACAGTTAAATAAATTGCTTAAACTGAAAGTTACGAATGTGTTATTTTTTAAATAATTCCTTTTACCGTTCACACCCTGTTAAGAGATACTTGCTGGAGTCCCAACTAGCCAGAGCAAATATGAATCATATATTAAAAACATAATTTACAACATATAATAATTCAAAGATAACGAGATATCGCAAATAATAATAATAATAGTGGAATAGGTAGAATCAGACTGAAAAAGTCAATGCCATAGCCGGGATTTGAACCACGGATGACACACGATTTTTATGAAAAAACAATTAAGTTATCACAATTGTCAATAATAGTTGGCTATACTATGAATCCTGGGTCTTGAAGTGCTTACGACATTATAAGTCACCCGGCATTGGGGTTTGTCACCTCAAAATAAGTTTATCGGAAAACATGCGAGACAGATAAGAAATTTGATGCCATACCGGCATGTTGCCATGGTAGGTCAGTAGTAGAGTAGCCGGCTAGAGCCCGGGAGATCCGTGTTTCAAATCCCGGCTATGAAAAATTGAATTTTTCAATCTGACTCTACATATCCGACTCCTGTCCTACACACGGTTTCTTAGATATAAACCTTTAACAATTGGATTAGATTCAATTAAGTATATTGATTTAGGTTGAAGAGAAATTTTTGGTGCTCAAAATTTATATTATATTTTGTGAGAAAACAATTAAATTAATACAGGAATAATAATAATAATTTACCGACCTGGAATCCCTTTCTTTAATACAGCATGCATCTCTGGTAGAACTGTCTTCAACATCTGCTCTTCTCTAGCAAAAGCGGTAGATTCCATGATGAGATCGGCAGAGGAACCTTTGAGAATTACGCGTTTGATAAGTATGGTCACTGGGTCCTTCCTATGCTCACAATTTATGATCACTCTGTATATATCACTGGTATAATTATCTCCCTTTTTCGTGGCGATCCTGGACGTAAATTCTGTGATGTTGATATTGGGATCCTCCAGCCATTTTCTGAGTGCAGTAGTCAGCAATTCCTTAGTGGGCCAGTTTTCAATTGGCCGGTCTTCATTCTTAATTACTTCTGACGACATCGGAACACTGTAATAGAAATACATGATGCAGGTGATTATTGTAATGAATCGTGGAATACACTTATCCAATCAAATTCTGCTCCGGCGTACTAACCGGTAAATAGTAGGTCCAAAATATTTGGGAATTTGAAATATTGGAATTCGAAAAATTCCAGTGATTAATATATACATATATCAAATATTATTTTAGGATTTTGTATGTTTGAAATTTTACAAAACACTGTGATAAATCTGATGTTTCATTCACATGACCTTCCCTACATCTCTGTAACAAATCGATTGCGTGCTAATCCAGATAAAATTAGCAAAAATGGTCTTATTACTTAAGTAGAAGATAAAAAGGGAACCATAGGCTAAAATGATAGTCAAATCTTTTAAAGCTGGTTGCTATGTGATTGAAATTCCTTTGTTTGCATGACCAGGAGCTGACAAATTCCCTATGAAAAAAAGTACAGCTATTATAAAGCTGAAGCCAATAATAAGAAATATCTTAGAAACAGTCGCTCTAACGGTGTTTTAAACAGATCTTTGTCTCTTGCAGTGTATCAGTTATGCAAAATCCATCCAGATTAAAAAAATCTTCAGAATCTATTCCCAGAAAATTCAAGATATGCATTTTATTTGTCCTGTAAATACCTTTAAAATGCGGTATTGCAATCAAGACCATTGAAGCCATTTTTTGGAAAATCAAAGTTTTTGAAATATTTTTCCAAGTCAAGGATGTGGGGCGACTTTCTTGAAAATCTTCGTGTCACATCTTTGGAAGATACTGAATTTAAATACCAAGTTTTCTTCTATCTACAGCACGCTAACGAGATAACCATTAACACAATTGGTCTTGCTTCTTAGTTCCCTATAAATAGAAGCGAAATAAGGGAATATACCATACTAAAGCGATAGTCAAATCTTTTAAAAATCGATCGGTATTTTCGAACAATTCAAGCTTGGTTCGCTTTGCATTTCCATAAAAACTAAAGAGAGATGAAAAGAAATGTGACCGCGTTTGAGAAGATGCATAGTTTAAAATTGAAACCAATAACAAGATATATCTGGAAAAGAGTCAACACTTTAACAAAAATGTGCGTGACATAAATTGCATGTTTTAACAACATCTACATTTTTGTGCAGTAAGTTTTTGTGTATATCTTAAGGTTTAGCAGTTGTACAAAATTCTGCAAAATTCATCCAGAATGATTAAGTCTCCAGAAGCTATTCCCAGAAACTTTAAGATATACGTTTTATTTATAATGTAAATATATTATAATATGCGGTATTTTATGAAAATTTTTACGGGCATTTTTAGAAAAACAGCATTTCAATATTTTTACCGTGCAAGGACTAATTTGGGGTTGGTGAATTTTCTTGCAAATACCAAACTTATATACCAAGTTTGGTATTTAACGATCCTTTAGTTTTTGAGCTATACTGTCTACAAATAGACAACACACACAACACACACACACACACACACACACTCACACACTGAGCTTTTTCTAAACATGCTTTTTTGGATTCAGGAGGTCTCAAAACATGTATTTACGGTGAAATCTAGATATCGAGTATTTGGGTGCAATACAATACCTTCTCTATACACTATGTGCATAATATGAGTAGAGAAAGTAAAAAAATCAAATGTGATCCTTTCGCATGACTTTTTCTACATCTCTTTAACAAATTATTGTTAATAAGTTTATTCTTCCATTTACTTCATGCTAATCGAGATTTATTTACGTGGCTAGGAGTTGACAAGTTCCCGTATGAGAAAAAATTTAAGTATTTTAAAACTGAAACCAATGACAAGGAATATCTAGAAAACGTCAAGTCCACGAAAAAAAATAGATGAAATAAATTCTGTGTTATAAGGAGGTCTACATTGTTTTATGCAACAAGATTTTGTCTACGTTTTACAGTTAAAGCTATGCCAAATTCAGAAAAAAATTATCCAGTATAAAGAAATCTTCAGAGGCTATTCCCAGAAAATTGAAGATATACATTTTATTTTGCATGTAAATGTCTTAAATATAATATATTTTAATCATAATGGTTAGAGCCATTTTTGAGAAAACCAAAATTTACGATGTTTTTTCTATGTAAAGGCTAATTGGGGTGGGAGGATTTTTTTTTAAAATCTTCGTGTCGCATCCTTGTAGACAAAGAATTAAAAGTATGTGACAAAGAGCACAATAAACAAAACTTTTGTCATCGTAGAAATATATTTTTTTCTCGAGAGGAGGTAGATATAAAAAAATCAGTTACGTTACCGGCTAATTGCAGAAGAGATCGATTTTGAAAGTAAAACTATTTTAAACACAATCATTAATAACCAAACAACTTAAAGCCACAGAAGTCATGAAGCATAGTTGAACAAAAATTGAAGTTCAAGCTTTAAAGCTCTGTAAATGATTTAAAACCCATCCGGCCCCTTAATGTACAGAATAGGAATTCCCAAGCATTAAAGTCAGGGTGAAAGAAAATTAGGTTGAATAATGCTGGATTTTCGGTAGTGATGTTGCAGATAACAAACCTCCATCCATCATACATATTACCGTTTGCAGACATCACCAGGTCACTCACTAATTACCACATGGTGTTTTATCTGCTGTCAATGACCCGTGGCCGCTGTTGTTTAGGTTCTTTGTGATAATAATGGTTTGAATGTAGTTAACTGTAGAAGAATTCCTATGCTTTTTCGTTAGCTTCTCCGAGTATTTTTACAGTGTCATCTTCTGCAGTGGTTCTCACGTTCCTCTTGGTATGTGAGTCATTGCAGTTGGAGGCCTTGGAATGCGTAACATTACAGAAAATACGGCGCGACGGTAACCAATGACTTTAAAATCCAAGTTCTCAGTTCTTCCAGAACCTTCGGTTACAATAGGCTTCCAGGTATTAAACGACGTCATTTTCTAGCTATAAAAGGAGAAAGAATTATAAGCGGCATGTGTTGAAATATGCAGTGAAGTGAGCGCGCAGTGGTGTGCAAGCCATCAACTGTCGCCGCGTCGAAACGTCCAGTGAATTATTTGTAGCAGTGAATTCAAGACTTGATTTACAACCAGTTTTTAGATCAATGAAGACATTTGTTACAGTATGAATGTTCATTGTATTCCTTATTGGGAAATGCTATTCTTGTACTCTTGTTCCAAACGATAAAAATATGTAACTAAAATATACACATCTTTCTTCTGTTATTTAAATAATCTCATTAGGCTTTGCAGAGGCCACTGATTTTTGTGTTGTCTAAAATCCAAAGTGTTTAAGCTTCGTTCAGATAGCCAAACTGAAGATTTGCATATATAGTTGGAAATATGGGTGGGGTAGATTTTGAAATATCTAAGGCATGCTAAAATAAAAATGTGCATAAGCATATATTTCTGAAGGCCGAAATAACTTTAAAATTTTAAAAAATCCAATAACATAAGGTTTACTCCGGGTAGGAGGGATTTCTTTCTCCTAAATCAGTAGTTTTTTTTACGAGAAGGGATGAAGAGGAGGAGGAAAGATTTACAGGCGTAAACATTGTTGTATTATAGAATCGGTAATTACTGAGCAAATCGTCCTCTAACAACCAAGGTTACGGGTTCATAACTGCCGGAAGGTGATGGATTATTCGGACGTAAAATTCTTAACATGGTTCCTTCATAAGGGAAATAAAGCTGTTGGACCCATGTAATATTTGTTTCCACAGAAGTAACTCCATGCCTTAAAAGGAAACGTTCCTGGATTAGATTCGTCATGTATCACGTCCGCAGGTCGTGATTTCGTCCTATAGTGCCACATATGGGTGATGAGTTGACTGCTGGTCACCACATGCACATAGTGGCAAACTTGGAAACTAGAGATTCAATCCTAAAAAATCTGATGTGTTACACTCACATGACCTTCTCTACCTGTTCTACAAACTTCTTACATAACATTATTCTTCTTTCTGCACCTTGCTAATCGAGGTACTCATTAGTACAATGTTATTACTTAGTTCCTTGTAAGTAGGAAGAAAATAAGGGAATACACTAGGCTAAATCGATAGTCAAATGTTTTAAAAGCTGTCGATATGCGATTGTCATTACAAATAGCTCCTTTTCTTGGCCAGGACTAGAACAAAAGAAAAATGGACACTCCCGTCTGAGAAAAGTATAAGTACTTCACAACTGAAACTAATAACAATGAATACCTCGAAAACGGTAAGCTCCACGAAAAAAAATGTATATGACGTAAATTGTGTATTTTAGCAAGGCCTACATTTTTTGTATAGTAAGTTTTTGTCTATCTTTTACTGTTTATTAGTTATGCCAAATTAAGCAAAATTCATCCAGACTAAACAGGTCTTTAGAAGCTATTCCCAGAAAATTCAAGATATACATTTTATTTGTCAGGTAAATATCTTTAATATACGGTGTTTTATCAAAATCGTTAAGGCAATTTTTAAGAAAATCAAATTTTTCGAAAAAAGTTCCATGTAAAGGGTAGTTTGGGGTGGGGGGATTTTTCTCAAAAGCTTCGTGTCACATCCCTGGAAGATACTGAACTTAAATACCAAGTTTGGTATTTTAGCTACTTTTCGTGTTCACGGACACACAGACACACACACACGGACCTTTTTCTGGAAATGCTTTTTTTGGATTCAAGGGGTCCTAAAACATGTATTTCCGGTGAAATCTCGACTTCGATTTTTTTGGGTGGAATGCAATACTTCTCTATCATTGTACATATGGGGCAAGAGAAAGTAAAAAAACAAAACAAAAACACAGTAAAGGTGAACCAATATACCCCAGCATGGCGTGATGGAACTTTAATTTAATTACTGAGCAGACATGCTTACCCGTATTCTCCCCCATAAAGGCAAATGAACGAGGTATATTATTACTATTCTTATAATTCCGGATAAATCTTTATTGGCTTTGTGCAGTCCATTGTAATTATTCTCTCAATTTTTGTGTTGCTAAGTACATGGTTTATACTTCCTCATTCTGTGTACGGCGAAAGAGTCTGATGTGTTAAATTCACATGACTTCCTCTTCCTCCTATCGCTTATTAGTAGATATGCAAATTATTCTCACAAATGTTAATTTTTCTATCTAGGTACTTCATTGTAATGGAGATAAGTTTCCGGAAACAGCTACGTTACACTATCCGTTATAAATACGAATTGAATAGCGATAGTCCGATGTTTTAGGACTGGATGTTATATACTGACTTTAAAATTTCGTACTCGTTCTATGATATCGCGAGAAACAATTGAAAAGAAATAGGTCTTTAAAATAATGATTAAGTAATAAGCAATTCAAATCATTAATAACGAATATCTCGGAAATGGCTTAGAGGTATCACAACAATTTTATTTGAAATAAATTGTGTGTTTTATTTTGTAGTACCTACATTTTTATCTATTGCTTAACGTTTATTTATTTTTATCAGTTGTGTAAAATTGCATACACTTCCTTCCAAATGAAGAGGACTTCAAAAGCTATTCTGGGAATAGCTATTACTCTTAGAGCTATTTTTCAGAAAATAAAAATAAATATTTTCGAAGGGTAGTGTGCAATTGTTTTTTCAATGTGCGCGTCGTATCTTTGGAAGACACTGAACTAAAATACCAACTAATTCAAATGGAATTATCTTAGATTCGTTTTTGATTTGTGTTATTTACAAATACACAAATGAACACACAAAGACGCGCGCATATGTATATTTTGTCTTCACGGAGTTTCAAAACAATATGTGGTGAAATCCACATCAACTTTTACTTTCCATAGCACGTATGTATAATGTACATAGTATGTATAAAAAGTACTCCAACCTAAAAATTGATATCGAGATTTCAGTGGAAATACATGTTTTGAAGACCCCTAAGTCCAAACAATGTTTACCTTGAATATTGTAGGTTACAAGGGAGATATAACAGTATTTATAATGAGTAATATTTAAGTACACTCTGAAGTTTTCCAAGACTGTGAACTTATTATGAAGATTGTATTTGAACAATATGGCCTGCAGAATGGACAACAAAATGTGAATAAACCTTGCCATGATCTTACATGTGGCTGAAGCCGTAAAGTTGTGTATTAAAAAATGTACCTTCTTAGTTTTGGTTGTTCTACATAAAGGCACATATATTGAGCATAGAATTACAAAACAAATTATGAAATACAATTTTAGAAAAAGATATTTCTGGGCAAATCCAGAAAACGATGGCTGGAGGATCTTGAAGGGCTGAATAGCCAACTAATCGCTTATACCATAAATTGCAGCAGAAGAAAAAGAAGAAGAAAGGTAACTATGAATTTAAAAAATGAATAATTATAGCACAAATGCTGTGCATTATTAATTTAGACGACATCTTATTTCTATATTGGATTAACAGACACGTCTATTTTGTAACAAAAAATGCATTAATGTAGTTATTAAAATCATCAAAGTTTATTACCCAACACTTGTCATTTTCTGTATATGTCCCATATAGAAGTAACTCCTGTAGTTTCTCTCAACTTTTATGCTGCATTAGAGTTTCCGAAACGTGTCAGGGCTAACAATTGTCGTTTAATGGTACGTGTTTGAATGGAATTTATTTTATTATATTTTATCGCATTCTGCTTTAGACTAATCCGTATTACCTACAGAATTTAGAATTTGAAGCTGTTTCTTGAGATGCATTCACTGTCATTAACGCACAGAGAACATAACGTAATTAATTTGATATAAATTTAAAGTTAGATTGTTTTTAACGACGATGTAAATTGCCAGGATTATATCAGCGCCACCGTGTGCCGGAATTTCGCTCGCAGGAGTTATTTTACATGCCAGTACATTTATTAACCTGTGGCATTTGCTTTAAGACACTTTAAGAAATACACGATGGGATTTTAAGCGGTTTTTTTTTAATTATTATATGTATTTAACGTAGTTTTAACTAGTTGGTTATAACGAGAGTTTCTGCTCATGATACTCGTTGATATATATATATATATATATATATATGGTGAACAGTGGTTTTAATGGTCTTTTTCACCATACCCATATATCTAGACTGGCTGCTTTTTCGCCATTTGTACTCAGATGGAACCATTTGTACTCAGAAGGTTATATCCAGCTTTCAAGGTCTCCGAGTCAAGCATATGGGTTCGGGTGCCGTCCGGTCTAACTGTTTTCACTATCTGTAGATGGGCAGCGTAATCCCAATTACCATATATTGGTCAGTTATATATTGCTTTAGACTGAAGGTGGAACTTTGGGTTGTATTAAATATACAATCCAGAGTTTATTTTGATGACTGAGGGAAACCACGAGAAACTTCAGCCAGATTGGTCGGCTCACGTTGTTAAACCCAAGATCTCCCAAATACCGACCACCGACCTACCGCCTAAGCCATCCCGCAGGTCTTTCCATTTGTAGTCATTGAGAGAAACAAACTGTAGGACGTTACAAAGGTGCACTTTTATTTTCTCTAGCATAAGTGTACAATGTTCATAGTAAATAGGGAAGGTATTGTATTCTACCCAAAATTAGATACTGAGATGTCATCGGAAATACATGTTTTGAGACCCCTGAATACAAAAAAGCATTTTAAGAAAAATGTCCGTGTAGGTGTCTGTGGGCAGCATAGCTCAAAAACGAAAAGTCCGTTGGTATCTTCCAGGAATGCAACACGAAGACTTTCAAGAAAATCCCGCCATCCCCAACTACCCTTTGCATGAATATTTTTCGAAAATTTTTATTTTCTCAAAAATGAGTGTAATAATTTTGATTAAAATACTAGGTATATGTTAAGATATTTTCATGGCAAACGAAATTTTTATGTTGAACTTTATGGGAATAACCTCTAAAGACCTCTTCATTCTGGATACATTTTATGTAACTCTTAAACCGTAAAAGATAGACAAAAACTTAGTGCACAACAGCATTAGATTTCATTAAAATATACAATCTTTGGCATATACATTGTTTTGTAGAGTTTGGCGTTTCCGAAATATTCCTTGTTATTAGTTTCAGCTTTAAATTTAAACTTCTCTCTAGCTGGAAGTCAACTTTCGTTTCATCTCTTTTATTTATCTCCCGGGAATGCAAAAGAGAACTGAATTTCAATTATTTCACATAACGATAGCTTTTAAAAGATTTGACTGTTATCATAGTGTATTCCTTATTTCTTTCCACTTACAAGAAAGCAAGTAATAAGACAAACTCTGATAATGTTTATCTCGATTAGCGTGACGTAAATAAAGAATAATCTTTTGTAAGGAAAGTTTGCTTGTGGAATAACTAGAGAAGATCATGTGAATGGAACACATAATATTTTTGTAATTTGAATTGTATGTTAAGGAAATTTTAAAAACCATAGATATCTAGAGTGTTCCTGTAGAACCATTATCAAAATATGGAAGTGAATTTAAAATAAAAAAAAAACGAATATGTTGCATTCATATGAACTTCTGTTCACAGTATACAAAATAGTTTTGCTGCTTCTTCTATCTGCTGCTGTTAAGCGAGATAAAGTTATGACATTTACAATGTTAGGTATAAGGACACAATGGGCTAAATTGACAGTCACATTTTTGAAAAGCTGATTTTTATTTGCTCGCTTTGAAAGGCCATTCTCCTTGATGACCACGACAAAAAGCGTAAAGCGACTTGGCTGTTAAAAACAATGTGCTGCATTCGCATAAGTTTCTCTACTCGCTTACTACAAACTATTCTTACAAAAGCTTATCCTTCAGTGAACTTCTTAATAGAATAACTAAATTACACATTTTGCTTTTTAGGAAAAATATTTAGCCTAATATAGGCTAAAACGATATTCAGATTTTAAATAGCTCGTAGCAATGTGATAGCTTAGAAATTCTATCTTCCTTGTCTTATCAAGAAAATACGAATAGCGGTTTAGCGCTTAAAAATAGACATATTTGAAAATTCAAACCAACAATAATATCCACGAGTTTTGGTGGGAGTCACAGAATAGTAATTTACCGCTTAAAAAATATACATATTTGAAAATTCAAGTCAATAACAATAATATCCATGAATTTTGGTGAGAGTCACAGAATTACTCCCACCAAAACTCGTGGATATTATTGTTGGCTTGAATAATATAAATTGAAATTCTGTGACTCACCAAAATTCATGGATATTATTGTTATTGACATATATATATACATATATATATATATATATATATATATATATATATATCTCAAAGGGTAGTTTAAGGTAAAATATTAGTTTTGTAAATTAATGATAAGAATTTCTGCACAATTTTTTTATATTTTAAGATTACAGTTTAATTCTGTTAAATGTAGTAAACATAGATTATGGTCAGTGATTTTGATTCTCGTATGTTTTACTTCTAATTTATTTAGGGGTATACTAGTATTATTTATATACGTAACTAGTTTAGCTTCAAATGAAATATTTTTTTATTCCAATAAAATGTTATTAACTACATATTTGAAAATTCAAGCCAATAACAATAATATCCATGAATTTTGGTGAGAGTCACAGAATTTCAATTTACCGCTTAAAAAATATACATATTTGAAAATTCAAGTATGAGTGTATATTGCCTTTGGATATTGAAATGTTGGCAGCCCTTACTAACCATATAAACAAAGCGACAGCAGCGCCACCTGTGATGGGCGAGTAACATTAACCAACTTTGACGTTTACTGTAGCTTAACGTGAGTACGAAGAACACAAAGTCTAAAAATACAATGCACACCACACTGAATGTGACAGGTCTTACCTTGGTTGTTGATAAAGACGTGAGTAACTAAAGCCAGTGCCAAGGTCTACTGCGAGAATCCCACTAGAGTGTAAGTATATAAATGCTTTGAAGAACCTTGAGTTCTCCCGCCTAATTCATTGAAGTCTAACCTTGGCTCTCACTCCTGCGTCGGTCAGTTGCCTTGTTTATTGATGTACACGAAAAATATCAAAGTCACGTTGTTGCGTATCGATGGATAGCTGCTTTTGGCCCCCATACGTGCCATTGTGCAATACACCCGTTGTTAACTGATATTCGAAAAGGTATGGTGATTGTGTAGCAAGATACCATTATTTGGGGAAGATAATTTTGTCAAGAAGATAACGGGTGTCATAACTATTTTTCAGAAAAAGAAAACTTGATTTCGCGTTTCATAGAAAATTATTTAGTGGGATGCGGATTTCTTTTTTCGCACTGTCGTTTTTATAGTGTTTACGTCCGCTTTTACTATCTACATATGACACCGAAGCCGATGACAATGACGATACATGAAATGAAGATGATACACCGGCGGAATGGAGGAGGAAGCCGCTGAACCCGGAGAAAACCCCTGCCCGCCTTGTCTACCACAAATCCCACAGGTGGTCGCCTGGATCCACTCGGTCCCACGTCACGGCCACTAAAAGTCGTGAAAACATGCAAATATGTTACATACTTAAGAAATTATGCTTTAAAACTTGAAAATATGGAGTCTGAAGTATTTATGTTACACCAATAAACCGAGGGGAATGGCTCTAGCGGTTTCACTGGCCCGTATTGAGTAGGCCCGGGTTCACCTCTCATGGCCGGTTTACCTGATCCATGGGTATTTTCGGGGGGTTTCCCTTGTCGCCAGACAAATGCGGGGTAGGTTTCTTTCATCCCCCGAATTTCCTATTGCTCCATGTCGTTTTTGTGGTAATTTCCTTCATCGTCCTGATGGCTTCTTTCAGGGTTGGAAATGTTAGCGATGGTGCTTGGTGCGGCGTAGCAGGAAAAAAAGGATGCTCTGAGTAAATATCTCCGTCCCCCTATTTACGCTGGGATGCCGCTTGGACCCTATGAGGCCCAGGTCTCCCTGTGCGACTGTCGGCGTATTTAAATCTGGAAAGTATAGGAACTCTCTCATTGTTGTGTTCCTGGTTACGGTCACCCGGCATATCCTCCCTCCTGGGACACCCCTCGTGGGGTTCGGTGCCGAGTCCCATCCGGCAAATGTCCTGTCCTGTCCTGTCCTACACCAATAATTCAACAGGTTTCGTGTGTATCGAAGTATTTACATTATCTACAGTTATAACATGTTTTAAATTTTAATGTTTTAACTAAAAGATACCTAACGTATTTATAAATAGAAAAATAATTAAATGTACTTGTGGATAAATATAAAAAAGGGGAAATAAAGCCTACCCTCTTTGAAGAACTAGTCAAGCGTGCCTCTAAAAATTGGAGGGAGCGTGATTGCTTCAGATAAGAAGTCCCGAGTTCGCATCTCGCTTGAGGCGAGTTACCCGGATAAGCTTTTTCTGGAGTGTTCCCTTATCCTGGGAAGATGAATGTCAAGCCTTCTGTCACTAACCCAAAGTTTTACAAGAGGATTTCTTCAACTTTGTCTTTAGCCATAACAATTATTACGACTCACTATGAAATAAGCATTCTAATCGAATATATTCGTGGATGCCAGTCGGTTTGAAATTTAAGATAACCTCAATTAATTTCTATTGCTGAAACGGAAAGCTTACAGGGCACGATAGTTTTAAAGAGGCGGAAAGAATAAAAGTACACACATACAATGAAGTAAGAGGTAATATAGACAATGAATGAAATCAGCGAAATAATACACATATGAGACCGAGGTTCATGGAGCCTAAACTTACTCGACTTTCATCTTCTCAAGATAAGAGAAACCCCGGGAGGGGGGGTGGGAGCTTATAGGGTTAACTCGCTCTAACCGAGATTCGAACTCGGGACCTATTAAAAGGGAGTAGAAATGCCCTATCTTGACATTGTTAAAGTTCGACCCATTATCTCAGCAACTATTTAAGATATTAAGCTAAATTTTTCAAGGTATATTCAGTAATGAGTTTACTGTTGATTGATGAAAAATAGAATACTTCTGATGGTTAGATGGAAATGTATGATTTTTTTTTTAAATAAAGCTCTTAAAATTTTATTGATAAAAGAGATGATTCATTTTATATAAAATAACTAATTCATATATATACGTATATATAAAAGCTTTTCCGATAAAATAACGCCTATTTAGGCGCAAATGTGTGCTAAACATTTCAGCCCTTGGTGTTAGTTAGGTTCGGAGATAATGGGCATTTGCATAGACAGTTTTACTTCTTCAGAAATTGCTTTCTAACATAGCATTTAAAAAAACTGTAGCCTAACTTTCCAAACTAACTTTGCATACTTCGAAACTGTCACATGAAGAAAATATGAGCGGGATACCAATGCTGGAAATAGCTAAATTAACTTTCGTATAAAAAAAAGAACTCTTCACTAACAGTAATATTTACAAAGTTATTGATGTTTTACAAAGTGAGTGTACCAAAATGTTCTAAAAAAAGTCTACGCAGGATCAATTTCCACAATATTTTTAAACTATTTACAACTATTTACGTCATTGAAAGTTTTACCAAAATGACCGGAAGATTTGAAATATACATACGAAATTAAAACATGAACATAGAAAAAATTGTGAAAATCCCATTTTGACTCCCTTAAACGTAAAATGTATTTTTGCGTAAGATGGGGGAAAAGAGAGTAGTGTTATCTAGCAGAGTAAAGTTTCAGAATTTTTGTATTAAATTTGTATAAATGCACAAATAAATGCTCCAAAAATATAAACGTACCATATCGTTACAGATATGCTCAAATATGCACAATAAAATTCTGAATACTAATTCCAAACGATAAAAAATGCGTTTGTTAATTTTTTTCTGGAAATGTTATGTTTAGTTCAAGAAAAAGAGCATGCAAATGCGCAAAATCTGAAGCCTAATTATCATAAGGGTAGGAAATTTTGCCCTTGTGTATGTTGTGTTAGCTTATTTACTTTATAGCTGTAGCTCCAATAAACAGTCGGGTACACAGAGGACCTTTCGAACCCTAATTATTAGAATGGAAGCCCTAGTTCTCTATTTTGACCCAATTTCAGAGCTCTACAAAGCTTTAAAGCAGTCCTAATTCTCGGACCTCAATATCTACGCACATAAAATTTTATATAATTTTAAACTCCTTTTCTTTTTTTTCTTTTTATTTTTGCACAATTATTACTTTCTCTAGTACATATCAATAGCAGGTAGAGAAAGAAAATGTAATTAAATCCAAAAATGCGAGCTTAAGATTTCACTTATATGCCTGTTTTATGCTTATTGAAGCAAAAAAGGCAACATTTTCAAAAGTATTCATGTGTATAGGTCGGTGTACATGTGTTTACAAAGCACATATTTAAAATAATCTGTTCTGCCTTCACATTCCTTTCGCTATCTATTCTGCAACAAACTATTCTCATCAAAGTTTATTCTTCTATCAACTTCATACTAATTGAGATAAACCATAGCAGAATGGTTTGCTTGGAAATAGGTACAAACGAAATGTGGGAGCACAATATACTAGAGCAAATAGTCAAGTCTTTTAGGAGCTATGTGTGGATTTAAAATTTTGACTTCTTCACATGACCAGGATGAAAATTTTGAACAACTTTCTATTTGAGAAGTATAAGTATTAGAAATTTTAAACAAAAAAACAAGGAAATGGTTAGCTCTGCAAAAGAATTTGTTTGACTGTATATTTAGTAAGATCTTTTCTATCTCCTACAGCTTACCAGTTATGCAAAATTTGTCCAAAATGAAGAGGATTCGGAGGTTATTCCCTGAAAATTCAAGATATGCACTTTGTTTGTGATGTAAATATATTTAACAACTGAGATCGTTAGAACCATTTTTGAGATAATCGAAAATTTCGGAAAAATCTTACATGCAAATGGTAACTTGGGGGTAGCTTGTTGTATCATCTTTGAAAGATACTGAACTTTAATAATTTGCTATATAATTCTTCGTTTGTGAGTTATGCTGTTCACACACAAACACTGACACAGATAGACACACACATACTCACACACACAGAGGCCTTTTAGTATTTAAGTTTGTTTGTTGTTTTTTTTTTATTATTATTAAGGGTCATCAACTTATATTTCCGATGAAATATCTGTTTCGAAAATGTTAGTGGAATGCAATAAATAGCTTCGCAATCTACTGTGTACATTGTAAGAGGTAAAGACAGTAATAAATTTCGGATAAGCAGCATATCATGGATATTTGAGCTCAGTAAGATACAAGACGAATATTTTCAAGAAAACTTCCTTCTCTTAAGTTTTCTTTCTATGGATAGATTTTCATTTTAAATTTATTTAAAGATTTCAATTAAAACATCATATGTGCGACATAGGTATCCAGATAAATAATAAAATGTACACATTAAGATTTTTGTAACAACCGATAATGCTCCTTTTATTCTGTGATCTGTGTATACATTTCTAATCTAGAAAACCAAAAGGAGGATTAAAGCTTATTACGAGTAAAGGTACAGTAAAGGTTTGGGATTGATTAAAATACGCAATGCGTCAAATAATTGTTCTAGGTTTAGCTCTTTTCTAATGAAATATCACATCTAGCAAATTTACATCCTTCTCAAATATGAGTGCACTTTACGGATATGTTTAAAAATTATGGAGTTATTATACTTACTTCGTACATAGTAAGTATGCAAAAGTGTTGCACTCTAATCCAAATTATAGATACAGGAATTTCACTGGAAATATAAGTTTAGGGTCTCTGTATTTAAAAAAAAAATTAGAGAAACCTCCGTGTGTGGGTGTGTGTGGGTGTGTGTGTGTATATCTGTGTGTGGGTGCACTTCAAATGTTTCGTTTGATAATCAAATGGAAATGTTTTTTAAAAATACCTCGGATACGTCAAACAGTTTATTTTAAAAGACCCTCTGTCTTATAAACAACCGTTTTTAAGGACCCTGGGACGGAGTTTTTGGGTAAAAAAATTATAAAATTATTGATTTCTACTTTCTCTACACGCACTATGTGCATAGTGTATAGAGAAGGTATTGCAATCCACCCAAAAATTCGATACCGAGATTTCACCGGAAATATAAGTTTTAAGGTCCCTTATATCCAAAAAAAAAAAAGCATTTTCAAAAAAAGGTCCGTGTGTGTGTGTGTCCGTGTGTCTGTGAACACGATAACTCAAAAACGAAAAGTCGGTAAAATACCAAACTTTGTATTTAAGTTTAGTATCTTCCAGGGATGCGACACGAAGATTTTGAGAAACATTCTCCCATCTCAAACTACTCTTTACATGGAACTTTTTTCGAAAATTTTGATTTTCTAAAAAATGGCTCTCACGATTTTTATTAAAATATCATATATTAAAGATATTTATCTGACAAACAAAATGTATATCTTGAATTTTCTGGGAATAGCCTCTGAAGACTACTTTATTCTGAGTGAATTTTACGGAATTTTACATAACTGCTAAACTGTAAGAGATGGACAAAAACTTACTACACAAAAAATATAGAGCTCATTAAAACACACAATTTATGTTATATACATTTTTATTCATCTCCTGTCCATACAAACGAACTTCAGTCACATAGCAACCAGCTTTTGACTATCGCTTTAACCTATGCTACTCCCTTATTTCCCTCCTACTTACAAGGAAGCAAGTAATAAGACTATTTCTGCTAATTTTTTGTCGATTAGCATGAAATAAATAGAGCATAAGCTTTTTAAAACTAATTTGTTGCAGAGATGTAGAGAAAGTCATGTGAATGGAACACATCAGATTTTTTAAAATTACATCTTATGGACACCTATGAATCAATTTGACCGGATAGTATTCATAATCCGTCATTTTAAAAGCCCAGCAACATGTTTAAATCATCCAATGGTTTGTTATACAAAAACATTAATATGATAAGCAAATATTTACTTGCGCTTCCTGCTGTTATTGATGAAATTTATTTGCATAAATTAACATTAGCGATGTTATGCTTTCGTTGTAGTGTAGAACTAGAGTAGTTCTGCTCGTTACGATTGTTAGTAAGTGAGGCGAGTGTTCTCTCTCTCTCTTTCCCTCTCTCTCTCTCTCCCTCTCTCGACTGTTAACAGGTTATGTTTGACCCAACATGTCCTGATCAACTCATATGGATCGGAGTTAAGGCAATGTTTAATAACTAGCAGCCGACAGTAACGGTGCGTGGCATATGCTACATTATAAGCTAATATTTGTAAGTGAAACGTTATTGAGGTACGCAGACTCTAGTTGAAAGAATTTTCAATCAGATTCCTTAGAAGCACAGGGGATTGTTGCTGAATCATAACCTGTTATTCTTTGCCTTTGTAATAAAGCGTAGTGCTGAGTAAAATGACTGAACCTTCAAGCCAACATTATACACACTATCTTCGTATAAGTTTTTATCAGTGTTAAGCGCCATTATCAAAAATAAAACATTAGATAACGTAACGTAAAATTGTCAAGTGAAGAGATAGCAGATTCTGATAAGAGTAAAAGTATGTACTTGGGAACAGAATGAGGGGATAAAGTTTAAAACTATGAGACATCTCCTAAATTTAATGTGGCTAACAAATTTCTCGTGTTAACTGCCGGTAACTCCAAAGTGGAGCAAAGGGCATGATCGGATTTGAATTTCTAGTTCGTGAGATCGCCACTACGTGCCATGGTGACGAGGGCTCAGCTCGTCGCCTGCAGATGGTAGTGTAGGACGAAATCGGTACGCAAATTTTGCCCATTTCTTTTCTTTCAAGGGACGGAGTTTTTTTACGTGCAAATAAATAATATACAGGGCCACCGGCTTTATTTCCCTTCCAAAGGAAGTCATGCTAAAGATTTTTGCGTCCGAAATAATCCATCATCTTCCGCCAGGTTTGAATCTGCAACCTTGGTGTTTAGAATCTAGCAATAGATTAATAGTAGGCAATCATTTTCTTTCTTTCTTTCTTTCTTCTTCGACGTACGTCCCGCATATAACTGCGATGATCATAATCGGCGGGTTTACTTTGCATAGGGTGAGAGTTATTTAGATAATATTGAGTTAGTTATTTGCATTTTTGACATTCTTATTATCCTTAATTTGAAAGCATTATCATCAAAAAACGTAAAAGAAACTCGCATTATTAACATATTTATGTGTAACTGACCGTATGTGAGATCTGTGGTGGGGTGGGTTTTCTCCGGTTTCCTCCACCATCGCATTCCACCGGTGCTCCATATTCATTCCAAGTATCTTCAGTGTCATCACCTGCGGTGCCACAAGTAGTAAAAGCGGGCGTTAAACACTACAAGCTTCGTTCAACAGACACCATGATCACCCAATCAAGGTTAAGTGTTTTAAATATCTACTGCACCATTCTCTACATGCGACTCTAAATTTAGTCAAAATAGGTTGGCTACATAAGTAACAACTGCAGCTATAGAATGATAGCGGATGTTTTTAAACATTTACAAGGGTGCCCACACGCCCCTTCATTCGCCTGAGATCGTCAGCTGTGGACAGCCAGTTAGATTTTGAACACCTTGAAATCTACACCTCTTAATATCTATTATAATTGGAGGATTTCGTAATTGATTAGAACCTTAAATTTAAGCATTGTTCTAAATTGTTCTAATTCTTAATACTAAATGTAAAATATCAAAGGAAAGTTTGAAGTAAAATATTCAGGAAAAGTCGAATTATATTATCTCCGGCGATCTTAATTATGGAAACCATGTTGCTAGTTCAGCTCGCCTAGCGTTCGGAGGTTCCACATCTAGGTCAGGAATGTTATTATTCGGCTAGTTACTCTCGTTTCGAAGTCCTAGGAATTCGTCGTTGAATTTTCGAATAGCCACTATACAGAATGGATATGCTCACATAGTTTCCTTCGAAATGTCTCATATTGCAGCTTATGCTGGTCATTATTTTTGTTCACGATGATGTTATGAACATTTCCATTCTTTTTTTTTTTTTTTTACCTATTTCGAAAGGTATATTTCCAGTGCGAATTTGATTGAGTTTTATATCAAGTCATCAAATATGTTCAGTTTCACAAAAAACAAAAGAGTTTTCCAGAAACGAAAAAACATGGGAGTTCTAATTTCATTCATATATGAGGGCATAATTTAACAATTGTTTTCGGGTGAATCGACGAGACAAAATGATTTTCTGCTTAAAATTGTATGTGAATGTTCCATAAAAGCTAATATAAAGCTATATTGTATATATCTCGTATACAAAGAGGAAATGGAAAATGTGAACCATCACACTACGTTTATCAAAAGATAAGTGAGGGAGTTGAACTTAACTTTTATTAATGTGCTACATCACATGAATAGGTACACATTAATAGGTACACAAACTGTACTAAGGAAAGTTTGTGTGTGTGTGTGTGTGTGTGTGTGTGTGTGTCCTTAGTACAGTTTGTACCTCACTTATCTTTTGATAAACGTCATGTGATAGTGAGAGAGGGAGTTGAACCTAACTTTTATTAATGTACTACATCACATGAATAGGTACACAAACTGTACTAAAGAAAGTATATATATATATATATATATATATATATATATATATATATATATATATACATACTTCACTTTGAGATAAACCTTTGTAGAAATAGATGTAGTATACCTTTCGTTATAATACAAAGCAGATAGAATTAGTTAAATGTTCTGAGAAACCACTGAATAGTGAAAAGATTTTAAAATAATGTTATCATTAAATATAGATATCCAAAAACGGCTTACAGCAGAAAAACATAAATTATGTGTTTTAAAGAATCTACATTTTAGTGCACGATGTGTTGGTCTTTCGCTTAACATTTCAAAGTTATACAGGATTATACAAAATTCCTTCGAAATTCCAAGCTATGCATTTTATGTGACATGTAAATCTTTAAATTGTATTTTAATAAAAATCGTTAAGAGCCATTTTTGAAAAAATTGAATTATTCGAAGAATCTTCTATTTCAAATGTAGTTTGAGAGGTGGGATTTCCTTAAATTGTATCTTTGGAAGATACAAACACTTAAATACAAACGTTTATTATTTAACCCAACTTTCGTTTTTGAGTTATGCTTTCACACACACAATTACACACCGTTCACGGACCTTTATCTAAAATTATGTTTAAATTAAGGAAGCCTAAAAACGTGTACTTTGTGAAATATCAATAGTAAATTTTTGGATGGAAATGAATATATCTCTTGCTTCCTGTAAGCAAAGAAAGTAAAAAAAAAAAAAAAAAATGGTTTTCAATAAACAATTTTTTTTTAAATTTTATTAATTCACACAGCAAACAACAACGATGATAATAGGAACAGAGACAAATTTCAGAAATAAAAATACACTGTTTCAAAGTTACATTTATAATACTTTTTTGTATCTATAAACTTTAGTGTGACAGAAAAACAAAGAAAAAATTAGGAATAATTTAGAATTAGCAGTAGTCTGTATATGTCGCATGCAGCCATGTCATGTCAGAAGGTACAAATGTGATAAGTTCTTCATTCTTTGACCAGAGGCTTTTGAGACAGACCAAAGAGAAAAGTTGCTCGTGCTCCCTTATCTTACCCTTCCAACCTCTCAAAAGACTGACCAAAGAATAACATGAAAACCATAACGGGCATGATTTTGGTCACTGATGTACAATTACACGGCCGCTTTGACATTGTTTTGGATGCTTGCAAGTATTGTGTCACACAAACATTTTTGCACATGCAAACACTTTCCTCCGTGGTGGTGACTGCGCTCTGGAAATACAGCTCTCGGCGGCAGGATGGCGTTGGAAGTCGTTTATAGACCCAGAGAGTTTGGTTAGTGCATCAAACCTCACCGCTCTTACTGAGGGATGACTCACTGCCAGCATGACTCGGTGGTTTTTCTTGTTCAAAAATTTCTCAGTGGTGTGTGTGTGTGAGAGTGTGTGTGTGTGTGTGTGTGAGAGAGAGAGAGAGAGAGAGAGAGAGATATGTAGGAGGGCATTCTGCACTGCAGCTGTTGGCTTATTGTACGTCATATCCATGAGGATAGGTTGAGATGAGAGTCATTTCAAAGGGCGACCGAAACCGGACGGTGCAATTCTTCATCCCGTCGCGGGGAGTGCTAGAAGACCGCGCTCTGGTCTGATCAAACTCCCTGGATCTACAAACTATTTCTAACGCCATGCCGTCACCGAGAGCTATATTTCCAGAGCGCAGTCACTACCACGGAAGGACGTCGCAACCATAGTTCTCGCTGACACAACTCTGATAGAGGCGGGTTGGATGAAATGTAGGGAAAATTAAAGAACAGGAAGTTTCGGGAATGAAGAAACCTCTCCAAGATTTGCCTACTGGCCCGGTAAACGCCCCCAAAAAAACCCATGGGTCAGAGAGGTCGGCCGCAGGAATCGAACCCACGACCCCCCGAATGATAGTCTCTCGCGAAACGCCTGAGCCACATAACTATGTATTTCTCAGTGTTTGTTGGGCTTATGGAACATTGTCATGATTTTAAAGGTCGAAAATATGTTTTGGGTACATTTCTTTAAAAAAATATTTCATTTGTATAGTCTCCTTTAACTGCTTTGGTCATAGCCGGGATTTTAACTTGTGAAACAACTATATTAACTGGAAGTTATTGACTTTAGGTTAATTGTTCTGTTTCATTAAACATACGCACATTCATTCTCGCATTTGTACTTCCAAACTCTGTGGGGACAAGGAGTAATTTGGTTAAAGAAAAATTCCCCACTCCAGCTGCGATTCGAATCCGGGACCTGCGGGTGAGAAGTCAGCTCGCTGACCACTCGATCACGGAAGCAGTCATTTCTATAAATGTTTAAAAGGCTAAGCAGCTAAAGGAAACCTTTTCTTTCAAATATAGGAAGAAACCATTCTAATGCCTTCCTATACGATTTACCACTGAAGAGTTCGTTTTGAGGCTTTCCCGTTTCCAACATATCATCGAAGTTAAACAACCCAGCTTCTCCTAACACAATCGGCATAACGTTAAAAGCTGCAAACATTCCATAATGGGTACATTTGTCGAAATCCTTTCTTAAGTTTTCCAAGGTTGGCGGCCGTGTGAAACAGTTCAGGGCTGTCATCGTTTTACAGAGCGTTTGGTGGTATTCCTGCAACAAAGGAAAAATGACAAATTACAGTTTGACATAGCAGAAACGTATGTGCTCCAAAATGCTGGTTAGCTTTTCAATTGTTTTATGTATAGGTATAACCGAACACTTCGCTCGGCTAGCGTTGTTGTGCTGACTCTCATGTCCCAATTTCCCCCCCCCCCTCTCTCTCTCTCCATGTCATTCCTTAAACCCAGAGATTTTGTTTTAAAATTACTTTAAAAATTCGCATTAATAATTTTAACTTCCAGTGTTTGTGCTTAATATTCTTCGAACATTTGCATTAAATTCATACTAATTTTCGGCCAGAATTAATGAGTAATGACATGACTGATTTTTTTTCTTCCTTAGCGTCCTTCCTCTTTTGATGGTGTTGAACGCTGATGCTAACATACCGCAGGCGATGACACTGATGATGCATGGAATGAAGTTGCAGCACTGGTGGAATGTGATGGCGGGGGAAACCAAAGAACCCGGAGAAAACCCGACAATGTGCCGCTTTGTCCACCACAAATCCCACATGCGGTCGCTTGGGATCGAACCCGGGTGAGAGGCGAGTGGTCTAACCGGCGCGGTCCTAATGTCCCAATGGATGAATTTAGTGAAATGATCTCGGGGTCCATGGAGCTTAACGTTACTCGACATTCATCTTCTCAGGATAAGGGAGACCTTATACGAGTAACTTACCCTAAGCGAGATTTGAATTTGCGATCATTGAATATGAGGCAGACATGCTACCTTCACATTCAAAGCTATATCATGCATATAATCAAATTGCAACCTACAAGTTGTGACATTCCTGTTTTTCTCAGCTGTTCTTCTGTCTGTTACATTTAAGTTATACGTAGAGAAAATTCTCTCTCTGCCAACATTTGATATCGCTAGCCAATGGCATTGAAGGGACTTTTCACACAAAACGTGCAAGGCTCATTTTTGCTATCAATGCCAAGAGTACTGTTACTACATCTAATTTGATGTTACCGTGTTGTTCAAGAATGACACAAAGAAGAAAATCAAAATTAATATAACTATTCTAACACTTGGTTGAATTCTGCCATTACATTAATTCACCGATACTTTATTTAGTAGCTAGCCTTGAAGACTTACATAATATAAATATATTATTCATTTTATCATCAATTGCGAGTCCAATTTAGACAAAGTCATACAATAGCAACTTTTAAATCGTCCTCTATTGTATCTTTCACTTTTCTCAGACTGAAAGTGTCCGTTTTTCTTTTGTTCTACTCCTGGCCAAGCAAAGAAGAGATTTGCAATGACAATCTCATAACGACAGCTCTTAAAAAATTTGACTATCACTTTAGTATAGCGCATTCCTTTAGTTTCCAACTTATAAGGAACTAAGTAATAAGAACACTCTGCTAATGTTTGTCTCCATTAGCATTGTGTAAAAAGAAGAATAATTATTTATAAGAAGTTTGTTATTAGAGCAGCTAGAAAAAGTCTTGTGAGTGTAACACATAAGATTTTTTTTTATATTAACTCTAATCTGTGGACAAAAATTATTACTTTTCGTACTCTCCAAAGCTCTTAATATTTCAAAAAGTAATGGACTATTTCTCAAAATTGAAGCTTTATTTTGAAAACGTATATGATCATTTTTAATATGCTTTTGAGAGGTAATGTAATCATTTTGAAACCAATTAATGACAAATTGCAACATATGGAACATGTTTTGTATAGAAAAGTGTTGGAAAAAATAGGACTGCCTCATAATATCTAAGCATTCGTCTACCTATTTATAGTTTCAGTTCATTGGTACTTAAACTATGCCAAGAGGGGAAAAGTGCATATTTTCTTAGTGTTTAGAATCCATATAATTTTATTATGAAAATAATTTTTTTTTTTAAATTGTTCAAAATTTTTGGTCCAATTTCACAGATGCAGCACCTTAAATTAGATTTGTGACCACCCCCGTCAAAATGACTTAATTATCATTAATACTTAAACATTCGGAATATCGAAACTTTGTATATAAGTATAATATTTTCACAAAAATCGACATATAATAATCCATAATATCCTCGTTTTTAGCGGAATACTTAAGATTCCACGTTGCCTATCCTCTAAATTTATTAATATCTTAAGAGCGTAAATTAAGAAACGTATAATTTTTATCACTGAGAAAAAATATATACACCAACAAAGTTTTGAAAAATGGGAGGAGATAAAAACGTGTTTGGCTAATATACATTAGTCATCTAAAATCAAAGCACACAAGAAAAATGTCGGTTATCTATAGATAACTTATTATCAGTAACTACAGCTTAGATAGCAAAATCCTTCACCGGTCCTACTAAAAATTAGGCATTTCTCTTCATCCGCTAGTTTGTACTTTTTTCTGGATTCAGTCTTACGAATAAAATTATACTGGTACTTTTGTCTGTAATTTTTACTTTTATCTTGTGTACAATGCACATAGTAGATAGAGAAAGTATTTTATTGCATAAAAATGTGATTTCACCGCAAATACATGTTTTGAGACCCCCTGACCATGATCATATGTGTCTGTGAGAAGAAAAGTTCAAAACAGAAAAGTCGGTTAAATACTAAACTTGGAATTGAAGTTTAGTATCTTCAAAAGATGCGACACAAAGATTTACAAGAAAATCCCCTCATCCCCAACTATCCTTTAGATGGAATATTTTTCGCAAATTGATTTTCTCAAACATGGCTCTTAATAATTTTGGTTAAAATGTCATATGTTTAAGTTATTTTCATGAAAAATAAAATGTATACCTTGAATTTTATGGGAATAGCCCCTGAAGACCTCTTCATTGTGGATGGCTTTTGTGTAACTCGAAAATCATGAAATAACAAAAAATTACTTCACAAAATACGTAAATCTCATTAAAGCACAAATTTTGTCATATATACTTTTTGTATAATTAACAGTTTCCAAGATATATATATACCTTGCTTTTGGTTTCAATTTTAAACTACTTAAACTTTTCTCAAGCGGGAAGTCAACTTTCGTTTCATCCCCTTCGTTTTCCTTTTCGAATGCAAAAGAGAACCCAATTTCAGTTGTTTTACATAGCGATAGCTTTTAATAGATTTTACTATCGACTTAGCCTAATGTATTCCCTTATTTGCCTTCTACTTAGAAGGTATCAAGTAATAAAACCAATTCTGCTAATGTGTATCTCGAATGAATGAAGTAGGTAATATAAGATTTGATTGTGGAACAGCTAGAGAAAGTCATGTGAATGAAACACATAACTTTTTTCATTTAAATAGCTCTCTTTAATATCAATGGTCACATGGGGGGTTTTTATTTGGAAAACAAGCTGATTTTATTATTAATAGAAGCATAGGTTTTGTTAACTTTGATTTTTAATATTTTTTTTCAGATTCACTCCCACAGTGACAATTCCAGATTATGCAAAGGATAGGGAATCGTTTTGTTTAAAGAAAAATTCACCAACCCTCCCGGAAATCGAAACCAGGACTTATGATTTCAGAATCTAAACTCTGACCACACCACTACAGAGACAATCGTTATATTTCTTTTAAATCTGTATGTAACACTTAAGAAACATACAATTAAAAGTCTGATGTGTTCCATTCACATGCCTTTCACTAGCTGTTACACAAACTTCCCTCATGAAAGATTTTTGGCAATAAGGAAAACATTATGCTAAAGCGATACTCAAATCTTTTAAAAGTTATCGTTATGTGAAACAATTTCAATTGTGGTTGTTTTTTAAATTCCCAAGAGTACGATTAAAGAGATAAATCGAAAGCTGGCTTCCCGTTTGAGAGAGGGCTGAGCAAGAAAATGTTGAGAACGGTAAACTTTACAATAAAAAATAAATAAGTAGAAAATAAAAATATGAAGAATATCTAAAAGTGTATTTTAATGAGATCTAAATTTCTGTGTAGTATGCTTTTGTCTATCTCTTACGGTTTACGAGTTGTACAAAAGTGTCCAGAGTGAACAGATCCAGAAAATTCAAGATATACATTTCGTTTGCCCTTAAAATATTTTTAAAATTTGGCATTTTAATCAAAATCGTAAGAGCCATTTTTGAGAAAAACAAAATTTTCAAAAAATAATTCCTTGTAAAGAATAGTTGGACATGGAGGGGGGCATTTTCTTGGAAATCTACGTCTCTCTTCCTTGGAAGGTACTGAACACACGCCAGACCTTTTATCTAAAAATTATTTGTTTTGGATTCGGTGGATCTCAAAACATGTATTTCGAGAAATTTTATTTCATCGTATACTGTTTAAAACACAAATAACATGTTAAAAGCCACAAACCGCGTGTTCTACATTCAGAATATTTAAAAATTTTCACCCAGCGTTAAGAAGCAAAATATTTCATGCTTCTAACTATGGGCATTTGAACCAGTCTTCAAAAATTCAAGTCCATGGATGCATCCGATGCTCTAACCGCTGAGCTGCCATAGTGAGACGCCGTATGGGCATGATTCAAGCACTCCAGTAAATCCTCAAATAGTCCAGATATACTTCAAAAGCGATTTGCAACATTACAAGAATTTTAAACCACCAAGCTTTATTTGCCAACTCTATTAGGATTAATTTAAATTGCACTTTAACACTAACGGTGCATAAATATTAAGTGAAACGTTTCCAGTCATCGTTCATCAGTTTAAATGACCTTTAGCAAGGGCTAACACGTGCTGAATGTGGCCTTGCAAGTTCAGTGTGACGCAAAATTTACTTAACTGTAGTTAATAATTCTCGTTAACTACATAATTATTCTGTGAGCGGCCTGTAATGTAACGCCTCTAACCTTAAAAGCAAATAAAAAAGGGAGTATGCCAAGCAGATGTTTTGTGACGTCAAAAGAAGTAAAGCGTTACAAGAATGCTATGTGAAAAACTCAGTACAAGAAAACTTGAATCGCTGTATTATAACGTTTCGTGAAACTATTATGTAAAAGTATCATATTGTTGTGATATTATTAAAACAAGTAATACGTAATATTTATAGTTGAGAGAAAATACTGACAAAGCATATATTACCTAAAGAAATCATTAAAATGCAAGAAATGTAAAGAAGCAGTTAAAACTATAAAAGTAAACCGGACGTTAATATGACGTGGGTTACAACTCAATGAAATAACATGAATTGTATATCATTTAGACATTAAGAATTAATATTTAAATTAAGATAGTTAATTCTATTTAAAAGTAAGTTAAGAATATATAGAAACTGAGCGTCAGCAAAGAGACGCTACGTAAAGTTTCAAGAAAAATAAACAAAGTTTCAGTTGATAATTTTCTTCCATTTATAAAGTACCTAGCCCTGCAAAGATTAAGATTCTTTTACTCACTAAATTGAGATTAGCTGGAATTTAGCACTCTGCTAAACTCATCAGAGTAAACACATTTATAATTCCATATCAATGCATGATACACTGCTGCTCGCTGTTAAAAGCAGAAATTAATACAGCAATTAGTTACTACAAATGCGGAAGACGTAGTACAGCCAATACAGGTTTTGGCAGCAGAAAACTTACAGATTAGCATTCACTACCTAATATTTCTATAGATATCATCCGACGGGTATCAAAGGCGGGATCGTCTGGTGACTAGCAGAATCAAAACAACCAGGGTTCACAATGTAGGAATGGAATCCATCAACGACCCTTAAAGAAACCTGCTTCAAATGTAAAATGTCACATTGAAAATTATTTAATGCTTGAAAGGGCTTGTAAATGGGAAGGATTAGATAAGATACGGATAGGGACTCCAGGATACTGTGTAGAGAATCTGACATAGACAATTGTGGCCCTTTGCCTCTTTCATGACCCCAGGGAGGGATAATAGAAGGGATTTAGGTTTACGACGGACGTAAATATGGATGGAATCATCGGTTAGAGTAGGAACGCTTCAGTCGCCCCTCTAGGCCCTCCTCACTGGCCTAGACGGGATCTTGAAACCCCAGGGCGGGTCCCAACCGAATGTTCCTGACGACGACATTGACGACGAGAGGATAACCTTGTTTACAATGCTCAATCACAATCCAGCCGCAGTCCGTTGAGCACCGTCGCCTGGTCATTCAACCCTAAAACATAGATGATGAGGAAATAATGGGAACAGAAACTGAGGATCGGAACATTTGGAAGATGTAAGGAACTTATCTAGCTTTCGCCTGGAGATCCGGGGAAACGCCTGGGAAAGAAAGAAAGAAAAAAAAGCATGTTCATGGGTCAAGTACGCCGGCAACGGGGATCGAACGCGCGACCTCAGGAATGCGGGCCACAGACCAAACTCTTGAGCCATTCCGCTCGTTGTAAATGGGTAAAAGCGTGCTCAGTATCTTTTTGTCTCTTTCAATGAACTGTGATAGTTTAATGGAGGACGTCTATACCTTCTCCATCCTATATCTTTCTTAAAAAGGATGAAAACAGAATGGATATGTCCGAAATGCAATTTTAAGATGAGTAAAAGAATGCTCATTAAAAGACCACATTATAAGCGAAGATATACGCAACGGATTGCAAATAACACTTCCCTCATACAAAGTTAAAACATATAAAACAAAATGTATTCAAATTTAACTTAGAATGGAAGAGAGTGAATACCCAAAAGAGCCTGGACATGTGCACCTGTAGGCAAGCGATCCCAAGGAAAACAAGAAGGGTGTGGAATAAAGAACCGAAACAGATGTCGTGAAGTTGATGATGATGATGTGCTGATATATTTATATCCACTATTTGCGTGGCTCAGACAGTGGATTAGTACAATAAAGTTGCGATTGAATATGCTTTGTGATTTGTTTTCGGAACAAAAACTTATATTACTGCTTCTCAAATCAATACCTACATACATAAAGGCATCCAAAGCTAAATTACTCACCTCAATGAGCTGGTCAAAATAAGTTGTTCGTACTGTCTCGTTGGAACTTGCAGTAAGGAAGTATTGTAAGTCAATACAAGGACTTGTGATGGACGTCATCTGCAGATCCACAAAACGCACCCCATCTGGTTCTCCGGAGGATGAATACCGGAACAACATGTTATTTGTCCAGAGATCTCCATGAGACAGCACGCGAAAATCACGATCTTCGTCCACAAGCGATTGTAATCGCAATAGAAAGCTCTGTTCATCGGCGAATTTGGAGAGTTTGGTTGAATACTTCTCAAGACCATCAAGTGCTTTCAGTTCTTCCGACAACGTCGTCAACATACCTTAAACAGATTAAACGCTCTTCAGTAATTTCAGAAACAACAATGTAGTGTTAGCTGATGAGTGTACAGCTTCTATAGGGTTCTAAGTTCAATTCCCTGATGAGGAAGGCATTGTTCTTTAAGAAATATTATTTCCTATCCTCCCTAGAGCCTGAAAGTATAAATAAGAACGTAAACATATTGTGTACCTCATTGTTTTAAAACAAAAGTAATATAACTCAATGATTAGAACTACATGTGAGCAAAAGAAACTGTTGGACGAGTATTTCCAAATCTAATGTCATCAACATCACCTCAAGTATCAAATGCCACTTATTAATGAATAATACAAAATCTACACAAGACTGATAAGCTAATAGTTTTATAACAGAATATTATGTAAGATACATAAAAAAAGATATTGAACTTGGGTAAATTCATTTTTATTATTATGTTTAAAAACGTAAGAACAAAGTTGTGTTCAGTCTACCTGGGATCTCTTCCTTTTGCTAATCTGTAATGTGGTCAATGGCATCTCTAACTTTGGTCTGAAAAGAGCTAAAGACATTGTCTTACGTTGGGTGACAATATCTTTGTTTGCTCTCATTGTGGTCTAATTAGATAGCTAGACTCTAATCCTAGGTGTCCTGAATTATCAGACTTATTCCCTCTCCTAACTTGAGCATGTGCTACAACATACAAAACGCAATGAATTGCGCAAACTACAAACCAGCGTAGGTACATAATGAGGATGAATAATTGTTCAAGGACAAAGCCGATGTTTAACATCAGCTGTCAAACAGGGTAAATAATTCGCATAAAAAGATTAGGTTTCCATAAACCTAGTCCATAAAATTTCCAGATGTTTGAAAGCCATTTCACAAAAGTGAAATATTATAAACATTCGAATTAAAGCTATAGAGCTGAATAATACGAAGTTAAGGCATTTATGAAACTCTATTCCCACATTATGCAAAGTATATATTAAAATTGTTGTACAGATATTTATTCACGTTCATGATATGAATATATTTACATGTAAACCACAAGACTGATATGAACAGCCCTAGTGAGGTAAGGCCTACTACACGGCCGCTGCAGTACCTGCCTCATTACTGATATATAACAGAGGAATGCAGAAATTGTAATTGTAAAAGCATACCATTAAAATTGCTTAGGCTCATAGCTTTTTAATACATTTTAATTATTACATTTGTTTGATCTAAATGCAGAAAAAGATAACCGAACAATTGCGAAGAATTTAAAAATATGCAAACTTTAAAGGAACTATTAAGAAGTATGAGCACAAACTCATACTTCAAGTAATCTTTAACCTGATGCTTTGATACCTTTATATGAATTCGAATTAGAGCAGGTAAAGAAAGAACCTGCTTAAAAGTTATAACTCACCGGTACAGAATGTTTCCATTTCTGTTTTTCCACTTGGTTCTCCAAGGATGGTTTCACGTAACATCGAAACATCCACAGATTTCCGTTCCATGACGAGGACGCTGGCGGCGTGGTAATGTGCTAGGGTTCGGAGAACTAGAGAGCAGTGATTTAGATCCAAACCAAGGCGTCGTTGGGCCATTCGAAAACCTCCCTGTTGTAGATCTTCCATTGCCAACACTCCATGTGTTGAGTAAATGTAGCTGGCTCCAAAAGGCTCCACATCTGCCGCAAAATATCACCGTTAAATATGGAATACAGAGGAGCCCCAGTAAACCGAGCTGGGGCTGAGGCTACCTCGAATTATAAAAAACCACCAAATCAATAGGTAACTCATAAATAAGTGTTTAATGAGCACAATAATCAGAATATACAACAACAGTCAGTCTGTTACAGCTGTAAGCGTGTTTTTAATGACTACTGTTGCTGAATGGGGATTATTGTATACCAATACAGTATCTTTTCTGAAAGGACTGTATACACTGTACAGTTATTGACACGTGATCCCAATTAGTGAAGGGTCGACAGAGAAAGAGCAAGCACACTCCTTCAAACTTAACTAAGCTTGTTAAGCTGTCATAGAAATGCATTTGCAGTCTGAGATCAAGGTTATTTGTGTGCGTAATGAACGAAAACCATGATGGAACGGTTTTACTTGTTTTGTACGTGAAGAATTGAAAGAAAGTTCAACATGCAGCCAGAAGTACGTAAAACCTACATGCAAACAACACATAAAAACGGGATTTTATTCCAGTTTTATACAAATATTTAACGTTCTTAAGATCTAATCGGATTACACGTAGAATTGATCTAGAATTAGTTATTGGAAATAACTTAAAATAATTGAGCAGTGAGTTATGGCAAACTACTAATATTTCTACCTCAATTTATCCACATAATCCGAATTAGCACCTTTGTGTCATCCACCAATTGGAATCTGCAAGGGCTTATAAAATAACAAGGGAAAAGATTTTTGAGAGCTTGAATCAAACTGAAAAATTCAGTGCCATAGCCGGCATTTCAAGTGGATTTTATATTTTCTGTGTAGTTGCTCTTAGTAATTGAGCTACACGCAACACGCCAGTGGAACATTAAATTCCCCATCTGAATTTTTTTTTTCAGTATCCGTAGGCTTCTTAACTTTTAAGATAACATATCCTAGTTAGCACTTACAAATTCCTAAGTACTTTACGATAAAATTTGACCAAAAATTGTCAAAACTATTTTGCTTCATAATAAAATGTGAATCCTAAACTTTAAGAAAACATGTCGTTTTTCCCATTTAGCGAAGTTTAACTCCCAATTAACTGAAGCTATAGATGGGTAGGCGCATGCTTATTCATTGTCTTCACCAACTTTAAACCTTATTTCCAACATATTGAAAATGTTCAACTTGATGTGATTGTTCACTAATTTATTTAAACATTATTTAAACCACCTCTCCAAGATACTTTTTCGAAATAATGTTCAAATAATGATAACTAAATTCTTAAATTTTGAAAAATCAAGAGTTTTGGAAAGTACGAGAAGTAATAGATTTTCTGCACTAATTAGAGTCAGTATAAAAACATAATACTAATCTACTTGTAAGCTCATTTACTGTAAAATTTCATTTTTATGTGAATAGTTATTTTTTAAAATGCATTAAATGATTTATTTTTTTAGAATGAATTTAGACAATAAGCATTGTTATTTAAATAGCCATAAAAGCTAGAGCTTTCATTCAAAGGCAAAAGTATCACAATTGTTGTGTACAATAACTGATATACATTTCAAAAAGATAGCTTATATACTGTGAATTTTCCAAACTTCACCTAAGTGTTTACCTATATGGGTTGTGTGAAAGACAATTAATTAATAATTATACCAGAAAAAATATGTTTTAATTAAAATGGTACGAAACTGTGGTGCAGTGAGACGGCAATGAATTTTGCCACACTGTCAGCACACTTACCTGGAATTACTTTCTTCAGTACAGCATGCATTTCTGGCAGAACTGTTTTTATCATCTGTTTCTCTCTAACAAATGCTGAAGAGTTCATTATGAGATGGGCGGTCGGACCTGTGCAGATTAGACGTTTAATTACAATGGTTATGGGATCTTTACTATGCTCACATCGTATTACCACTCTGTACATGTCACTGGTGTAGTTATCTCCTTTGTTGGTTGCGATCCTGGACGTAAAGTCGATGACTTTTATCTTAGGATTTCTCAACCATTGTCCTAATGCTGCCTCCAGGAATTCCTTGTCAGGCCAGTTTTCAATCGGCCGATCTCCATTCATCGTTGTTTCTGATGACATTGCGGTTCTGCAACAAATAATGATGTACAAGATCAAGTGACCGCTATTCGGACAGGTACGCAAAGAACACATCACATGTATAAAACAAAGGAGAAACCATTGTTGCAGCACATCGGACAAAAGCTATTTATTCCACTTTGAAGCACTTGACAGTCATTGCGGCAGATGATGTTGCATGTCCACGAATCAATGCACGTTGCTCAAAGAAGAATTGGAGAAAAAGTTTGCTTTCAAAAGTTAGGTAAATGCATTCAGTAAAGTTGCGAAATTAAACTGATACGTACATAATAAAATAATTATGATAATGTATTGATTTAATATAGATTTAAGAAGTCAATTTATTGCTGAATCCATTACTGGCTTGCGGTACTATTATATCTTCAGGAAAACAGACCCTTTTAGTAGGATGATAAGCAGGCTTTCCCCAAACCGCTTGGCGCCCACTTGTCGAATTACAGGCTCTTTGTAAGTGAAATATATGCGCACTTAACAGACAAGATTGTATTACATTACAAAGTCAAAGTTGCATAAGAACGTGACTAATCTTATTATCGTACAGTTCGCTTGAAAATGCTTATGCTTAAATTTCACAGACCACGGATAAGTGGCGTGTTTTAGTAATATTTTCCCGACCAGTTGAACAACTAGATATATTGCAAAGAAATACATTCAAAGAATAATATTAAAGGAAGGTGTCTTGTGACCGTGAGAGAAATGCAAAATTATATGATGAAATTTACATCCAAAAATGGTCTCTCAAGATTTCGAAGTCCCCAAATTTAGACGTGAAAGTCAATGCTATCAAAACAATGTTGGTGTATCCAACAAGTTTATTTTGTTGATAGCGTTTAACGCCGGCTTTTACTACCATGGCACTGCAGGCGATGACACTGATGTGTTACATGAAACGCCGGTGGGGGAAATCGGAGAACCCGGAGAAAACCTGACCCGGCGCCGCTTTGTCCACCGCAAATCACACCTCTCTTGGAATCAAACCCGATCAAACAAATGAACTGTGAAATATACTCTTGGTGATTATGGCAGTTAAAGCATTAAATATGAAGCTTGGATTGTAAGTCTACTCGCGCTTATGTTTGACTTTGTATAGCGTTTGACTCTTCTCAGGATGTTTTTTATCGGGCTTTTTGGGCTTCACAGATCCAGACTACCTGGCGGCTTCTTAAATAATAAGTTGCTAGGATTTTTGTGGAATCGCAATTTATTTTATACTTATTATTTTACAATTCCAAAGATAAACTATAATCGCTCGATGCAATTCTTTACTTTGTTGAACGCTGTGAATCCATGGGCGCGTATAATTCAACAGGAATGCATTTTTACGCGTTATCTCTAAACGGCCTTTTCCTTTACGCGTGAAGAAGCCTCCTTCTTCATGATAACTTGGTGTCACCAGCCAGAAAATCAACACGTAACTATAGATACTGTTGAAAAACAAAATCGCATCGAGAAAATCAAAACACTTAAATGCGACGAAAGCACAAAGAGTAATAAAAATTTGTATCCAGCGATTTCAACTTCGGAAGCAAAGAAACTAACAATTTAACATCAAATATCTCTAACATGACACAAAACTCATAAAATGTTAGCAGATTTTGTGAATAGTATATAAATATTGCCTCATAGTTTAGCGCAAAAGGTTTGCGAGTTATTTGTCAGATCGGTAGCCTAACTCGCAAACAATATATATATATAGACATATAGACGGCTGTATTTAACATCAGAATACAACTCAAGGTACAGAGTGGTCGTTTTGTTACCCGGCCACGATTGCTCACTACTGCTATCTCACTAGCGGGAAATGAGCCACTCAAAGCTGTGTTTATCGGCGGTGAAGTCAACTGTCAGAGACCCCTGCTAAGACTAGAGATTTTTTTTTTTTTTCCATTTTGGATCTCAAAGTTTAAGCTTATTCAATCGTTTGTGTTGTTGTGAAGTTGTTTGGAGGATTTTTATTGTTGTTATTCTTATTTTGGTGCTAATCCACTGAACTGCGTGCCGAAAACTTCAAACTTGAAGAGAGACTGTTTTATATGCGATACATCCATGTAGACAAGTGTGTAGACAATTTTAGTAGACATTTATTGGTATAGGTCTTCCAATTTTAATTTGATAATTTAAATTAGTAGAGAACAATGCGTGTAAAATATGCGTGAGTCTCATTTTATCTGCTTATTTATAGCCTTGTCATATATGAAGCACATATGTCAGGGTCTACCGTGTTTTGAACGGCCCTGTGTTATGTCTCTTGTGTTTACAGACATCATGCACTGGCAGCTCCTGTGTTTATTACAACTAGCATATCGCTGACCTACATTCACGAGACTCACAGTGACGAAACGAGCACCTTTCGGTCGCACACTTTCCTTTACACACTGAGTAATGTTACATATGATAATTAGCAGATATTCATTTAATTTACACCACAGCAGGTGAATCTGCCAAAGGTGCGAGGGACTGTAAAATCGGCGATTTGTAAATAATGTTCTCAAAAAATGACCGTCAACTGCTGTAACATAGGTTTTCTCACTTCTCGATTTAAAGTTTTTTTGTTTGTTTTTGCTTTTTTTATGTGTTGAGGCTTAATTTTAATTTCTCACTTTTGCAGGAGCAATTAAGGTGATTTTGTCATTTAAAGAACAGAAGTGCAAATGCTTACACGCTGGCTTAAGTTAGGTACGCATTTATTCAATAAAACCAAAGTTTAATTAAATCGTAGTATTGTCATAGTGTTTAGTATTTTTAAGTTTAATCCTGAATACATTGTGAGTCCTATTATTAGATAAAGCTGTATGAAAACAAAGTTATATATTTACATAGGTAGAAGTTTCAGTGCGATTGATAATTCATCCTTCACATCACACCATATATTGTCAGGCAGGGTAAAGGGCAGAGAAGGGCCAACCATGTGACCTGCTATGCAGTCACCAAGTATCTGAGATGTGGAATAATAGCCATCTTAAAGACATCGTGAAATTTTCCCCGTTAACATAACACTCGACATCGCAAGCTTAAAGCGAGATATACAACCATAATGTTTTTCAAATGGGAAGAGTTCTACGCTGCAGCGAAGATGCATTATTGTGCTCTGCGTTGCCAGGTGTCTACCCCACACTCTTTTCATATTCCTCTCTCATCTCACAGTGAGCATCAAATCTACCTGGCAACATAATATTTATGTATTATACAAACTGTGGTTTTTACGGTTCTGCTACAAACATATATCTTCCTCGTGAATTGTTTTTGTTTGCAAAATTTGAATATTTTATCTTAGCACAAGTAGTATTTATGAGAGACGGAATCACTTAGCGCGTTACTCCCCAATTAAACGCAAATGCACTGTGATTGACTGCCGGCCTGGTGGCGCTCAAGGGCAAACCTCATCCTATTTGAAAATCACTTTACATGCAGTATCTAGCAGACCAATCGAAAGAGAAAAAATACCTCAGTGTGTGATGTCACAAAAACTCTTGCGGCTCAATATTAACGTAAAAATTGTGCCTATTAGTTGTAAACCACAAGCAAAACAGACTCTGTGTTCGGTTCATGATTATCGTGAGTGTCTTCGATCGAACTATGCTTTTTGGAGAGTGGGCGATTTACATTCGTTCGACTTTGTCCCTTGTTTACTGTACTGGATGGACTATGTCTGCTGTACACAGGCAGTAGTTCTGTACGGCTTTCGGAGAAATGGGTAATCAAATTCATGGTCTATTCCGCTTTGTTTCGCGCCTAACTCACCTTATTCCTTTGTATGGAAAATTAATTTTACTAATCACCTAAACAAAACATGTATTTTATATAAACTCACGCATATTACTAAAACTGCGTTTATGAAAAACAATTACTAGTTATGAACTCCATGAAGTAATGACAACAAAGCGGTCTGGGAATGCCAACCCGTCGAATGTTTTATTTTCGGACTATTTCATAAATAAAATATTAATCTAAATACTATACCGTAAAAGTTTGACCTGAAAATTTTAAATTCTATAAAACGAAGTCGAATGAATTCCATTCACAGTACTCTCTCTACAAGCTAGTTTTTCAAAATATGATTATCTACATTAAGTTGATCAAAATAAACATTAGCAGAAGTTGTGTTGTCCTTGCTTCGCTGTTAATGGGAAGCAAATAAGGAAATACATTAGGCCATTACCGATAGTCAAATATTTTAAAAGCTAGTTGCTATGAGAAACAATTGAAATTCAATTCTCTTTATATGCCAGGAGTAGTAAAATAATATACATATGAAACTAAATATAGGCTTTCTCTACATCTCTGTAACAAATTATTTTAATAAGCTTATTCTTCTATCTTCTACATTAGCAGAAACGGTCTTAAAACTTAGTTTCTTATAAGTAGGAGGTAAATAAGGGAATACACTAGGCTAAACCGACAATAAAATGTTTTAAAATCTGGTTGCTAAGGGAGTGAAATCCATTTCTTAGCGTCTCTTCCCGTAGGAGAAAAGTTTAATTATTTTAAAACTGAAATCAATAACAAGAAATATCTCAAAAACGACCAACTCCACGAAAGAAATGTGTATGAAATAAATTGTGTTTTACCAAGATCTACATTTTTTTGTGCAGTCTATCTTTTACGGTTTACCAGTTAAGCAAAATTAAATGAAAATCATTCAGAATAAAGAGGTCTTCAATGGCTATTCCCAGAAAATTCATAATATACCTTTTATTCGAACGTAAATATCTTAAATGTGAGAGATTTTAATCAAAATCGTTAGAGTTGAAAAAATCAAAATTTTCGAAAAATGTTCCAAGTAAAGGGTAGTTTGGAGCGGAGACATTTTTTGAAAATATTCGTGTCGCATCCTTGCAAGATACTGAACTTAAATATAAAGTTTGGTATTTAATGGACTTTTCGTTTTTTAGCTATGCTGCCCACAGATACACTCACACATTTTTCTAAAAATGTTTTTTTTTTCATTCAGAGGATCCCAAAACATGTATTTCCGGTGAATCTCGGTATCAAAATTTTGAGTGCATAGTACGCGTTGAGAAAGTAAAAATTGAAAACAAATTGCCCCTGGATTTCATCCAAAGTTCCGGCAGAGTTATATGTCTGTGCTTCTGCTTGGAGATACAAAATCATAGTACTCTTAAAATAGTGAAATACGTATTGATTTAGCTTTTATTCAGGATTGAATGCAAACAACTGATAAATTTGTAGAGTATATTACTGGTATAAAGGTAATAAAATACTAATTCTTAAGTTCCCCAAGTCAGAAAGTCTGAGTTGAACTCTAAACAGAATACATTCTCTTGACCCACCTCGACTAGTTGTGAAGATGAGGTATGCTTGAATTCGTGCCAAGAATTGCAGAGGTTTCTCCTACGCTATTATATAATCTGTGGCGTAATATTAGCATCACTTATACATCAAAATCCCAGGGTACACTCAATGTAGATGCAAGACACAAGCCTTTCACTTGTTTTTACCTCAACTGATGGTGCAGATGATGTATGCTTGAGGTCCTGCCAATTCGTCGTTCAACTAGGATTGCCAAAAGTTTAATTACAATAGCACCAGATTGACTATAGAATCCTGCTAGATCTGCCAAAATTATAAAAGTTACTCCAGAAAAACACTGACATAAAAATATTCGCTCTGTTACTACAGTGGGACAGCCAATATTTGACTCTAGGGGATTGTGGTTGAGATTTTTTCAAATACTTAGTTTATTAATAGAAAACATTTGGCAACAGATGGACCACCACAGCGATAGGCAGTGCTAATCTGATGTATTATAATCACATGACTTTCTCTGCATTTCTGTAAAAATTATTGTTAAAAAGCTTATTCTTCTATCTACATCATGCTAATCGAGATAAACATTAGCAGAAATTGTCCTTATTACTTAGTTCCTTGTAAGCAGAAGGGAAAAAATCTAATCTGTTTCGTTCACATGATATCCTCTAGCTGTTCGGTAAACAAAAGATGATTGTTGTTATTATTATTATTATTATTATTCAAAAGATAAAACTGTTAACCCATCATGCTAATCAAGCTGGACATAGGCGAATTAGTCTTATTATTAGCGCCTTGTAAATAGAAAGGAAATAAGAAAATGCACAGGCTAAAGCGATAGTCTCGTCCTTTAAAAGCCAGTCGCTATGTGTGTGAAACAATTAAAATTCCAATTTAACTCTACAAAAAAAACAAAAAAACACATAAATCGCGTGTTTTAATGATATCTACATTTTTTGCAGTGAATTTTTGTATATCTCTTACGGTTTGCCAGTCATACAAAAGTGATCTAAAATGAAAAAATCTTCAGAGGCTATTTCCAGAAAATCCAAGATAAACATTTCGTTTGTCAGAAAAATATCTTAAACATACGGTATTTTAATTAAAATCGTTAGAGCCATTTTGAAAAAATAAAAATTTTCGAAAAAATGTTCCATGTAAAGTAGTTAGGGAGGAGAGATTTTCTTGAAAACCTTCGTGTCGTATCCTTAAATACAAAGTTTGGTATTTATGGTCTTTTCGTTTTTGAGCTATGCTGCTCTCCCTCTCTCTCACACACACGAACATTTTTCTAATTTTGTTTAGATTCAGAGGGTCTCAAAACATATGTTTCTGGTGAAATCTCGGTATCAATTTTTTAGTGATTTACAATACCTTTTCTATATACTATGTACATAGTACGTGTAGAGAAAGTAAAAATATTTACTCTGTTATTACAGAGCCAATATTTGATTCTAAGGGATTGTGGTTGAGAGTTTTTCAAATACGTAATTTATTAATAGAAAACATTCGGCAAAAGATGGATCGCCACACCGAAAGACAAGAAATGGCAGTATCAGATCAAGATGGCTACACGAAACACAAGTACACAAGTGCATTAGCCTAGATAACCAGTGTTAATCGTAAAGCAATAAATAGTGACTAAAGACCCAAGTGTTTAAAGTGCATATAACGGACCAAAAAAAAATGTGTTAAAAAGGAGAGAGGCTTCTGGTTACGTTATGGCCTAATGCTAATACTAATTTGGTCTGCTCTTCCACTATCAAAAGCTTTAGAAGAAACCAATGTTTCAACCTTATAAAATAATTAAACAAAAGTCTATTAAAACCACTCAAAAAATATAATAGCACATTTACTGATGGACTCTGGGAAGTTTTAACCCCCGAACCACAACCCCTTCGCTCCGCGAATATGTTTGCTGAGCTTGTTAATTATCTGAACTGCAACTGTTTTTACTGTTTCTAGAAAAATAATCGTTTACGTCACTTAGTAAGAAATGTTAAGGCCTCTATTTAATTACAGTTTTCCTATGCAATTTTATATGCCACAACTATGTTTAATGTGAACATTCAAATTTTAAAAAAACTGATTGCCCCATTCACGTGCCGTTGTCTACTGTTCTGCAAACCAACTATTGTTACAAAAAATGATTCTTTTATCCAGATCATCCATCAACATAACCATTACGAGAAGGGAAATAAGGGAATACACCAGGCTAAAGTGATAGTCAAATGTTTTAAAAGATGGTCGTTATGTGAAATAAATGATAAAAGATGATTTTCTGTTTCAGAAAAGTTTAAGCAGTTAAAACCGAAACTAATAAAAAAGAATATCTCGCAAACGGTTAACGCCACAATAAATAAATAATATATATATAGTGTGTTTTGAGGAGATTCAAATTCTTGTGTAATTTGTTTTTGTCTATCTCTTACGGTTTATCAATTAAAAAAAAAGTCATCTAGAATGAAGAGGTCTTCTTTAACTGTTTCCAAAAAACAAAATGTAGGTACATTTCGTTTGTCATGAAAATATCTTAAATGAATGGTATTTTAATTAAAATCGTTTTCATATAACACAAATTTCCGAAAAATGATCCATGTAGCTGAGGATGGGGTGATTTTTCTTGAAGTTTTTCGTGTCATATGCATATAAAATACTGAACTTATGCCAAGGTTGGTATTTAATCGACATTTCGTTTTTGATTATACTGTCCACCCACACATACACACACACACATACACGGCCGCGCGGTGGCCGAGTGGTTAGACCACTCGCCTCTCGCCTAGACGGCCCGGGTTCGATCCCAAGTGACCCTATGCGAGATTTGTGGTGAATAAAGTGGCGCGGGGGCGGGTTTTCTCCGGGTTGTCGTCACCCTCCGTGGTATAATAACTTCATATACCCAAGTTGGTGGGTTCAAATCCGGAGGAGGCGTAGTAAACGTGGGCGTTAAACACCATCATAACACACACACGACACACACGAACTTTTTCCTAAAACGCTTTTTTTTTATTCAGAGGTTCTCAAAACATGTATAACCGGTGAAATTTCGGGACCGAATATAGGTCAATACAGTATCTTTTCTACACAATATGTAAACTGTAAATATGTGCTAGAGAAAGTAATATACCAACCTAATCCATTTTAGGAGATTTTATTTTAGAAGTAGTACAATCTTTGACTACTTATTGGACATCTCAAAGCACAAAATATAATGTGGTTTCATAAACAGTTACAAAAATTCCAAATTAATGATTCTTGCAATTTTGTTTTAAAATCTCAATGTACAATTTAAAAGCTCCAAATTTACAGCGTACTGCTAACAGAGAAAATTCTCGCCTCGAAGGGTCAGCCACCTCCAGATTTGGGGAAAACCACTGTCGTTGGCAACCCTGGCTTCTAACCTAGTATATGCTCTGTGGCGTCATATTAGCATTACTAATGCATCAAAATTCCATAGTTCACGCACTTTATATGACAGAATCCATTCACTTGTTCTTACCTTAACTGGTGGCGCAGATGATGTATCGTTGATGTCGTGCCAAAAACTGCAGAGAGTATTCTTCTAACCTGTTATATAATGACTGTTGCCTCTGAGGAAACAACTGGTTCTGGACTGGGAAGAACCTTGGGCCCTCGACTAATTCACCAGATAACTGACCTTGGTTGGCGTATCTTTTACATTGCTAATGTCAGACCACCACTCCGAGTATTTATCTGAAATGGAGTATGTATTCATGGAATTTATCTGATAAGCCAAACGCTTGCATATTGATTTTAAGCTTATTACTACGTGCATGCTCACAGTTGTGCAATTGCTTGCACCAAAACGTGCAACGCGGTTTCTGTGCAAGCGGTGTAGCTACATCCAGGAAAATTTGTCTCGTGATCAGATACCAAGAAACGAAAAAGAAAGCTGTGCTTATTCCTAGAAGAGCCGCACCCAATGACCGCGTCTACTAGGTGTCCAGATTTGGTGATTTGTGTTACAGGTGATAACGTGTTTGAGTCCCACGCCCGACACGCATGTTTGTGTGTTTGCAAGTGTGTATATGTGTGTGTAATTGTAAGAAAAAATGCTTTTGTGTTCCATTCACCTAACTTTCTCATCCTGTTCCATATATAAATTATTCTTACAAAATATTATTTTATCTACATTATGCCAATAGAGACATACTTTACCAGAATTCGTCTTATTACTTGCTGCCTTATAAGCTGAAGGGAAGTAAGGGAAGACATTAGGCTAAAGCGATAATTAAATCGTTTTAAAGCTGGTCGCTATGTGAAACATTGAAGGTCGGTTCGCTTCGCATTGTGCCGTTTGAGAAAAGGTAGTCTAAAATTAAAACCAACGGCAAGGAGTAAGGAGTACTGCCAAAACCACTAACGCTGCAAGAAAAAAAAAAAAAAAAAAGACGCATATGACATAAATGTTGTGTTTCAATGAAATTTACATTTTTGCACAGTAAGCTTTTATTTATCTCTTACGGTTTGGCCGTTATGCAAAATTGTGCAACACTCATCCAGAATTCAAAATATACACTTTATTTGTGATGTAAATATCTTTGATATACGGATCTTTAATCAAAATCGTTAGAGCCATTTTTTATAAAAACAAAAATTTCAAAAATGTGCCCATTTTCTGGGAGGATTTTCTTCACAGTCGTGGTATCGCATCCCCGGAAAATATTAAACATAAATGCCATTTTCGTTTTTGAGCTATGTTTTCCACAAACACACACACACACACACACAAGAGCACCTTTTTCTAAAAATACTTTTTTTTAGAACTTAAGGACCTCAAAACATTTATTTGCGGTGAAATCTTGACATCTAATTTTTGGGTGGAATACAAAGCTTCTCTAACCACTAATTACATTGTATGTACACACGTAATAGAGAAAGTAAACTCTGATGTGTTCCATTAACATGACTTTCTTTATACCTCTATAATAAACTATTGTTAAACAGATTATTCTTCTAGCTACTTCATACTAATCGAGATAAACATTAGCAGAAATAGCCTTATTAATTGCTTTCTTGTATGTAGAAGGGAATACCCAGAATAAAGCAATGTCATTTCTTTTAAAAGCTGGTTGCTATAAGATTGAAACTCGTTTCTTTGCATTGTCAGGATTTAACTAATTCCCGCACGTGAAAACTGAACAAGGAATACCTCGAAAATGCTCAACTCTACGAAAAGCGTATGTATGATATAAATTGTGTGTTTAAAGCAGCTCTACATTTTTGTGTAGTAAGATTTTGACTGTTGAAAATCAAATTTTTCGTAAATTTTTCCATGTAAAGGGTAGTTTTTGGTGGGAGGATTTTCTCAAAGTCTTTGTCTTGTATATTCCGAAAATAATTAAGTTAACAAGTTTGGTATTTTACCGACGTTTCATGTTTGAGTTATCGTGTTCACAGACACAAGAACACACACATACACACATGGACATTTCTCTAAAGATGTGTTTTTCTGGACACGTAGGACTCTAAAAGGTGTATTTTCGGTGAAATATCCACATCGAATTTGTTGTTCGAATACAATGCCTTCACTTTCTACTCTGGACTTATCATAGAACATGGAGAGAAAGTAAAAAAGCCAAACAAATAGGAAAACAACAGAACACAGGGAAAGTAGAAAAAAAATAGTTTATATAAAAACAGATAGACCAAAAATTCCACTAAAAAATTCGACGATAGTTCACTGTAAATACATGTTTTGAGAACCACTGAATCCAAAAACAATTTTTTTTAAAAAAAAAGGTCCGAGTGCGTGTGTATATGAAAAATATAACTAAAAACGAACAGTTCGTTAAATACCAAACTTGATACTTAAGTTTTGCATCCTACAAGAATGCAGAAGATTTTCAAGAAAATCCGCACTCCAAACTTACATTTACACAGAACATGTAAATTGTGCTTTTTGTAACATGAAACATCACCCACGGAAGGTTCTTTGACGTCTAAGCCGCGGATTGTTATACTTGAGTGAGTTTGTGATACCTGCGTGATTTGCACGTTGCGACTACTACTGGGTGTTTCCTACCACGTCATCGAGAGATGTAATAAGAGGACACAAGCCCTGCAGAGGACTGCATCAGGACGTGGGAAAATATTTCCATACACAAGATTCAAACAAGAAGTAATGAACTTCGTTACGAAAATTGACAACCAGTAATCTTCAAATACGTCAATTCTACCATCAGAAGGCAGCGTAGTGGATCGAAGGAAAGAAAGACGAACAAGTCGGATGATCCCGTCATGCAAAAGCACTGAAGAAGTGACGAACACGTGCCCAAGTTTTGATATTCTTTTAAAAGTGTAAATGAAGTCTTGAGTGTTAATCAAGCTGAGTTCAAATGACAAACGAGAAGAGACCCCCCGTGTTTTAATTTTTGCATTGCTTTCCCTACAGTAACTTTTTACATGGCATGTACAGAAGGTAAAACACCCAAAAACTCGATACTGAGATTTCACCGGATATACAAGTTTGGGCACTCCCTGATTCGAAAAAAAAAGTTTAGAAAAATGCCGTGTGTGTCTGTGTATGTGAGCGACATAGCTCAAAAACAAAAAAGTACGTTAAATACCAAATTGGATATTTAAGTTAAGTGCAGTATCTCCCAAGTATGCGACACGATTTACAAGAAAATCTCCTCACCCCCAACTAAAATTTTGGTTTTCTCGAAAATGATTCTAACGATTTTTATTCAAATCTCTTATATTTAAGATATTTACATGACAAATAAAGTATATATCTTGAATTTTTTGGAGATATCTCGAAACACCTCTTTGCTCTGCATTTATTTTTCTGAATTTTGCGTAACTAGTAAACCGTAAGGGATAGACAAAAATTTACTGCAAAAAGTGTAGATCATCTTATAGCACTCAGTTTATCTCATATACATCTTTTTAGTGGAGTTCACCGATTGCGAGATATCTTGTCAACTCCTGGCCACGCAAAGAAACGGACTTCAATCCCAGAGCAACCACATTTTAAAACATTAGACTGTCGGTCTAGCCTAGTGTATTTTCTTGTTTGCCTTGTATTTATAAAGAACCAAGTAATAAGACGGTTTCTGTTAATGTTAATCTCGATTAGGATAAAGTAGACAGAAGAATAAACTTAATAACAATAATTTGTCATGTGAATGGAAAACATTAGATTTTTGTATTAACAGGTGGTGTCTTTACTTTGAAAATTGCAGGATTCTAGTAGCGTGTGTTGGCAAATCTGATGTGCTGAATTGTGGGCCATGTCCTCGTTAAACCAACTACCATTTTGCGTGTGCCTTACTGCATACCTACATTATTCTAGTACACCAAACACCTAGCGGTTAGGTTTCGCTGCCCTGTTTGGATAATTTGCCTTGGGGACCTATATCTAAGAGGATTTCCTCATCCTGAACAGATACTCTGTGGTCGACATGTAGGGTTTACATACATATCGCTTGGTGAGGGGCAATTCCGGAATGTCTGACGTACAAAGTTGCATTTATTGTTGTTTACCCAACTTGTGGCTGAAATAAGATTTTACGAGTGAAAGTATTCTCATCATGAGCGTTGCAAGTGATAAAAATTCTTCGAATATGAAAAAAATCTGATGTTTTCCATTCACATAACTTTCTCTACATCTCTGTAACAAATTATGCTAAAAAGCTTAAGGGGACAAGGTACTCTGAAATGGCAAAAAATAACATTTTTTTGTTTCAGACGCTAATAACCATTATTTTTAGTTTCAGCAAACATATATTTTTGGGGGGTTAAGAGGATTTTAATGAATTTAAATATGATTTAAATGCTAGCCTGAACTTCTTTAAAGCTATTATGCAATTCCCCTTTTTAGAACATTTGTATCTTTAAATTCAGTTTTCTCAAAACAAAATTTTGGATACTTATGTAATTTTTTCTCAGAAACTATGAGAGCTGGAAAGCTGAAATTTTCAGCACATATATACAACACATAGTTGACCTTTTTGAACCACAATCGTCATGTTATAGCATATATTGATCATATTGAGAAAGCAACAACATTACAAATTTTCCACATTTTTACTTTTTTGAATTTACAAATAGTTTTTTTTTAATTTCTACTGAAATTGTAGTATAGGTAAATAATTGAGCTTCAGAAGATAGCTGACTATACTAAGAATAATCATGCAAAAGTGTGATTATGTATTACAAGCAGTATCAGAGAAAAAGGTGCGCGAATTCACAAGACCAAGTTTTATTACTTTTCTGCTGAATGAAATACTTTTTATAGACTCAACTACATAAACTATCAATGCAAATAACCACTTGAAATAATTGTCATTATTTATAGAATAATTCATACAAAATTTTTGGAAAAACAATTTAATACTTTAAGAGCAGTGATAATCACTTAAGGTGCAATTTCTGTATGTTTAGACTACCTTGTCCCCTTAAGCTTTTATTTGTTTCATGCTAATCGAGATAAATATTAGCAGAAATGCTTTCTTGTAAACAGAAAGGAAATAAGGGAATACACTAGGCTAAAACAACATTGAAAGCTTGTCGCCATGTGGATGAAATCCGTTGCTATGCTTTGCCAAGAGTTGACAAATTCCTGTATGTGAAAAGTTTTAGGTATTTTAAAAATGAAACAAATAACAAGCAATATATCAAGAACCGTCAACTTCACAAAAATTGTATGTATATATATATTGATATAAATTGAGTGTTTTATCGTCATCTACATTTTTTGTTTAGTAAGTTTTTGCCTATTTCTTACGGTTTAACAGTTTTGTAAAATCAATCAAAATAAAGAAGTCTTTAGAGACTATTTCCATAAAATTCAAGATATGCATTTTATTTGGCATGTAAATATCTTAAATATAAGAAATTTTAATCAGAAACAATAGAGCCATTTTTTAGAAAATCAAAATTTTCGAATTTTTTTCTATATAAAGGGTGGTTTGGGGTGGGGGATTTTCCTCAAAGTCTTTGTGTTGCATCCTTAGAAGATACTAATCTTATATACAAAATTTGGTACTTTGCTGACTTTTCGTTTTTGAGTTGTCGTGTTCACAGACACACGGGCACACACACACACACACACACGCACGCACGCGCGCGCGCGCGTGGAGTTTTTCTAAAGGTGTCTGTTTTTTTTTTCTTTCATTTTTTTTGGATGCAGGGGTCCTTAAATCGCCTATTACTGGTGAAATCTCTAATTCGAATTTTTTAGTGTAATGCAATACCTTCTCTATACATTATACACAAAGTACGTGTAGAGAAGGTAAAAATCCCACGCTCAAGTTGCGTACATATTTTATTTTACTTGCAGACCATAACAAAAGATTTTCGAATATTTTACAATAAAACAGTTTTCCTTCAACTCAAATACAGTTTCCCATCTCTGTAGGGTACATGTCTGCCTCACATTTAGAGGTCCAAAATGTGAATCTCGGTTAGGGTGAGTTACACGGATAAGGTTTCTTTTGTGACTTTCCTTATCCTAAGAAGACGAATGTCAAGTGACTTAAATCTCCAACGACCCCAACCTCACTTGAGTCTTATTTCATAAATTTCATTCATGAAAAATAAGTAGATAATAAATCCAAAAATGTCTTTAAATGTAAAATAAGGAAAGGAATGTTATCAATATCCATATTTAAACCGATTAGCATTTTCTGTATTATCCTTTATTTTTTTAATTAGAAGTTTTCTTTACTTGATCCGATATGACCTAGTAGGTTAAAGGACGTTGAACCACAATAAATAAACAAATAACTAAATATCTTCTACCAGATTTCTGTCTTCTCATCTTCTATAAGTCTTTTGTTGTTCGTACTAAATATAAATATTCTTATTGCTATCATTGCTCCGTAGGTTTCCTTTTTCTTCTCCTTCCCTCGATTTTCCACTCCAGCAAGATCTTCAGAATTCTCCTACTCCCCATCCTTTTTACGTGTCCAAACTATTTCCATCTTGTTCCTATTATTTCAATAATATAATATATAAAGTTCATTATTTCTCTAATTTCCTGGTTTACAATTCTTTTCATTCTTGATTTCCTTCCAACCCTCTCTCAAAGCACATGTTTGTTGCTAATAATGTATTTGCCTTAATTTCACTTAATTCCAAGTTTCTGGCCCATATAAACATTATATTTTGTACCAAACGTTAAAAAAAATGGTGTTCTTACTTTATGTATAATGTTCTTTCCAATAGTACTTTGTTCGGCATGCCGACTTTATTTCTTCCCTCATTGACGTCTGTTTTCAATCTCACAATGACTTAAAGATTATTATATATCCTCAAGGCTATTAAAGTTATTTATTCATTGTTTCTAAAATTGACCCTTGATATGTAAGATTACTTTCATAATTGCTTCACTTTCAGTTTCAATTTTATCTTCATTTTCCATTTGAGTCATTAGATATTATTTTTCTCTTCTTTTTATTTTGCTTCATGAACTTAGACCTTAGATTCATTCCAATCAAGATAACTAATCAATCCATCTGGCTATTGGTCTTCCTAGTTTTCGAATCCTTTTGGTTTATTTTTTATAAAACGCATGACAATTTACTAAACTCCATTCTATTTATGTGTTCTAAATAGTGTCTGTAGGGTATTTATTGTATCTACAGTGTTAAATATGTTTAAATATTTTCTAATTTGTTCACTTCTTAATTTTCCATAAGAGTCACTCCTGCCTCAATGTAGGAATCTCACCGCCTGCGGTGCCATAAGTAGTTAAAGCGGGCGTTAACCACTACAAAAAAAAAGTAGGAATCTCATTTCTAACGCCTCAGTTCTTCATTTCTCTGATCGGCTCAAAGTCCAATTTTCACACGCATATGTTAAAACAGGTATAGCCATCACTTCATAAGCTTAAGTGCATACTCTAGAGTTTTATGTTTTAATTCTATTAAATTTACCTATTTTAATATTTATGACATACTTCTGCCTACAAGACACATTATACTAAGTAATTAAAATTGGTTACGTATTGTTTTATTGTTATTATTATTAATGACTATTTTGAACCTAATATGGTTCTTCCCCCCCCCCCCAAAGGCCATCACCTTAGCTTTCTTTCTGTCGGTTTTTGAAAGGGTGTAATGAGTAAAAGTTTATAAAGGCCTACCCTGCCAAAATAATTAAATTTACCCAAAATTCGATTTTAAGAATTTTTCAAAACATTGGCTTGCTTAATAATACTTAGTATATTTCATAACTACACAGATTCCATTACTTTAACATTACACTCTGTAACTGCTTCGTTCAATTTCTAGACCGCGATCTTTGTAAATTATTTCCTGAGGCATTTAATATCACCTGGCGACATAATATAAGATTTAAAATATTTTCCATTTATCTTAAATTTGCTTATTTTAGCCTGACTTGTTCAAGATTTAGACTAGATTGTGCTTAAGACATAGCGAATCCTTTTCAGGTTTCTTAATACTTATATTCAACCTAATTTTTACTCCACGAATTTCCGTGTTTTTCGAAATCAAAGGGAAAATAAATAGCGAGTTTTACGATTTAATAATGAAATTTTGTGTCTAAATTAAACAATTGCAAAAGTTTTTCTTTTATTCCTATTGACTGAAAGCTCATATTTAATTTAAAATATATTGTTATGGTATATTATCATTATTATTATTATTATTATTATTTACATTTTAAATAAAGTTTTAAAAGCATATATTGGATTAGAGTGGTGAATTTCAGCCCGTTTTAGAGGAATTTTTGTTCTACATATTAATTATTACTGTTAACTATGTCCGCTTTATGGATTTGGGGGTGAAATCCACTGAGAGACAACACATGTATATGTTGGTATTAGTCACAATGCATAGAAATTCAGAATTTCAAGTGAAGTTTTTGCAATTGATCCCTATATCGGAGAGAATCTAAGAAACGGGCCACATGGATTTCGATTTTATTTGATAGGCAGGCAGCACAAAGCAATAATTGTAATTTTTAGTATTTGTAGTTTCTCGATTTTATTTTTAAAATATTAATAGGTAAATGAATTACACAATCTAAATATTTTCCAGTGAAAATCGATAACTTGCAAAAATATGTACATTTGCAACGAAAACCTCCAAATACAAGGGTCATTGAATAAATGACCGGAAATTTGTTCTAATTTTTTTTATTACGAGAATGGAATACGACAGTTATTATTTTTCAGCGCCCCCCCTCCCAAGTTGTGTACATTTTTGCCAGCGCTGGCTAAGCTTATAAATTCCACGTGAACTCTAGGGGGCTTGTGCGTAACCAGTTACGCACTGTTGCCTAGACTTCATCTGCGAACCTTGAGTCACTAAGAGCCTCTTTCAGTGGATTAAAAATAAGATGATCCTAAGATGTCAGATCCGGAGATTGAGGAAGAGGGGTGGGGCAAGCAGGCGAACTTCAGGTCTTTGATGGTATCTAATGTGACTCTAGCTGTGTGACCTCACGTTGTCATGCAGTATCCGTACGCAATGGACACTAGTTCACGCCACTTCCTCAAAATTTGGTGTTTCAAAGGTTTCCGTAGGTCTCATTGTTTATATTTTGACCTCTCAGCACGTAATGTTTAGGAATTTCTCCCTTATGGTCCCAACATGACCTTACCAGCACTTCTTTCATTTCGCACCAACTTTGGTTTTGGAACACCTCGTTTGAACTTATCTGCCCACTCATACACTTGTGTTCGACTCAAACATCCTTCATCATATTGCACTACAATCCGATGGTGAATTTCGATTGGTTTCAACCCTTCTGCTGATAAAACTCTAATGACACTACGGTGCTCCCGGCTGGTGCAAACCCGTAACTTGTTTGCACTGAATTCCAGCATTCCATTCACGAGGCAGGGGTGCCAAGCCATCTGATAATAGCTCGAGAACACCACCAAAACATAACAAAGGTGCACACGATTTGTGGATGTTTTGTATTTTTTATAAAACGTTTCCTGTTATTTATTGAATTGACCTTGTTATATGTGATTAAGAAAATATCCAACATACGCAGAAATATTCAGTGTAACATTTACATTTTCAGACTCAGGTGACACTATCTCCTGCACATACATTACAATATACATATATTTTAATCAAAAAGAAAAAAGTTATTACACAGCCATCCTAGTCATACATATTATACACTTTCACGTTGAGTGAAGTGGTGGAAAAAAGAACTGGCCGTATTAGTTTGGAAGTGCTACATGACAAGTTTTACAAAGAGAGAGATTGAGAGTGGTGGGACGTCATAGGCGAGTATGGCTGCTTTTGTTCTGTACAACCATGTGTAATGATAAAGTAAAATGAAACCATTACGTAACTGATTACAGCTCAAGTAGACTGAAGAAATTAAAGATGTGTTATCCAGCTTTGGGTGATTTGCTATCAGCATACAGAACTATTATAAAAATGTGCGTCAGATAACATGTCAAGAGTGAAAAGACAGCTGGTTCTGATTAAACATCTTGTAAAATCAGGTCAGAATAAGGAGATAAGAGGCCAAAACTGTTTTATTTTTTCTACAAAACGACATCTAATTAAGAGTTAGCTTAGCAAACACTGTGCTTCAAGACCGAGGTGAGATGACTTCTGGTAAAGTGTGAGGTTCACAGTTGGGATACCCCGAGTTCGACTCTAACAATGAGCATTTTCGTGCCCCCCCCTCTCTGGACGTCAAGGCAAAAGCTGAATGTGTTGTATTGTACAACGATTCTCCTTTCCCTCGTTTATTCTCATTTCATTATCCTTAATTTTCAGATGTGTTTTCAGGTCCTGCACTGTTGACGGTGCCGGGAAGATGGCAGAGATGAAACGATTTCCCATTGAATTTAATGAGTCTAACCATTGCAATTGTAATACTTGTAGCGGATACAATAAGTCAGGTTTTATAGGTTCGGATTAAGATTAGTTTTTGGTGTAGCTGTTCATAAACTAGCTCTATTCGACTTTTAAAATCATAGATGATATGAGTTTAAATCAGTGCATGGACGACTGAGTGATCTATCTCACCTGCTAAGGTCGTCCTTTTGGGATTGCTCTTTAATATTGTGCGGGTGTTCAAAATGAAAGTCTGTGAGGATCTATCTGCTTGAGGACCTGGCACCGCTTCCGGTTTCTGAATCTCATCCCTGCCTCCCGTGGGTGTTATCACAATCAATACGTCATGCTGTCTAGAGAAGGAAGTGTTCCCCTCCGTTCCTATATTATTCATCCTAAATTATTTTATAGAATAACTAGCCGCTCGCCCCGGCTTCGTACGGTGGTGTACATAATGAAAACAACTCAGACAAAATCTTCTACGACCATGCAATGAAATAAACTTATAATTAAATAATTTGCAATACTTTATTATAATGCCTTGTAATGTACAATTTTCCTTCCGGAAAGCAAACAAATAAAACCGATGGTTTGCCGACTCTGGAGCACGCAACGTACAACTGCCCATGCGAAAACAGGGCAATTCAAGGTATGTTTCACACATTTCTAACGATTGACCTTGGGATTTATTGTCATTGCGAATGCAAGGCGGAAACTTAACACCCTTAAAATCAAAATGAAAGTCGGTTGACATTAGTGGTATTCTTGGAATAAGTATATCCTCGTCTTTGAACTTCTCTATGTTATAGTAGCTTAAATCAAATTTTCATGATTTTTTTAAGCGAGTTTTGTTCCATTGCATAGTTTCAGCTGATTGAGATTGTGTAGCATAATTATCACCGAGTCAACCTTGAGCTGCAAATTGTGCGGCGGTAATCCTGGTAAATCCAATGAATTTAAGAATTCAGTTAGATAATTGACGACTTCATTTGGATTGGTAATGCAATCGATCGACTTAAGCGAATGCATTTGTCCATCGATTTTACTCTGATTTTTATGTCCAAATTAACTATATGCTTATAAATTGCTGCTAAAATGGCTCGTTCGCTCAACTAAGCATAGTTTTTATAATTTGCACCAATATTTGCGAACACTTTTGATATTAATTCTTCCTTTGACGTTGTGAAGTGACAAAAATTTGATGGAAACGAAATGAGGCCAGTAGAAATGTCAACAGGAATTTACCCATTGTCAATGCCTAATAATGCCTTTGCATCTGAAAAGCGCAATGAAATGCAATAATCTGCGCAATGTAACATATATAGCTGGTATTGCGAAAAGGACGAAGTCAGCGCACACATAAGGTATTGTGGAAAGGATGACATATGCAGTTAACCGCGGGGGCAATCAAGGATGTCGTTGGCATAATAGCAGTAATGGCAGCGCTTCCATAGTGTAGCGGGTAAACGCTGAAATAGGTAATGAATTACATTAAGGAGAAAGTCACAAAGTAACATTTATGCTTCTTCCCAATCTCTTTCTTTCCTTCACTCCTAATGTTTTCCATTTCTTCCTTTATTTTCTCCTATATCGAAACAGCAATTTTAACGCTAACAATGACATAACTAAAGAACAATTAGACGTGATTGGGCAATTTATAATCTTTTATTTGATGATAGCTTTGTGTATTGAATTTCTCCATTTAAACCAAAATATTACTTGATCAAGTGTATTAAGAGCACCGCAATTGTAGTGTGATGGTGACGCGGTATCTTCATGTTCTTTAGCTAGCTTATGTACCACATAACGTCAAATAACCAGCATCTTCAATAGGAAGTAAACCTAAAACGGATCCCGTCATTTCGCTGCCATTTTCAGATTCCAAGAAGGGTTAGTGGTTATGTGCATAGTTTATGACTTCTTTATTTTAAAGAATTACAATAATATATACTTATTTCTTCATTTAAACGATGTGACCAAGTTAATACATAAGAAATATACTTGATTTTCGATGTTATCTTGCATCATTGTCTCATAAGCGAGTACATTCCCTTAGCACTGAATGGGGAAGAAAAATAGAGCAGTAAGTATTACAGTCATGTGGTGGTAAATAAATAAGTACGTATTTTAGCTGTTCGTCGCCAGAAAATCCTCTTTGCTTCTTTATTTTAAATGATAGGGGTAAGGAAAGGACAGTTAATACATACAAATGTATTTGAATTTCACTGCTGCGTTGTGTCGTTATCTCGAAAAACTGTTGCGTTACTTTACATTGAATGGGGAGGAAAAATATTACTTCGGCCATCTAGCGGCAAATAAATAAATACTTACTCTAGATGTTCGTCGACAGGAAAACTTTGCTTCTTTATTTTAAACAATAGGAGTAAGCAAAGAACAGTTAATATATAAAATGTATTTGAATTTCACTGCTGTATCGTGTCATAAACTTTTTCGTAGATTTACGGCACGTAAAAGAACCTCAAGCCTGATAGAGAGGCCTCTGAGCAAAATTAAGCGGCCTTTCACGCCCAGTATAGAATGGGACGCTGAGAACCACAGCAGTTAAAGAGCGTCCATAAATAAAACGCCATTTCTTTAGTGTCATAAACTGGTGCGTTACCTTAACATTGAATGGGGAGGGGAAAATAGCAGTACTACGACGCAACGAATAACCGAGGTATCACTGCCTTCTGGTGGCTATTAACCGAAATATTTTCCCTTGGCACTGTTTTTATTCATATTATGAGACTCTAAAAACTTTCCCGTGTTATTTTTAAACATTTTCTTTTCCACAAACCCTATCGTAACAATAACGAAAAAAAAAAATTGTTCAATTTGGTGCAGTCGTTCGGAAGTGATGCGCATAGATACATTTCGGCGATTCATTTATATATATATAATACCATTGCATAAGGTAATATTTTACTCATTTCGTGTTTCACCAGTAATGCAAATAAATTCGGATGTTAGTATGACTGGATTTAAAAAAAAAACAGATGTGTTACATTCACATAATATTCTCTACTCTTTTTTGTAAGAAACTATTCTTACAAAGGCTACACATGACTTTCTCTACCTATTTTGTAAAAATCTATTCATGCAAAAGCTTATTCTTTTATCTCCTTCTAGCTAATCAAGATAAACATTAGAAGAAACAGCCCTAGTAATTAGTTCTTTGTATGCAAGGAGAATAGGAATACACACTAGGTTAAAGCGAAAGTCAATTTTTTTTAAATTTTTTTTAAAAATTAAGTAGTTTAAAATTAAAACAAATAATAAGGAATTTTCCGGACGCGGTTAACTCTACAAAAACCTGTATATGTCATAAAATGTGTTTCAACGAGATCTACAGTTTTTGTTTTGTAAGTTTTCGTCTATCTCTTGCAGTTTACAGTTATACAAAAATCGTCCAGAGTTTAGAGGTCTTAATTTTCTGGAAATAGCCTCATTTCCAGAAAATTAATTTTACCTGCCAAGCAAATATCTTTAACATACGGTATTCTAATCAAAACTGTTAGTGCCATTTTTGAGAAAAACAAAATGTTTGAAATGTTTTCCATGTAAGGGTAGTTTAGAGAGGATTTTTACGAAAATATTTTTGTCACATCCTTGGGAGATACTAAACTTAGACATCAAGTTTTCAGAAGCAGGTGTGTGTGTGTGTGTGTGTGTGTGTGTGTGTGTGTGTGTGTGTGTGTGTGTGTGTGTGTGTGTCTGGACAGCATAGATCAAAAACGAAAAGACGGTTAAATACCAAGCTTGGTATTTAAAGATGCGACACGAAGATTTTCAAGAAAATCCCCCCCACTCCTCACTACCCTTTACATGGAAAAATTTTCGAACATTTTGTTTTTCTTAAAAATGTTTCTAATAATTTTGATTAAAATACCACATATTAAAGCCATTTCTATCGCAGATAAAATGTATATCTTGAATTTTCTGGGAGTAGCTTCTAAAGACTTGTTTATTCTGGATGAATGTTGCTTAATATGGCATAACTAGTAAACCGTAAGAGGTAGATAAAGACTTATCTACTATACAAAAAATGTAGATTTTGTTAAAATACACAAGCTATGTCATATACATTTTTTTCGTAGAGCTTACCGTTTTTGGGGTATTTCTTGTTATTAGTTTCAGTTGTGAAGTACTTATACTTTTCTCAGAAGGGAGTGTCCGTTTTTCTTTTGTTCTACTCCTTCTACTCATTGCGATTTGCAATGACAATCGCATAACGACAGCGTTTAAAACATTTTACTGTCACTTTAGCCTAATGCATTCCCTTAGTCCCAGTCTATTTATAAGGAACTAAGTAATAAAATTCCGCTAATGTTTATCTCGATTAGTGTGTTATTGAAAGAAGAATTATTTTTTGTAAGAAGTTTGTTTGTGGAGTAGCTAGAGAAAGTCATGTGAGTGTAACACATCAGATTTTTTTAGCTATGCGGCCGCCCCCCCCCACACACACACATACAGTTCGCTGATACACAAACACGGACATTTTTTAAAAATGCAAAAGATGTATTTCCAGTGATATTTTGGTATAACATTTTTGGAAATACAATACTTTCAATAAGGGCGTATAGAGAAAATAACAAAAAATAATTATTTTACTTCTTGATTGCTCTTATATGTGTATAGCTGCTTTGCTCCCCATTGTCAATTAATGAATAGAGTACCAAACCTGTATATATAGAAACAAATGTGTTAAGAGATTGGATATCCTTTATTATACATTATTTTACATTCCTTTCTTTAACAGTTTATTGAAAGTTTTTGCGTAACATACAAATAATATTTATTCTGAAAATCTTCCACTTACATTTTAATGTTCCTCTTTATCCCGCATCATTCTTTGTCATTTTCCAAAATTAATGCGGATTAAATAAATTATGTGCACTATTATTACCGATTTTATTTTACTAGATTTCTTTGAATTGTCTTACTATGGGGATTTTCCAAAAAGTGAAGAAGATTTAAAATAATTAATAACAAAATATATCAACATAAAATATTATATATATATATTAGTGTCTCGCTCTGTTTATCAATGCAATCGTCATTGCAGATAAGTTATTTATTGTCATCAGCTTTTTTTTTAAAGCTACCACCAGAGACTGATTCGTTTTTTAATGCAAAAATGTTCAGCCAATAGATGTTGATAGGCAAATAACGCAAGTGTATAGTGATAATGCAATGAATGAATGGTGCATAATTTAATCAAGGAAGAACAGAATGCACGACGAAGACCAGAGTGAGAGGTCATCGCTTGCTTAGGAGGAAGTGAAAGCAAATGCTAATTAAAGGATTCAGCAAAACTGGCGTACTACTTTGAACACCCTATATGAAACTTTTGAGGAAGAGGGTTTCAACGACGAAGACTTTAAAGCGGTAGTACATTCTGACTCAGGTAGAGGAGTATAACATCGGTATTGAAAAATAAACATCTTCTCAGCAATGATGATTACGTTGAGGATTAGAGTAATCTACTGTAACTTTGTACATCAGATCTTTGTTATTAGAGATTTTTTGTTATTATTTAGTTACGCCAAATCGATATTTACTTTATAAGCTTCCCTCACAGAGTTCTTGATTCATTTTCTACCTCATATAGGAACGGAGAGAACCACCTGGCTCACTGTGGCACCATTATGGATCGAGCATAGCTAATAAGCAAGCCAAGTAATCCTTGCAGTTGAGACAGCTTATTCAGGCGGACGAGGGGAGAAATGTCTTCTTTATTTAAAGCAACTAAGCCATCTATCCGTCAACGCCGACTGCAGGACCTGAAAGCGCTCCTTAAACATGAAAGGAAATTAAATGAGGAAATGAGAAACCCAGCATTCGTGACAAGGGGAAAACCACGAAAAAATCCACGATCTTTCTCGGTACTGTATTATGTAATTACTACCCTAAGTTCAGTGGAAGAAACATTTTATACTTTGTCTTAAAGTACACTGGGAGTGAATTTTGGAACAATCTAAAATCATTATATAGAAAATTGTCATTGGAATCTTTGGGCGTTCACACAGTCACATTTAATGTCCTTTCTTGCTTCGGGCTCTACTGTCATTTGAATATCCTACAATACACCTCCTTCCCAGTAAATTATTTTATAAACCAGCAGTTTTCTCAGCACCTTAAAAATATTTCACACGTCTAAGTTTTTGTTTAAATTCTATTAACAATTCCCATAATGTGCAGAAGTATCCACGTAACATTTTACAGAACAGTGTATTCAATACGAATAATAATGTACAAAAAATATTTATCTATAAACGTGGGCTAACTGTTAAGGATTAAATTTACTTACAGGCTTACGACAATATTACAGTTTGTGTATCATATTTATTTAAAATATACTTTCGAAAAAAATTGTTTGTGATACAAGAAAAAGTTGCAACCAATTTTCTCAAATTTTGAGTTGTTCAGTTTGATTATGCAATACATTCGCATGATCCATCACATTTATGGAATAATTTCTATTTCTCAAAGTAATTTATTAATTTTTAAAGATACTTGGTATAAATATTAAGTAAACAGAAATGTAATCACAGTAAAATTTTCAGAAAAATTCATTTAAAATGTGTATTTTTGAAAATTCACTTCCAGTGACCGACCCTTAAAGCAGTATAACAGTTCACAGTAGCTATAGTTTGAAGATTACATATTCTTCGAATAGTTCTATGAGTTTATTTTATCAACATAATTTAAAGTACCTACCAATACACTGTCTACAAACTTGAGTCCATTTGTTGTTATCCACCGAAGTTCCAAAGCCGTAAGACACGTGTTTGTGTTTTACAGTCCTGAAATACTTTCAACTTTCATTGTTTTTATGTGACACAAAATATGATTGTAAGAGAGAGGGCTAAAGAAATCTTTTTCTTTCATATAGTGGAAGGAACCATTCCAGCGCCTTCCTATAAGATTTGCTTCTGAAGAGTTCGTTTTGGGGTTTTCCCGTTTCCACCATTTGATCGAAATCGAACAACCCAGCTTCTCCTAATACAATAGGCATGACATTAAAAGCTGCAAACATGCCGTAATGAGTCCTTTTATCAAAATCTTCTTTCAGTTTTCCAATTGTTGGTGGCGTTGTGGAGCATCCAAGGGCAGCCATCGTCTTACACAGAGCGTCGAGATATTCCTGTAGAGAAACAAGCGAGTTCATTTAAATAATTTGTTCGTAATTTCTGTTATTGTTACAGTCCTGGAATACATGAAAAGGAGGAAGTGCGTCTGCAGAAACAAAACTCTACTGGTATACATGCAGTGAGTATAAAATGCCTTCATATATCGTTATTGCTTAAAGTGATACATCTGTGAAATTTAGTAAATCTACATTATGTAAGATATCTAATTGAAATTTATACCAATTATTACACACAAAAAGTGATATTTTTCCATATTTAAAAACTCTAACTTGGTTATTTCACCAATAATTTTCACTCTCTAAATTCATTGTTCTAATAAAACTGAGCCACGTGATGTATTTTAAAAACTATTCACATAAAAATTCAAACTTTTCTGTAATGAGCTCACAAATACATCTTTCATATTATATTAACCGTAATATTTTAGAAAAAAAAATACTTATCGTACGCTCCAAAACTATTGTTATTTCAAAAGTTGATAAATTATTTCTCAAAATTGGAGCAATTGACAGTTTTCTTGAATGTACTTTTGAAAGGCGGGATAGAAATTTTAAAACAAATTAGCAAAAATTACATCGTGTGGAATATTTTCAATATGGAAAAGTGTTGGAAAAAGTTTGCATAAAAGAAATTTTATAATTGAGACTACCTATTAATAAGTATTCAGCAGCACATTTAAAGCTTCAGTTAATTGATAGTCAAAATGTGGTAGCTAGGAAGAACAAAATGTTTTCTTTAAGTTCATAATTTATGTTATATTTTACTATGGAAATAGTTTTTGAAATTTGTACACCTTTTAGATCAAATTTCACAGATGCATTACCTTAAGGTAAGTATTTATTGTTAAAACAGATAGGGGATGCAATGAAACGTGGTAAAGACATTCATTACAAACATGCTTTCATAAATGTGACAAAATAGGAACATGGTCTTGGTTGCAAAAATTCTTCACTCCATCTAAAGCATGTTATTTAAGGGCAAATACTTATGGTCTTACACGTTACTAAGAGATACAGAATTTGCTAGCTAATAATTTTCATTAAATGCATATTTATTGTGTGAGAGATCTATAATATAACTGCTCTAGTCTTAATAGCAAATAAAGAGGAGATTGTCAAAGAAAATATTTTGTGAAGTAAAAAGAGGTAAAGCGTTACGAGAATGCTCAGAAAAAGAAAAATTGAATGACTATACTATAATGTTTCGTGCAATTAATATTAAGTGAAAGTATCATATTATTACGAAATGTATAACAAGTAGAAGTAATATTTATGTGTCATAGAAAATGCTGACAAAGCACTTATAACCTAAAGAAATCATTAAAATATGTTTATAAGAAATGTAGAGAAACAGTTGAAACTGTAAAAGTAAACTGGACTTTGATATGACTAGAGTTAACACTCCATGAATTAATATAATCTGTATATAATTTAGACATCAAATTTAATATTTAAAAAAGAGTATATATTGTATAACTGAAAAACAAATTAACACGATACATTGCCTTTTTTTTTAAGCTTAACGTACTTTAACCTGTTTGGCCATATCGGATGATGAATGAAATTGGTGAAATGATGCTCAAATGATCTCGGGGTCCATGGAGCTTAAAGTTACTCGACATTCGTCTTCTCAGGATAAAGGAAAACCTCGAAAAAAAAAAAACCTTATCCAGGCTACCCACCCTAAGCGAGATTCGAACTCATGACCTTTTGAGGTTAAGCAGACACGCTATCACCACACTAGCCTTATGATTGTAAAGCAAATTATGTAATTCTATGTTCATGTAAGCATAAAAAATGACACAGCTGTCATAGCAACTTGAGAAAAGAAAAAGGTCAACACATCGATGTGCAGATAAAAATAAAATTTATACACAGATCGGCATCCAATTAAAGTTGGCGTCACAATAACCATTCTGCATTGTAAAATTGGCACTCATCCTTAACGGGTTTTTTTTTTAATGCTTATTTTTATTAGAAAGTGTATTCCTACATACAAAGTGACACATATCTAATATGAATACTGGTCAAATAAATTATCAAGAGCACAAATAATAAATCCACAATAACACGCAATAAGCTACAGCTACAAACAAACACAAAATGGAGATCAAAGCTCTAGTTTGAAGGGAATATAATTGCTGTCAGAATATTACATGGCTAAAACAAGGAAAAATTGAAATTACGCGCTGGATTAATAATTGTGATGCTGTGGAAAACAAATTCTAAGATTAAGATTCTCTTACTCACCAAAAACTGAGGTTAGCTGGAATTTAGCATTCTGGAATTTAGCATTCTGCTAGATCCATCTAGACAAATACTTTATAATTCCATATAAATACATTACACGCTACTGTCGCTGCTAAAAGCTGAATGAATACAATTATTGGCTAGTACATCGTGCGAGAGATACAGTACAGCCAACAGAGTTTTGGAGGCAGATTAACATTAAAACTGCCAACCTAATATTTCTAGAGGTATCATCTGACGGACATCAAAGGTGGGACGGGGGAGATGGAAATCATAGCTTATACACTTTGAGGTAACGTAACTAACGTAACTCCATGCACGACAGTCCACAAGGGACCTTAGCCTACCGCCCGGCCACTGCATCCCCCATCTCGATCCGAAGGCGTCATGAATGGGATGCAGTGCTGGAAGGTGTAACGTGATCAGCGTCTCCCGACCGGTTGATGCGGTCTTCTCGATCTGGAGCCGCTACTTCTAAAACAAATAGCTCCTCAATTGGCCCTCCCCTACAGGGGAAAATGCCCTACGCCGGTACTGGAATGGAACCCAGATCTCCCGCTTGGCAAGCAGCCACGCAGGACCGCGCTAAGGGAACGTCACACTTTGAAATAGAGTGATAAAATTCACACCCTAGATAGAGGAAATTTGGCTTTACAAGTTGGTACTACTGATTAGTACGGCAACTTCTATGTCAGTGTTTCCCAACCTTTTGAAGTTCACGGCACCCTTGGGAATAACATTAAACACCAGGGGCACCCTTCCCTGAATTAAAAGAAAATTAAGCTTAATATGTTAATTTATTGAAATATTATATAGTAATAACGTACACCATAACATAATACAGTAAACTTAACTACAATCACTGAGTAAAAATACATCAATAAATTTTGTTCGATTAATGATTAATGTGAAACTTGTGATTGATGCTTAGAGCACAGATATGTGATGTCGGGTCTTACAGTTGACAGTGAAACACGCAAATCATCCTCAAGGTTATTCAGTCTATTTCTTGCTTTGCATTTTATTGTCACCATAGCAGAGGCGGCTTGCTCCCACAGATAGGATGCTGAAAAGGGCAAAAGTGCGTTAATTGCTTTCTTCATTAGGTTAGTACCCTAACCTAATGAAGGGTACTCCTCTCTCCGTTGAAGGCAAAAACTAGCCACCGACGCCTCACTCTTGGTGAACTTACCTTTGAGTGTGGAATCACGCAAAGACCAATAAATTCATCTCGTTCGCAAGCAGTGAAATCTATTTCCTCTGCACTATCTACGAAACCAAATGGTGAGACAACCCAGTCGAGATTCGTAGTGGAAATAGTTGGAAAGTACGCATCTATTGCATCTTGCAATCTTGATAAGTGATCACAAATGCGGTCTTTCAGTTTACCCAGATCTTTAACTCCTGCCACATTAAGAAGAGATGGAAAGTTCGACAAATCTCCTTTTTGAACTGCAGACTTCCAAAAACTAAGTTTTCTTTTAAATCCTTTCATTTTATTGGTTGAGGAGATTATTCTTTCATGTCGACCCTGCATCGAAACATTCAGTTCATTCAGCTTATGAAAAATATCTGCCAGATACGACAGTTCAAAACACCAAGAATCACTTAGTAAGAGCATGTGAAATGTGTCTTGATTTTCATCCTTAAAAAAGTTTTTAGCTGCTCCGGTTCAATACACAACCCCACGACAACCACCTTACTTCTGTGTGAAGTAACATAGAGGTATGAGCTGCATCCTTTGCGCGACATAACTGTTCAAAAATTCTGCATTTTAAAGGTCGAGACTTCATATAGTTCACCATTTTCACAACTTGGTTAAACACTTCAGCAAAATCTTCATTACACGCTTTCACGACTAATGCCTCTCTATGCAGAAAACAGTGAGTTATAATAATGGATGGATTTTCATTGAGAGCTCTGGCAGTAAAACCTTTAATTTTCCCAGACATAGATGGTGCACTTCTGTACATATTCCACAACAGTCTTTCCATGAAAGATCATGGTATTGAGATAGGAATTAATAGAAACGAAAATATCATGGCCTGTGGTTGTAGTCTCCAGCGGTCTACAGAACTGAAACTGTTCACTAATATCTTTTTCATCAATATATCTGATAAAACCAAGGAGTTGCGGTTTGTCACCAATATCGAGACTCTCATCTACTTGCAAAGCAAATGTGCTATAAGTTTTTATTTTCTCCGTGACTTGTTCGTTGATATTGCATGACATTTCAGATATCCTGCGGCTGATTGTGTTGTTGGACAGAGGAACTTTCGAAATTTGATTACCTGCTCCTTCGCCAAGTATTGTTGAAACTATAACTTGACATGCAGGGCCAATGATTTCCTCTCCAAGAGTATGAGGTTTCTTTTTTTTAGCTATCAGTTCTACTACTTTAAATGAGGCTTCAAGAGCAGTATCACCTATGGTCATTCTCTTTACCATTCGCACAGCTGTTTTCTTCTCCCCTTCTAATATATGTGAAAAATACATTACACTTTTCTGTGACACACTAGGATGCTTTGATGTAAGATGCCGCTTCAGTTTGCTAGGTACCATGGCCTCGTTGCTAAGTGTTTCGCCACAAACTAAACACACAGGGATAGGGTTTTCCTCGTTGTTATTCCACTTAAATCCATACGCTAAGTAACTGTCCTGGTATGTTCTTTTCTTTCATTTGTCTTCTTTATGTGGTGAATTCGACGGTCCGGGAGAAACTGTAAGATTTGGCTTCTTAAAGCAAGCAGTAGGAGCCGACTGTTCACTTTCAACTGTCCTGGCGTTTACGTTTAGCAATGAACTTATCCATAGCTAAACACTGTGAATCAACGTGAGGAAGACAACTAAAAGCGCCAAGTGGCGTACACTTTTATATATTCATCTGTCGAAGTCTCGGGAATGTTCGTGAGGAAGCGAGTAGTCTCGGGAATGTTCGGCAGGGTATAGCTGTAATGCCATCTGTGGGATACTAGTATAACTGAATTATTGAAATGAATCGACCACTATCACCATCTGCCGTGCATGAGAGTAATTGATTTGACTTATTTTATTTCAAGACCTTACAAGACTTAAGGCTTCAGTAGAAGGTATTTTTTTTTTGTTTATCTCAATATCTCGCGGCACCACTTAGCCAATCACACGGCACCCTAGGGTGCCGGGGCACACCGGTTGGGAACCGTTGTTCTATGTACTCAAGCCAGTTTGGTGTTTCTTCCTTGAAAAAAATATGTACCTAAGTATTTTCTCAGCATTTTTGCTTTAAACAACTTTTTGTGCAAATGACAATTTCTGGTATATACATACTATCCATTTTCTCAGAGAGCACTGAACATATCTAAATTAAATTTTGCGATACTAATGCCAATCTTACTTGGTATGATAATAAAATGTTTTATGATAGTAAAATGGTCGATTATCTTTATAAAACATAGTTGCTGGAAAATTGTCATCAAAGAATGGTACAATTAAAGTGTGATTTTAAAGTTAGAACGGTAAAACAGTATACTTAGAAGGATTGCATCTACATCCCATAAAATTTTCAGTCTCATGACTTAAATATTTCTTTAAAATGTTCATAAATTTATAAAGTTCAACATTGGTGGAATAAACTTATTTAATATCCTCTTAAACAATTTTGGTAGCTTTATGTTGTGATTTGGAGTGATTGGTAACTGTTTTCCTGGTGGTTATCTTTCTACATGATATTTGTTTTCATATGTATATATTACTTAATAGGCGGTTTCGCTCACAACTTCATTAGTGCTGCTTAAAATACATACTAATTGAAATGTTAATAGTACGAAAATAGCGATTAGTTGATATTTGATTTGTGCCAAAACTCTGGTAGATCTAGAATTAGTCTGGAGAGCTCTAGGAGGCATTCACTCTCCACTATAAAGGATTTTAAGATGCAAAAGAGAGTGTGTTGACAGAAGGCAGTGTGAAACTAGAATATCTATTTTCCCTCGGAAAAAACTGGAACCAAAATGCAGAAACTTGTATTTGAGTAGCTTAGTCGTAATACATATTGTTTATCATTATGAGGAAGCCTGATTTTATGACCAGAGTTAACACATATGTGGATTATAAAATCAGCTTGTATTTTAAATTATTTTGTAATAATTATTAAAGATTCCCTAACTGTGTAATGTTGTATTTGCTATACACGATTTAGAGATACTTTAACATTTACTTTTTGGTAAACCTCAAAATACTTCCAGTCACTTACCTCCAGTAATTGGTCCATGCAAGTAGTCCGTACTGTATCATTGGCACTTGCAGTCAAAAAGTATTGTATATCAATACAAGGGCTTGTGATGCTCGACATCTGTAGGTCCACGAATCGGAGTCCGTCTGGTTCCCCGGAGGGTGAATACCGAAACAGGATGTTGTTCACCCAGAGGTCTCCGTGTGACAACACCAGAAAATCATCCTCTTCGTTTTCCTCCACGATCTTCTCCAGAATAGTGAGGAAGTTCCGATCCGCGAATTCTGACAGCTTTGCCGAATATTTTTCTAGGCCAACAAAGGTCTTAAGTTCATCTGACAAAGTCCTCAGCATACCTTAAAGCAAACAAAACACCGTTTCATTATTCTAGAAATAACGACGTTACATAATGGCCTGGTCGTTTGAAGACGTAGTTGCTAATTACTGGTAGCAACCTTTTCCCCTGTTTTTCAGGCTGTAAGGGAATATGACATGTACAAATAATGAATATTAATAGAATAAGGGCATGTATGTAACATCAATATTAATAAGAATGGTACAGATGTAATATTTAAAGGCATGTCAGAAACAGCTCGGGACCGCTTTGCAGAGCAGGTCAAGAACAGGTATTATACAAGGGTAATTAGCGAACGGCCGGCTACCTGGAATTCCAGGGAAAGATGCACAGGGTTTAGGCAAAGTCAGGGTAAAAGAAAAGAGACAGAGCAGCAACTGAAATTCCAATTCCAGCAACAGGTACTAGGAAAAGCAAGAGATGTACACACTGAGTTTTTCCTAGAAATGTTGACTGAACGAACTGTTAGAGAATTTGAACCAGAACTTTCTTATAGTAGGCACTCAGCAACGGGGTGGTAACCAATCACGAGTCGCCTTACATTTTGTGGCGGCAAACTTAGCGTCATGCCTGTGACGTATAAATAGAGCGTCGTTAACAGCATGCGCTTCTTCTCAAGCAAATTGTTTAGCAGTGCAGAACTAGTGTTCACGCATGTGACGAAGCAGCCACGTGCCGAGTAGGGGTGTTAGGGAAGTTAGGCTCCCATGTAATTTGTAATCTGCTAGGTGATGGGAAAAGCATTAAAGTTACTGCAATTAAGAGATTAAGTTACATTATTGTTGTAAGGAACCAAGCTAAGCCGTTGGTTAACTTTTGAAAAGGGAGAGTAAGATAAATCTGTTTATACAAAGGGGAATGCAAGTCTCATAATTTAGCCTCACCCACATAAGAACCCTGAGAGCTTAGTTAATTAGCATTGTTAGGAGTGAAATCAGCCTCCGACAGAAGCAGCCCGGAAAGAGTCTCCAGCGAACGCAGCATCCAGCTTGCAGAGACCTGGTATTCCCGCTACAAGGTGTTCCATTTTGCTTGTTACATTTTCATTTGAAAAAATCAACAAATCGCAACATTTTTCATGTTTATATCGTGTTTTAGTATACTTTCTGTATAGTGAGCAAATTTCGCATTTTATGGCATTTTCGAAACTCGTTAAAGTCTGGTTTACAGATTGTGGATTTTTAACATACAAGAAAAGCCTTTATGAGCATTTCGCGCTTTAAAACATTTGACAAAACCACCACTTCTCATGATCATCTATTTCCAAAATGTGAGGTGCGATAAGTAGCGCAACGTTAGTCATATTGATTCCTGGGTGAAATGGGACATTTTTATTTAACGAGACTGGTTTTCTATTCCCCATTGAGTTTGGAACATGCATTTGAGAGTGAATGTGTGTGTGTGTTAAATAAGTATAATAATGAAAAAGCTAGTGTTAAGAAAACTTATCGTTTGCGAGAAACACCAGTAGTTTTTCTTAAACAAAACCTTAGAAGTTAATGGGGCCTATATAAGTAAACAATTATTAAAACAGCGCTAGTTAAGGGAATTATCATTTAAGTATCATCGATACTAAAGATTACAATTTTTTAAAGTACTACACCAAGTGGGCTCAAATTTTGCGGGACATTGGAGATGACTTCCTGATCAAATCATAAATTTCATTAACATTAAGTAATATGCACATTTTCGTACATTTTTTACCCCTAAACATAAATAAGTACTTTCTAGTGCCTGCACTTGAATGAAACATTTAATAGAAAGCAAGTTATTCCGTAAAGAAATAACTGTATGTGGAGCTCAGAAACTCAGCTGCAATTCACTCAGAGTAAAGGATTCACGCTACAGAATAATTTCCTTTTTCCTTTTTTTGGATAATATACACATGTTTACTTCCTCTACACGTGCTATGTACGTAGTGTATAGAGAAGGAATTGCATTCCACCCAAACATTCGAAACAGATTCCACGGGAAATAGACTTTTTAGGGTTCCCTGTATCCAGAAAAAGTATTTTTAGAAAAATATTCGTCCTTGTGTGTATGTGTGTGTTCGTGTGTCTGAGAACAGAATACTCAAAAACGAAAAGTCGGTAAAATACCAAACTTGATATATACGTTTAGTATTTTCCAAGGATGCCACACGAAGATTTTGAGAAAAATCCCCCCCCCCCAACTACCTCTTTATTATGGAGTAATTTTGCTGGATTTTGCATAAATAGTAAATCGTAAAAAATACACCTAAACTCACTACCCAAACCAAAATCTTGCTGTAACACATAACTTATGTCATATACATTTTTTGTGGAGTTGACCATTTTTGTGCTACTTATTGTTATTGGTTTCAGTTTTAAACTACTAAGTTTTCACATGCGGGAATTTATCAATTCCTGGTCCTGGAAAGAAACAGATTTCAACCACATGGCAACCAACTTTTGAAATATTTGACTATCATTTTAGCCTAGTGTATTTTATTATTGTTCTTCTACTTACAAGAAAGCATTTCTGCTAATTTTTATCTCGATTATCACAAAGTAGACAGAAGAATAAGCTTTTTAATAATAATTTGTTTGAGAGATGTAGAAAAAGTCATGTGAATGGAACACATCAGATTTTTATCTCTAAGGATACACCAAACTTCATATATAGAATTATTTCGATACATATAGAGTGCAATCATAGGTCAGAAACATTGACTAATACAGATTTTCGGTATAAAACCTATCCACTTGCAGGGGGTGTTACGTCTGGGTAGCATAGCTTGTGACGGTTCCATAGGCGCTCTTGCTGAAGTTCCTAGCTTTCGTGGTGCAAGGGATGGAGGGTTCGAGTCTCCCCCCCCCTCTTTTTTTTTAATTCAGTTCCTGAGTGTAGTTGGGACTCGGCGCTGTACTCCGTTTTCTTATTCCTCTTTTATTCTTTTTTCCTTGAATTTCTTTTGTTTACCGTTTTCTGTTTTATGACAAATACACATACATGTACAATTCACAAACACAGAAACATCCATGCCCAAGACGGGACTCGAACCCATGATCCCCTGCGCCACGAAGCATCAAAGCGAGGCGCTTTAGCGAGTGCGGCCATAGGACCGGCACCTTGGGCAAAAAAAAAAAAAAAAAAATCAACAATGGAAATGGAGGGAAACTTGAGGAAAAAGAAAAAGGAATACATCGCCGGAGTCTCGACTAGACTCCGGAACTGTCTTTAAAAAAACAAAAACAAAAAAAAACTTGCTACAGCCGATCGTGACATCAAATTGTCTTCGCTTATTATATCTGCATTCCTATAAAACCTGTACGTTAAGCGAAACAAAGTAAACTCTTATCTTATACATAGTAAACGCTGGAAATCATTGTACCGGTAAACACATCTAGACTGACAAGATTCAGCCCGCCAATGTAATCTTTTTCAGTTCATATATTTTTCTTGAGTTACTCTAATGTGAGAGTCATTTTCCAGGCTAATGTTCAACACTTTCGTTAATTTCGTCTGTAAAACACACTATATCTTCGCACGTGTTTCTTGCTTTGACTAAACAAGCAGTGCCAAATTTATTTACAAAAATGTGAACTGAAATTACAGAAAGCTGAAATTTTGCAGGAAACTTCCGTTAATATTTCACGAACGCGACGATCCGATTCATATTTATAATAATGTTTATATACAATATATGTTTTTCTAAGGATAACTCTCTTGATATTTTCACAAATCAAAGTAGACTATGACATGACTACGCGGTAACCGAAGGACAGAAAGCCTGACGTGAGTGCAGGCTCTGGGGACTAGGAAAGACAACCAACATTTGCTCTGACGCGAAGACCCTGTATTTCGTAATTGCAGCACTGAAAAATTATGATAAAAAACACATTGACATTATATTTCTTCCATGAAAAAGTTAAAGATAGCTATCATTCCTTTAAAAAAAAAAGGACCATTGAGAGGGTGGGTAAAATACCTGACACTTCTGCTAAGCTTTTAGCAACAAAAGTTTTTATAGAACAAATAACAATTACCAACATTTTTTCAGGAATTTGGCAGTGTCCCTTAAATTTGAAACTGAAATTATCTATTTATTGCTTTCGTATATTTCAGTTTATATTCCTGTTTTAGTTAATACCACGTAGCTTTATTAATATTAGTTATCGTATGAGAAAACAAATCTCTGCTTCAGGATGAATTCTTTACGAAGACGATTTGATATGTATTTAAAGTAACACCTGCATACAAATATATGCTTTAACAATATACGTACATCCACCATCAGCGCAAGTATTACCTACAGCCTGGCTTTAGTTCATAATAAACAGTGATGTCACAATTCGGTCGTTTCCATCAGAAGCTTAAATGGGACATAACATTTTGGTTTAATTTTAAAAACATATAACATAGAAATAATATATTTTATATTAATTTGACGGTAAACTTTTCGTTGAGGTTCTTTTTTTTTTTTTTTTTTTTTTTTTTTTTTTACATTCGTGTATATTCCTTGATCCAACATGGATTCAGTTTATGATTTTCATAAAAAAGTGGCCCCAATTGTTATTATTATTTGGGTCATTTGTGGCTGATATAGTGCAATAATAATTATCTAACATAAGATATGCTTACCCGTGCAAAAATTCTCCATCTCTGCTTTACAGTGAGGCTCTCCGAAGATACTCTGTTTGAACTCGGAGAAGTTGATGAATTTGTTCTCCATAAGAAAGACACTAGCGGCATGGTAACGTGCCAAGGTTCGGAGAACAAGGGAGCAGTGCTTCAGGTCCAGACCAAGAAGTCGTTGGGCCATTCTAAATCCTCCAGGTTGCAGATCCTCCATCGCCAACACACCTCGTGTTGAGTAGACATAGCCAGCTCCAAACGGTTCCACATCTGTCACAAAACATTTCTGAGAGTTTATTTTATGAAGCGCTATTCACTTTAAATTTAGTAGTTCTGTATATTTAGTTTCATGAGATAGTCATTGCTAGGGTGTTACACCTATAGCCGACCGCTGCATTCTCTGTCTGTTTCCAACATTATGGGCTCAGTGGAGTAACACCTCATCTTGGTTGACATTGAAGCCGTTATTTTTTCATAGTCTTCAGGGTTCTCGTGGGCCTGAAGTTCTCAGGCTCCCAATGCCAATAATGGAAAAGAGAACCTTTGGATAGGTAGAGTCAGACTGAAAAATTCAACGCCCTAGCCGGGATTTGAACCACGGATCAACCGGTCTCTAGCCAGTTGCTCTGCCACTGAGCTACCATGGCAACATGCCGACATAGCATTGAATTTCTCACCTGACTCGCATGATTCCCGGTAAACCACAAGGTGTTCTCAAATTACTTTGAGATAACAAATATGTAGCTCAGTGGCAGAGCAACCGGCTAGATACCGGGAGATCCGTGGTTCAAATCCCGGCTATGGCGTTGAATTTTTCAGTCTGACTCTACCTATCCAACTCCTGTCCTACACACGGCTTGTGTGAAAAAAAATTAATTCAATTTCAATTAAACCTAATAGTTGGCTAGGCCGCGCCGTGGCCGAGTGGTTAGACCACTTTCCTCTCACCTAGACGGCCGGGGTTCGATCCCAAGCGACCGCATGTGAGATTTGTGGTGGACAAAGCGGCGCTGGGGCGGGTTTTCTCCGGGTACTCCGGTTTCCCCTGACATCGCATTCCACCGGTGCTCCATCATCATTCAAGTATCACCAGTGTCACCGCCTGCGGTGCCATAAGTAGTTAAAGCGGGCGTTAAACACTACCAAAAAAAAATAATAGTTGGCTATACTATGAATCCTGGGACTTAAGTACTTGCAACATTGTAAGTCGCCATTGGAGTTGTCATCTCAAAGTATGGCGTTGAATTTTTCAGTCTGACTCTACCTATCCAACTCCTGTCCTGGTGAGAGAAAAACAATTAATCCAAAGAGAACCTTGTTGCATTTCACAACCACATTTAATCAAACTGTGATCCTAAAATATAAAAAAATCATGTACAACTAGAATCAAAATATAGAAAAGTAACCACAATATTAATAAAAACAAGATTCTGCTAGGATCGAAATCTGAAGATGGAAGAAGCGGATGTGCTGTTGTAACACCAGACCGCACAGTGTTATATATACATTACACACTTCTATTCTGTGTTCTCTGGTGGACAGTGAAAGGAGCCCTAGGATACATCATCAAATCAAATGACGACCAGTTCGTTGTGTTTTCTAATGCATATACTAACGGCTCTAAAAAACACATCTCCATCTCTTCCCCTCGTTGAAGACATACATATAGTCTGCAATTAAATTCATAAAATAAATAAAGTAGTAGTTCTGGCTTATATACCGTCGCATCAGAGTATTAAAGGTAATAAAACCAAAGATGAAACAGCAAAAGAAGCCAGAACTCACCCTATATCAATGAAACGATTACTACCCCTCAAAAAGATGTCACCAAGACATGAGCAATGGCGTCGTAATGGCTAATAGAGAATCGTACATTGAAAATATTTGAAATATTAGAAAAATTAAGAGTCCAATATCCCATCACATTCCTCAAGAGGAAACAGCAAATTTTAATTTCCCGTTTGAGAATAGGTTTCTCTATATCACATTCTCAGCTCACCAAGTACGAAACGCCGTAATGTACACACTGTAATACGAGACATTCCATCAAGGTTATTATAGCAGTATACCCACTTTATTCCAAATACAGGGAGCTATACAATTTTCCCACAGAATTCCACGCAGTTTTGTCGGAATTCTGCAAGACAAGAAACGTCATATCAACCAATCTTATCTATGTCATATAATAAATAAAACCTAATCTGGTATCATCATATATGTAAACGTCATCAACCAGGAAGACAAATGCCATCCTAATTAGTCCCACATTTACGAGGACATCCAGAAACTGACAGACGATTTGGTGTAACTGAATAATAACGAAGTTATCAACTTCTCAAGTTCTTTTTATCCTTTTGTTCTTCAATAGTTTTTCACATTTAGGTACTATGCTCTGAATCACACATAAACGAAGAATACATTTTAAGTTATGGTATAATTGCTGTTTCTGGGATGTGGTTTACAAGAATATTAGCCTTTCACACATGAACTGCCACTGAAGAAATAATAACCGCACCTACGTTATCGCCACTATAGTACAACTACTAATAAGTACTGACTTCCTCTCTGTCCTGTCCGTATAACCCGCACAGTCAATGCCTGCCTTAACGTCGTGCCGCTGCTCTAAACACTCATCACAGTGATGCAAATTCTTTGTAGCATAAGAGAAGTGTTTTGTTGTAAATCTTTAGTAGTTTTTGCTCCCAGGTCTTCAATATTTCTGGTTGCTGTTGTTATCAGTTGCGAAGAAAATGAAATTAGTAATGTTTTCAGACAAAATGTTGGCTATGTCTCATTTTACAATAGGTGTGAGGAATATTTTCACCAAAGAATTATGCCATGTCAATAAAGATCCGTTTGACTGAAAACAACTGTTGGAGGAGCTAAATAAGTCTAACAGAATGTAATTAAAATACAGTGTTTGTGTTATTTTAGTGTCTAAACTGTATACAAAAGCAATCAGTTTTTTTTTTATCTGTTTAAGATTCTCCAACCACTACTGTACGCATTTTCTTGTCTGTATGGTTCGTATGGAGAGCCTATTAGCAAGCACTGTCAGGCGGGCACAGAGTTACATAGTCATCAATGCAGATTCTAAGCCTTTATGTAAAATGGTGGCAATTACTGTCTTTAATTGGGACGTATGTTCAACTGATAACGAACAATAAATAATTGAACATTTGGTAAATAAGGTTAATCATCAAGAAAGAAATTAAAATACAGTGAACGTATACTACGGGAATAAAATCTTTACTGCGCAGTTGGAGCTACGGGCAGTTGAGAAGAGGGGAAGTTAGAAGAGGTGCAGCTGTATCATTTCCCTTCTTTGCTTTTCTCAAAAATAGAATGGAGAACAAGGAATTTAATAAATAGGTACATATTTCCCCTTGCTAGAAAGTTTAAATAGTAAACGATTTGGCAGGAAATGAATTTGACGTTTTTGTAAACTCAATGTGCATAGAACCTGCAAGAGTATGGCGGCATTTGCAGCTATAATTATAATCAATAAAAAAAAAATACGTTTTGAAATATTATGCCTCGTTAATAGTGTTGATGTGTTTAAATAGCTCTTTTAAAACGTTAAAGAGTTCATACAAAGAAACGAAGATTTATCCTCCATGTTAGATTAAGATTAGTTTGGGATAGATGTTCATAAATTAGGCATACTGGACCTTTAAAATCTTACATGATGTACGTGAGCTTTTACAGCTAAAAAATCTGGCCATATTTGATCCTTATAATGTGTGAGCAATTGTTTTCACAAATTAATTATACCAAGTCAAAATATGGATATATTAGATTGACGAACATCTATTGGCACAGCTTAAAATATCTCTATATTAGGCAACTCATATTTTAACGAAATACTTGTAATTATAAATGAAGATAATTAAAATTTTATTTGATGACATACAAAACTGTACACAATAATTATTAGGGTTGTAGTTAAATATAGCATTTGATTTGCACTCAAAAAGTATTGTATAAGTATAAATAATGTATTGGCAATTAATTGTTTCTTGCAAACCAGCCGTATGTAGGACAGTAGAGGAAAGGTAGAGTCAAAATTCAATACCATTTCCGGGATTTGAACCACAGCTCTCTTGGTTGAGCTAATTGACTTAGTAGATGGTCAAGTCATGAAGTACTTATGATATTATGATATTATAATTGGGGTATGTCATCTCAAAATAACTTGAAATTTCCTTGTGGTTTACCGGAAAAAAGGGGAGTCAGTTGGAGAATTTAATGCTATGTCGGTATGTTTCCATGGCAGCTCAGTGGTTAGAACAACTGGATGGAGACCAGAAGATCCGTGGTTCAAATCAAATCTGTGATGTTGCATCTTTAGTCTCACTCTACCTTTCCAATATTAGTACTATTTATCTAACAATAAGAACTTATCATCTGCTTTTTCCTCCATCTTCTTGTTCCTTTTTAAATATGTAGTTTAGCTGTCTTTGTGGATTGCGTATCAGGTGGTTTGGGATTTTTATCATACCTATATTAATATAGGTAATGGATAGAGATAGTATAATGTTAATGTATGGAGAAAAATCAGCAACTGCCAAACCGTACTTACCAATTTAAGTGCGTTCAAAATGTATCTCTGATGCACAATGCCTGAATTATTATTATTAATGATGAGCTCGGTTTTGGGTTCTGAAGTGCACACAGTTACGAACACACATAGCAGACGACGGTGTAAAGAGGGGTTAGTAGGGTTGAGTTTGCAGTGTAAATATGTACTACACATTGGGGTATAATCTGTTCCAAAAGTAGCTCATTGTATGTAATAGCATTATAAGCATCATGCTAATTCATAAATTAACACGATAAACAATTGTTTAATAATATGATTAGTACATAAAATACTTTGTACTTTAATAAATAAGGAACTTCAGGACAGTAATGTGCAGAGCTTTGAAAAGACAATGAACATAAATCAACCAAACTCACTCAGATACATTGAAGTGAATTACAAGATACATCTTTACTGTATAGAAATAAAAGACTCTGCTTCTGTCACACAAAATATGTTTGAAAATATGTTTGAATCACATCAGTGTTCAGTGTCGAAAGCCTATCCTTTAGTGTATTCTACATTTTTCACTTTCTTTCAGTGTCCACTGAAGCAACACATTTCGAAACGGGCTGCAGAGACCTCGCCTACTCTATCACGCCGTATTTATACTCTGTGTGCACCGAACCTCAATCCAGCAATTTCGTGACCCCGGACCGAGCTCTATAAACGATTCTTGCAACGTGTACTAACCTGGAATTACTCTTTTCAGCGCGGCGTACATCCCAGGCATAACGGTGCTTAACATCTGTTCTTCTCTTGTGAATGCGGTAGAATTCATCAGGAGGCTACCAGCACTGCCTGTGCTGATTATGCGTTTAATGACGATGGTAATAGGCTGTTTCCTCTGTTCACATGTTGCTGTTACTCTGAACATATCGCTAGTGTAGTTATCTCCTTTATTGGTTGCGATTCTGGATGTGAATTCGATAACCTTTAACTTAGGATCCTCTAGCCATCTTCGCAATGCGGTTTCCAGAAGTTCTCTATCAGGCCAGTTTTCCATTGGCCGGTCTCCGTTCATCACCGCTACGGACGTCATTGGAGAACTGTAACAAAATATATGGATTGAGTTATATATGAATTAAATATTGAATTATAACAATGTTATTAAGAAGGAAATTATGTATCGGGTTATTATCACAAAAATTTCGTCTGATTTCGCTGATCGTTGTTATAAAGGAATATTTGTGTAATGATTTTTCAAAACTTGGTAAGCTTAGTTTTAGTATTTGGCCAGAATGAGACGCTAACCTTAAGCTTAAAAACGTTCGCCACTCTTACTTTCATTCTCTAATATACAAAATTAGTACTCCTGCTTATTCTATGTAGAAAAAGTCTATACGATTACACTGTAATCCCAACGAAAATTATAGGCCTTATAGACCTTATAACTCTCAAAAAGGACCTACAAATGTCCTTATGAATAAATATGTACTATTTAACTCCTAAGGTAGAGCCACAAAAGGTATCTACTTTACAACATCATAAGCTACTCAACCTTTTCATATAGTTCCTCGAAATTTTAAGAACATCTTTATTTTCAAACCCCTTTTAAATATAACTACTTACCGAAAATTCAAAATAATTTACAAGTCACCCATATTATATTTTCAATCTCTTTGTATAGATTTGCAACTAACCTGAGCATCAAGAGCAAACAAAACAGAAGACAGAAAAGCAATACAAACATGTCAAAGGAAAATGGCTATGCGACCAGTTATAGCAATTAAGTGTTGGTTTTCAAGCTCTGGTCTTACGTTTAGCAAGATTTTCTCTGTTGGTATGACATGCTGAAGCAAACCTTTCGGAGTCCGCATTGTCCTGGAGCGACTAACTTCAGCGAAGGACGGCTTGCGTATATTTTGTGTAGGTGTGTGATTAAACTTAATACAATATTTGAACAAATACCATAAAGATTTTCTGTTGTCACATTTTTAGATTAGAATATTGCTAAATAGGTACTTGAAGAGTTTGTTTTTAAATTGGGATAAGATATGCGATTCTTTGATGTTAAATGGGAGACCGTTGTATGTTTTGGTGGCACTATGCAATATACTTTTTATTCCATATTTGGTAGAATTAACTGATTCTATGGATATGTGATTGCTGATCTTATTTTGTACATGAATAGAGATTCACTGTATTTACAGAGAGAGGAAAATTTCCTCCGTTTTCTGCTTATCACAGTCAAATTGTACGGTTATGTGCAATAAATACTTACTGTATTCCTTATTTGTTGTCTCTTGAAGATTAACTTGCGTTTTGTGGTAAAGAATTCTAGTCTTTATTAGTTGTGAACACTTCATGCACGCTTTAAAAACGATCACTGGAACTATAATATGCAGTGTACTTAATGCTATGCTGACTAGTTACTTGAAAACACCACTGTGCACTTTTGCGTGTTTTTCTCAGCCTTCAGTTGATGAGCATGCTAATGGTTTATAGTGTTTCTTACCTCATCTGCTGAGGCTAACAATTCCTAGAACTTCAGCCAGCAACTGCCGGTGTTTTGCAAAGTAACTCTATATAATGGCTGTCCTAATGATGAAATTGCTGCATATGGAGAGAGAGAGAGAGAGAGAGAGAGCGCGAGAGAGAGAGCGAGAGAGAGAGAGAAGATAGCTCACGTTCTTGAGTCTAATTCAACAAATTAATGGCCTTGACTCCATATCTTTCTTGGCCTTCCTCGCAAGTCAGGTCCACTGAAGTGGAATGTGTACACTTATTATCTGATAAGCCACGTGCTTACGCACATGTTTTGTTTTTCGTTATGCATGTTCACGCTATGTCATCCTCCAAATTTGCAAATTCACCATCTTAAATCACTTCTTTCAAGCATATTTTCATTACGATTTAGAAGCTTAGGTAATATAATAGATAAATAGCGTTGCGTTTAATGGAGAAGTAGCAAAATATGCATCTAAAAATGGAAATGGCGTGTTATTTATGGACGCTCTTTAACTACTGTGGTTCTTAGCGTCCCGTTCTATATCGGGCGTGAAAGACCGCTTAATTTTGCTCCGAGGCTTCTGTGTCAGACTTGAGCTTCTTTTACGTGACGAAATCTACGACACGGGACCAACGACCTTACTTTCCTTCCGAAGAAAGCCATGCTAAGGATTTTTACACCCGAAAAAATCCATCGTCCTCCACCGGGTTTTAACCCGCGACCTTGGGTATGTGAAGTTAGCATAGTAACCATTAACTTTTTGTTTGCTTAGTGCTTTAAAATATTAAACTATGAAAATTGCCGAAAATTCCGAAAAATACAGACTTTTAGGAAATGAATTTAAGGAAGTATGTGACTGAAAGTTTGAACTTCCAAACTAATAATGCTAACTTTTTGAACTTTATACCAAAGATGTAATATAGTGCAAATAAGTTACAGTGAAATATTCATTCAGTTTTCTCCATTGGTTTGAGGTTATGGTCAAATTTGCTTATGTTTTTGTCACGTCACTTAAAAGGTCCATTGTTAAAAAAAAATTAATTTCGTGTAATATTTTAACGTATACATTTTACTTTTTGAAATTACCCTGAGTATCTCTGTGTCTCCTTTAGTTTAAGCCCTAAAACTTTTAGATGTGTGAATGGCTTTTTTGCTCACAAAAATATAATTTTTATGTTTGTACATTGAAAACATATGCTTAAATAAATCTACAGTAAAACCTAGGGCAAATTTTATTTACTCTACCTCTGTGAGCATATACAGCAAATTTTATTCGTGTAACAGAAAACCTGCTCCACAAGGAATATTTTACACGAAGAAAAGTGCTGAAAATACAATAGGGAGAAAACAAGGAAAGATTTGAATGCATGGCTCACATTAAAACCCACCAGTTGGACCCTCAGCTTTCCTTTTCCTCTCTTCTGGTGCTGCTTTTCTGTCTTTTTCTTCTTGAGTTACTGCTTTTTTTCTGCACAACTTCGTTTTTACTTTCTCTACACGTACTATGTAATAGTCTATAAAGAAGGTATTGCATTCCACCCAAAAAAGTCTATACTCAAGTTTCACCGGAAATAGACGTTTTAGGGTCTCCTGTACCAAAGAAAATAATTTCTTTCTCTAAAAGTACTATGTGCATAGTGTATAGAGGAAGTATTGTATTCCACCCAAAAATTCGATACCGAGATTCATATTTTAGGACTCCCTGAATCCAAAAAGGGCATTTTCAGAAAAAGGTCTGCATATGTGTGTATGTCTGTGGACAGCATAGCTCAAAAACGAAAAGACCGTTAAGTAGCAAACTTGATATTTAGGCTTGGTATCTTCCAAGGATATGACCCGTAGATTTTCAAGAAAATTCCCCTACCACCAACCACCCTTTTGGTGGAAACATTTTCAAAAATGTTGATTTTCTAATAAATGGCTCTAACGATTTTGATTGAAATCGCGTATATTAAAAATATTTACACTAAAAATAAAATGTATATCTAGAATTTTCTGGGAATAGCCCATGATGACTTTTTTATTCTGGATGAGTTTTGCCGACTTTTGCTTAACTACTACACCGTAAGACATAGACAAAAACTTACTACACAGTAAACGTAGACCTCGTCTAAACACACAATTTATGTCCTTTACATTTTTGTTGTGGAGGTAACCGTTTCCGAGATATTCCTTGTTATTTGTTTCAGTTGTGAAGTACTTATGTTTTTCTCAGACAGTAAGTGTCCGTTTTTCTTTTGTTCTACTCCTAGTCAAGCAAAGAAGCGATTTGCAATGACAATCGCAAAGCGACAACTTTTAAAATATTTGACTATTGTTTTAGCCTAGTACATTCCCTTATTTTCTTCCTACTTATAAGGAACTAAGTAATAAGAACGTTCTGCTAATGGTAATCTCGATTAGCAAGGGCAGAAAGAAAAATAATCATAGTAAGATGTTTGTAGAACAGCAAGAGAAAGTCATGAGAATATAACAACTCAGATTTTTAGAAAAATTACCGTGTGTGTCTGTCCGTGTGTATATCTGTCTATGTGTGTGTCTCTGGGCACAAGAAATCTCTCCACCCCCAACTAATCTTTCTTTACATGGAAATATTTTGAAAAATTTTGATTTTCTCAAAAATAGTTCTAACGATTTTGATTAAAATATCGTATATTGAGATATTTACATGACAAATAAAATGTAAATCTTGAATTTTCTGGGAACAGCCTCTGAAAAATGTTTCCTCTGGATGAATTTTGCGGAATTTTGCGTAACTGCTAAACTGTAAGACACAAAAACTTACTTCACAAAAAATGTAGAGCTCGTTAAAATACCAATTTACGTTATATACATTTTTTCGTGGAGTTGACCGTTTCTGAGATATGCCCCTTTATTGTTTTCAGGTTTAAAATACTTATACTTTTCTCATACGAGAATTTGTCAACTCCTGCCCATACAAACAAAGGAACTTCAATCATAAAGCAACCAGATTTTAAAATACTTGCCTGTTGCTTTAATCTATGGTACTCCCTTATTTTCCTTCTTCTTACAAGGAAGCAAGTAATAAGACCCTTTCTGCTAATTTTTTCTCGATTAGCATTAAGTAAATAAAAGAATAAGATTTTTGACAATAATTTGTTGCAGAGATGTAGAGAAAGTCATGTGAATGGAATACATCCGATTTTTACTTTCTCTAAAGTACTATGTACATAATGTATAGAGAAGGTATTGTATTCCACCAAAAATATGATACATGTTTTGGGTCCTCATTTTTGGAAAAAGGTCCGTGTGTGTTCGTATGTGTGTATGTGTATGTGTTTGTGTGTAGTGTGTGTGTGTCTGTAGATAGCATAGCTCGAAAATGAAAAGACCGTTATATACCAAACTGGTATTTAAGCTTGGTATCTTCCAAGGATGCAACATGAAGATTTTCAAGAAAAGCCCGCCACCCCAAACTACTCTTTATATGGAAAAAATTTCGGAAAGTTTGATTTTCTCAAAAACGGCTCTAACCGGTCGACTTTGTTGGGGACACCTTTAAAAATAGTGTTCCTGGCACTTCCAATAACATCGTTACAATTTAAAAATGTTATATCGCAAGAAGTTGTCAATATTAGGGGAAGGGGGGAGGCAGGACCGGGTAGTGAGGCACAACCGGGGTAGATGGGTTTTTTAAACTGGAAAGTGCTATCATCTACCACTTTTTGACTGAACTGCATTCTCCTATCGGCAGCAGTCAGAAGCAGGAGTTCGAAGAATATACTCGTGTTATTGTGTCTGTAATCTTTATGATTAGAAATTTCCGCGTTTTGAAGTAATTTAACTGAAATTCGAAGTCGGAGTTTAAGAAGTAAGTATCTACAGCAACATATTTTACTTTTACAACATTAAATTGCAAAGATTTAAGTATTGTTTTCAATGTCGTTACAATTCGGGAAGCAAGTCGTTATTGTAGTATGCCTTAAGAAGAATAAAATGGCGTGTGGGGGCAGAAACGGCGGGCAAAACCGGGTCCCGACAATCCTGTGTCCTAACAAGTTTAGTGATGCTGACTTCATGGCAGCTGATTCATAGTAAAGGCATAGGAATTTTTTTCCCCAGCTAGGATACATGGACCCGGGTGCACTCAGCCTCGCGAGGTCCCTGGAGGGGGCCAATTGAGGAGCTACTTGATGGGGAAGGAGTGGCTCCAGGTCGTGAGGACAGCATTAATCGGACAGGGGGAAGGGGAAGAGGGATCGAAGCGCTGTACACGTCTCACCTCCCCAATACTGCACCCCATCCTTGACGTCTGTAACGGACCGAGATGGACAGCGCAGCAGCAGGGTAGTAGCCCAAGACTCTCAGTGAGCTGTGCAAGGGAGTCACAAGCTTATACTAAAAAGCCTGCGATTTTCACAATGCACACAAAAATGTTCTTAATAAGTAACATTTAATTAGCTGACCCACCCTAACCTAAATAACCTGAATTAACCTAACCTTCCTAAACTAATCTAACATCATAGCCAATAATAAACATCAGACACACCACATTCATTATAGAAATACATTACAACATCATATGACCTCATTTATCAATTTTTCGTTCTATTACAGCAGAATCTTTCATCTCACGCTTATGAGGTATACGCTTTCCAAGAAACACGATACTCTCTTCGAGAAAGAAATGGTCAGATAGTGGTATGTACTTTGGTTCCTTTAGGAAAGTGTATGCCCCATTTGAAGAGTTCTCCAAGAATTAAACGTATTGGTAGATAAAGATGTGTCTATTGTCTGTCATAATTAATATATACAAAATGGATTTTCTTCATTTAACGTATAATGTTATTGCTTGTGTTATATTGAATATGATGACTGAGGTTAGGTTGTCTTTAGGATATCATACATTGATTTGTTAAATTAGCATTGTGCAACTATTTTTGTAATTTTCGGATAGAACTCTATGTTGTGTTTTGCACAATGCTGTGCAAGTATCTCATTGCAATTGTGTTTGCCTGTGCTGTGATTTGCCTTCCTGATGCAACATGCATGGCAACATCTTTTAATGATGTATATAATTCAAAGTCACGAGTCTTGTGTTAACCATGATTATTACTATTCAAGATTCAAGAGAAGCTACATGTCTCAGCAATTAAGTGATTGGACCGAGTCAGCGGTATAGATAAAACATCTTCTTATGATGATGTAAATTCTCTGGTAGATCGGCTGCGATTGCTAATGTACTCGCAAGCAGCTTACAAAGGGTAGCAGTCAAAAGAAATCTTCTTGAATATGCGTGAGATGAAAGATTCTGCTGTAATAGAGCGAAAAATTGACAAATGAGGTCATATGATGTTGTAATGTATTTCTATAATGAATGTGGTGTGTCTGATGTTTATTATTGGCTATGATGTTAGATTAGTTTAGGAAGGTTAGGTTAATTCAGGTTATTTAGGTTAGGGTGGGTCAGCTAATTAAATGTTACTTATTAAGAAAATTATTGTGTGCATTGTGAAAATCGCAGGCTTTTTAGTATAAGCTTGTGACTCCCTTGCACAGCTCACTGAGAGTCTTGGGCTACTACCATGCTGCTGCGCCGTCCATCTCGGTCCGTTACAGACGTCAAGGATGGGGTGCAGTATTGGGGAGGTGAGACGTGTACAGCGCTTCGATCCCTCTTCCCCTCCCCCCTGTCCGATTAATGCTGTCCTCACGACCTGGAGCCGCTACTTCCCCATCAAGTAGCTCCTCAATTGGCCCCCTCCAGGGACCTCGCGAGGCTGAGTGCACCCGGGTCCAAGTATCCTAGCTGGGGTTGCCCTCAAATCGTGCATTCACTGTAAAAACCTTTTGTATCGAACTTGTACAAATTCTCTTTTGTAGAAAGTTTTGTAGAAATATATGAAGTTCTTATGTAATGCAATTTTTTTTCTCATGAAGCTAGCCAATCACCTGTAAAGTTTCTGAAAAAGTATTATAAGTAAATTAAGCTGTCACTGTATATTATACATTTAAGAACAAGGAGAGCGAATTTTTTAAAAATCCTACCAGCCGTTTCAAGGTTCTTGATTGATTAGGTATCTTCTTTTTTGCGAATTAGCTCGTAGTTTTTCAGATGATTCCTACCAATCACTGCACTGAGGCCTTTTCTCTAAATTGATATCTGTTCCACTTTTATAGATGGGCTTCTACCGTAAACTTGATTGGTTTTTTAGCATTTGTTGAAACTGTTTTTCATTGGTCGAGTTATGTATTATTTACACTCTTGTTAGAGAAGTGTGTGATAAAAGTAAAGCTGAAGAAACGGGTTATTTCCTGTATGAATGCTAGTAAACAGAAGTGCCCTCTAGATATTTGCGACTCAGCCTGGTGTTCCTGTTTTGCTGGTGTAAAAATATATTTTCGCTCTCAACCTTAAAGCATGCAGGACGTCTATCACCAGAAATTACAATATTAAATTGTCTGATTATACACAATAAGGTATTTACCTACAAGCCCTTATCACCTGTCATGTAATCGATAATTTAAATGCCTAGTTATGCAAAGCAATAGAATGTTGAAAATTTGTATTTGTTTTTGTGGAATAAAAACATTAGTGGGATTATATGTACATAAAATTTTTATTTATAAGTATTTTCATTACATTCCTTCTTCATGCCCGTGCCTTTTCAAAATGTTTTATTTGCATTAGTTAGATTAAATAAACGTTTGCTTATAAATGTGCCAGCTTCTTTACATCTTCATTTCTTTTTAAATCCTACTCATCCTTTGTTTTATTTTATTAAAAGAGTCTAGCGGCTTCGTTTTTTTCATGAATGCAATAATATATTATAGCACTATATTTTTCAATATATTCACAATGTGCGCACTTTGTCTTTTGTGCACATGCAGAATTCAGGGAGTCATAGGCGCGCTTTATATATGTCATGTATATACAAAGCCATTAGGATCACTGCTGTTGAGAAGCACTGGTAGTTCATAATAAAGCGCTACACTAGAATTATTTGTTTTGGATATGTAGAATGGGATGGATGCGTTTAGTTGGTCTGCTCTGGGTTTCATATTTCTCTATGCTTGCCTCTCGTTTACAAATGTTGTGCATGCGGTCTTCCAACAATCTCAGCTTCCTGAGATGACTAGCAAAAGGGTCTTTCTCCTCTTGTATCTTCTTGGATCTGGAACATTAGAATTATTGAAAATTAGTAAATGTTATTAGTTTTCCTTTGACTCGATCACTGCAATGGAAATAAGGTTAGTTTCTTTCTTGATGTAATAGCAATATATTATACTCACATTGATGCTTGATTCGACGTACTCGTATTCGGAATGTCATCATAATCTTGTACAGGGCAGTTGTTCCATGGGTTTGAAATGCAGACATCCACCTCGTCAACGTCAGTCCTAGCAGGGTCTATGAGCTCTGGCGGTACTGGGATTGACTCTCGAACTCTGGAACGAACAATGAGGGTTATTAATTTTTTCAAGAAATAAATGTGTGATGTGCTGGCCACTCGTCGTATTTTTAGTTTGTAATTACTTTTGTCTCATATGCCTTGACCAATACACGCTGCAGGTCAAGTTGCAGATGAAGTATGATGTTATTCTATCATGCACTGCGGGTTTTGAACAAATCACCACATGAGTGCGACCGTTGCATAATTCTAAGTGATCTTCAATCTCATGTGCTGATCTAAACATATCCGTTGCATCTATGGTATCTGAATCGTGAAGCTCTTGTGTGTTCCGACCCCTTGATATATAAAAATGTATTGGAATTAGCCATCATTACTCGAATATATTTGTAGTACTTATAATAGTAGAAAGACGTGAATGTATTGTACTTACAATATATCTCTCTTGTAGACAGAGCAGTCTTCGGTGCAGGGATTCCTTGAAGGTATCTGATTATGGTAAGCAGGGTGTATGCATGTAGTCGTATGCATTCGTCCATTGCACGATTCTTTGTGAAAGTATGTATAATGATGTGAATCTTCAGCACACTCTCTCCTGTATTCGTTCATATCATCAAAAGTTTTGACGTTTGTTTTCAAGAATGCTTTTTCACGGCGGTTATATCGAATAAGTAGCTCTATATTGCAGACCTCAGGCTTATATAGTTGCTCACATAAAACCATGTTTTTTTCAATGTATACCTAAGGAAGGGGAATGCGTGTATCTGCCTGTTTTAGCCTAGAGGGGCCGAGTGAGGATGTTTTTCTAACAGAAAGCTCTGAAGGGGAGAGGCTAGGATGTTTTGTTCAAAATGTCGCCAGCCTTCTTTATCGTATGAAACTGGTCGGATCATGCTTCGCTTTTTGTAATAGGTAGTATGTTTCCGTTTTCCCTTGTGTTATATGTTAGCCAAGAGGTGAGCAGCCTTGCGCGACTTTCTTTCATAGCGATTGTGATAAGTGGCTACTAAATACCCTTTATGAAAATATTTATTTATGCTCAATCCTCAAGTTATGTGATGAGTGCTTCGAGTTATAAATTATACTTCTCTGTTGAAATTAGAGAATACTGCTGTGTCAGTCGTAGGCTGTCTAAGTGATTTCAAGCAATGTTAGCTGTTATTTTTGGTATGGTATTTATTTTTTGAAGATGTCTATTTATGCATAATTGTCAAGCTATGTGGTGAGTGCTTCAAGTTATAGATTATACTTCAGTGTAAAAATTAGAGAATACTGCTGTGTCAGTTGTAGTCTGTCTAAGTGATTTCAAGCAATGTTAGCTGTTATTTTGGTATGGTATTTCATTTGAAGGTATTTATTTATGCATAATCGCCAAGGTACGTGATGCTTCAAGCTGTAGTTTATACTACAGTGTTGAAATTAGAGAATACTGCTGAGTCAGTTGTAGGCTGTCTAAGTGATTTCAAGCCATGTTAGCTGTTGGTTTTAGTATGGTATCCCCTTGTTGAAAATGTACAGTGTTGAAAATTAGAGAATACAGCTCAGTTAGTTGTAGGCAGTCTAAGTGATTTCAAATTGTGTTAGCTGTTGTTTTTACTTTGTCTACACGTACTATGTACATAGTGTATAGAGAAGGTATTGTATTCCACCCAACATCGGATGCTGATTTTTCACTGGGAATATATATGTTTTAGGGTCCCCTGTATAAAAAAATCCATTTTAGAAAAAGGTTTGTGTGTGTCTGCATGTCTGTGTGTTTGCGTGTGTTGGTGTGTATATGTGTGTGACTGGGCAGCATAGCTCAAAAACGCAAATTCGGTAAATTACCAAACTTGGTATTTAAGTTTAGTATCTTCCAGGTATGCGACCCGAAGATTTTTGAGAAAAGCCCCCCCCCAAACTACCCTTTACATGGAACGTTTTTTGGAAAAATTTTATTTCTAAAAATGGTTCTAACGATTTTGATTAGAATATCGCATATTAAAGATATTTACCTGACAAATAAAATGTATAACTTGAATTTTCTGAGTATAATCTCTGAAGACCTTTTTTATTCTGAAAACATTGTTATAACTAGTAAACCATAAGAGATAGACAAAAGCTTACCACACAAAAATGTAGGGCACGTTAAAACACACGATTTATGTTAAATACATGATTTTTGTGGAGTGAACCCTTTTTTTCGATATAATCCTTGTTATTTGTTTCAGCTTTAAAAACGTATATTTTTCTCATACAGGAAAGTGACATAGCAGCCTGCTTTTGACTATGACTATCACTTTAACCTATGGTACTCCCTTAGTTTGCTTCTACTTACAAGGAAGCAAGTATGAAGACTATTTCACTAATTTTTACTCGATTAGCATGAAGTAAATAGACATACAAGCTTTTTAACAATAATTTGTTTCAGAGAGGTAGAGAAGGTCACGTGAATGGAACACATCATATTTTGGTATAGGTCTGACATTTGCGTAAATAAAAGCATTTTATATGTCTTGTGATAGTTATACGAATAATGTTTGAATGCACTAGGCGTGTAATCCAATTATGTAAATGGCATGTAGATGTAATTTCGTGAAGAACTTGTATCACCCATTTCGCTACATCGTTGCAAATGGAGATGTTATTTACATTTTTCAATTGAAGTAAAGGCATAATTGTAATTAAAATTTATTGAATTAACCGAGAATCTAATGCTCGTAAATAGGAGATGGTAAGGATTGAGAAAAGTCTAATAGCATTTTATTGTAACTTCAATTCTCTAAGCGTTATTGGCATTTTAATTGGCGTAATTGTAATTAAAATTTCTTAAATTAACCAATCATGAATCTTATACTTATGCTGGGTATGGAATTTTTTGTTAGTGTTTAACGCGCACTTTAACTACTTATGGCATCACAGGCTGTGATACTGGTGATACATGAATGACGATGGAGCACCGGTGGAATGGGTATGGGATCATAAAGGAATAAGAAAAGTCTAATAGCGTTTTTGTAACTTCAATTCTCTAGGCGTTATTGGCATTTTAACTGGCGTAACTGTAATTAAAATTTCTTACATTAACCAATCATGAATCTTATACTTATGCTGGGTATGGGATTTTTTGGTAGTGTTTAACGCGCACTTTAACTACTTATGGCACCACAGGCTGTGATACTGGTGATACATGAATGACGATGGAGCATCGGTGGAATGGGTATCAGATGATAAAGGAATAAGAAAAGTCTAATAGTAACTTCAATTCTCTAGGCGTTATTGGCATTTTAATTGGCGTAATTGTAATTAAATTTTTTCGAGTGTGGGATAGCTGGAGTTCATTCTTGTACTGTATGCAGGGTGATAAATAGAGCAATAAAATTCTGATAGTATTTTATTGTAATCTCAATTCTTTAACCGCTATTAACATTTTAATTAGCGTAATTGTAATTCAAATTTATTAAAAATAACCAATCGTGTATCTTGTACTAGTGCTGGGTATGGGCTGATAAAGGAATAAGAAAAGTGTTATGGCGTTTTATTGTAACCTCAATTCTTTAAGCGTTATTGTCATTTTAATTAGTGTAATTCTAATTAAAGTTTCTTGATTATTCGTGAAGTTAATTCTTGTACTGGATAGGGGATTATAAGGGAATAAGAACAGCTTTTATGTATAGCGAGCGTTATAATTGCATTCTACATTCAATCCTTTTTGCGGTTGTTTAATTATACATAGCAGTAAAGTCGCGTGGTTGCACCCCCGCTGAAAGTTCATTGTAGGTCTCTGTATAAGAACCGGTATTAAGATTTATAATGTCTAGTGTTGGAATGATGTTGGCATTCTCAGTGTTCGAGAGGTCTCAGGTTGAATTCCCAGTTGAGGTGCCCTCTGCTCGTTGGAAACACAATCACTTCGCCGCCATATTGGTTTTGATATGATGAATCAGTAGGGTTTATAAAAGCAATTCTCTCTTTCTATTTTCATTTCATATGTTGGTATTGAATAATAAAGTTTTTAAATGTTCAATCGTGAGAGTGTTATAATTTCTTGCAAAAATATTACCGCTAACGCATGTTCAAGCGCTATCAAATGATTTATATCAAATATTCACTCAGTAATGTTATCGAGCTTTTCGCCATGACAGTTGAACTGTGTTTGTATATTCAGATTCCTTGTGAAAAGTTAGACTGATTTGCCATGCAAATGAGCCTTGTAGCTCTCGAATTGCCAGAGATAGAGAAATCATACGTGTTTTTTAATTAAAAGAGACTATCGAATTGAAATCAGTAGAATTTTGCATTTATGATTAGAGATTCATATTCCTCGTGAAAAACTAGATCGATTTGATATGCAGATGAGCCATGTAGCTCAAAAAATGGCAATTCGCGACTTTTTCCGCGTGGGTGTGGTCAATCAATTAATTGAATTTGATCTGTGAATGTGAAAGATGATTGTTCAACTGATTAAGAGACCTGCAAGTAAAATCTTTTAGACAGAAGGTTTGGCAAAGGGGGAGGGGGTAGTAGCCGGCAGCACATACTTTGATTGACAGGTACATGGGGAAGCTTATAGACTGTTGTCTTGGCAAAGAGGCAGCGCTGTGTGGGTGGTCTGTCGGCTGATGTTTATCTTAAGTGTTATCTTGTTTAGCATATGTACTTACAAGGCAGCATCCTTTGAGTCCTCAAAACCCCCTTTACTCCCTACTTTAGAGCATTTGTATCTTTTAAATTCAGTTTCTCAAAACAGCGTTTTTGGATACTTATGCACCTTTTTCTCAGAAAGTATGACAGCTGGAAAACTGAAATTTTCAGCAGACATATACAACACATAGTTGAACTTTCTGAACCACAAATCTGATGTTATAGAGTATATTGATTGATATGTTTTGATAAAGATTTCAATCTTTATCCAAACATCAGTGGTTTCAAGTTAATAATTTAAAGTCTTATTTAATTATTTTTATTATATTAATTTTAAAACTGTTTATAATTTATTGCAAAACTTATAAATAATAAAGATATTCAATCTAATAATAAAGTCATAACAATAGATGAAGATCTCAATCTAATTATTAATAAATTTTCCACGGTTTTACTTTTTTGAATTTGCAAATAACCTTTTTTTTTAATTTCTGCTGAAATTGTATCATAGCTAAATAATTGAAGTTCAGAAGATAGCTGATTATACTAAGAACAATCATGCAAAAGTGTGATTCTGTATTGCAAGTGGTATCAGAAAAAGAGGTACATGACTTCACATATTTTAAGATTAAGTTTTATTACTTTTCTGCTGAATGAAATACTTTGTATGGACTTATCCACATATACTATTAATACAAATAATTGCCATGATTTATAGAACAATTCAATCAAATTTCTGGAAAAAAACAGGTGAATGCTTTAAGAGCAGTGGTAATTCAACTCACTTGAGTGTAATTTCCGTATGTTCAGACTACCTTGTCTCTTTAAAGCGAATGTACATCATTGCTGATTTGCAATTGTTCCTAACGTAAAAGCAGCCGGTATGATCCGAGAATATTAAAGGGCATGTGTTCTATTTACATGACTTTCTCTACCTGTTCAATAACAATCTAATCTTACAAAATCATATCCTTCTATACACTTCATGCAAATCAAGATAAACATAAGCAGAAATGAGGTTATTACTTTGTTCCTTATAAAGTGACAGTCAAATCTTTTAAAAGCTGGTTGCTGTGTAATTGAAGTTCAGCCAGGCGTAAAACAAAAGAAAATAGATTGACAAATTCCCGTTTGAGAATAATTTTAATATTCTAAAATTGAAATCAATAACAAGGAATGTCTCGCAAATGGTTAAATCCACGAAAACGTAAACTGGGTTATTCTCAGTATACACAATTCTTAACAATATATATCAAAGGAACTTTACCTCAAAGGTCGTCTCCTTAGCGTGGTGGTAGCGCAGTTGCTTGCCAAGCGGGAGACCTGAGTTCAATTCCCGGTACCGGCGTGGGGATCCCCCCCCCCACTGGGAGACCTGGTCAGGGCTGCACTCAGCCTCGTGAGGAGCTAATTGATGGAGAAGTAGCGGCTCCAGGTCAAGAGGACCGCATTAACTGGCCGGGAGGGATTGAGGAGCTGACCACGTCTCCCTCTCCAATACTGCACCCTATCCATGACCGAGATGGGGGACATAGCGGGCGGGCGATAGGCCAAGGTTCCTTGTGAGCTGTCGTGCCATGGAGTCTGTTATTTACTTTGCCTCAAAGTCTCTCAAAATGTATAATGTTACATGGCATTAAATACTCTCATGCTGAACATACTTTAACTACAATTTGCATACAAATAATGTAAATATCAATATGCATTTCATATAAGTTACATTGTAGGCACTGCTGTAATAACATACATTATAAATAAACATACAGAGATGTGAATGTTTAATGTAAAAAATGCAATCATAAAATAGTTCATTGTGGAAAAAGCTAAAGGTCCCGCTTAGGTTGAGTTGTCTTCATTGCTCAAAAACCGGTTCGTAGAGCACGTGCTCTTGCGTCCACAAGTATATGACTTCAGTCTTTATGTTCCCCAAATGTGCTTTGTAGTTGAAAGTGCCAGAAATTGTATTTCGGTGCAGCGTGGCAGTGAAAACGATGCTTTCTGTGAAATGTTCTCCTTCTCTCAGTCTTCGGCTGGTGCTGGGGTATACGCACCACCCTTCTAGGAGAGGGACTTTGGATCTTCTAAGTAGGGCGGAGGCCCACTGTCTGCCTTGGTAGCATAGGCCAGTGTTTGATCGAATAAAAGCTTCTAACTTATCATCCAAGTAGTTCAAAACCATTTACATCTACTTTATCCACTATCCCATCCCTGATTAGAAGCCTGAGGTTTGGTTATCTTGTACAGTTATCAGTGAGCTTGTATGTGCAGTGGGCTTCTTTTGAGATCATTAGTGCTAATACTGAACAAAGGGGGGCTATATAGCAAATACTACAGAAACCCCATTCTTTCATACAGTGGTAGGAACCATTCCAGAGCTTTCTTGTAAGAACTGCTGGTGAAGAGGGCGTTTTGAGGTTTACCAGTTGCTGCAGCTTCCTGGAGATCGAACTGGCCCGGTTCAGACAAAACAATCGGCAGGATATTGAAAGTTGCAAACATCCCATTGTAAGTTCTTTTGTCGAAGTCTTTCCTCAGCTTTTCAAAGGTCGGAGGCCTTGTGGAACAATTTAGGATTTCCATTGTTTTACAGAGAGAAGCATGATATTCCTGTAAAAATAGAACATAAAATAACAATAATAATAATAATAATAATAATAATAATAATAATAATAATAATAAAAATAATAATAATAAAAATAATAATAATAATAATAATTCAGTGTTCAATTTTCTAGTACATAAAATAGATCAGCAATAAAGCAATTGAACAACTCATCAGAAACAGGAGGGCACAATACCACAAAATGCCATATTTTCATTGTGAAAAGCTTAACTTGGATTACAATTATTATTCAAAAGTACTGTATTTTCCGAAATTCAAATTTACAGCTCGGTGACCCTTTAACGGAATTGGGTAAATTGTTACTTTCTCTACTTAGTACACAGTACAGAGGTAGAGAAGATACTGCATTCCAACCAAAACATTTGACATCAGGAATTTACTGGAAATACACCTTTTAGAATCACCTGCATAAAAACAGAAACGTTTTTAGAAAAGGTACGCATGTATTCGAGTGACTGTGAACACGATAACTTAAAAACGAACATTTGTTGAAATACCATTATATTTAATTATAACTTTATATTTAATTCAACATCTTCCAAGGATGGGCATGCAGATTTTCAGGAAAATGTCTCCATCCTAAACTCTCCTTTGCATGGAAACATGCTTTTTCTCAAAAATGGCTTCAACGACTTTAATTAGAATATTAAAGATAACTACATGTAAATAAAATGTACTTTCGGGGAATAGCCTCTGAAGCCCTTTTCATTCTGAATTACTTCTGTAAACACTAACAAACTTAAGCGATATACAAAAATATGCTACACAAAAAGCGACACACAATTTATGCTATATACATTTTTTTGTAGAGCTTGCGATTTCCGAGCTTTTTAATACTGCTTGTTTAAACTTTACAACAGTTAAACTTTTCTCAAACATGAATTCCTCATGCGTTTCATATCGTTTATGTTTTACTCTTGGCCATGGAAAGAGAACGGAATTTTAATATCAACCGCATAGTGACAGCTTTAAAAAGATTTGACTATCACTTTAGCCTAGTGTATTCCCTTATTTCGCTTCTACTTATAAATAAGTAATAAGACAAGATCTGATAATGGTTGTCTCAATTAGCATGATGTAGATAAAACAATAGCTACTCTTTTGTAGGAATAGTTTTGTTTGCAGAACATATAGAGAAAGCCCTGCGAATGGAACTCATGTTTCTTTTGTAGAGTTTAAATGTTTTAGCTACCGAAATATATAAAACAATAAGTTGATTTCAATTTTTACTTACTCTATAACGTACATACTAGGAAGAGAGGGAAGATATTACATTCATTCAAAAATCTCATATGGAGATTTCACCGAAAATATATACTTTGAGGACTCCAAATTAAAGAGAGGTAGTTTTAGAAGACAGTTCCCTGTGTATGTTCTCTCTCTCTCTCTCTCTCTCTCTCTCTCTCTCTCTCTGTCTCTGTACATCATAACTCAAAAATGGAAAGTTGAATTTATGTTTAATATCTTCCAATGATCGGTCACGAAAATTTCCTGAAAATCCTACCACAGCCAACCATGCTTGCATGAATATTTTTCGAAATGTTGTACTCAATGAAAAATTACTGTAGTGGCTATTTTGTTTAAAATACTACGTTAAAGACATTTATGTTAGGAATAAAATGTATGTAATGCATTTTTTTGAGATTAGGTTGTGACCCTGTTTATTTTATGATCATGTATTAGTGGTAAATGTTAAGCAATTGACGAAAACATACTACACAAAAAATGAAACACACATTTTTACTTTCTCTACACGTACTATGTACATAGTGTATGGAGAAGGTATTGTATTCCACCCAAAAATTCGATACCGAGATTTCACCGGAAATACACGTTTTGGGCCACCCTGAATCCAAAAAAGTATTTTTGGAAAAAGGTCTGTATGTGTGTGTCTTGGACAGCATAGCTCAAAAACGAAAAGACCGTTAAATACCAAACTTGGTATTTAAGTTTGGTATCTTCCAAGGATGCGACACGAAGATTTGCAAGAAAATCCCCCCACCCCCAACTACCCTTTACATGGAACTTTTTTCGAAATTTTTGATTTTCTCAAAAATGGCTCTCACGATTTTGATTAAAATGTCGTATATTAAAGATATTTACCAGACAAATAATATGTATATCTTGAATTTTCTGGGAATAGCCTCTGAAGACTATTTTGGAGGAATTTAGCTAAACCGTAAGAAATGGACAAAAACTTACCACACAAAAAATGTAGAGCACATTAAAACACACAATTTGTGTTATATGATTTTTTTCGAGGAGTTGATCGTTTTTCAGATATTCCTTGTTTTTGGTTTCAGATTTGAAAATCGTATACTTTTCTCATACAGGAATTTGTCAATTCGTGTCCATACAAACAAAGGAACTTCAGTCACCTAATAACCAGCTTTGACTTCACTTTAACCTATGATACTCCCATATTTCGCTTCTACTTACAAGGAAGCAAGTAATAGACTATTTCTGCTAGTTTTTTCTCGATTAGCTTGGTATAAATAGAAGAATAAGCTTATTAACAATAATTTGTTACACTGAAGTAGAGAAAGTCATGTGAATGGAACACATCAGATTTTTATTTTACAAATACCTCCTTTGTGACATAAGCCATTTTCAAGATATTTGCTATTAATTGTTCGAACGATTCAATATTTTTTCGTTATTTTAAGGTCCTGTCAATTTTCACTTGTTCCTCTCAATTGCATGGAAAGACTATGGAATTAAGACTAGCATTCTTTAACATAACTCTTGGAAATTGTTCATTAAAGAGGATTCCCGGGACACTTAATAAGTATAATTCAAAGTAATGTTTTGAATTAGAGATACCAATAAAGTGAGCATCAATTCAATAATAACCAAGCAAGGAGTCAAACTAGGTTGCCCACTGTCCCCTGTAGTGTTTAATTTATAATTTTAGATATTATAGTTTCAAATTTTTCTCAGTAATGTATGCCTCTGCAACTTTGCTGACCTTTGTAGTAGGTACATTATATACTCCTCATATTAGTTATTTTTGGTAATTTTATTAACTGTTTATTGGGGAAACAAAAGCAAAATTTCAAGTGATAGCTTTAAAATTGCTTCGTAAGGAGCATTTTAAGTGCTGAAAAAGAAGGTAAGCACTACAGACGAGCAAAAACATTTGAAGTCTGGCCCGCATATATCCTATTCCCTGGTAATGGGTATTTAATTTGAAATATTGCTCCTCAATTTTTTTTAATCCGATATAAATAATGTTTGTACGAGAATGAACTTGACTATTCATAGGCTAACTAGCTAAAAATTGACCATATGACAATTTTTGCCCAAATTTTACCGATTTATCCTCTTAATACCATAAAATATATTGAATAATGTATAATGCTTAGTCGTGGGCTATATATTGACTATATCAAATGTTGGAGTAGTTGATTACTACACTGTTACAGTATACAGTCCTATTTATGCATCGTGACTTCTTTTGTTTTTTCCCTAAACACATACAGCTCAGCTGTTCAAACACAGCCCGTCGTGCGATCTGCAAAATACAGAAAATACCCTTGTCTTTTTATAAACACGATAACAATTTTGTAGTAAATGCATGATAATCCTTTATTGTAAGAAATCTTAGGTTTGAAAATGTCTTAAATGTATTTTTTACCAACTGCTTTATTGCAATAGTTTTTGCGTATTTTCCAAAATTTGTGATCTTCTGGAATCCAATAACTGAAGATAATTTCAATTTAATAATATTTTTACCTGCAAGAGTTGTTCGGTGCCATTTGCAACTGCTTTATTGCAATAGTTTTTGTGTATTTTCCAAAAGTTATGGTCTTTTGGAATCCAACAACTGAAGATAATTTAAATGTAATAATAGTTTTACCTGCAAGAGCTGTTCGGTGCCATTTGCTCGCACAGTTTCGTTAGCACTTGCAGTCAAGAAGTACTGCAAATCATTGCATGGACTAGTGATACTCGCCAGTTGCAAATCTACGAATCTGATCCCATCTGGCTTTCCGGTAGACGAATATCGAAACATAATATTATTCACCCAGAGGTCGCCATGAGAGAGAACCAGAAAATCATCTGCTTCATGTTCATCAAGAGACTTCTGCAGCAGCGTGAGTATGTTGCTATCGGCGAGGGTTGAAATCTTGGCTGAGTATTTCTCCAAGCCATCTAGTGTCTTCAATTCCTCCACTAAAGTTCTCAGCATACCTTCAAAAAACAAACCAATGGTTTTTATTTGCCAACATCTCTTTTTGATGAAACGTTTTGTTTAGAAGTTATAGATTCATGCATAAGTGGAAAGTTTATCAAAGTTTGGAAATTTTGTATTGTTGAACCTTGAGACTTGTGAGCACATTTTCAGCGTATTTGAGTATTAAGTTTCTGAAATTTCAACTGAAGGAAAATGTATTTCTTGTTTGTAAAATATTTGCTCAATTATATACGACATTGAAAGTCACTGCTGAAAACAAAATTTTGGCATAAAACGATGACACTTTTATGGAAAAAAAAATCCAAGTGCATTACATAAGTTGGATGGTTCTCTAACTAGTGCTAAAATTTTGAGGAGCGTCCTGACCTCAGGAATTTGTACCTGTGGTGGCAGAACCTAATAAGATGGTATAAAAGTAAGTTCAAATCTGGCTAGTTGATAAACTAATAAGTCACTAAACCCGTAAAATATTAAAATTATGTGCTGCTTTTATATTTCATAATATTAAGAAAGTGTATATATATATATGTTTGTATAAAATCAACCAAGTCCGCTTTATGCTTCCACTTTATTATAGTAGTGTTTTATACTGAAATGTTTTAAGTGTGCTATTTGAACACCGCATATTAAATCAGCAGACTGTCTTGTTTTTGTTCAGATTCTGCACCAGCAGGATCAAAAGAACTACGATTTGTTTCAGCAACACATAAAACAAATCAAACGTTACAAGTTTGCCCATAATTTCATTTTTAGGAATATTTCATAACAATGATTCGTTTATAATATTTCTAGTGTGATTTTATTTTACATAGATTCCATTTTTCTACACTTCTGCTAAAATAGTTCAATTTTTACTAAAATTCAATATTTAATACAATTATTTTAAATATCTGTATAAACCTTTACCTAAAATTCACCCTTAATCACAATTTATAATATTGGTTTGGTCACCACTCTCCCTGAAACTGGTCTCCCAATTTCGAAATCATGTCCGCCACTGAATGAGGCGGTCCGAAGCAGCAATGAAGAAGTAGTTGAAGAAGGGTAGGTAATGGGTGACTCAGTGAAGAAAGGACGGCTTTAAGTGAGTGGCTCTGACTAGCTATCCCCCCCCCCCCCCATTTCTGAACAGATGGGCAAGGAAAGTCAGTTAAAACTTCATATTTTCATAGCGGAAATTCATATCCCTGTTTAGTATACTTTGATCCATATATTGATTCCATAAATTAACCTATTCATATAATAAAAGCGATAACAAAATGTTTCTAGCAATCTTCAATTTTGGGTAAATCAACGATGTTGGCTCTAGGTATAAATGTATTTTTAAAACAATTGTTTGAAAGCATGAATACATATGTGTAACGTGAGTATCTTTTTACTGAAAAACAGCTAATAGCTAATTCAGCACAAAGCTCTGATATGTTGACATTAATAACTCTAATTTGGGCTTTATACATGTTATACCTATACCTTTCAAAGCCTGACATTTTTAGAATGAAGTATTACTGTGTTAAAACGCCGGTTTTTGCAATTCTACCCTTATGATTAAACGTCTTATATTATTTGGAAACAGATAAGTGGGCGTATATAACATTAGCATATTTGAAAAGGCATTTGACGGAGTGGACAGGAGGAAACTCATGGAGCTTCTGCAGAAAACTGATGTGGTCTGGAAAGAGAGAAGGTGATATATGAATCAAATTAACACAATAAGAACAGTAGCTAGAGTCAATGAGGAGATTAGAATAAGGAGAAGCATAAGATAGGGATGCACGTTATCTCCCACACTGTTTAATATGTAACTGAAATATTTAGTAAAGATTTTTTTCACAAAGATAAAAGTTAATACGAGAAGTAGAATAAAGTAAAGATTGGCGAATATGGCAAAACATTTTAAGGTATATACTAACAGGCATCACTGACAACGATCAGAATAGATATAGAGCGTTATCGGAGGGGACTCAGATGCGATCCAGGGAGAAATCCACTACAGGGCGCTTAAGGGAGAAGAGAGCAGGCGATAGGAGATAATCGGACGGCCGGAACCAGAATAACGATTCAGCAATTACAGAGTCCCTACAGTTTCCAGAGAGACATGGCAGTCGAACAGGAGACCACGAATCTCCGAGAAGGTACAATGACCCCCGGTAATAAGCTGAAGCCGAGGGACCGGGGAATTTCCACAAAGAGCATTTTTTTCCCTACCACGCTGCACCGAAACACTAGTGCCGATAATTCTAACCTGAAACAGACCAACTGGGATGAAGGATTAATGAAATGTTTACTGCGACTACAGAGAGACAGAACATTTAGAGATGACATAAATCACTCCAATATTTACTGACAACCTGGGGAAACGCTGAAAAAAAAATGGATCAAAGTGGGCAGTCGCCGAAACTCGAGAAACCATCCGATTTCAGGTCGCACGTGTTATCGTGGCGCCACTTCGCTCGATAACATTGAAATACCATTAAGCATAAATGTTAATATGTAACACTATAACTTAAGAATTTGTAGAGTAAATCGGTAGCTTTAGTTATTTGAAAGTGTAACAACAGTACTTTAAAAAAGAGGATAACAGTGGCAAGGGAAGCTTTTAATAATTACAAATAAAACAGAATTGGAAATAAAATGATTAAAAGGTAGTCCCTTAAAGTATGTACTAAACAAGAGATTAGTGAAGTGCTTTATGAAGAATGTGGCTTTGCACAATGCAGAGACCTCTCCTTGCAACGAAACAGGAAAAACAAAACTAAAAACAAACAACAGAAAACGATTGAATTATTTTGAAATGTGGGTATGGAATGTACCGTCTAAATGGAGTGAGAAAATAAGCCATTATAGGAATACAAACAATAGGTGATGGATGGAAGGGTGTAGGTTGGGAGGGACAAAGAGAAGGAATAAAGGAAGGAATGCTGAAACATATCAGAAAAACATTGTCCGAAACATTTGCTGATAAGAAATGATTGCTTAAAGTACACTGACAGGAATGGCGAATAGGAAACAATATCAAGGTTGAACAACATAGTAAAGGATATTGTGATATACAGATAAATATTTGAATATAAATAAATATATCTTTAGGTATTGTTGGGGTGACCATTACAGCATAGCTTCGGTTATAGAATAATTGCGTTTTGATTGGCTGGTTTTGGCCTCGCTGTAGGGTGGGGGAAGTTTTAGAAGCCGTTGGTTTAGCGCCATTTGGGAGTCGTTAGCTAGCCACGCATGAGTAGAGACTGTTCAGCTCTCCGCCAGTATGGATATGTATAGAGAAGCCCAACAACACATGTAATATGTAAGAAAGGAATGTAATAAAATTATTATGATATTGGTTGAATACATTTATTTGAAATGAAGCCAGTGTTAACTTTGGCAGATTAGTTTCCTGGTCCTCTCCATGTTTTAGTCAAAAGTTGTTATGTTGCCCCATCTGAGCGCGTTCCCGAGTCATGAACATGCGTAAATATCAGTAAATGTTTAAATATTATGTGGCTCATGACAAATGCAGCATTAATTATTGTAATGCGGATATGACGAGAAAAAAGGGAAGATGTGCAGTTTTCTGTGCAGAAAACTAAGATTAGGTTCGTGGATGCACTCACCGGTAAACAGCTTCTCCTTTCTCTCTTTGCCATGAGCTTCCCCGAATATGCTCGTCTGAAACACAGAGAAGTCCATAGTTTTGAGCTCCATTAGAAGAACACTAGTGGCGTGGTATCGTGCCAGTGTGCGGAGAACGAGGGAGCAGTGGTCCAGGTCCAGACCAAGATGTCGAGGTGCCATCATGAATCCTCCTTGTTGCAAATCTTCCATCATCAGCACTCCGGGAGTTGCGTACACAAAATACGCTCCAAATGGTTCTAGATCTGAAAAAAAAACAGCGCGAAAAATGTAGGTACAATAGAAATATTCCAAAAAGTATCCATCTCTGGTTAAAAAAAAAAAAAAAAAAAAACTAGCTGCCAATTTATCGCAGAAAAATTATCACTTGTACCAGCGGTCATTTGGGCCACTGCCCTTATTTGACGTGTGCAAATATCCCTTCCTTTGCAGAACTCAACGAGCTATTTCAAATTGAAACTGACCCATAAGAGAGGCACTGGCAATGACCATTCGCTCACCGTCTCCGCTGATAAACAAGGGGGTAAAACTAAGTTCGATGTGCCTCCTGAATTATCAAGGCAATGTGATTTTACACGATGGTGCGTCAGTTCATTTCAGTTAGATAGTGCGTCATTTCATGAATGATAAATTCCCGCATAGATGAATGGTCAAGGAGTCATTGTAAGGGCTACAGGTTCTCCTGATTTGAATTCAATGAATTTCTTACTCTAGGACATTTAAAACCCTTGATTATGAGAGAGCGTAACCACACTCGATTTTACCAAATACGAAACATTGCAGGAATTTGCAACTGAGTGTGTATATGTATATATAGCATGAAATGCGAGATTAGGCTAATATCGGAGTAGGGGGAAGCCACTGCGAACAATTTCTTTAATTTTTAAATTTATCTCACCAATAAAGTATCATCAGACCAATGTTCATATGAACTGTTTCTACTGTTTTGACATTGGGAGGATGTTTCCGAAATATGTTTGAACAATAAAGGTTCAGCTTGTATTTTCGTTATATGTTCGTCCGGTTTGCTAAAATTAATTAACGGATGAAAATTACGAGTGTGTCGAAATCTTAATAGATTTAATATGTAAGAAGGGAAGAAAAATCTATTGAGCTGACTCTTCCAAATGCATCACAAAATAATAACAATAATAATAGCAATAATTACATGATAAAGTTCGAGCATAAAATAATTTTAATGGAGAATTCAGTGCTCAGATAAAAATGTTACTATAATATTTTAGTTAGTAAATAATTACATGTGCTAAGTGTGTGTTATATTGCTTCCAACTTATAAATAACTACATTTGTGATAAGAACTCACCTGGCATAACCCTCTTCAGCAGTGCATACATATCCGGCAGAGCAATACTAAGCATTTTCATTTCTCTGTCAAACAACGTAGACGTCGTTGTTTCATTGGCTTTGGGTGCTGCGCTGCTCTTAAGGCGTTTGATGATGACGGTCAGAGGCTCTGTCTGCTGCTGGCATTTCACAACTACTCTGTACATGTCGCTGCAATAATTATCGCCCTTGTTGGTGGCGATCTCGGAGGTGAATTCAATGACGTTTAATTTGGATTCCTTGAGCCACTCTCTTAGTGCCCTCTCCATAAATTCTTTGTCAGGCCAGCTTTCTGTTGGCCGATCATCCATTACCACTTCTGACGACATTGCAGAACTGCAACAAAATACTATGAATTATAGGTGATTTTAGCTCGCTTGCGTATTGGTCATTGCTTTTTATCTACAGCTATCATATTAAGAAGGAACCAGCTCCCGTTTATATGCACTGTAGAAAACATTTGTCCGTCCGTCATATGTTGCTGAAGTGTGTTCGTATAGCACATATTTGAGACCCAACAATTTAAGTTATCTATTTTACAACTCCATATTTTACTAACCATTTGTATAGGTACTGCAGTATGGTAATAAACATTTCTTTTAGGAATAAAACTAATCTATAACTAATGCTGACTGAACATGTCTGGAGTTTTATTTTGTATGAGATACGGAAGTCTTACATTCAAAGCGAAAATTTATGTCCAGATTTCACTAATATTCAAAAACCCAGTATTGGAGAAAGTATAAAGACAAACAATGAAGTAAATATATGCGTAAGCTTTCACGGCTGGTATCCATAGTTTTATAATTTAAAATTTCCGGACTGTTTTGCAAAGCATGGGCACTGGTACAGCCATACTTCTAACCAGAGGGCCGCGGGCTCTACCGCCTCATCAGCGGAGATCCCGAATTCAATGTGCACGGACCGAGCCTTCCCGGTTCGCAAGCTGGACGTTCTCGACACAATCACTAAAACATTCCATTTCATCTAGACCTCTTGGTTGTCAACGAACTGGATTCTATCTTCATGCCAATCGAGATAAACATTAGCAGAATGTTCTTGTTACTTAGTTCCTTATAAGTAGAAGAGAAATAAAGGAATACGTTTTGCTAAAGATAGTCAAATGTTTTAAAGGCTGTCGTTATGCGATTGTCATTGCAAATTGCTTCTTTTCTTGGCCAGGAGTAGAACAAAAGAAAAATGGACACTTTCTGTCTGAGAAAAGTGCAAGTATTTTTACAATTGAAACCAATAACAAGGAAATCTTGGAAACGGTTACCTCCAGAACAAAAATGTAGAGGACATAAATTGTGTGTTTTGACGAGATCTACATATTTTGCAGTAAGTTTTTGTCTATCTCTTATGGTTAAGCGGTTAAGCAAAATTCGGCAAAATTCAATCGGAATAAAGAGGTCTTCAGAGGCTATTCCCAGAAAAATCAAGATATACACTTTATCTGTGATGTAAATATCTTTAATATACGGGATTTTAATAAAAATCGTTAAGCCGTTTTTGAGGAAATAAATTTTTTTGAAATTTTTCCATGTAAAGGATAGTTTGTGATGGGGGATTTTTTTTTTTAAATATTCGTGCCACATCCTTTGAAGATACCAAACCTAAATGCCAAGTTGGGTGTTTAGTGGTCTTTTCGTTTTTGAGCTATGCTGTCCAGACACACACACACGCACACGCACACACAAACAGACCTTTTTCCAAAAATGAAGAGAAAGTAAAAAATGTAAATTCAATAATTTTATGAGAAATATATTATATCCATGCGCTGTGTGACATGCGTGCACTTTGACTTGAGCGCTAGTTTTATGGGGAAGCGAGGAAGAAGGGCTTTCTTTCTGCAGTGTTGTCAACCAAAGAACTTTTGAGGCCTGCAGCTATTGTACTGAATAGATTATCTAATTAACCTAGAATATTAAACAAAAGACAGCGCACGTGCATCTGCGTCAACTCTGGGAACTACAGACAGAATAAAACCTTAGCATTGAAACTGCTAGAAAGCGTTTGAACGTTGTCGCTCTGCTCTGTATGCGAAATTGCGCGAAACCTACCGAATGAAGATGGGAGCCGAACACCCAATTGTAGCTTCAGGTGGAGCGAGTGTTTAGACTTTATATCGCCACCTTAAAATAACCTCTTGTGGTGTGATAACACGTTACCTGACACCAAAATTGTTTTTATTGTTCTTAGTGAATATAAGGAATTTAATGTGTCGTCAGTCTTTTTTTTTTTAAACTGTCCGGGTTTTTAAAGTACGATCTGGTCATTCTATACAGGATGGGTGGTGAATAAGTGTAAATATTATTATCTGCGTTTGAGAACGATGTGATGATTCAGTATTTGCAGTTTTTTTCGTTATTTTCTAGAGTTATATTTATGAGGAGATTTTCCCAATGTTTTAAGATGAAAATTTATTCCTATCTCAGAATTCGGTTATTTACGTAATAGGTCACACTGTGGCCCTCCCATACCCTCTGCCCTTTGTGCTACCCGACTGATGTGTGTAAATACAACAGACATAGCCCAAGGTCACACAAAACACACAAGACTCTAAAATGTGTGCATAGATTATGTCCGCTTACTAAGTGTACAAAATGAATTACACTTAGGTGTTCTAAATATCGAATTATTTGCACTTATTCACCTTCCACTCTGTAAAAATGTTCTTACCGTCTGACACGCGCCCTTCCTCTTGCGGGTCTTGCAACACACTGCCGGTGCCGTTCGGACTCTTCCGCTGCCGCTAGCCAGCCTATCCCAATATTTCGTGACGCAACAACTGGTGAAACATAGCCTTGGTTTCTTCGCGTCTCATTCATCAGGTGTACCAACCTTCACTCTCGTTTACCTTACATCAATTGCAATTATTAAAACTCCAGATATGTTATATTAAACGTTGACAGTTTAGCTCAACTTAATTAAAGCGCCAAAGCAATGACTGAGATTAGGCAATTTGAACCACTCACGGGCATCTGACCGGAGCGACATTGTCAAACCATCTTACCACAACTGATGTTCATTCTTTGAAATCTTGTCGCACCTGACGTCGCTTGTTTAATCTTCTGTCTTGGTTACTAGTAACAAGGTGATAATCCAGTCAGCCAACCTTCACTTTTAATAACTGTCAGTTCCACAATTGTACCTTTAATCAAATATTTATTTAACGTTTTTTCCAGTTCATAATGTATTTAGTTAAAAAAAACAGCAAAAATAATCATTATTTGTATTTCTTATGTATGAGATGGGTACAATAACCTCAAATAAAATAACGTTTTGTTTCCATTTCATGTATTACTTGTTAACAGCTGAAATAAAATAATTTTTCTCAATTTCTATTGTTGCTGCTGATATTCGCACATTGGGTGTAGGCATGGTCAGCCGTATAACTCAGGAGGCAGAGAAGAAAGAAGAGAAAAAACATAAACATGGTCGAATTAGCCATCAACCATTTGAGAGCTAATGTATTATAATCATAACCTGACAAAATCTCCCTTCCTATATTATAAATGATTAATAATCTATTTCGTTGAATTGTCTTATGAAATACAACTCGTGTTTTTATCTCTTAGGACACTTCACTCCCGTCGCTTTGCTCGTGAGTTATCGATAAGTCGTGGTATTACTTAGGATTATAATTTAGGATTCTACTGAATCTTGTAAGCGTGGCTGTCAGATAAACATACAGAGTCCCCAAAATTCGATGCACAATATCTTGTAACAAGTGTAGGCTCACTGTAGAAAGGTCGCCATGCAATGTCAACGTTTGATTTTGTTTCGGGTATTGCCTTCTCAACTATTTATATCCAGTAAATAGAGAAAGTATTGCATTCCACCCAGAACTTCGATACCGGTATTTCATTAGATTCCAATTTTGAATTCCATTGAATTAAAGTACCAGCATTTTAGAACACGATCTCTGTGAATGTGTGTTAACAGTATAACTCAAAAAATCTGATGTGATCCATTCACATGACTTTCTCTAGCTGCTTCGCAAACAAACCTTTTGTTCAGAAGATTATACTTTTATTAATCATGCTAATCAAGATAAACATAAGCAGAATTAGTCTTATGACTTACTTCCTTGTAAGTAGAAGGAAAATAAGAGATTGCACAGGCTAAAGAGATAGTCAAATCCTTTAAAAACCGGTCGCTATGTGAAACAATAGAAATTCCATTCTCTTTGCTCATTTTCTTTCCAGGAGCAAACAAACGAGAAACGAGAAGAAATATGTCTTCCCGTTTGAGAAAAGTTTAAGTAGCTTAAAATTGAAACCAATAATCTGGAATACTTCGAAATGGTTAACTAAAAAAAAAAGGGGGTGGGGAAATTACGTTAACTGTATGTTTTAATGGGGTCTACTTTTTTGTGCAGTAAGTTTTTGTCTAACTCTTATGGCTTACCTTATACAAGTCACCCAGAATGAAGAGGCTATTTCCAAAAAATTCAAGATATAGATTTCGTTTGTTATAAAAAATATCTTAAACAAAATCGTTAGAGCCATTTTTAGAGAAAATTAAAATAAAAAAAGGACCATGTAAAGGGGAGTTGGAGCGGGGAATTTTCTTGAAAATCTTCGTATCGCATCCGTGGAAGATGCAAAACTTATATACCAATTTTGATATTTAACCGATTTTTAGTTTTTAAACTATGCTGCTCGCAGACACACACACACACACACACACACACACACACACACACTCGGGCATGTTTCTAAACATCCTTCTTTTGTAATCAGGGGGTCTCAGAGCATATATTTCAGATGAAATCTTGATATCGAATTTTTGGATGCAATACAATGCCTTCTCTAAGCCTACACTATGTACATAGTACGTGTAGAGAAAAGTCAGATAAGTAATAAGCTTTATATTTAAAGGTTTAAATGATAGACATGGAGGGGGAACCTCTCGCATGCCTACAAGAGAACGGGATGAGGTGATGGAACCATAGGTCACCAGACCGCAGAGAGGTAGACCACCAAGCCCAACCTGCCGACCTAGCAGCCACGTGATATCCACGCGGAGTAATATTTTCATTGATCATGCAACCGCGCCAACTGCCCGCAATGCCATACACCACGAACCTGGAAGCACACTTATGTTACCGCTTCACTCGCATGTAAAATAACTTCTTATTATTAAGAAAATACAATTTTATTTATTCTTAAATATACTTTTTGTCTTGACTTATTTTATCTCTCTCTGCTAATTAAGCAAAAGAAATTTCAGTTTCACGGTCTTCTTAACAGTGCTACATCATTCCCCTGCAATAACCACGTTACATTTAGTAGCTTATGCAGGATACTTGAAAACAAATAAAAGTACAAAAATATATGTACCATATAGATATAATAAGCGAAATAATGAAACAATAAGACTTAATCACTAATGACTGGTTAATGAAATATACACTATCAATATATTTGGCAGGAAATCGAACAGTTCTTCATCTCCTAGAAGACCTTTTTTTCTTGGCTCATAAATTAATTAAATTGAGTTTTATTTATGGACACTCTTTAACTGCTGCGTCACATTCTATAGTGGGCGTGAAAGACCATTTAAACTCAGAGGCATCTTTATCAGGCTTAGGGTTCTTTTATGTACCGTAAATTTACGACACGGGACCAACGGCTTTATTTCACTTTCCAAGGAAACCATGCTAAGGATTTTACTCCGAAAAAAAAAAAACCCTCCGCCGGTTTTGAACCCGCGACTTTGGGAACCACCGGTTGGACTTCGGAAGAGGACTTTCTTGTCTCTGGTCAGTATTATGAATAGGACTATGGTGGTAAACAGAAGCTGGCACAGAGATTGGAAAGCTTCATCATCTGCTAAAAGATACGCGGGCACGAGGCTATATAAGACTCGATTTCTACCCTTGATATCAATCCTTGTCCACAACAAGGAATGGTCCATCGATAAGACTTTTAAGGCTCTTCTTACTCTGGTTCTCCTTAGAAACAGATGTGAGGTAGAACCAAGAAAATAAACTTTTATTTAGTCTTAAATAAGTAACAGTTTTTGTTTTGACAATATTTTATATCTCTCTGTGATGAGATCCACATGTTTAATATTGTAAGTTTTTGTCTATCAAGAGATAGAAGGGCTTACCAGTTATGTAAATGTCCTTTAGAATGGGATGGACTTCAGAGGCTATTTCTAGAGGCTCACCTGTTGCCTGTTGAGGAGCAGACGGACTCTGGATCAATGACAGTAACCAGGGTAGATGGTCAGCCCGTTACCTGGTATGAGAGTAAGGAGACTGTAAAATGGATGAAAAAAGGTGATTATGATGCCAGTGGTAGAAAGAATGGCGGGGAAACCGCAGAACCCGGTGAAAACCCGTCTAGCCACTGCTTTGGAAAGGGTCCCATTACATGGTATTACAATATTTCAATATTTAAATGATGTTATACGCTGAATGTCACTATTCGGCTTGTTTATCTATATTGTTGCATAATGTTATTTCTGTGAATTCGAATTCATATTTTTGATCAAAAGAAAGCGACACGAATCTCCAAATTTAGCTGCTTGGATAGACTTTTTTGTAGTGTTTACGCCCGCTTTTGATACAAATGGCACCGCGAGCGATGGCACTGATGATACATGGAATAAAGATGGAACGCCAGTGGAATGAGATGACGGGGGAAACCGGAGAACCCGAAGAAAACCCGCCCCTGCGTCGCTTTGTCCACCAGAAATTTCACATGCTGTTGCTAGGGATCGAACCCGGGCCACCTAATTGAGAGGTGAGTGGTATAACAACTCGGCCACGGTGCATGCTCATTTATCGGTGCGAATATGCAAGAACTTTATCACTAAGGAAGAAAATACGGCATATTCCTTTTGCTGGCCTTTTTTTCGTGCTCAGTCAAGATATTATTTTAATTGAAAGTAAGCAAATTCTGTTGCAAATTTATTTCAATAATGCTTATTTACCTTCACCGAATGAAGTCCGATAAGTAGTAAAACACGTGTCAAAGGAGAAAGAACAAATGCTCATTTGAGGGTCAGTAGGTAAAATTTGTAACTTTTAAATTCAAATGGGTTTAAATTTTGTGTAACAGTTGCAGGAGTCTTCCGTATAAATTTGATTACAATTAAGTAGCATTTAATATATGCATAGACATGCTTACCCGTGCAAAAATTCTGCCTATGTGGTTTGCCCTGCGGCTCCCCAAAGACACTCCGACGGAACACGGAGAAGTCGATGGATTTGCTCTCCATAAGAAACACACTAGCAGCATAGAAATGAGCTAAGGTACGGAGAACAAGAGAGCAGTGCTTCAGGTCCCGACCAAGAAGTCGTTGGGCCATTCTAAATCCTCCAGGTTGAGATCCAGGTCGCCAACACGCCTCGTGTTGAGTAGACATAGCCAGCTCCAAACGGTTCCACATCTGTTACAAAATATTTCTGTAATTTATTACAATGCATACTTAATTCGTTTATAATAGATATACTTCCTTATTTTGTAAAGCGTCTGTCCATTAAAGTTAACTTACTGCATTTCAATCAAAATTGCTTTTAATAAAAAATCTAATGTGTTCCATCCACTTGACTTTCTCCACTTCTCTGTAACAAATTATTCTTAATAAGCTTATTCTTCTATCTACTTCATGCTAATCTTGATAAACCTAATCAGTTAGATCGTTATAAGTAGGAAGAAAATAAGGTGATACCTAGGCTATGCCACATGTTTTAAAATGTGGTTGCTATGGGATTGGATTCCGTTACTTTGCATGGCCAGAAGATGACAAATTCCGGAATGTGAAAACTTTATAACAAGAAATATCTCTAAAACGGTAAATTCCACGAAAGAAATCTATATGACATAAATTGTGTGTTTTAACAAGGTCTAAATTTTTTCTGCGATACATTTTTGTCTATCTCTTACGGTTTACGAGTTCACAATATTCAGCAAAATTCATCCATAATAAAAAGGTCTTAAAGGCTATTCTCATAAAATTCTAGATGTATATTTTATTTGCTATATAAAGGTATTTAATATACGGTATTTTAATAAAAATCCTTACAGCCATTTTTGAGAAAATCAACATTTTCGAAACTATTTACATGTAAAGGGTAGTTTGGGGTGGAGGGATTTTTCTCAAAATCTTCGTGTCACATCCCTTAAAGATACTCAACATAAATACCAAGTTTGGTATTTTACTGACTCATTGTTTTGGGGTTATCGTGTTCACGGACACACACACACACACACACACACGTACACGTACCTTTTCCTGAAAATGCTTTTTTTGGATACAGGGAACTTAAAACGTGTATTTCCGGTGAAATCTCGGTATCGATTTTTGGGTGGAATGCAATACCTTCTCTATACACTATGTACATAGTACGTGTAGAGAAAGTAAAAACAAAAACAACTCCTTGGCACTACAGTTCTAGGGGATAAAGACCCATTTCACGGGCACTAGAATCTCTGGTTCCCTCCACATATATTGGGTAGAGTGCATAATGAAGAAGTGCACGTCTGTGATCAACTGATTTCATAGCCACTCTCCCAAGCTGGGGTGGAATCAGCCCTTTATCATGTGTCCTAGGACCTCAAGAGGCTGAATGCAGATCTCTCCATGGTTAGAAGCCTTCATAAAAACATCAATTTTTATAATCCGGATTTAAAATTCTAAGATAATTCAAGAGCTGGAGGCATGGGTTGGGCCACGATGTATATTATTGCATGTTCGCACTTGTATTTAACATTCACCGAGAACATTCGAAGAATCAATCAATTCTGTACCTGATTTGGGGACAGAATTACCAAAATAGGACATTCCATTCAAGATTATTTAGTGGAAAATTATATAAACTCCGAAGAGTGTTTTACACCAGCGACATCGGCAATTTAATAATCACATTCAAATATATTTAGGAAGTATCAAGCATACATACATACATACATACATACATACATACATACATACATACATACATACATACATACATACATACATGCATGCATACATACATACATACATGCATGCATGCATACATACATACATACATACATACATACATACATACATACATACATACATACATACATACATACATACATACATACATACATACATACATACATACATACATACATACATACATACATACATACATACATACATACATACATACATACATACATACATACATACATACATACATACATACATACATACATACATACATACATACATACATACATACATACATACATACATACATACATACATACATACATACATACATACATACATACATACATACATACATACATACATACATACATCCACACATACACACATACACACATACACACATAACAATCATTTACAACAACCAGCAAGTAGGTCAATCAAAAAATCGCAAACAGCTTAGTAGATATCAATAGCTTATTGAAATCGTACAATAACACCAGTTGGAACAAATTAAATCTAAACACTTTTTGAACACTTCGTTCAACACTTTTTGAACACTTCGTTCGACACCTTTTTAACACTTCGTTCGACACCCTTTGAACACTTCGTTCGACACCTTTTGAACACATCGTTCGACACCGTTTGAACGCATCGTTCGACATTTTTGAACACATCGTTCGACACCTTTTAAACACATCGTTCGACACCTTTTGAACACAAAGTTCGACACCCTTTGAATACATCGTATGACACCATTTGAACACATCATTCGACACCGTTTGAACACATTGTTCGACACCATTTGAACACATCGTTCGACACCATTTGAACACATCGTTAGACACATTTGAACACATCGTTCGACACCTTTTGAACACATCGTTCCATACCATTTGAACACATCGTTACACCATTTGAATACATCGTTCAACACCATTTGAACACATCGTTCAACACTTTTTGAATACATTAATTACCACTTTTTGCATACACCGTTTAACATTTTTTGAACACATCGTCGTACACCTTTTGATCTGAGCACTTTCTGAGCTGAACACTTTCTGAACACATCGTCGAACACTTTTTGAACTGAACACTTTTTGAACACATCGACGAACACTTTTTAAACTTAACAATTTTTAAGCACATCGTTCAACACTTTTTGAACACATCGTTCGATACTTTTTGAACAAATCGTTCAACTCTATTTGAACACATCGTTCAACAATTTTGAACACTTTATGAACACATCGTCGAACACTTTATGAACACATCGTCGAACACTTTTTGAACACATCGTCGAACACTTTTTGAACACATCGTCGAACACTTTCTGAACTGAACACTTTTTGAACACATCGTTGAAGACCTTTTGTACTCTTCGTTTAACACTTTTTGAACACTTCGTTGAACACTTTTTGTACACATCGTTGTAAACTTTTTGGACACTTCGTTGAACACTTTTTGAGCAACTCGTTGAACAAATCTTTGAACACTTTGTTGAACACATCTTCGAAAACATCGTTCAACACTATTTGAACACATCGTTCAACACTATTTGAACAAATCAACGTTTTTAGAAAAGGTACGCATGTATTCGAGTGACTGTGAACACGATAACTTAAAAACGAACATTTGTTGAAATACCATTATATTTAATTATAACTTTATATTTAATTCAACATCTTCCAAGGATGGGCATGCAGATTTTCAGGAAAATGTCTCCATCCTAAACTCTCCTTTGCATGGAAACATGCTTTTTCTCAAAAATGGCTTCAACGACTTTAATTAGAGTATTAAAGATAACTACATGTAAATAAAATGTACTTTCGGGGAATAGCCTCTGAAGCCCTTTTCATTCTGAATTACTTCTGTAAACACTAACAAACTTAAGCGATATACAAAAATATGCTACACAAAAAGCGACACACAATTTATGCTATATACATTTTTTTGTAGAGCTTGCGATTTCCGAGCTTTTTAATACTGCTGGTTTAAATTTTACAACAGTTAAACTTTTCTCAAACATGAATTCCTCATGCGTTTCATATCGTTTATGTTTTACTCCTGGCCATGGAAAGAGAACGGAATTTTAATATCAACCGCATAGTGACAGCTTTAAAAAGATTTGACTATCACTTTAGCCTAGTGTATTCCCTTATTTCGCTTCTACTTATAAATAAGTAATAAGACAAGATCTGATAATGGTTGTCTCAATTAGCATGATGTAGATAAAACAATAGCTACTCTTTTGTAGGAATAGTTTTGTTTGCAGAACATATAGAGAAAGCCCTGCGAATGGAACTCATGTTTCTTTTGTAGAGTTTAAATGTTTTAGCTACCGAAATATATAAAACAATAAGTTGATTTCAATTTTTACTTACTCTATAACGTACATACTAGGAAGAGAGGGAAGGTATTACATTCATTCAAAAATCTCATATGGGAATTTCACCGAAAATATATACTTGGAGGACTCCAAATTAAAGAGAGGTACTTTTAGAAGACAGTTTATGAGCACATCGTTCAACACTTTATGAGCTCATCGTTCAACACTTTTTGAGCACATCGTACAACACTTTTTGAGCACATCGTTCAACACTTTATGAGCACATCGTTCAACACTTGTTGAATACATCGTTCGAAACCTTTTCAAAACATTTTTCAGCCTTATTTCAACACCTCGTTCAACACTTTTTGAACACCACGTTGAACACTTTTTGAACACATCGTCGAACACTTTTTGGACACATCGTCGAACACTTTTTGACCTGAGCGCTTTTTGAACACATCGTCGAACACTTTTTGAACACATCGTCGAAATTTTTTTGAACTGACCACATTTGGAACACATCTTTGAACACTTTTTGTACACATCGTTGAACACATTATAACACTTCTTTGAACACTTTGTTGAACAGTTTTTGAACCCATCTTCGAACACTTCGTTGAACACATCTTCGAACTCATCGTTCAACACATTTTTGAACACATCGTTCAGCACCATTTGAACACATTGTTTAACACTTTTTGAATACATCGTTCAGAACTTTTTGAGCACATCGTTCAAAAATTTTTGAGCACATCGATCAACACTTTTTGAGCACATCGATCAACACGTTTTGAGCACATCGTTCAACACTTTTTGAAAACATCGTGCAAAACTTTTTGAGCATTTCGTTCGACCCTTTTTGAACACATCGTTCGACACCTTATGAACACTCGTTCGACACTTTTTAACACTCGTTCAACAATTTTTGAACACTTTTTGAACAGTTTGTTCGACAGATTTTGAACGGTTTGTTCAACACCTTTTGAACACTACGTTCGACACCTTTTGAACACCTTGTTTGACACCATTTGAACACATCGTTCGACACCATTTGAACACACCATCGAACACTTTTTTGAAATGAAAACCTTTTGAACAAGTCGTTGAACACTTTTTGTACACATTGTTGAACAAATCTTCGAACACTTTGTTGAACACAACTTCGAAAACATCGTTCAACACTAATTGAACACATGGTTCAACACTATGTAAACACATCGTTCAACACTATTTGAACACATCGTTCAACACCTTTAGAGCACATCGTTCCACACTATTTGAACACATCATTCCACACTATTTGAACACATCGTTCAACACTATTTGAACACATCGTTCAACACTATTTGAGCACATCGTTCAATTCTATTTGAACTCATTGTTCAACACCTTTTGAACACATCGTTGAACAATTTGTGAACACATCGTTGAAAAATTTGTGAACACTTCGTTGAACACTTTTTGAACACATTGTCGAACACTTTTTGCACACGTCGAATACTTTTTGTACTGAACACTATTTGAACACATCGTCAAGCACTTTTCAACTGAACACTTTTTGAACACATTGTTGAAGACCTTTGGTAATTATAGTTACACACTTTTTAAACACTTCGTAGAACACTCTTTGTACACCTCGTTGAAAAAATCTTTGAACACTTCGTTTAAAACATTGTTCAACACTTTTTGAACAATTCGTTCAACATTATTTGAACCCATCGTTCAGCACTATTTGAATACATCGTTCTCCACTATTTGAACACATCGTTCAACACCATTTGAACACATCGGTCAACACTTTTTGAGCATTTCTTTCTACCCTTTTTGAAAACATCTTTCGACAATTTTTGAACACATCGTTCGACCCATTTTGAACATATCGTTCGACCCTTTTGTTCATATCGCGCAACACTTTTAGTACACTCGTTCAACACTTTTTGAACACTCGTTCAACACTTTTTAACACTTGTCCAACACTATTTGAATACTTGTTCATCACTATTTGAATACTTGTTCAACACTTTTTGAACACTTGTTCAACACTTTTTCGATACTTATACAACACTTTTTGGACACTTGTTCAACACTTTTTCAACACTTTTTGGACACTTTTGGAACATTTGCTCAAAACTTTGTGAACACTAGTTCAACGCTTTTTGAACTTTTGTTCAACAGTTTTTGAACACATGTTAAATATTTTTGGACACTTCGTTCGACACCTTTTCAGCACATTGTTCGACACCATTTGAACACATCGATCGACACCTTTTGAACACATGTTCGACACCTTTTGAACTAATCGTTCGACACCAATAGAACACATAGTTCGATAGCTTTTCAACATTTCGTTCGACACCATTTGCACTCATCGTTCGACGTTATTTGAAAACTATGTTGAACACTATATGAAAACTACGTTGAACACATTTTAACACCATGTTCAGCACTTTTTGAACACTACAATCAACACTATTTGATCACACCGTTCAACACTTTTTGAAATATTGTTCAACACCTTTTGAACACATCGTTCAATACCTTTTGAACATATCGTTCAACACCTTTTGAACACATTGTTCACCTCCTTTGGAACACATCGTTCATCACCTTTTGAACACATCGTTCAACGCCTTTTGAACACATCGTTCAACACCTTTTGAACACATCGTTCAACACCTTTTGAACTCATCGTCCGACACTTTTTGAACACATCGTTGAGCACTTTTTGAACACATCGTCGAACACTTTGAACTGAATACTATTTTAACACATCGGAGAACACTTTTAACACCTCGTTGAAAAAAACTTCGAACACTTCGTTGAACACATCTTCGAACACAACGTCCAACACTATTTGAACACATCGTCCAACACTGAACACATCGTTCAACACTATTTGAACACATCGTTCTACACTTTTTGAACACATCGTTCAACACTTTTTGAACACGTTCATACATTTTTGATCACACCGTTCAACACTTTTTGAACACATCGATCATCGCTTTTTGAAAATATCGTTCAAAACCGTTTGAACCTATCCTTCAACACCTTTTGAACACATCGTTCATAACCCTTTGAACACATCGTTCAACACTTTTTGATATGAACACTTTCACAAAACACTGTCGATACATTTTTTATCTCAACACTTTTGAACACATCGTCGAACACTTTTTGAACACATCGTTGAACTTTTTGTACACATCGTTCAACACTTTTTGAACAAATCGTTCAACACTATTTGAACAAATAGTTCAACACTTTTAAAACACATCATTCAACACTTTTTGTACACATCGTTCAACACTTTTTGCGCACATCGTTCAGTACTTTTTGTGCACATCGTTCAACACCTTTTGAGCACATCGTTCAACACTTTATGAACTCATTGTTCAACACTCTTTGAGCACATCGTTCAACACTTTTTGAGCACATCGTTCAACGCCTTTTGAGCCTTTTGTTCGACCCCTTTTGAGCACATCGTTCGACACTTTTGGAACACAACGTTCGACACTTTTTGAGCACATCGTGCAACACCTTTTGAACGCATCGTTCGACACTTTTTGAGCATATCGTGCAACACCTTTTGAACACTTAGACAACAATTTTTGAACACTTGTTCAACACATTTTGAACTCTTGTTCTACACTTTTTGAACACTTGTTGAACACCTTTGAATACTTCGTTCAACACCTTTAGAACACGTCGTACGACACCTTTTGAACACATCGTACAACACATTTAAAACACATCGTTCGACACCTTTTGAATCGTTCAACACCATTTGAACACATCGTTCAAAACCATTTGAACAAATCGTTCGTTACCATTTGTACACATTGTTCGACACCTTTTGAATACATCGTTCGACGCCTTTTGAATACATCGTTCGTTACCTTTTGAACACATCGTTCGACACCATTTGAACACATCGTGCGACACTATTTTTAAACTACGTTAAACACTATTTGAAAGCTACGTTCAACACTTTTTGAACACTAAGTTCAACACTTTTTGAACATACGTTCAACACTTTTTGAACAATATGTTGAACACTTTGAACACATCGTTCAACACTTTTTGAACATTTCGTTCAAAACTTTTTGAAAATATCGTTGAACACCTTTTGAACACATCGTTCAACACTATTGGAACTCATCGTCCAACACTTTTTGAACACATAGTCGAACACATTTTGAACACATCGTCGAACACATTTTGAACTGAACACATCGTCGAACACATTTTTAACTGAACACTTTTTGAACACATCGTCGAACACTATATTAACTGAACAATTTTTAACACATCGTTGAACACTTTTTGTACACATCGTTGAACACTTTTGAACACTTCGTTGAGCACTTTTTAACACCTCGTTGAACAAATCTTCGAACACTTCTTTGAACACATTGTTTAATACTTTTTGAACACATCGTTCAAAACTATTTGAAACATCGTTCAACACTTTTTAACCACATCGTTCAACACTTTTGACGACATCGTTCAACACTTTTTGAGCACATCGTTCGACACTTTTTGAGCACATCGTTCGACACTTTTTGATCGCACCGTTCGACACTTTTTGAACACATCGTTCAGTTCTATTTAAACACATCGTTCAATACTTTTGGAACATCTTTTGATCACATCGTTGAACACTTTTTAAACACATCGTCGAACACTTTTTGAACTGAAAACTTTTTGAACACATCGTCGAACATTTTTTGAACTGAAAACTTGTGGAAAACATCGTTGAACAATATTTGTACACATCGTTGAACACTTTTTAACACTTCGTTGAACACTTTTTTAACATTTCGTTGAACACATCTTCGAAGACTTCGTTGAACACATCTTCGAACACGTTGTTCAACACATTATTGAGCACATCGTTCAACACATTTTTGAACATATCGTTCAACATTATTTGAACACAGCGTTTAACACTATTTGAAAACATCGTTCAACACTATTTGAACACAGCGATCAAAACTTTTTGAGCACATCGTTCAACGCTATTTAGGCACATCGTCAAAACTTTTTGAGAACATAGTTCAAAACTTTTTGAGCACATCGTTTAACACTTTTAGAGCACATCGGTCAACACTTTTTGAGCACTTCGTTCAACACTTTTTGAGCAATTCGTTCAACACAATTTGAGCATTTCGTTCAACACCATTTGAACACATCGTACGACACCATGTGATCACATCGTACGACACCTTTTGAACACATCGTTCGACACCTTTTGAATCGTTCGACACCATTTCAACACATCGTTCAACACCATTTAATTAAATCGTTCGTCACCATTTGTACACATCGTTCGACGCCTTTTGAATACATCGTTCCACACATTTGGAATACATCGTTCGACACATTTTGAATACATCGTTCGACACCTTTTGAACAGATCGTTTGACACCATTTGAACACATCGTTCGACACCATTTGAACACATCGTTCGACACCATTTGAACACATCGTTCGACACCATTTGAAAACTACGTTGAACACCATTTTAAAACTACGTTGAAGACTATTTGAAAACTACGCTTAACACTTTTTGAACACTACATTCAACACTTTTTGAACACTACGTCCAATACTTTGTGAACACTATGTTCAACATTTTTGAACAATACGTTCAACTCTTTTTGAACACATCGCTCAACACATTTTGAACATTTCTTACAACACTTTTTGAATATATCGTTCAAATCCTTTTGAACACAACGTTCAACATCTTTTGAACACATCTTTCAACACCTTTTGAGCACATCGTTCGACACCTTTTGAACACATCGTTCGACACCTTTTGAACACATCGTTCGACACCTTCTGAACACGTCGTTCGACACCTTCTGAACTAATCGTTCGACAACTTTTGAAAACATCGTTCAACCCTATTTGAACACATCGTTCAACACTATTTGAACAAATCGTTAGACACTATTTGATCAAATCGTTCAACACTTTTTGAACACATCATAAAGACTTTTTGTACACATCGTTCAACACTTTTTGCGCACATCATTCAGTACTTTTTGTGCACATCGTTCAACACTTTTTGAGTACATCGTTCAATACTTTATGAGCTCATCGTTCAACACTTTTTGAGCACATCGTTCAACACTTTATGAGCACATCGTTCAACACTTGTTGAATACATCGTTCGACACCTTTTGAACGCATCATTTCAACACCTCGTTCAACACTTTTTGAACACCTTTTGAACACCACGTTGAACACTTTTTGAACACATAGTAGAACACTTTTTGAATACATAGTAGAACAGTTTTGAACACATCATCGAACACTTTTTGAACACATTGTCGAACACTTTTTGAAATAACACTTTTTGAACACATCGTCAAAATTTTTTTGAACTGACCACTTTTGGAACACATCGTTGAATACTTTTTGTACACATCGTTGAACCCTTTTTAGCACTTCGTTGAACACTTTTTGAACCCATCTTCGAACACTTCGTTGACAATATCTTCGAACACATCGTGCGACCCATTTTTCAACACATCGTTCAACACTATTTGAACACATCGTTCAACACTATTTAAACACATCGTTCAACACTATTTGAACACATCGATCAACACTTTTTGAACACATCGTTTAACACTTTTTGAATACATCGTTCAAAAAGTTTTTGAGCACATCGTTCAAAACATTTTGAGCACATCGTTTAACACGTTTTGAGCACATCGTTCAACACGTTTTGAGCACATCGTTGAACACTTTTTGAGCACATCGTTGAACACTTTTTGAGCACTTCGTTCAACACTTTTTGAGCACTTCGTTCAACACTTTTTGAGCACTTCGTTCAACACTTTTTGAGCAATTCGTTCAACAGTTTTTGAGCACATCGTTCAACACTTTTTGAACACAACGTTGGAAAGTTTTTGAACACACGTCCGACACTTTTTGAACACTCGCTCAACACTTTTTGAACACACATTCAACACTTTTGAACATTTCGTTCAACACCTTTTGAACAGTATGCTCGACACCTTTTCAACACTTCGCTAAACACCTTTTGAACACTTCGTTCGACACCTATTGAGCACTTCGTTCGACACCTTTTGAACACTTCGTTCGACACCATTTGAACACATCGTTCGACACCATTTGAACACATCGTTCAACACTATTTGAAAACTACGTTCAACACTTTTTGAACACACCGTTCATCACTTTATGCACACATCGTTCAACACCTTTTGAACACATCGTTCAACACCTTTTGAACACATCGTACAACACCTTTTGAACACATCGTTCAACACCTTTTGAACACATCGTTCAACACCTTTTGAACACATCGTTCAGCACCTTTTGAACGCTTTTTGAACACATCGTTGAACACTTTTTGAGAACTTCGTCGAATACTTTTTAACATTTCGTCGAACACTTTTTGAACACATCGGCGAACACTTTTTGAACTGAATACTTTTTGAACACTTCGTTGAACACTTTTAACACTTCTTTGAGCAAATCTTCGAACACCTCGTTGAACACACCTTCGAACACATCGTTCAACTCTTTTTGAACACATCGTTCAACACTTTTTGAGCACATCGTTCAACACTTTTTGAGCACATCGTTCAACACCTTTTGTGCACATCGTTCAACACTCTTTGAGCACATCGTTCAGCACTCTTTGAGCACACCGTTCAACACTCTGGGAGCACATCGTTCAACACTCTTTGAGCACATCGTTCAACCCTCTTTGAGCACATCGTTCAACAGCGTTAGCCAAATCTTTTAAAAGCTGGTTGCTATATGATTAAAATTCGGTTTTCTTTGAATGATTTGGAGTTGACAAATTGCTATACGATAAAAGTATTTTAAAAATGAAACAATAAGAATGAATGTCACGGAATTGGATAACTTCACAAAAAATGTATATGACACATAAATGGTGTGTTTTAACGGGATTAACAATTTTTGTGTAGTAAGCTTTTTGTCTATCCGTTATCTACCGTAGTTCATCAGTTATTCAGTCACCCTCCGTGCTGTAATGCTGACTTCATATACCCAAGGTCGAGGGTTTAAACCCGATGTTCGGGTGTAAAAATCCTTAGCATGGCTTCCTTCGGAAGGGAAGTACAGCTGTTGGTCCTGTGTCGTAGATTTACGGCACGTGAAAGAACCTCAAGCCTTATAGAGAGGCCTCTGAGCAAAACTGAGCGGTCTTTCACGCCCAATTTAGAATGGGACGCTGAGAACCACAGTAGTTAAGGAGCGTCCATAAATAACACGCCATTTATTTTTATTTCACCAATTATTCAAAAGTCATTTAGAATGAAGAGGACTTTATAGGCTATCTGTATATATATATATATATATATATATATATATATATATATATATATATATATTTTATATTCAGTATATATACAGATGATTTATCATATGAAAATTTCTTTAACATACGGTATTGTAATCAAAATCGTTAGAACAATTTTTGAGAAAATAAACTTTTTTGCCATTTAAGGGGTAGTTTAGGATGGGGAATATTCTTGAAAATCTTCATGTCCCCTTTTTGGAAGTTTCTGAAATTAAATATCAATCTTGGTATTTAATCGACTTTTTGTTTCCGAGTCATTATATTCACGGACACACACATGCGCGTGGCCGGACTTTTTTTAAAACTGTTTTCTTATTTTGTTATTCAGGATATTCTAAAACGTGTGTCTCCAGTGAAATTTTGGTATTAAATTTTTGGTTAGAATGCAATACCGTCTCTACCTATGTGGATGTATTAAGTAGAGAAAATAAAAGTGTGCAGTGGTTGGTTGAATCATGCTTGAAATTGTCTCCTATATTGACAATTTTTTTTAGAAAAAGTAGACTAACCTGGCTTAGTGTAAACAGTTGCTAATAAATTACAATTCTGATGGAAAACAGCTTGTGACTAAAACTGTTACAGCCTACACAATATACAGACACTTTCCTGACAGCAGAGATGGCGAAATATTCCTCGTTGGTGTCCCGGATTTAGTCAGTTTAATTATTTAATTACCCTCTTTAGGCCTCTATCAAATAACTGACAAGGAACCCACTATAACAACAAATGAAATAACTAAAAACAGTAAATAAATTGGAGCACGGTGAACATATGATTTATTCATTCCATCAGTTTGTTTTGCAAATACTGAAAAATAAGTTTTAAATTCGTTAGATTTAAGAGTAAAATGATTTTCCTTTAATCTAGTATCATAATACGTTTACATGTGTAAAATTATGCAGGAAATGAAGAGATATTAAAATGAACTTTATATATTATTATTATTATTATTATTGACCAGCTCATTGTGTTAATCCCTATATCTCAAATACTACATAGCTCTTCATACCTAAATCGGTTTGTTAAATGTTGCCAAACTTTGTTTTGCTAAAGGAAACCAGTGATGCTATTAATAGACACTAGAAAAAAGGGACAAACGTGTACTCAAATTAATGTTTAGTCAAAATCTATTAAGACAGTGGAAAGGGCAAAGGTAGGAAACAGGTGTCTCGTGCTTCTTTGACAGTGCCACTAGTGATATTCTTATCTGCCCCATTCACTATTTCAACAAACCTGATCACAGTATATATGTATATGTATATATAATGGTATGCATACATATACTGATTAGCCTCAAGTAGCTAGAAGAGAAAGTATTTTAACAATACAGAGATGTAGAGAAAATCATGTCGATGAACACATCATATCTTTTTGTTCATATACTGACCTTCAGCCGTAACCTACTCGGCAATTAGGATGATAGAACGACTTAGATAGTAGACAAACAAGAAATACACAACATTACAATTCATGTGTATTGCGTTGCCTACAATAATCTACCGTCCCAGGCAAGAAACAGTGTTGTTATAAGGGAATCAAAACCATGACTTTGCGAATGCGGACCAGATCAGCTGAGCCATTTCGAACTCCCCGACGAATTCACTCCAAGTTCCGTTTTTCATGCTAAAAGTTTTGATCACGGTTTCTGTTTACAGCACCAAAATAAACAGTTTCTCAGTTTCTATTTACAGCACCATTATATAGATGTGACAAATGTACATATTCAAAGTCCGAAGAGATAGCTCCAGGAAGAGGGCCTGCATCTCTGATAGGTGTCCAAGGTTTAAAAAACTGATGTCTTCCATTCACATGGCTATCTCTCTCTTTTCTTCAAACAAACTATTGTTACAAAAGATTATTCCGTTATCTACACCCTACAAATCAACATGAACATTACTAGAAACTGTCTTATTACTTAGTTCCTTGTAAGCAGAAGAGATATAAAGGAACACACGAGGGTAAAGCGATAGTCAAATCTTTTAAAAGCTGGTTGCTTAATGATTGTTATTGAAATTAGGTATCTTCATGGTCGGAAGATAAACAGAGAGATGAAACGGATGTGAATTTCCGGTTTGAGAAAAGTTTCAGTAAAGTACTTTTAAAACTGGAAACAATAATAGGGAATATCTCGGAAACGTTTATCCCAAAAAGGAATGCATATCTATTACATATATTATGTCTTTTAACGTATATTGTTGTGTAGTAAGATTTTTATATCTCTTACGGTTTACAACTATGGAAATATCATCCAGAATGAAAAGACCTTCAGATACCATTCCTAGAAAATTGAAGATATATATTTTATCTGTAAATATATTTAATACATGTATTTTAATTAAAATCAGTAGATCCATTTTTGAGAAATTCAAAATTTCTAAAATTTGTTCGTGTGAAGGTAGTTTGGAGTGGGAATTTTCTTGAAAATCTTCGTGTCTCATCATTGTAAGATGCTAAACCATGATCATGCTTAGATTTTAACCGATTTTTCGTTTTCAGTCATGTTGTTCACACATACGGGCAGACACAGATTACTCCAAATATTATTTTTAGATTTGAGGGCTCTTAAAATGTGTATTGCTAGTGAAATGTCGGTGATGAATTTTCGATAGAATGCAATATCTTCTTTCTCTTATGTATGTGTTTGTACGTTACAGAGGGGTATTCCACACTGCAGCTGTGGACTTATTGTACTCACCCCTGGAGGAAGGATGAGATGAGTGTAATTTCAGAGGACGGCCGACATCTAGATAGGGAGAGAGCCGTCGTTCACAAGCATTTCTGAATCTCGACATGGGGAGCGCTAGGAGCCGTGGTTCAGTCTCGGATAAACTACTGAGTCCGCAAACAACCATTGTCGCTGCCCCGCCCCGAGAGCTGTATTTCCAGAGGTCAGTAACCTCAAGAAATGGTACCTCTGCCGCAGTCCTCATCAATATAATACATCCCTGAAATAGACCGTTTGGGATGAAATGAAGGGGCAGGAAGTCGGCTGAATGAATCATCTCCGGCATTCACCTAGTGACCCGGGAAAACCCCCGAAAACCCATGGGTCAGAGTGTTCGGCCGCGGAGAACCGATCCGACAACCTCCGGAATGCCAGTCCCAGAAGAACTGGCTCGGTTTCTCTACCTATGTACTATGTACGAAGCAGAAAAAGTAATATGCTTTTGTAAGAATAGTTAGTTGGAGAATAGGTAGCAAAAGACTTGTAAATGTAACACATAAGATATTTTGTGGTATTTGTAAAACTCACTTGCAGTTCATATGAGCGACCGGCTTCTGTAAGCCAAGAACAATAAAACAGTGTTCATTTTGAATACCTAAATGATGCTCATATATGTAATACCTACTTATTAATGTTATTATTATTATATTTTATTATTATTATATTACTATTAATCAGTGATTGAAAATGTCAGATGAAGATATCGTTAATACATAGCCAAACTTAGTATAATTATCACAAGTATTAACTTCCTTTAAATAATCTTACTTTATAGATTAGATTCTTATCTTAAGAATCTTCTCGTCCTCCATGCAACTTAAGCTTTTGAAATTAAACTGGATCAACAACTTTTGCAAGAATCCCTTGCCAGGGTGTCCATTGTGTTTTCACTAAGTAAAAATACTTTCGAAAGCGGCACTGTGTGCAGGTTGAACACAACTCGGCTTTTTTTGTTCAATTCAAGCCAATTTGACGCTTGACTTTTACTGTTTTTCAGATAATGCTTCACCGAATTCTTCATCATGCACAGGCCTTCAGACCGATATGAAGGTTGCGTAATCCTAAATTACTATGCATAGATCTCGTGTACAAACAATATTTTTTTCTTTAAAGTAAAACATTAATGCTCTATATCCTATCTTAAAATGGTGCATCTATGAAATTTGGCCAAAAATTGTGAAAAATTAAATGATTATTTTGTTTCATAATAAAATGACTGACTTCTAAAATTTAAAAAACTATATTGTTTCTTCCCACTTGGCGCCCTTTAACTAATAAATAATGAAAGCCATACATCGGTAGGCGCATGCCTTTAAATAGGCACTTCCCAACTTGAAACCTTTTTTCCAACACCATACTTAAAATGTTCCATGCTACGCAATTTTTAACTAATTTGTTTTAAAAATATTATACTGTCTCTCAAAAGCACATTAAAGAAAATGGTCATATTACTTTAGCTACAATTAAGCTAAATAAATGATTACATTTTGAGAAATCAAAATTTTTGGAGAATAAGAAAAGTAATCATTTGTTCACCACTAATATAAAAAAAAATATAAAGTGACATATCCATTTGTAAAAGCATTTTATGTAAAACTGGATTTTGCATTTGAGTATTTTCAAAATTGCATCACGTAGCTCATTTTTATTAGAATAATGAACTTAGACAATAACAAATTATTATTTAATGAACCATATTAGTTAGAATTTTGATACATGGCAAAAATATCAATTTATTTTGTATAATAACTGGTATAAATTGCAATAAGATATCTCACATATTTCCAAATTACACAGATGCCTTACTAAACTGCTCTATTTTGGATGGTGAAATGCTACCTCCTTTCTTTTTATTAATGGCCTTCCACTAATGTGAGAATCAATTTTATTTCCAATAGCAAGCTATTTTCGCCTAATACAGCCACAATAATCATAGAGAAAATGTAAACGGCGTGTTATTTATGGACGCTTTTTAATTGCTGTGGTTCTCAGCGTCCCATTCTAAATTGGGCGTGAAAGACCGCTTAATTTTGCTCAGAGGCCTCTCTATCAGACTTGAGGTTCTTTTACGTGCTGTAAATCTACGACACGGGACCCACGACTTTACTTCCCTTCCGAAGGATTCCATGCTAAGGATTTTTACACCCCATCGTCCTCCGCCGAGTTTGAACCCGCGACCTTGGGTATATGAAGTTAGCATGGTAACCATTACACCACGGAGGGCGATTGATCATAGAGACTAGAGGTAAGCCCCGTTTAAAGGGTTTACAGAAAAAACTGTTTAAGAAAATCTGGAGGGGTTCGTGGTATAAAAAGTATGCTTTCAAAACTGGGAACATTTCTATTAGTATTTTTGATAGCAGAGAACAAAAAGTCACTAGACTCTTGAGTGGTAAAGAAATTGTTTATACTCTTGAGTCCACAAAATACGGGGATTTCTAAGTTCTTCAGTTCTTCTTTCATTATGAATATCTTCAATATAAATGGCTAACATGGCCCAGATGGCTGCAGTGTTTTCCTAATACTGTTTTCTGAAGATAATTCTGAAGATGGCGAAAGAATAAAGTTATTAGTACTAGTACCCTTTGTCTTAATATCTCAACGTGATCATTACAAATATCTTCAATAAAACTATAAATATGTTTAAGAATTGTGCGTTTTGTGAGAATGAACACAACTTTAGAAATTGTCTCAGAATTTTATTCTGAAGTATATAAAAAGAAAAATAATAATAAAAATCCCATGGCGCTACAGCCCACGTAGTGCCTGAGCTTGCCAACCCGACCGCTGGTCTACGCCCATGTACAGAGGTGAGCAATCATCACAGGGAGGTGATGTGGTCTGCATCACGCATCCCCCAATCTGAAAGTTAGCTTTCTTGGCAGGGATCGCTGCCTATCTCGCAGCTCCTCGTTTCGTCACATTGCTGAGTGGACACTAGACCTATACCCGGGACTTAAAAACCTCATGGTTGGAATCGATCCCAGGCGCACTCCGTAGCCACGCTCTGGCACTGCCCCACGGCTCTGAAATAGCTAACAAGTTATGTGGTGTATCTTTTTTCTGCATTAATAGAAACCGTGTCAGATTTTAAATCTGGAATAGATTTTAGGCACATCTAACAGCTTATGCGACATGCTTCTTTTCACATCAAAATATGGTACATTTTTGTAACTTCGTAATTGAAAGTGTGAATTGTCACAACAATATATTGTGACTTGATGGTGGGTAATCACTGCACATGTGTAGCGGTTTCTTTGGATGCTTATAGCTAATTGTTGCACATTTTGGTCACCTTCCTTTAAGCAACCGCACTCATTGTCGCTGGTACCTACTCTCAATGGACACTTGCCAAATTAGTTTTTTTTGTGTAAATGTTGACGTCATCAACAGCTATAAAGTAAGAGCTGCAAGCCAGACGAGTCAGTTTTCAACTGGAGTTCACAGCATGCAGCAGCTGCGTCAAAGCGATGAGAACAATATTGCGATTCGTCGAAGCTACGACAGAAAATTGTACGTAGAATTGTTGGTGAGCAACGGAATAAAGATGACTATTTGTAAACAGATATGAAGTAATAAAGATCTTTTTTCTTCTTCTTCTTTTTTGTCTGTTAGTTTGGTGTCAGAGGTGGGATCAGAATCTAGCCCACAAAATTATTATCATTTTCTGACTATTGTTATCATCTGTTAGCATTTTTAAGGAAAATGGGCCAGTATGTTATTCCCCATAGTTTCTATTTTTTTTCTTCTTCCTGAAGAAATGCAAATGGCTTGCGAGGAAATAGTAAACATTTGTTTAAATAATTTCGCTGAGCAATCGCATAAATACTTGTAGCTTGGTGGTAGGAAGGACGATGTATTGAAAGTCAGTATAGCTTTTGCTGCCAAGACTTTACATCCCTCTGCAGTAGCCTCTTTTACAGAGTATTTGCATACTATAATTATTCTTCCACACGTACCGTATGTAGGCTAAAATTGGAAAGGTAGAATTAGACTACAAAATTCTGGCTATAACATAGAACTTTTCGGTCTAATCCTACTTTTCCAACTTCTTGTCTCCTGTTTTAAAGGAATTGGCACAATTTATTGGTTCTATATGTTAATGTAACAAAGATCTTATTTAAACCTGTGTGATCTATTAAGTTCACATTACTACATACTTCACAAAACACTTAATTACTTTATTTTGTGTGTGTAAACATAGGTGGCGTTGTGGACAAGTGTTTGACCTCTCGGCTCCCACCTAGACGGCCCGGGTTCGATCCCAAGCGCCCGCATTTGTGGGATTTGTGGTGGACGAAGCGGCTGCTGGGCGGGTCCTTTTCCGTTGCCAATCACTCAATCCAATTGCTCCATCATCACCTCTCCTATCAGCTATTTCGCTTACGTTTTATATCATCCACTTTCTCGCGCTCTTTTCTGGCTTCGGGCCGACCACTCGTTCCAAGTTCTCCATTTTGTGGTTTCGTGACGTTGGCACAGATAGGTTTCTGACCTCTAGGCATCCGCTTTTATGTCATAGGGGGGTGTCAGTCCTAAATCATACGGAGAGGATAAGCTGACTACGAAAAATCGTTTAAACACAGGAAATTGCTTCCGTAAATATGAATTACACTTGCATTTCCATCGTCATATTTTATCTGCAGTCCGATTCAGAAACAAGAAAAGAAAGTAAAAATTGTCATTTAGTTGCGTTTGCGCACTGCCAAGGAGCACAATAATTTACATCCCCTCTCGTCTTTTAAACTGGTTTGAGGGTACACACACACACACACACACACACACACACACACACACACACACACACACACACACACACACACACACTATTTTAGTGTTCTTAACCTCGGACACATTCACTGAATTAAAATCAGCTCTCTCTTCGAAATGCGCCTTTGCAACTCTTGTTTTTCGGCACAAAACCATTGGATTAAAGGTATATTTTACCCGGTAGCTTCAAAAAACATATGCGTGACCGTACATTAAGCTTTAAGGCATATCTTTGAAGTTCATACTCTTTCCTCTGATAAGGAGGTTTAATATAAGCAATTATATTTTGTGGTCTGTGACGTTTAACTCAGTCCACATTTGAAATACAACTTATTGCATTCTTGCTTATCTGTAATAAAAGGAAAATTCATAATCTTGTGCATTTATTCCCCTTTTAATAGACGTCACGATGTACGTCGCAGCATCATTTCCATTTACTTACATCTGCTGGTGTGCGAAGTTCAAGTTCCTACGCTAGATGGTGACAGCGTCGAGTGTTGTTAGTCATTTCCATGTTAAATTGACTGAGTTTCCTGTATTAGTACATCTTGTTAACTTTAAAGCTCACATATACTTTGAAAAAGAGAACTAAAGTGTATTCTTCTTAAACAAAAGAGGGTAAAATTATATACGACTGAATACTGTCGATAAAACACGTCTTAGCTGCTGTTTGCGTCCTTCTCTTGCCAGTGTTGCCAACTACTGTCGGCTGAAGTCACAAGACAGCGTCTGCACCCAACCAGCTGTGAACTAGTGCGCGGGGTTTGAAAGGGCATTGCGTGTTTTGGCTTAAACGAACGTAGCCGGTCCCCATGGCCGCGCTCGCCAAAGCGTCTCGCTTTGGTGTTTCGTAGCGCAGGGGATTGTGGGTTCGAGTCCCGCCTTGGGTATGGGTGTTATATGTTTGTGAATGTGTGTGTAAAAAGTAAAACAGAAGTTCAGTAATCATACAGTAATCAAATTAGGTAAATAAAAAGTAGGGTATACAGTGTCGGAGTCCCGATCAGACTCCGGAACTGTATTAAAAAAAAAAAAAAAAAAAAGAAGCAACGTGTACTATGGAGTCATGGATTGTTAGAGCGTGAACTATGATGTTGGAGCGTATTTGAGCATGAACTATAGTGAGGCTTATTTGATCGCGAAGAACTTTGGTGCTGTAATTATCTGAGCATGCACGATGGTGCTGTGGGTTTTCTGAGGTGAACGTATTTGAGAGTGAACTATGGTGCCGTGGCTTATTTGAGCACGAACCAAGCCGTCGTGGCATATTTGAGCGTGTACTATGGTGTCGTGGTATATTTGAGCGTGAACTATGGTGTCGTGGCTTATTTAAGCGTGAACTATGGTGTCGTGGCTTATTTAAGCGTGAACTATGACGTCGTGGTATATTTGAGAGTGAACTATGGTGTCGTGGCTTATTTAAGCGTAAACTATGGCATTGCATATTTGAGAGTAAACTATGGTGTTGTGGCTTATTTGAGCGTGAGGTATGCTGTCGTGGCTTATTTGAGCGTAAATTATGGTATTATGGCTTATTTCAGTGGGAACTATGGTGCCGTTGCTTGTTTCAGCGAGAACTATGGTGTCGAGGCTTATTTCAGCGAGAGCTAAGGTGCTGTGACTTATTTGAGGTGAACTATATATAGTGTTTTGGCTTATTTCAGCGGGAACTAAGCTGCTGTTAAATGCCAGCTAAAATATGTCTTTTTCTAGAAATAGTTAATGAAGTAGTCTTTTTCATTTGGAAGAAATGTTGCCTAATTTATATAAGTGGTAAACATTAAGAGATGGAAGAAAACCTCATTACACAACGCAATAAGAACTTAAAAACAAATTATTTTAAATAGCATCAATCCAAGGATTAAAATCTAAAGAAAAAAAAATAACGTTTGAGTTAGTATCGTCATTTTCGAGATATCTGCTATTATTGACATGAATTTTCCAAATGTGTTATGTTTAAAGTGCTCATCGTTTTAGCGATGCCTAGAGAAGATAATGAAATGTCAAGACAAGAAATTACGAGCCTGCTTTTAAACAACCGTTTGCTTTATCTCCCTTGTAATTACAACTAAAAGGGTAACGAAACTATTTCTACAAAGTTTATTTTTATTAAGGTTATGCATCTGTGAAATTGCACCACATTGATTTATAGTAAAATTATTAATAAGCATTCCCAACTTTAAATTTATTTTCTCGCAAAAATTTTGCAACACTTTTTCATGCTCAAAATGTTCCTCACAATGCAATTTTGTTCTAATTTGTTTGTTGTATACTGTCTTACAAAAGCATATTAGAGAAAGTAACCGTAATACTTTTTCGGAATATAACTACAATTTTGATATATAATTTTGCAAAATCCTGAAATTTGGAGAGTACAAAATGAAATATCATTTCTTCATTAAAAACGGTTAATATAAAAATATAGTATGGCCGATCTATTTGTAAACTCATTTACTGTAAAACTTTTTATGAGCTTATTTTTAAAAATGTATCACGTGGCTCATTCGAACAATAAATTTAGACAGTAGTATTTATTATTTAAATAGCCATGCAAACTGTAATTTTGATATATGGCAAAAATATCAATATTTTCACGTAGAATAACTGGTATAAATTTCAATAAGATATCTGGCATTCTGTGTTTTTCAAATTTCGCTACTGCATTACCGTAACATGAGCTTGCTAGACAAATTTGACATATAACATTCAGATGATTGTCTGTACCATCTGTGACTTGGTATAAAGGTACTTTTACCAAAACTTAGGTATTTTTCTACTTCATTTTAATTGAGACAGTCATTTGCAGAAATAGTTAAATTACACGTTTCGTTATAACTATAAAGAGAATAGTGATAACCAATAGTTTAAGACCTTTCTATATATGTTGGGTTTAGTATTTCCTTCTGTTTCCTCGCAATCACTAGGAACAGTTGAAGACAAATGATTTTAAAAGAATGACACAGAATTTAAAAATTCCAAACATTAATAAATATATTAAGTTCTTTGAAATAAATTATGTATTTTATGTTGTGTAGTACTCTTTTGTCTATCACTTAATGTTTACCAATTACCAGGGGCGGCGCGTCCTATGTGTTCAGCGGTTCAGTGAACCCCCGGAAAAAAATTTGCATTTTATAATACATAAATTTATAATTTACATATTTATCCTTTCCGTATTATTCATTTTATTTGCATTTTCAAACTATTTTATCGAATGAAAAGCCTTAGCAATAGCCGTATACGTTCCAACGCGCTGCCCAGGTTCAATCTCTCGTCTGAACCTCCGAGAATAAGTTTACCAGTGCTTCTTCGGTGGAGAGGAGTAAGGGGAAACGTCGCTAACAATACTGGATTTGAGCTGGAGTGATGACCAGCACTGCTGCGAGTCGGCTCTGGCGGAAACGCACGAATTAATCCGAAATGAAGAGCTACAGGACTGCAACAAATAGCACGTATGTTTTCATTGTAATAGAGTTGTTTACAGAATAATTTACATATGTAACAGTGCATTCGGTAATATACTTGTGCTTTGGTGTTCATATGCATATTCATCTGTTCGTGTTTGTTTTCAAAGAAGAATGAAAGCGTTCAATACCTTTTAAAATCAAACTTCACAGCTTTAAGCTTGGAAGAGAAGTGTAAAGTTAAGAAGCTTGGCAGGCCAATACCTCAGCTCGAATTAAAACAAGCGCAAACCAGCCGAGGTAAGACATTTTGCAGGTCTTTCAATGTAAATATATACAAAAGAAATAGTTGGATCTGCGGTTGTATTACTACAAATAAGCTATTTTGTTTTCCGTGCTTACTGTTTGCTATGGGCAAAGATACAAACTGGACATGTCTTGGTGTGTCAGATTTAAGTCATCTAACACAGAAAATTAAAAAGCACGAGGTATCTATTGCACATAAGAATGCTTATTTAGATTTATCAGTCCTTGGAAAAACGGAAATTAGGCGGCAACTTAGCTCGGCTTTTAGACACAACATAGAAAGACACAATGGCAACGTAAGGAAAAATCGCTATGTTCTTTCCAAAATAATTGATTGTATTAAGTTCTGCGATGAGTTTCAACTTGCCTTACGTGGACATGATGAAACAGCAGAATCTAACAATCCTGGAATATTCAGAGGGCTAATACATTTTATTTCAGCTTTAGATGCAGTTGTAAAAGAGCACATGAGCAATGCTATAGTCTTTAAGGGTACATCCAAGGATATACAAAATGATTTACTAGAATGTATGTTACATGTGTGTCGTGAGGAAATTAATGCTGAAATAGCAAAGGCAGACTTCGTGTCTGTGATAGCAGATGAAACATCTGATGTATCTTCTAAATTTCAATTGGTTATAGTATTTCGTTATCTGTTATCTACTGGAGAGCCTATTGAAAGATTTTGGACATTTTTAAATCCACCTGGTAATGACGCTTCCTCCCTAGTAGCTTGCATTAAAATATCCTCGCCATGTTGTACAAGAACAGAAAGAAAAAGTAATATATCAAAGTTATGATGGTGCTAGCGTCATGCGCGGCCAACATGCAGGGGTGCAAACAATCGTAAGAGAAGAGTATCATTTCGCGTATTATGTACATTGTTATGCTCACCAATTGAACTTAATTCTTGCCCAAGCTACCAGTCAAAATAAACACATGAAACTGTTTTTCAATACTATTGCAGAAGTGCCAATATTCTTCTCTCATTCACCTCAGAGTGGCTGTTCTAGATGCAATTGTGAAGAGAGGAGTCCCTCAGGGATCAGCCACAAGATGGAACTTTAAATCCAGAACAGTTCTTACAATTCATGAAAATAAAGAGGACATCTGGAATGTCTCCAACAAATTGAAGACACCAGCAACCAAACGACAACTGTAAATCAAGCCTATGGTTTAAGGTTGAAACTGCAACTCCTTTTGGTTAAAGGTATTTTATAAAATAATGCCCCACGTGGATATCTTGTACAGCCAATTACAAAAGCGCACACTGATCCTGTATCAATAAAGAAAGCAATAGCAGCATTCGAATATGAAATTTCGAAAATTAGAGACAATGTTGATAATATCATAATCAAGGAAGAACCAAATGTAGCAAAAAGAAGATGCGAGGACGTGTACATAACAAGGAATGTAGCAGCTAAAGAAGTATGTGACATAATAATTCAGCAGAGCAAACAAAGGTTTGAATGCTCCAGCCACTTATTGGCCTCTAATTTACTTGACCAGCACTTCTTCCCTTCACTGAAGAATAACTTTCCTGAAAAACTGCTTTCTGCTGTTGTGCAGTCTTATCCATTTTTAAATAAACCTAAACTAAAAACAGAACTACAGGTAATTTATTCTCGAGATGATTTTCTGGAAATGAAAAGTTCAGTAGCACTTCTGAAGTTTTTAATTGAAAATAGCCTTCAAGAACCCTTTGGAGACGTTATGAAATTGCTAAAATTGGTAGCTACTGTCCCAATGACAACGTGTGAAGCAGAGAGGTGTTTCTCCACTTTGAAGCGGATAAAAACGTTTCTTAGAAGCACCATGCCTGAAGATAGGTTGTCTGCTCTTGCCATGTTATCCATTGAAAAGGAAATGATCCACAAGCTTCTACATTTCAACGACAGAGTCATAGACAGATTCGCCACGAAAAAGGAAAGGAGGATGGATTTTCTCTATAAACATACCTCTACAGGAGATTCAAACCCATCAACGTCTTCAGGATCATTTTAAGGTAATTTTAGAATAATAGATATATTTTAAATAATTTAGAAAGCCAAATTATTTGGAAATGTAAACTTCATTAAGCAGTAAAAGTGGTGAACCCCCTATTATTTAAGTCACCAGCCGCCACTGCCAATTACACAAGATTATATAAATTCACTCAGAATTCACCCTTAAGGCTATTCCCAGAAAATTCAAATACACGTTTTATTTGACATACAAATATCTTTTATATATGACATTTTAATACAAATCGTTATAGCCATTTTGAGAAACAACAAATATTTCGAAAATGGTTTCATGTAAAAGGTAGTTTGGGTTGGTGGGATTTTCTTGAAAATCTTCGTTCATATCTTTTGAAGATACTCAACTTAAATACCAAGCTTGATACCTAATCGACTTTCCATTTTCTACTCGCTCTACTTAGTGCACAGTAGAGAAAGTGTTGCATTTCATCCAAATATTCGATACCGAGATTTCACTGGAAAATACACGTCTTATGGCCCCCTGAATACAAAACATAAACCTTTTTTAAAAAAAAAGGGTCAGCGTGTTTGTATGTGCCCGCGTGTCTTTAAACATGATAATTCAAAAGAAAAGTTGGTTAAATACGAAACTTGATATTTAAATTCGCGTTATTGTGTTTCAATAATGCTTATAGGTGTTGTAGGGTACATAACGGATGGGGACAGCTTTGCACTGCAACCTACAGAAGACCCATTGTAGCTACCATCCTCAGGAGGGAGGAATGAAGTAAAGTAGACATAGAAGGTTAGATTTCGTAGGCACAGACGAGTAGAAATATCAACAGTGCTATGTAGATCCGTCCCTCTTCTGTAACCTCTTAGAAGGACCATTTAAGACCATTTAACCAAGCAGTGTCCTGGGGAATATTTTTTCCTTGAGGGAAGCAGCCACACCATCGTCGGCGCATCTTGAACCACGAAATTTTTATATGCATACCTGAAAGATGAGGAGATGGAATGAAAGGGAAATAAGAGATTGTGGTAGCTTTTGCGAACAGACAAACGGTGAACATGAACCGAAGCGGGAGCTCCTTAATATGAGCCTCACTCGTTACCGTCCATCTATTTTGTCCGGTTCCTACAATGGTATTATCCGTGCAAATAGACGATAGCGGTGTAAATATGATGCGCAGTGGCATGATATGATTGCTGCAGTCGGCCGGTAACCGATATCCTGGTGCGTTTTCATGCCCATAGCTATCGCTTCCAGTCTCCGCCTCTTGTACTGCGCAACTTGACTGCTCGCGTCTATTTGCATATCGGGTAAAGTTATTTTCTGAAGTACAGTTTTACAATCCATTTCACCAACACCACAGCATTCGACTTTTCAAGTGTAACTTTTGAAAACTGTAATTTAGAATTAAAAGCTATTTAGGCAAAATTTATGGAGAGGAAACTTCCTTCCAGAAGGATTTTGTAATACCATTATCAGTTATATCGCATGTATCATGTTATATGACCGAGATTCACGAGAGTTTAAAACTTTAAAAATTTGACTGCCTCGGCGGAAAATGTTTCTTTAAACATATCGCCTACAGGGTCAGGAAGTATGGATGTGAGAGTGGATGTGCCCGTGTTTAAAGAAAAGTATTTTTAAAAAATAACAATAACGTTCAGAACATACAGTCGAGTTGATTATGAAGTTAAAGCCCCCGATATGGTCACAGATGTTAAAGGTAGCTATATAAATGAAACAATTAAAAACACTTATAATTTTTTAAAATTAATGTTTAGTAACCTGTATATTACATATTTAGAGTATTTACAATGTGATCCTTTACAATCTAAACACACACTATGTAATATGCACTGTTTAAGCAAATAACATTATTTAATTTATTCTACATATGTGTATATACCGAGTGTTCATTTTTATCCGCGATTTCCTGAGTGCCGATTGAGCAAGAAGGACGTCATAGAGACTGGCGAGCCTACATTGAAACCATAACGCTTTCTGCCGAGAAGAAACGGCATTCGTTTCAATAAGAGAATGCTATCACAGCAACCTCTGTTTAGAAACATCGACCTGTACATAGAAATAGCGGTAATGGTTTTGCGTAAGAGAAAGCAAACCATAGAGCTCTGAATGTGTTTGCGTTGCTATTACAATCAACCTTGACTACCTGGATATGAAAATAGACACCTTGTGACTGTGGCTGAGTGTTATCATTCTGGTGTCAACATAGCAGTAACATATATATATATATATATATATATATATATATATATATGATTTATATCGCTGCATAGTTACGATATTTACTCCGACTCAAGTGTCAACATCTGCCAGTAGAGGAACATATTCAAGTCACGTCAAGATGGCACCACAATCAGTAGAAGAACCTGTCGCAAGAGGGACATTATATAAACCCTTTTATCAGCGATGACGACGTTTCTAGCGCGGGAAATCACAGATAAAAATGAACACCTGATATAATGTTACATTACATACAGTACCACCTGTAATAACTGTGTCTTCCATTCAACGTGAATTTTAGTCATAATGTATGGGACCTTTCACTTCTCACTCACTCGGATATACTTTTATTTATCCTTTCTTGCTGCAAGTAGACTTACTATGCTCCTTCAACAGTATAAATCAATTACATTTTGTAGAGTTTCATATTATATCTTAGTGCCAAGATGTACTCCAGAATTTTGTTTGCGCTTTTTAATCGTTCTGTATACTTTTTCTAAAATATAGGTAGACATACTTTCAATTCAAGTTGAATATTTCTTTTACTTAATGCAGGACCACATTCGGTAATTGACAATCAAGTATTTTGTTGGAAGTAAACTTAAACCTGATTTACGGCTTTAATAATGACTGCGAAAATACTTAGTCCGCAGTAGATAATATCAAAGCCATAAGATCATACTAAGAATGTCTATGAACTCTATCTTCAGTATTTACAATGTTGAAGCATGTTTGCCGTCGACAACTGCGCAATGCTCTGTATTTTCGGGAACTGAGGAAGTTATTTGTTTGCTGTTAGCATCTACAAACAAATGATTATGACATTAAGAGAAATATTGTATTCAGGATATGTACATGCATATAGTCGGCAGTGCAGAAAAACTAGATGGTGTCTAAATAAATATAGAATGTAAACTAAAACAGTAATTAAATTGGTACTGAGGCCGGGTTAGTGGGCGTGTCCTTCGGCGCGTGTCTGGTTGTTGGAGAAATAGGAGAACGGTGCTATTCTTCCGACGTAAATTCCAAGAACGTCTTTAAGACACACAAGATACCTCTAGGACTTCTTCCTCCGGCTCCTGCGAACCATTTCGAATCTCCCACGACTATGTATCCGCAGCGAGCTCGCGACAACAAATTACTCAATCAGTTATTAATGCGACGTAAAGTGCGGGTCACTCTATTCTACAAGCGAATGATAGTGCGATAGCGCGAGAAGTCGAGTCCTTGTTTGACATATTTTAGTAAAGGAGTGAAAGGAAGAAGAGGTTGCTTGCGCATTATGCTTTACAGCGCTACATCCAAAGAAAAGTGAAATAATAATGAAAGTGAATTAGTTCACACAAGAATACTGGTTTACGCTGACCGCAAATTAAATTTATGAGTGCTCTTTAACTACTATGGTTCTAGCGTACCATTCTATACTCTACATCCATGAGTGCCAACCACCATTTTTCTTTCTCCATATCGTCTTATAATAAAGATTTTCTTGCCTACCAAGGAATGAATCTTCCAACCTGTGACATTGATATCGTGTTTAGTGATGTTCATTTCTTTAACCAATTGAGCAACGATACTGCGTTAAGGCAGAAACAGAAGTCATAGGTACAAGCATTTGCGATATACTCTCACAAATTGGGGGGGGGGGGATATAAGAAAATTTTCTCCCACATAAATTGGACGTAAATTTATTATCAGTAGATAATAGGCACTTGAATTACACCAGCACACTTGAATGTACCAGATATATGTGTAAATTTCCATGTGATTACTAAAGGCACATGTGAAAAAATAAAAGAAAAGGAAGCTTGTGTCAAGTAACAAAAGGTAGCTCAAATGGGAATAAGGGGAATGAGGTTTTGCATAAAAAATTCTTAACAGATTGACATTACAATAAATAGTTCCAATTTATGGTGTAATTGACAGACAGTTCGTTCAAGTTTTCATGCATTTTACCAATTTCAAAAGTATAGTTCAAACGATTATAAAATGGTTTTTACAAACTGGCACACACACAAAAAGAGAAGGGGCAGGAAGAGAGGTTTTATACTGACATAGGTTTCACCTTTTCTTTGAGATTTTTGAATTATTGATCAGTGGGAAATTATCACGTATACCCAGATAATGCTACAGAAATCCTTTGCGTTCATAGAGGGGAAGAAACCATTCCAAAGCTTTCTTATAGTCTTTGCTCCTGAACAACTCTGCTTGAGGTTTTCCAGTATCTAAGACATCATCCAATGCGAATTGTCCGGGTTCTGCCAATACAAGAGGCATTACGTTGAATGCTGAAAACATTGCATAATGGGTCCTCTTGTCAAAGTCCTGCATCAGTTTTTCAATGGTTGGTGGCCGTGTACAGCACCCCAGTGCTGTCATTGTTTCACACAGTGTTTGGTGGTACTCCTGCACAAAAACAACAGAAAAACTATGATAGCTCTCTTATCTTTTGGATGTTAAGAAGGTGTTTTAATATCCATTCTAGGTTTAGTTGTTCTAGATCTACAATAAGGAAGTGTAACAGAGTGCAGTATGCAAGCAGGCTAGATTACAAATTGCAATCTTAAAATCACATAATTTATTTCTCTTGATAGCACTCGTTAGCGCCATTCTCCCGGTTTTTTATTTACTTGTTTATTTCTTTGTTTATTTACTGTCTCATTAACAGCCACGGCATGAGCGCGATTATACCACGCATTTGTTTTATGTCAAGACAACGGCTTTGTATGCATATTCGTCCAGCAACACCTCGGTATTGTCACTGTGCAGAACGGGCGCAGGACGTGTCAAGGGTACGCTTGTTAGCTGCTGTTTCTGTGATTACATTGTCTTCGTGTTGTGAAGTGTTTCGATAATATGTGTATGGTGTTCTTAGGAAAGTTATTTCTTATTAGTTCACGTAAATGCCTGTCCAAAAACTCACGCTTGCACATCGTGCTTTTATGTTTCAGCAGCAATTTTTGGCTATCTAGTTTCCGGTAGATAGATTTGAGATATTTGGTAAAAAATTAGATCAACAGGATCGCCAAACGCTAAACTAAAGAAGCGAAAACGACGTGTTAATGACAGAGGAAACTAGATGAAATACACGCTTCATTCGAATCTCATCTAAGAAGTCTACTCAACCGTGTTGCACAGCAAATGAGTGTTACATAAACATCTTTTCACAGGGCCACTAAACTTTTAAAACTGAAACTTATGTGTGACTAAAGTGCAGCAATTATGATCATCAGCAAGAAAAACATGCATATGAATGGTAATTTAATCCGACGATGTCAAGAATAGCTTCGCGCAGATAAACACATTTCATGAACAGTTATAAAGGTTATTTAGTACTTATTACAAATATGTTACTAACACTTGTGAATAAGTGACGCGAGAGTTACGAAACGGAAAATCCTGGTGTATAGTAGACTGTGTTCAGAGTATACATTCGCGCGATCCGCGGCCTTGGCATAAAACAAAGGCACTGTTTATTGTACATACATATTTAATTTTAATTTACTTTCAATTTCGGGCAGTACATGCATTTTAACAGGATTTAATATTCTTTCTTACAACACACACGTGCCACATTTAATAATACACCAACATGTAACTAAAGCCAATAATGTAATAAAAACACAGAACGTAATATTTCATTTTACAATAGCATTAATAATTTATATAGTACTAAACTCTTTAATACTGAATACAAAACTGGCAAATAATTATCCAAGAAGCTTCATTAAGCAACATATGCTTTAAATTTTCCAAAGTTTACGAAAAGTTAAAAAAAAAATTCAAACGGTTCTTTATAAACTAATATAAACTGTAAACTTAAAGAAAACATATTGTTTTTTTACACTTGCAGTATTTAAACTACCATTAGTTGAAGCAGCTTATTATTAACAGCCAGGCTCAACCTCGCGTCCTCAAAAATTTCTTTTCAGCAAATTTTCCAATTTTCTTTTGTGGTCCACGCCAGTGCCAAACGGTCATTAGTATCGCCGATCGAGTTGTTGTTCCAGAGAGATGCATTCTAGCGTCTCTGTTCTTCAACATTTATATGTCTGATCTTCCAAACTTACTGCCCACATATATTAGCTACGTTTGCTAATGATACCGTGCTGTTTTATTCGCACTCCGATCTCAATACTGCCATTGGTACACTACAGTTTTCTCTGGATGAGCTCTCTGACTTACTCACCAAATGGCGCGTCGTCTTCAACACCCATAGAATAGACGCCAAAGGCTTCCCTCTCCAACTTTACCATAATCTCACTCCTTTGATACTACACGCTGAAAGTATTTCCTAGTTACCTTCACCAACTCTGGTGAAGTATCTCGGAGTGCTACTTCACACCTGACTAACATGGAACACCCATGTGAATCAGTAGGTTTCCTTAGCTTCAATTCGGCTCTTACAACTGTCTCCTCTTTACTAGAAGATTGTCCATCAGTCTTGGCTGTTTCCTGACAATTGGTACGCGTTATTGATCCGATCTTGATCACCTATATCCGTCCGCAAATATAAACGTCGTCGTATTCAAGTACCATAAAACAAGATTTTGGAATTCACCACCAAAGACCCGCGATTCATTCACAGTCAGCAACTTTAGAGAGAACTGGGACCGATAAACCTCAGTCTGATATCCAAGTCGTTCCTCGCCAGGTTGAAATGTGTACAAACAGCTGTGGAGTAGTACAACATCGGCGCGCAAAACTATCAGTCAGATTGAACCGTAAACCATCGTAGGACATTCTGTTAAATGACATTCAGCCACAGACATTTTCTGCAGACTTTCAAGCAGTGCAGTGTTCCTTCCTGTTTCAGTACTCAAATCTATTATGCACCATTTCTGTAGTGACCAGCTCTCTGTTTTGTCATCGCACTGTTTAGTACAAGAAGTGCTTCTGGCTATACTCAGTATTCTTAATGTTTCTGTTACTCACCTGGATATGTAGCATTTGTACCGATCGACCAATATTTAAGAAAAGATTCGACACTCAAAATGCTGCACAAGATGCTACTTAATTTGGTTTCAAATTTGTGTACTCTTCCTCAAAAGTATACAATGGAAGATTACGACACATCATTATTGTATACAAATTACTAGGTATTGAAATAGTGCTTCAATTTTCATAAATAAACTACGCTTTTGAAAACTGAAAGATTTTTGTAAAGTTCAAAAAGTAATAAATTGCCAACAATGATAAGTGTGTAACATAAAAAATCCCATTTGAATGGACCCTTTAAAGCTGATTTATTGTAAGGGGTGAATTTGTATTTGAAAGTAATTAAAATATTACAAGTGTGTGGAAAGTGTTTAAAAGCTTTGGAACAGTAATTCTTTAAAGGCAGGCCATTCATACGCGCATACTAACTAACCAAAATGGAAATGGCGTGTTATTTATGGACGCTCTTTAACTGCTGTGGTTCTCAGCGTCCCATTCTATATTGGGCGTGAAAGACCGCTTAATTTTGCTCAGAGGCCTCTCTATCAGGCTTGAGGTCCTTTTACGTGCCGTAAATCTACGACACGGGACCCACGGCTTTACTTCCCTTCCGAAGGAAGCCATGCTAAGGATTTTTACACCCGAAAAAATCCATCGTCCTCCGCCGGGTTTGAACCCGCGACCTTGGGTATATGAAGTCAGCATGGTAACCATTACACCATGGAGGGCGACTTACTAATTAGCCCTTATGTTCCTAGCTCTATTAGTTAGGTTTCTACGGTCGCTTTTAACATATAATAAACAAATTGTTTAAATTCAAAGTCTTCTCGGGCTTCTAGCCAGAGTTTTTACCTGGCCAGAAGCCCGAGAAGATTTTGAATTAACACGTCGCCAGGAAAACTTCAGTTCTTAGTTTAAATTGTTTAAAGTTCATCTTAATATTTGGCCTGTCTGTAACAAAATATTCATACAATTGAGATGTAAACACAGTAGCTATAAAAACACAATTGGTTCTCAATGAAAGTATCTAAGTATTAGTCTTCAGTAGCATGATGTTGAGTGTTTTGTGTTCAACGTTTCATAATATAGCAAAAATAATTGTAGATGCTGAACTGGCGTGTGTCCGACTTTGTGCGGGTGCATTTTATATATACATTTAAAATAATTCAATACCGAGTGTTAGAATGAAAGAAGATAGCACATCAAGAAAGCCCGATCATCATTTTAAATTTGCATTGTTTTTTCGAGCTCTTACAAGACACCAACTCTGCCAACGATGACGAATATAGAGATTATCTCAGAATGATATAATTCATTTGCTGAAGTCAATGGTGAAGTACTTGTTCCCTTGGAGTAAAATGCCTCCTGAAGGTGCCAATTAATTATAAGAAAATGGGATTTTTTTGGCTGTTATACTATTGTCTCTTGATATACATTGTATGAACCAGAACAGATTAGTTATCAATTTTATAATTAATAGCTGCTATTTGTAAAACTGTTTTTAGATGCTGTCACGTACTATCAATAGAATGTGCAACAAACACTGCGCTGCTTTTGGGTTGGCCGAGCCCATGAACTAAGTCGTATGACAAAAATAAGAATAATAGGTATGAAAGTAACTTACCTTCAAGAGCTGCTCCGTGCAAGTAGTTCGTACTGTCTCATTGGAACTTGCGGTCAGGAAGTATTGCAAATCAATGCAAGGGCTCGTGATACAAGTTAGTTGTAAATCAACGAACCGAACACCATCAGGTTCTCCGGAGGCAGAGTACCGGAACAGAATGTTATTTACCCAGAGGTCTCCATGAGACAGTACCAAGAAGTTATCATCTTCGTGATCTTCTATTGCTCGCAGAAGATAGGGTAAGAAGTTCTCTTCTGCTAGTTTGGAGAGCTTCGCCGAATACTTCTCAAAGCCGTCCATGTACTTGACTTCCTCTGACAGAGTTGCTATCATTCCTAGAATCAAATAAAACAGGATTCAGCAACGAAGATGATACAGTTTCGGATGATTTTCCTATTCTTTCTCGGTAAAGTGATTTAGTTTTCTATAAGAAATTATACTGCATTTGGTTTCATTACAGGGAGTGCTTCGTCTTTAAGTAAGGTAGAACGCAGTATAAGCGTAAACTTTACATACAATGCTTCTATTGTTTTTTTCAATGGTCAAGTAGTGTTTTTCCGCTCAGAAGATAGTTTACAAAGACCTATTTGTGGGCTGATTAAATTAGTCACAAGTGTAATTTGAAGATATATGCAAATAAGTCCAAAAGTAATTAGCTTTCAGAGGAATGTACACACTGTGAGCAACAACCTTCCTGAATAATAAAATGCTGGAACAAGTTATTAGTTATAAATATCTCGGGTTTATAGTATCTTGATCTAAAAGTGTGGATGTAGATTGAAAAATACATATACTTAATCAAATGTCCGTTTATATCAAAACAGCTTAAAAACAATCATAAAGAAACTAACCTCAAATTTTATAAACTGATGATTGTTTCTGCTCTCGTTTATGGGTCAGAATATCGTTCATTTCCCACAAAACAGGAAATGAGAAATAAGATTCCCGAGACGCTTTGCAAGCTATACTCTTCTACAAAAGAAAGCGCAGAGATTTGAGAACAATTGGTCATGTTTAAACATAGCCAGGAGGCTTATTCTCTGAAGTTGATAATGACGACTTTACGCTCATGTTATTTAATTGGTGTATTCATATAGATACACATGAACGCGCTATGTATCGCAAGAGTTTGCAAGCTCCAAACTTATACTAACGTTGGGTTTTTGTTCATATATTGCTAGCTTCAGAACAACAAGCGATGGCAATTCGAGGTTTTACGCCATCTACTTACAACCATTGCTGTTCCTGAGGCATTGACATATTAACGTGGCTAATGAGATAGACAGGCTGTGATACAAATCAGAGTTGCGTAGTAATGGTAGCCTTAAACATGGCTAAAATTGGATAGCTTATTGATATAATTCTATCCTTTTTAGAATTTAAGGAAATTTATTTGTTTACGTAATGCATTGTGTGACTAGTTTTACTTTATCTATGCCTGGACTAGAAGAACCAGTATCAAATATTGATCTGATGTTTGCTTGATGCAATATTTTATGTTGTATTTAATTATGCCTGTGTGTTCCATCACACCATGTTGGCACGCTTAGGGTGTTTTCCTAGATAAAGTGTAAATTCTAATTCATGATTTTGCCACTGTGTGGACATGGCGACGAGGCATAGATCAGTTCGTCGCCCATAGATTGGTTGGTATTAGGACTAAATCAGACTTGCAGACGTGAAAATGGTGACATTTTGCCCAGGGCCATGTTCTTTCAAGGTATGGGATTCCTTTACGTGCAAATAAATATTGTACGGAACCAGGGCCTTTTTACCCTTTCGAAGGAAGCCATGTTAAGGATTTTTAGGTCCCAAAAAATCCATTACCCTCCATCAGGATTGAACCCACATCCTCCACTAGAGGCCAGCACGGTAACCACTCACCAGGGAGGGTGACAATTATTTAATTTTCATGATGTATATTATTAAGTATCGAACTTGAAATGTGCGGCACACTCGGAAGATTTCCACAAGCAATGTATGGATCTAGAAACATGCCAACTTCTTATGTTGCGGTCTGTGTACTGTGGAGGTAGCGTGTGTGCCTCACATCCAAGAGGTCCCGAGTTCGAATCTCAGTTAGGGTGGGTTACCCGATATGTTGTTTTTTTCCGTTTTTCTTTATCCTGAGAAAACGAATATCGAGTTACTAAAAGCCACAAGGATCACGAGCTCATTTGAATTTCACTTCATGGATTTCAATCATCCTCTGATATGATCCACCAGATTACTTGATGATATACCTAAAACAAAAACAAAGAGAACAAATCTGATGTGTCCCATTCTGGTTGTTCCACAAATAAATTTTTCTTATAAAGGATTATTGTTTTATCTCCCTCATGCTAATCTAGATAAACATTAGCAGAATTGGTCTTATTACTTACTCCTCTGTAAGTAGAAGGGAAATAAGGGAATACTTTAAGCTAAAGCTATGGTCAAATCTTTTAAAAACTGGTCGCTATATGAAACAATTGAAGTTCTCTACAAGAAAAATTTATATGACATAAATTATGTGTTTTATCGAGATCTATATTTTCTGTGTACTAAGGTTTTGTCTATCTCTTACTGTTTATCCGTTATGCAAAATTCTGCAAAACTCAACGAGATTAAAGGGCTCTTCAGAGGCTATTCCCAGAAAATTCGAAATATGCATTTTATTTGTGATGTGAATCTCTGTAATATACAGTATTTTAATCAAAATCGTTACAGCCATTTTTGAGAAAATCTAAATTTTCGAAAAAGGTTCCATGTAGAGGATAGTTGAGGTTGGGGGGATTTTATGAAAATCTTTGTGTCACATCTTTGGAAGATACTGAATTAAAATACCAAGATAGGTATTTAACCAACGTTTCGATTTTTTGGTATGGTGTCCAAAGACAAACACACACTTACGCGCGGGCCTTTTTCTAAAACTGTTTCTTCCGGACTCAGGGGATCTGAAAACATATTTTAGTTAAATCTCGACATCGAATTTTGGGTGGAATACAATACCTTCTTTAACCACTATGTAAGTTGTACATACGGACTAGAGAAAGTAAACATACTCCATGTTTTACGTCTACCCCATTATTGTGAATGGTCTTCCCTCAAGGCTGCGCTTATGCTGCGTTATGTTAGCGCTACGTTTTCATTGTGAATGGAGTTCAATAATGATATCTACACTCCAGCTCGTAAGAAATTCCTCTAACGCTGTGTAAGTGATGTTAAAGAGATTATTCTGCATGCATTTACATTTCAATTCTGGGTCTACATTAAAGTACTTACCATTAAACATACTTTCCGCTGCTGTTACAACACAATCTTCCCTAAAGAAGCTCTTCTCAAATAGAGATGAGTCAATTGAATTGTGTTCCATGAGGTAGACGCTAGCAGCATGATAACGGGCAAGTGTACGGAGAACAAGAGAGCAGTGCTTCAGATCCAGACCAAATCGTCTCTCAGCCATTCGAAAACCTGTCTGTCGCAGATCTTCCATCACCAACACTCCGGGGACTGAATAGACATACCCTGCTCCGAAAGGTTCCACATCTGTGAGAAAAACAACAGTTATAGAATTGGAAATATAAGATTTTAGAAGTAGTTATTTATAATTTTGACCGAAAAGGACAACAATAAACTAGTCTTATTGGCTCGAAATTAAGGGTTATCTTTTCGGTAAGAATCACAAATACAAGATTGACTTTCCTCAACTGTCCAAGACGAACAGAATACGTAAAAGCTATAAAAGAGGATCGAAGTTATCAATTTGATTCCTGTAACCATTTCTGCATTTATCTGCACTTTTCGATTTCATGGATTTTTCTTATATGTTATATTATTGATACTGTTAGCATAAAAATTTGATCTGTTACATTCATGGTATCTGCTTCATGCTAATCAAGATAAGCATTACCAGAAATGTTTTATTACTTGATTCCTTGTTAGTAGGAGGGAACTAAGGGAATACACTAGGCTAAAGCAACAGTCAAATGGCTTAAAAGCTATGTGATTTGCATTGCAATTGGGTTCTTTTTGCTTGGCCAGGAATAAAATGAAAAAGACAAGGATGAGGATTTCCCGTTTGAGAAAAGATAAGTGTTGCATAATTGAAATCAATGACAAAGAATATCACGGAAATGGTTAGCTCTATAACAAAAATGTGTTTGACATAAATTGTGTATTTTTACGAGATCCACATTTTTGGTCTATTAAGGTTCTGTCTATCTCTCACGGTTTACCAGTCAAGCAAAACTCATCTAGAATGAAAAGGACTTCAGAGGCTATTACCACGATATTCAGAATATTTATTCATCATGTAAGTGTTTAATATATGCTAATTTAATCAAAATTGTTGAGCAATTTATGAGAAAATCCAACATTTCCAAAAATACACCATGTAAACAATAGTTTGGGTAAAGGGACTCTCTTAAAGATCTTCGTGTCATATGTTTGGAAGATACTAATCTTAAATACTATGTTTGGTATTTAGCGGACTTTTCGTTTTGATTTATGGTGCCCACGGAAACAAATAAAAAAAAACAAACAAACACAGGCACATTGGTTTTAATAGACGGTCATATATTTCTCGTTTTATGTTCGGCACCAAGACGTATACAGCTGGAATTGTATTTGTTCCCTCCCAGGAACCTCCGAGATTGGTGTGAACGACAAATAACTGTTCAAACTCCTTGCTCGAACTCTTGAAGGTTCCGTTGACCAAGAACGAAACATCCTGATAAAGATGGTTTTCCCTTTTCGCTGGCAAACAACAATATTTTGTCATTCGGACCCCTGTTGTCATCTTCATGTAAAAATGTGTTGCCATCGTTTATAAGCAAGAGATTTTCTTGAAGCACTATATTTTCGGGATCTTTCGGATCGGTCTTTTGTAGCTTGTAGGCGTATGAGCTGGTGACGTACCTGGTGGTGCTGGGCTGCGCAGCGACGACTGGTCCTCTCTCCGGCGTTGCTGCTGCTAAAGTCGGTTCTCGATACTCCTCAGCTATTGATGGACTCAGCGACGAGCAATTGAGACCTATTTATATCTAGCTCAGGTATTTAGCTACGGTGATCTCCAGGGAGTGGTACGGGAATTAACTTAAAATAACGTCGGCACTTTTCGTGCAGTCAAGATTTAGTTCTCTTCACAAGCGTTCCCGAGAATGTTTCTGGCGCGATTGAGTTCCGATAATTTCCCTCGAACAAGGGCGTAACGCGCATAATGGTAACTAAACTTTACGCAGTGAGGAGTACAACTGTTAATCGCAGAATAATTAGACACTTTGAATTTCCGACATGACTTCCTTGTATCCGGCGACGCAGGTTACGCGTGACATTTATTTCAACTGTGTGAATCACTGTAATAACCTTACTATATGTACGAGGATTCACAGACTCTGCGTGTACTTGCATTCAAACTGCGTCAATCACTATAATAACTCTGCTCATTCGCGCATACTTCTTGTTTTGGGCTTCGCAGGTTCCCCTTGGGATTACACTCAACTGCCTGAAAATTGCAGCGAACACTCTATATTTATAGCAAATTCTACCCACGCGCAAAATTCCCAACTTGTAATCTCATGGCTCATTTTTGGCGCCGAAAGTGGCTTGGGGTGCGCTTCTGCCGTGACGTGATTGATTCTGATAGGTCAATGCGTCTTTCACCTGATTCTTGACCTAAATTTCCTCGTAGTTCCCCGGTTTATATGTCGCCTTCACTTTCTCTTGCGGAGACGTGACCTCACAATAGCGGCTTTCCCCTCTTGCAATATACAAAGAACTAGCATAAACAACTGAATTCGTCGCTTGAGAACTCTCGGGTTGAAGCTTGGAACGCTTTCCAGGAAGAATCTCTCTGAAAATCCAATATACAATAAATACATGATATCTTACTTACTAATTAACCTAAACAATTTAATCAATTAAGATATACGCTATGCGCTTATTCACCTGGGCGACAATCCGTCTCAAGGTCCATATTTTATCGCCTAATGCGATGCAGCGATTGTTTGGCACTACTGTGTAATGGTAGCGATGTAATTAGGTTATAGTCTCGATCGCAAATACTTGAAATGGCAGTGTCTGTTTCTCTTGCACGCTTTTTTTTGTGTTTACAAAATGTTTTCACACTTCAGTTGTAGTTTCATCCGAAATACTAATATGGCTTCCTTCGCCTAAAACTTGTTGCCTTTAATTGACGGTCTTCTTTTGCATTTGTGTTTATTTCTTCTTTGTTGTATATACTGGTGCCCGTTGTGAAGAACTAAAAATTTTCCTTTTATGGTCTTGCTAAATTCCATATCTCCACAACAATTATAACAATTATAATTCACTATATCACTGTAACAATTAATTCTACTTAGTGAGCGACACTCACCTCCCAACCTTTCCTGCCAATTCCTATTGCACTCGCGTCACAATTATAAGAAATACATTATTCCGTACAAATAATTCTTATTCTATATTCTAAATAATTCCTGTTTAAGGCATTTCTGGGAATTTTTTAGACTTCCGTAGAAATGTCAACAAATTCCACTTTCGTAGAAGTGTCATTCCGTACAACTGTCATGGGGTTGGAACACTTCTACGGAGAGACATTTCTTCGGAGTGACTCTTCTACGGAATCTTTTCCTCCACCTGGCGAGTCCGAAGTTGAATGTTGACACGGTTGCACGGAACAAGCACTAATAGCTGTTGATAACAGGTTTTATGATGTGAATATGTATAAATAGTAAATTCAAAATTCAAAACATGATTGTTGTTGCAGAAAACAGAAAGTTCACCTGTAAATGTACTAGTTATAAATGTTAGCTATTTATTCTCTAGATAAATGTTACATTACAGCATCACAGAACAGTATTAAATTGCCTTCGTTTCTTAAGAGTACAGCAGGGTGTCAGTTTGACACACCACCGCGATGGAGTAAAAAGGGGGTGCTGAATAATTACACTTTTTTTAAATACCAATTGTAAGAGATATTTAGCCATGTTTGTGTCGTTACCAGGGAACACTAGGTGGAGGTAGCCTCTTTTCGTTCCCCATTTTCTTGTTTATTTTTATTTATTTATTTTTTGTTTGCTTTAACTGAGTATTAAACTTATTTAAAATATTTACATGACATATCTGCCAAATTGTGACCCTTTTGCATAATTGTAATTTCTGTAAGTAAGCATCGCAAGTCAGAAATTATTTTAAGTTGCCATCCACCTGGAGTCTTTTTAGAGCATTTGAAATAGTCTTGTCAATCTTAATTGCATATGTTTTCCTTCTCTTCCCATCGATATTTAAACTAACCGGTCAATAGGTGGCCGTAGTACTCTGCGTCTTCTTGAATTGATGAATGAGCATTGTGATGAACTCTTGTAATTTATCTGATTATTCTTTAATTCCACCCTTCTGAGATGTTATTAGTGCGGTGGCGTCTTCCACTGTAGTTCCGCATATCTCTTGGTATGTGCCCGTTATCAAGTCACTGATCGACAGAATACTCTTGAAGTTTTGACTCTCCTGAATGCAGAGTCAACCATCGTCCAACTTTTCCAGAGGAAGATGAGCTAGTGCTGAACACATTCTTATATGGCAGCGTATATTTCGTTTTCCCTGTAGGCAAGAACAAGGCCGCAATACTGCATTTTTTCCACAAACATTGATTAAAATAACTGCAACCCAAAATCTCTGTTTCAGGAAACAAGCTTCTAGCTGACTCTACAACAGCATTTATGAGGTCCATGATGAGAGTTGCAGGGTTCCAACCAGGCACACTGGTTTTAGTAGCTTTGAAAAAAATGTAATATGCTCTCGTTTTTTGTTCGGCACCATTGGAATTTTATTTGTTTCCTCCCAGGAACCTCCGAAATTGGCGTGAATGACAAATAACTGTCGAAACTCCTTGCTCGAACTCTATATTTAATACGATGCAGCGATTGATTGGCACTCCTGTGTGACGGTAGCGATGTGACTACGTCATAGCCTCGATTCAAGAGCTTTCTTACATCTTCAGCATAAATACTTGAAATGTCTGTGTGTTTCTCTTGCACGCTTTTTTGCGTTTATAAAATGTTTTCACGCCAGTTGCAGCTTCATCCGGAATAGAAATATGGCTTCCTTCACCTAAAACTTTGTTGTCTTTAATTGACAGTCTACTTCATTTGTTTGTTGTTTTTTTATGAAATATACGTTACTTCTTCTTTGTTGGTATAATCCACTGTATACCGATGCCCGTTGTAAAGAATTAAAGGTTTTCCTTTTGTGGTCTCGCCGAATTCCACATCTCTACAAAAAGTATAATTCATTACATTACTTGACACTCAGATATCAACTGTAGCAATGAATTCTACTTAGCGAACGCCACTCTCCTCCCAAGCCTTATCTGCCAATTCTAAGATATACATTAGGCCGGGCCAGGTTTATTACCTACCATACAAGTATCATTCTTTAAATAGTTCCTGTTTTCTAGACTTCCGTACAAATGCCAACAAATTCCACCTCCGTAGAAGTGCCATTCCGTACAACTGTCACAACCTCCTGTCGTAACCTTATTCCCAAAGTAGCTCATTACAAGTATTGAAGTTATATGCATCGTTCTAATCCATAAAGTAACAGAATAAAGCAATTATTTAATAATATGAGTACTAAATAAAAACGCCCTGTACTTGTACAATTAAAAAAAAAAAAAAACAAAAAACAAAAAACAGGATAATAATGTGCAAAATTTTGAAGAAAAAAACAACAAAAAAACAATTAACATAAATAAACCAAATTCATTCAGAATTCATTACAATGAATTACAAGAGACACGTTTACTGAAAGAAAAGGCTCTCCTCCTGCCACTCAAAATGTGTTTGAATCATCCACAATTTGTTCAGTGTCGAACGCCTTCCCTTTCACATTTTCGATATATTTCAATTATCGATCTCTTTCAGTGTTCACTGGTTTATCTACTGGCAGGAACTGAACGAGGCCAGGCAGTAAGCAATGCTAGATAGGCAACACTTTTCGAAACGGGCTATAAAGACCGTGCCTACTCAATCACATCATGTTATACTCCGTCGAACCTCAATCCGGCAATTTCGTGATCCCGGATCGAGCTCTAATAATGACTATTCCACTTTTGTGATGTCATCAGAAAACGGAGCAAAGAAATAAAAGAAAATGTTAAATTTTGACTAATCATTGTTGTGATAATTGTACTCTTAATGTTATCTTAGAGGAAGTGTCTCATTCGATAAGGCGTCTCGTTGATACTGAACATATTAACTCAACTCAGTATACAGTGATTACCTCTTCACTGTTTGTTAAGTAACAAATTGAAAGATGGCCATCTCTCGATTCTTAATCGAAGATTAGAAAATATTGATTATTTTATAAATTATTATGTTTTAACAATTGTACCTTCAATTAATTGTGTCCTAATAAATGTAACACGTGTTTGTGTTGTTACAACCTTTCTTATATTCACTCTGTTAATATCGTATAGTTAACCTTTGGTTAATATATCCTAGGTTATCTTACTAAATGTTATAGAGAAAGTGTTGATTGTTCTTTCCGCTCTCAATAATTGGCAATAGTTAGACCTATTGTCGTAATCAATAAATGTAAATGGGTCCCCAGACCTAACTCTCGACTTTTTTTAGTAAGTTGTCTTATAAAATACAGGATAAACGTCGCTTCCGGAAGCCTTCCAGAAGCAAGCATCTCATTTAAGAAATGTTTGCATTTACGCAATATACCTAATGTTTTATAGCACGTATTCTGAGTGACAGATGGGGTAAAATCCAACTTATATTAGGAATATTTACCTGGTAACACTTTCTTCAACTCTGAATACACCTTCGGTAGAACTGTGCTGATCATCATTTCTTCCCTACCGAACGCAGTGGAATTCGACAAGACTTCTCCACCTGAACCTTTCTTTATAATACGTTTGATGATAATGGTCAGCGGACCTTCCCTTTGTTCACATTTTATTGTTACCCTGAACATGTCACTGGTGTAGTTGTCGCCCTTATTAGTTGCAATTCTGGATGTGAAATCCGTGACTGTAATGTCAGGATCTTTCAGCCAACTTCGAAGCATGTTCTCCAGGAATGTTTTCTCTGGCCAGTTTTCAGTTGGTTGAATTTCATCCTTCATTTCCTTTGATGACATGGGAACGCTAGAACAAAGACTTCATGCAGTTTCTTTTTACAGAATAAATTTCTTTTTCTACAGTTAACTTAAAATAAGTTTCGAGGTGCATAATATTAAACAACTACATTAGTTAATATTTAATACCTTGGTGTTAAAATCCATTTCTCTAATTCTAAATTTACTTAACTGATGACCCATTGCCTGTGGAATTACTCAAGGTATCAAAAGGAATATCTAATTCAAATTTATAAATTTATGGTTTATTTAATCCTAATTACTTTAAACAGATTTATTTTTGGAATTGAGGTATAATTTGTTTTAAAACTATAATTAATTTAGCATTATGTACTTATCTTAATGATTATGTATAATAGAAGTTTCAAAAGTGACATTTTATTATGGAGTAGATGTCCATGTTTGAGAAATGGAGCATGAATAAAGAAAAGTAAAATAAACTTTACAAGTGTCGCTTTTTGAGACAATCATACAAAATTTAATAGCTATTTGATTAGTGATTTTTATTTCAAAAGCTGGCTTAGCCTGTGTTCTGATGACTGGAAGTTGATAATAATTTAATTAATTTCTTTACTGCCCTGTGCATTTTATGGAGTATTAATACACCGATTTAGAATTTCATATTCCTAATAACAAAACAAACTCCATTATATTCATGGAAATTGCAGTGAAATAGCTGCGGATCTTATATTACTGAACTCTCTAGCCTCCCTGTGATAATATTCGGATTTATAAAAGCTTTAGTGAGAATAGTTTATTTCGGAATAGGTAGAAAGTCATATGAAAGGAACATACTAGATTTTTAGAAAAAAATCCTGATAGCAAGTGAGTGTGTGTGTGAGTGTGTGTGTGTGTGTGTGTGAGTGTGTGTGTGTGTGAGTGTGTGTGTGTGTGTGTGTGTGTGTGTGTGGTTTACTCTACTCTCTGTGAACATCTCAACTCAAAAATAAAGCTTGGCTACATACCATTTAAGTTCCGTATTTTTCAGAATTCCAACCGAAGGTTTTGGAAATCCCCTCAAACCTAACTACTCTTTAAATAGAACATTTTAGAGGATTTTTATTTTCTCACAAATGCCTCTAATGCGTTTGTTTAAGTACAATGTACTAAAATATTTACATGAGAATTAAATATATATGTTGCATTTTCCAGCAATAGCCTTTGAAGTCCTGTTCATTAGGAAGGAACTTGTATTATCTTCTGTAACTGGTAAATGTTAAGCGATAGAGAAAATCGTACTACACACACAAACACACACACACGCACATTACACAATATATTTCTTTAAAACAAAAACAATAAAACAATTCTTTATTTCAAATAAGTCTATTGCCTCGAGCCATTCACGATATATCTGTTATTATGGTTCAAATTGTTTAATACTGTTGCATTGAATTGTTACTAGAAATTACTCAGTTGATGCGTATTTTTCTTTTATGCCTGGCCTTTGCAAAATGTATAAAGACTGTGATTTTGTTTTGCGAAGTGGCACAAAATTCATACCAAAATATATAAAATTTAAAAAATACATTTAAATTACTACCTCTAGTAATAAAACATGTCTAAGTTAAAGAACAAATTCCAATTAATCGACTGTACAGAAAATAAAAATCTAATAATTTGAATTCACATCTCTTTCCATAACCGTTCTGCAAGAAACTATTTTTACTCGTGCAAAAGCTTATTAGTCTTATTATTCTATCTACTTCATGCTACTCAAGATTAAACATCCATAGGAACTTATTTCTTCGTAGGAATAAGAGGAATAAAGGATTAAGCAAAGCGATTGTTAAATCTTTTAAGCTGGTCGCCATGTGATGTTTTCTTTGTATGCTCACAAATGCGAAATTTAAACCAACAACAGGGAGTAACTCGGAAGTGGTTCACTCCGGAGAAGAAAAAAAATTGCAATAAATTATGCTTTAACGAGCTCTGCAGTTTTACTCTCTCTACATAATGTATAGGGAAGGTATTGTACTGCACGCAAAAATTCAATACCGTGATTTCACCGGAAATATATGCTTGGAGACCCTCTGAATAAAAAAAACAACATATTTTTAGAAAAAAGTCCGTGTGTTTGTCAGTGTGTGCTTGTGTGTGTGTGTCTGTCTGTCTGTGGGCAGCATAGCTTAAAAGCGAAAAGTCTTTATACAACAAACCTGGTATTTAAGTTCAGTATCTTCCAAGGATGCCACAATAATATTTTTAAGAAAATTCCCCCTTATCCAACTACCCTTTACATGGGAAATTTTTTGAAAAAGTTAATTTTCTCAAAAACAGCTCTGAGGATTTTGTTTGAAATTTCGTACATTAAAGATATTTACTTGGTACATAAAATATAGCTTGAATTTTCTGAAAATATCCTCTGAGGACATCTTTTTTCTGGATGAAATTTGTGGAATTTTGCAAATCTGGTAAACCCTTTTCATGGGAAATTTTTTGAAAATTTTAATTTTCAAAAAATGGCTCTAACGATATTGTTTAAATATCGTATATTAAAGTTATTTACTTGGTAAATAAAATATACCTTGAATTTTCTGGGCATAGCCCCTGAAGACATCTTTATTCTGGAAGAATTTTGCAGAATTTTACAAACTGGTAAACCGTAAGAGATAGACAAAAACTTACAAAAAATGGAGATCTGATTAAAACACGCAATTTATTTTATATACCTACAATTTTTCGTGGAGTTGACCGTTTTTGAGATATTTCTTGCTGTTGCTTTGAGTTTTAAAATACTTATACTTTTCTCATACGGGAATTTGTCTATTCCTGGTCATACAAATAAAGAACTTCAATCCAGCTTTTACAACATTTGACTATCGCTTTAGCCTATATACTCCCTTATTTCCTTTCTACTTACAAGGAAGCAAATAATAAGACAATTTTTGCTAATTTTTTTCTCATTTCGCATGAAGTAAATAGAAGAATAAGCTTTCAAGCAATAATTTGTTGCAGCTGAGAGAAAGTGATCTGAATAGAACACATCGGTGTACTCCTAGCCATAAAAACAAAGGTACTTCAATCTAATGGCTAGCAGCTCTTAAAACATTTGACTATCGCTTTAGTCTACAGTACCACCTTATTTCCCTTCTCTTACAAAAAACCAAGTATTAAGGACAAGTTCTGCTAATGTTTATCTCGATTATAATGATGTTGATCATTTCAAACACAAATTTGTTACAGAGATGTAGAGAAAGTCATGTGAATGGAACACATTTTTTATGCAGAGAGATTTTAGCTATCTCATATGTAAAATTCATGCAGAATGAAGAGAATTTCAGACCTTATTCCAAGAAAATTCGATATATATATATATATATTAAGGAAATTAAAAATATTCGAAATTGTTCCAATTAAAGGGTTGTTTGGTGCGAATTTATTTAAACTCTTGGGGGTGGAATCATGGAAAATGAAGAATTTAAATACTAAATTAAGTGTTTAACGGATTTCTTGTTTTTATTAATGTTGTTCACACATACACACACACACACATACACAAACATGCGCACATTAAGCGCGCGCGAATTAAGATTCTTAAAGCTGTTGCTATTATACATGTTCGTAATATTAAGAAGAGGTACTTGAAGAATATTAAAGAGAAAAAATTATTAATGGTGGTTCATAAAGTTCTTTTTACTTTCTCTACATAATTTTATATTTAGATTTCACTGAAAATATTTGTTTTATGGTCCCCAGTATCCAAAAAAGAAGCATTTTTGGAAAAAGGTCGTGTGTGTGTATCTGTGTGCGGTAAAATACCAAAGTTGGTATTTAAGCTTAGAATCCTCCAATGCAACACGAAGGCTTTGAAGAAAATCCTCCCATCCCAAACTACCCTTTACATAGAAAACTTTTGAAACATTTTAAATTTCTTAAAAATGGGTTTAACGATTTCGATTAAAGTACTGTATATTAAAGATATTTAAATGAAAAATAAAATGCATATTTTGAATTTTTGGGAGAATAGCCGCTGAAGAGCTCTCTACATTATAGAAGAATTTTGCATAACTGACAAGAGGCAGGCAAAACTTACTGCACAAAAATGTAGATTTAATTAAAACATACAATTTATGTCATACAAATTTGTTCGTAGAGATGTCCATTTTTGACATAACCATTGTTATTGATTTCAATTTAAAAATACTTAAATTTTTTCTCATACAGGAATTTGTCAACTCCTGGCAATGCAGAGAAACGGATTTCAACCACATGCCAACCAGCTTTTAAAAGATTTCATTATCACTTTAGTCTAGTGCATTCCCTTATTTTCTTTCTACTTACAAGAAAGCAAGTAATAAGACTATTTCTCGATTAGCATGAAATAGATACAAGAATAAGCGTTTTAACAATAATTTGTTACAAGGATGTAGAGAAAGTCATGTGAATGCAACACATAGTATTTTTTACTCAAAACACCCCTCACAAACCTATGCAGCACACACGGACTTTTCTCTGAAATGAATTTTATGGATTTAGAGGACCTCAGAACGTATAGGTACTTCATGTGAAATCTCGCCATGGAACTTTTGGGGAAAAACAATAGTTTCCCAGCTACTACTATAAGTAGTAGAGAAAATAAAAATGTAATATTTTGCCTATTTAAATAATTTAATCTCAGCCTAAATATCAACCATCAACAATCGTTTTGGTTTTACTTTTTTACACGTACTATGTATATGGTGTATAAAGAAGGTATTGTATTGCACCCAAAACTTCGAAATCGAAATTTCACCGGAAATATGTTTTGAGACTCCCTAAATCCAAAAAAAAAAAAGTATTTTTAGAAAAGTATTTGGGCATTTCTTGTCTGCTAGTGTGTGTATGTATGTGTGTGTGTGCGTGTGTGTGTGTGTGTGTGTGTGTGTGTCTATGAGCAGTTTAGCTCAAAAACGAAAAGACCGTTAAATACTAAATTTGGTATTTAAAGTTCAGTATTTTCCACCCCTAAGTACCCTTTATATGGAAACATTTTCGAAAATTTTGATTTTCTGAAACATGCCTTTAACGTTTTTGATTAAAAGATCGTATATTAAAGATATTTACACTATAAATAAAATCTATATCTTGAATTTTCTGGGTATAGTCTCTGAAGACATCTGTATTCTGGATGAATTTTGCGGAATTTTGCTTAACTGGTAAACCGTAAGAAAAAGAAAAAAAAAACACTCGACAAAAAAATATAGATCTTAAATCACACAATTCATATTATATGCAATTTTTTCGTGGAGTTAGCCGCTTTTTGAGATATTCCTTGCTATTGGTTTCAGCTTTAAACTACTTATATTTTTCTCATCCGGGACTTTGTCAATTCCTGGCCATACAAAGGAACTTAAATCGCATAACAACAAGCTTTTATAATATTTGACTATCGCTTTAGCCTATGGTATTCCCTTATTTCCCTTCTATTTACAAGGTAGCAAGTAATAAAACCATTTCAGTTACTTTTTTCTCGCCTGTCATGAAGTAAATAGAAGAATAAGATTTTAAACAATATTTCTTTGCAGAGATGTAGAGAAAGTCATGTGAATGAACTACATCAGGTTTTTACTTTCTCTACACGTAGTGTATAGAGAAGGTATTGTATTGCACCCAAAAATTCTATACCGAGATTTCACCGGAAATACATGTTTTGGGTCTCTCTGAATCCAAAAAAAGCATTTTCAGAAAAAGGTCCGTGTGTGTGTGTGCGTGCGTGTGTGTGTCTGTCTGTGTGTCTGTGGACAGCTAGCTCAAAAACGAAAAGACCGTTGAATACCAAACTTGGTATTTAAGTTTGGTATTTTTCAAGGATGCGACACGAAGATTTTCAAGAAAATCCCCCCACCCCCAATTACATGGAACTTTTGTAAAAAATGTTGGTTTTCTTAAAAATGGCTCTAGCGATTTTGATTAAAATATCCTATATTAAAGATATTTACCTGATATATAAAATGTATATCTTGAATTTTCTGGGAACAGCCTCTGAAGACTACTTTATTCTCGATTAATTTTACTGAATTTTGCATAACTGGCAAACAGTAAGCGATAGACAAAAGCATACTACACAAAATATGTAGATCAGGATAAAACACACAATTTATGTCATATACATTTTTTTCATGGAAATGATCGCTTTTCAGATATTCGTTTTTTTTTCAGCTTTGAAAACTTACATTTTTCTTATACAGGAATTTGCCAACTCGTGTCCAAACAAACAAAGGAACTTCAGTCACATAGAAACCAGCTTTTGACTATCAATTTTACCTATGGTACTCCCTTATTTTGCTTCTACTTACAAGGAAGCAAATAATAAGACTATTTCTGCTAATTTTTTCTCGATTAGCATGAAGTAAATATAATCATAAGCTGTTTAAATAATTTTTTTGCAGAGAAGTAGAGAAAGTCATGTGAAAGGAACACATCAGATTTTATTAAATCGGTCTATACAGTTTGTTCACTGCAAAGCAATGTAAGGTCTTACCTCGCGTGTAGCTCTAGATGCTGGCTCGCGGACATTGTGCTCGTTTCTGCAGACCTAACTCGATATAATGAGTTTATAAGGACATATCACTCAGACAACGTCTTTCAATTGTCGACCTTGCTTACGAAAGGCTTGTAACGTTTGTCGCAGTCACATATCACTAGCATCATACACCATAACATGTTTGGCAGATAAGTTATCTTTTGTATGTTACACTAAGCTTAAGTAATATTAAACGATGAGAGTGCAAACGTGGTAAAAAAGTGTATCTGGAAATTTCTAGTGCTTGCTTCGTAAGCAAGATCTCTATATCTCTATATCTCGACATGGATTCACTCAGGGATGGTCCTAAGCCTCTCTAACAGGCGCTCCCGAGATTTAATTTTTATTTAATATATCCAGGTGGGAGTTATATCTCTACAACAAATTCTTGTTAAAAAGCTTAAGCTTCTATTTACTTCATGCTAATTGTGAAAAAATGAGCACAAATACCTTGCTTCCTTATAAGTAGAAGCAAAATATGGGAGTACTATAGGTTAAAGTGACAGTCAAAAGTTGTTTGCTATGTGACTGAAATTCCTTTATTTGTATGGACTCGAGTTGACAAATTCCTGTATGAGAAAAGTTTTTCAAAACTGAAACTAAAAACAAGGAGTATCTTAAAAACGATCAACACCACACAAAAATTGTAAATAACATAAATTGTATGTTTTAACGAGCTCTACATTTTTTGTGTGGCAAGTATTTGTCCATCTCTTACGCTTTAGTAGTTGTGCAAAATTCCGTAAAATTCATCCAGAATAAAATAGTCTTCAGCGGCTATTCCCAGAAAATTCAAGATATACATATTATTTGTCAGGTAAATATCTTTAATCTACAATATTTTAATCAAAATCGTTAAAATTTTTTGAAAAAGGTTCCATGTAAAGGGTAGTTGGTGGTGGGAGGATTTTCTTGAAAATCTTCGTGTCGCATCCTTGCAAGATACCAAACTTAAATATCAAGTTTGGTATTTAACGGTCTTTTCGTCTTTCAGCTATACAGTCCACAGACACACGCCCACAGGACCTTTTTCCAGGAATGCTTTTTTTGGATTCCCAAAACATGTATTTCCGGTGAAATCTCGGTATCGAATTTTTAGGTGCGTTACAATACCTTCTCTATACACTATACACTATGTACATAGTACGCGTAGAGAAAATAAAATTTTGCAATCAAAATTTGCATGTAACATCATTACTACCAAAGGTTTATTACAATTGACTTATTGAAAACTTGGAAGAAGGTACTACGATTAATTGTTGCATTCTAAACTTTGTTATCTTAGCACAGCAGGAAAATGATTGTAAATATTGGCATTTCTGAATATTTGGAATACTGATACCAAGTACCATTCCATTATCTTAAACATCTTCGGAAGTTGAGCTGAATACTTTACCTAATTTCATCTACTTAAGCAAGGTATGCATAATATAAAAACAATCTGATGTGTTCCACTCACATGAATTTCTCTAGCTATTCCATAAAAACTTACCTTATAAAATATTATGCTATATACTTCATGCTAATCAAGATAAACAGTGACAGAATATGCTTCTTTGTATGTAGTAGGAAAGTAAGGGAATACTCTAGGTTAAAGCGATAGCTAGATCTTTTAAAAACTGATCGCATAGTGAAACAATTGAAATTCAGTTATTTTTGCTTGCTAAGAACAAACTAACGAGAGATGAAAAGAAAAATCTTTCCCATTTGAGAAAAGTTTAAGTTCTTTAAAACTGAAAGCAATAACTCGGGACATCTCGAAAACGGTTAACTCTACAAAAAGAATGCACATGATATAAATCATGTGTTTTGATGAGATCTGCATTTTTGTGCTGTAAGTTTTTGTCCATCTCTTTACGGTGTACCAGTTGTACAAAAGCTACACAAAAGTCATCCAGAATGAAGAGGTATTCAAAGACTATTCTCTGAAAATTCAAGATAAGCATTTCTTTTCTCATGAAAATATCATAAATACGAGTATATGACATTTTAATAAAAAATCGTAGGGGCCATTTTTGAGCAAATCAAAAATTTCGAAAAATGTTCTATGTAAAGGGTTGATGTGGGCGCGGAAATTTTATTGAAAACCTTCGTGTTGAATTCTTGGAAGATTTAAGACTCTTTTTTTTTTTTTTTTTTTTTGAGCTATGCTGCCCACAGACACACACACGGACGTTTCTTAAAATGCCATTTTCTTGGATTCAGGGGTCTCAAAACATATATTTTCGGTGAAATCCCAGTATCAAAATTTTGGGTGGAGTACAATACCTTCTCCATCCACTATTTACACAGTATATATGGGCTAGAGAAAATAGTAGGGAAAATTGCTTACAATGCAAGTACAATTATAGAGTAAATATGGTGCCATTGTTTGATTGAACGTAGTATTAAACACCGGACATTCTTAAATTTATGATTTGCCAATAAAATTTATAAAAAAAAAAAAAAAAACTTATGTGTTGATTCAATGAGCTTTTCTACTCAGCTTTCTATGAAAATTCCTTCAAAAGTTTATTTTTCTATCTACTTTTTTTAATCAAGAAAAACCTACTTTTCCAAGTGTCAAGAATCGTTAGTTCAAAGATGGGTGGAAAGAAGAAATGGATGAATCCGGCCACGGTCAGTAGCTAAATGCAACAATCTTACCTTTTACCTGGGGAGGAATGAATTGGGCTACAACCAGCAGATGATTATATAAACAAGTTGGTCCCTTCAGTAGTGGAGAAGAATAAAGATGGCCTTGAGCAACAGGAGTTTATACACAATTTGATCTGTTAGAGGTAGGGGAGGGAGGAATGAATTTGGCAAGGACCATTAGGTGTGCATAAACAATTTGACATGCTCAAGGATTGTGAGGATTAGTGAAGTCGTTTATGACTGGCTGGTGTTTATGTAAACAATTTGACTGACCAAATGTGGGGAGGAATGAATTCGGCCATCAGGCGTTTATATAGCCACATAAGGTCTGTTCATATGCGGAGAATTCGTCCACAACCATCAGATATTAATATAAAGACTGACCTGTTCAGGTGTAGTGAGAAATGAATTCGCCCTCAATCAGTAGGGGGTTTAAACAATTTGACCTGTTCAGTTGTAGTAAGGGATGATTTGGGCCACCACTAGCAGATGTTTATATAAAAATTGACCTTTCCAGATACAGTGAGGAACGAATTCGTCCTCAACCTCTAGGCGTTTATATAAACAATTTGACTTGCTCAGATGTCCTCGACCACTAGACGTTTATATAAACAATTTGACCTGTTTAGATGTGGTGCGAAATGAATTCGGCTGAGACAAGAAAGTGTATATATAAAAAATTTCGCCTGTTTAAATGTGGGGAGCAATGAATTCAGTCAAGACCAGCAGCTTTTTATATTTTACCTGATCACATATGAGCAGGAATGAATTAGACCACGACCAGCAGGTGTTTTTATAACCAATTTTCATTTTAGGCATTTGGGGAAGAATGAATATGTTCACGACCACCAGATGTTTATAAATAAATTTATTTATTCAGATGTGGAGAGGAATGAATTCGGCTATACGGTGTTTGTATAAAGAATTTTACTGTTTACATGTGGGTAGGAATGATTTCGCCCACGACCAGTAGGTATTTATATAAATTATTTGATAATATTCATATTTAGGAAGGGGTGAATTCGACAAGACCAGCAGGTTATTTATATTAAAAAAATTGGTCTATCCAGAAATATTTACGAAAGGGGGACGAATGGATTTGATGAGGACCGGAAGGTATGTGTGTATGTTTATGTATGTATATATACCGGTTCCGAGGTGGTTGGAGAGAAGGGACACATGAATTCGGCCACTACTGGCAGCTGTTTGCATATCCAATGAAGAGTGGCGCTTCGAGCGCACACAAATTAATACTATTGTACTCCTGCTAGACAGGAAGTGTTGAACTTAACGAAGGTGAGTGATGGAGATAAACTCAATTTTGTAAAACTTTAGCTGGTGTAAATGACAGACTGAGGTATTCAAAGTGCTTCATGAAAGTGAATAATAACCGTGAAGTGAAAGATTATTTTACAGAACACAATTAAGACGAAGACAATGAAAAAGTATTGTGCAGGCAGAAGTGATAGTATCTTTTGAAAAGAAAGGCTTTGATGAACCATTTTAATGCTTTCCTTCTTGTGACTTAAACATGATTTCCAGTATTAGGATATGGACATTTTAGAGAACGTGTTTTATTTTGAACAAATCCACGTGAAGCTAATAAAGTTATGATGAAATTTGCTACTTACAAATTGTTTCGCATAGACTTTACTTCTGGAGACAAAAACTGGATGGTAAAGGCATGGAACACCTCTTCACTGTCCCCTCCACTGATATACTGAAAGCACGAGATAGAGCATACACGATCGTGCTTTTGCGGTATACGCACGACCAGTGCAGTTCCGTGCTCGCCTGCTGAGTTAGAGAATAGTTTATTTTTGGTCATTCAGCTGGTCGCTGTCGTACTGTAAGGTACTCTCCCGCTGCTGGTATGTCTGTACAATTTGACAAGAGAGTGTGAGAGATTAGTTTCAATCCAATTTCACTGAACAAAGTGGCGCCTCGGAAACTCGCATTCGGGAGGTCCCGGGTTCGATTCTCTGTTCCCATGTTTTTTTTTTTCGAGAATTTTCTCGGGTTATCAGACGAATGTTGGAGTGATTTATTCTATTCCCCCCCAATTTCCCGCCCCTTCATATCTTTCCATTTATCATTTCATTCATCCTTCAGCCAGTTTAGCCTATTTCATGGTTGGAAGTAATTATCATGATGGAGTTTTGGTATGGCATAGGGAACGAGAATGATATTTCTGGAACTTTTACTGATCTTCCCTTCGGCCAGTTGCTGGGATGCACAAACCCCTCCTTTGTACAATATAGGTGACCGAGCTAGATAGCGCTGGCGTTTCGTCTGTGACCGGCATTCGGGAGGTCGCGGAATGGATTCCCAAGGCCAACTTCTCTAATCTATGTTTTTTTTTTTGGGGGGGGGGGTTCCCGAATCACTAAGCAATGCTGGGGAGGTTTCTTTATTCCCCCGAACTGCCTATCCCTTCTTTCATCTCCATTTAATCCAAATGGTTTCTTTCTGGGTTATAAGTGTCGGCGAGGTCTGTGGTAGCGGTGACCTCCCGTGGTGGTTACAGCACCCGGCGGCGGGAGGGTGTTAGAAGTCGTCTGTAGACTCAGGGAGTTTGCTCAAATCTGATGCGCGCTCCTAGCGCTACCGTGTCGGGATGAACTGCTTGGAATATGTTAGGGACCCTGCACGGTGGCTCTTCCCCGCTGTCCGGTTTCAGCCGCCCTTTGAAATCACACATCTCCTATTCTCCTGGGTCTAACCAAAATAAACCACTGCTGTGGAATCCCTTCCGACACAAACATACACACACATTACTTGGGGCGGGGATCCCATTCAGCTGCCTGATTTCTGGGGCGTCTCAGCCTAGAAACTATAGAAACTTGTCATTGCTGTACTGTCGCTCTGGTTCCGATTTCCAGTGTTTCATCTCACCTCAACCCTCCCTCCCCGAGGTGGCCCTTAGGGAAGCGTAAATACAATTTCCTAGCTGGATCATTGTCCTATCCCCTCCAAAAAAGTCATATTCTAACCTACTTTTCAATTTTACAGAAAATAGATAGCTGCCCACCACCCGCAAACAATGCCTTTCCTATCCCTGGATTTGTGCGACCCCTTTCACACTTTTGTACTTTGCTTCCAAATTTAGATTATTAGTAAATTTCACATTACGTTAAATGCAACAAATGCGTACTTAAACTTCTTTATTATTATTATGATTTTCACAAATGGAAAACCTAAGTTTGTGTTAATTCAATCGCTTTTTCACACAGGTCGTGTGTAGGACAGGAGTTGGATAGGTAGTCAGACTGAAAAATTCAATGCCATAGCCGGGGGTTTGAACCACGGATCTCCCGGTCTCCAGCAGGTTGCTCTAAACACTGAGCTAACGTGACAATATACCGGCACTAAAATCCACTTCTACAAGAGCTGTGTTCTCCTTCAGCCTACTCCTATCTTGAATATATCTGCTTTAGACAAATTTTCTCTTATAATTTCTGCCTTAACAATTCTTATGCAATCTAAGTTTCTTCTGGGACACTGAGAGTGAAATTTGACTACAATCAGCCAAAAAAATAAAATCTTGCTTTCTTATAGCAAAATCTTTGTTGAAACCTTTACGAAACCATAGCGAATTAACATTTAGCTGCCTTCACCTTGCTTGGGGCTCTAAAGCACAGTCACCTGTTCCTTAGCATACTATTTTATAAAAGGACAGTTTTCTCAAAACTGCATTTTCACACTATCAAAATGTTCCATGCACCTCTGTTTTTATTTAAATATAACTAAAATTTCCTAGAATGTATCTATTGTAATATTGCAGCTACAAAATATCCTAACAACAGATATTGTCAATTTTTCAAAAAATATTGTATATGAACAAAGAATTAATTTTTGACATTAACATTTCTAAATTTTTAAACAATATATCATAAATCAGCAATCAAAGTTATTTAAATATATACGCGTAAAGTTTTTTTTTTTTTTCTGTATGTGGGTGTGTTGTTTAAAGCTCAGTTTAAAAGTGTTCACAACTTATCTCAAATTTTGAGGAATATGGAACATTTTGATAACGCAATAGCTATAAATAATAACATTATTCATATCTTGCAATGTATTTATTAGAATTTAATGACAGTATTCATATTAACACAACAATAGTGCAATCATGAAGAAGTTAAGAAAAATCTATGTAATGATATAGACGTCCAGTGTCCCTTATGCGTACTCTGTGTTCTTTGCAGTATTTATACCTAAGGGTTTCATTCACTCTGCCTATATTTCGTGTATTATCTGTAACAACATCGTTATGAACCCCTAAAATATGTTTTGGCACCCGGTGCATATCCATATAGCATTTTGACAATCCCTTTCCCTGGAGAAACATTCACCACCAACATTTTTAGTTACACCACATTTATACATGAAAGGATATGTATTACTCCGCGACTGGCAAAACATGTGATGATGTATTAAACCTTCTCTTGGGAGAGAGGACTTGGGAGAGATGAATTGTGAGGATCAGAAAGGAGAACACTTCGAGAAGCATCAGCTAGCACATGTACCAGTCAGCTTGGAAGCATGTCCAGTAGGCCTCGGAATTAGTGCAATGTAATCATCTGTTCCTGGTCATAAGTACAAATTTTAATTCATATTGCTGAACATTCGCTGCCTTTAAACGCCAAGTGGGAGTAAAAGAAATTAAGTTTATTAGATTTATATACTAGATTAATACGGGCTTTCAGATTTATTCGGTATTTAGCACAGTTAGTTTAAATACATGACTGATTATTAGTTCAGCGAGCCCATTGACTCAAAAAGGAGGTGCGGAATTGAAACTTGGATTGCATGCATCCATTGCATGCATTCCCTACTTCGTTGGTTTTTGTGTATTTTTCTAATTAATGCCGTGTAGGTTTGTTTTCATTTACTGCTGCAAAGAGGATGAACCACAATTTATTGTAATGGGGAAGTTGTGCAATTAAAACCCTCTACTTTACTATAACCGTCCAATTATTTGACGTGCCTATCAGCATAAGTGCTGCGATTGCGAGTTTATGAGATGCAAGTGAAAAATATTAAAAATGTTAAGAAAAATACCACATAAGTCTCATTTCACTAAAATGACTCGAAACTGTTGATATTCACTTCTTCTAGCCATCGTTCTCTAGTCCTCTACAAGAGGAAATGCGTGATAAAGTCGCAGTTGAAATCATACGCGTACAAACGACTGCCGGCAAAAATCGAATAAACCTGAAGACCTTATATATTAGATAACGTGGTTATTACATTTTGTTTCCCAAATATTGTATAGAAAATACATAACATATCCTAAACACTTAACGGACCTTTTTTGTGCAAGAGTTTCACACTGTAACAATTAATAGAGAAATAATAAAGAAAATACATTCAAGGCAGATTACATTGATTTGGTAAGTTTCAAAAATTGTATTATGGAATAAATACTAAGTTAAGTGAGCATTATAATGTACCCTATTGTTCAATATAAATTTGCTCATTTCATATATACCTTTAAATTAGAGGAAGCAAAAATAAAAACCATCCCTTTGGACAAAAATCAGAATACATATAAAGCAGCATCACAAGACTCTTCAGGTTTTGAGCCAAGAAGACTAACAGGGGCATAATAGGAAAATTCAACAGTATACCAGTTTTCTATGCGAACAGTTTCAAGCTGTGAATTATTTTCTGAAATTGTGCATAGAATTCAGTCATACTTATTATTTACATGGTCCATTCCCACAGATTGTAATAGGTGATATTCTCTCCGTAAGGTGTCCACTTTCAGGTACCAAACTTTGACTCCTTGTCGATATCAGTTCTCTATGTGACAGGTCTTAAAAACAACTCGGGGCATAAATATCATTGAAAGATGCTATAATCGTTTTCAAATGTCTGGGAGAGTACCACGCCGTTTCTATGAATAGTTTCGCTTTGATTATTACACAGGAAAAGGCCAAACCATTTACAACATTATTCAGCACTCTGGAGAAAGGAAAGAAGTTTATTTACATGTCACTGTAGGATATGATCATTTATAATACATTACATTTAGTAAAAGGTAATGTTGCACCAGTTTCAGCAATCGATATCGGTGACAAGATGTCGAAAAGCTGACATAGCTGTGTCCTTAAAGCATGTGCCCAACTATAAAAACTCCAATAGCTAGTTCATAATATTTCTTTCATCTGAGCTGCTGACGTTGTAGGACGTATACGGACCGACGTCCACCAAATGGGCCTAGTTTTTTTTAAAAGGCGTTAATTTCAAGATTCAAAATGTACGAGTGAGTGCTGAATAGAGTTAGAATAACACCTGGATTTTCTTCAATTTTAATCCATAACCATACATTCATCTACAAACTTGATATTAAAAAGCCTGCGTCTCGTCGCACCTTAGCGTATTTATTTATAGCTCCTGATCTTTCTCCCCAAATGTACAACCTCCTGCACCTTCAACCTTGAGGCCACCTGCTTCCCTCTCGCAGGCGCGACCAACTTTTATCTCTGAAGTGCTACCCCTAGGATGCGCAGTGTAGTATGCACCACGCGAGGCACACTACAATATAATATATATAGTATATACAATATGTTATATATATATATAACTGATTTCATCAGTGTCATGGAAGCGAAAGTTAAAAGTTCCTGAGGATAAGGGAGTAACCAAACCGATATTAAGAAAACGGTAGTGTAACATGAAAATACGTTTAAATTGTAATATTACCTTTCCACAGTTCGGCCACATTTTGGTGGAGGCAAAGCACCCGGGCAATCCATGGCTAGAGTTATGCTCGGAAAAAAGAGGTTCTCACGTTTATAAAGAGTGGGGCGAGATTTTCTCAGTACCAGTATAAACAGGTTCGTTCCATCGTGGGTGTACCTAGTTGGCAAAGAAATTATTAATAAAAATTTGATTGCGAGAATTCACCAGATACAAATGCTTTAAGGACCCTGATCCCCGCCCCCCAACAAATACAAAAAGAAAAGTTCGTGCGCACGTACAAACTACATTCCTAACTCAAAACGAATTCAGCATCTTCCAAGGATGCTACGCTAAACTCCACCATCATTTGAATGGAAAATTGTTCTATTTTTACTTTCTCTAACCAGTATTTACAAAGTACATACTGGATAGAAAAGGTGTTGTATTCCAGCCAAAAATTCGATGTCGGGATTCCATCAGTAAATAGATACATAAAGCAACAATCAAACTACGTCAACGAAACTTAAGTGTCAGGAAACTGCTTCAAAACCAGTGGAAGAGGTCCCCTGTATCCAAAAATATATAGAAATATATATAAATGTCCTATTGTATCTATGGACAGCGCAGCTCAAAAACGAAAAATTCGTTAAGTACCAAACTTGGTATTCAAGTTTAATATTTTCAAGGATAATACAACACAAAGATTTTCAAGAAAATACCCATAATATACACAAAAAATATGTAGATTTCATTAAAATACATCATTTATGTCGTATAGGTTGTTTTTTTTTGTGCAGTTTACCATTTTTGAGATATTCTTTAATGTTGGTTACAATTTTAGAGTATCTAATTATTCTCAAACGGCACCATGCAAAGCGAACCGAACCTCAATTGCTTCACATAGCGACCAGCTTTTAAAAGATTTGACTATCGCTTTAGCCTAATGTACTTCTTATTTCTTTTCTAATTACAAGGAGGCAAGTAATAAGATCAATTCTATTAATGTTTATCTCGATTGGCATGATGAAGATAAAGTATTAACTTTAGTAAGAATAGTTTGTACACGAAACAGCTAGAGAAAGTTATGTGAATGTAGCACATTAGAGTTTTTTAAGTTCAAAATTACTAAAATGCCCAATATTTAAACTATTTAAATGCGAAATAAAATGTACGTCTTTCATTTTTTTTAAGTAGCTTCTGAGGTTGATTTCATTCGAGATGAGGTTTGTACAGTTTAGTAAAACTGATAAACTCTAAGAGATAGACAAAAACCTATTGCACAAAAGATGCCAATCTCCTTAATACACACAATCTATTTGAACTTTTTTTTGTGACATCAGCAATTTCCGATATCATGTTAATATTTGTTTCAGTTGTTTCAATATCTGTATTTTTTTTAAATTCCTATTTCTATTCGCTTTTTTCTCGCAATGTCGTAGGAAAAATGGTATATCAAAGCCAAAGCGAGCCTCTTTTAAACATTTATCTATCCACTACTTTCCCTTATTCCTATTGTACCCACATACAAGTAAGTGATCTGCATTGATCATGTCAACTAACATAAAGAGATAAAATACAAGCATTTGAAAGAATACTGTGTATCATCTTTCTACTCCATACTGATACAGATAACCTTTAGCAGAATGGTCTTATTACTTAGAAGGGAACTAAGAGAATACATTATGCTAAAACGATAGTCAAATGTTTTAAAATGTTCATAACCCGGAATATAACAAAAGGAATACGGACGCCTTCCAGTTTGAGAAAAGTATAAGTATTTTAAAATTGAAACCAATAGTAAGGAGTATCTCCAAATATTTCTACAATAAACACGAAGAGGACATAAATTGTTTTTGACGAGGTCCACATTTTTGGTGTAGTAGGTTTTTGACTATCTCTTACGGTTGACCAGCAATGTAAAAGAATGAAGAGGGCTTCAGAGGCTATTCGCAGAAAATTCAAGTTATATAATTTTATGTGTCATGTAAAAAGCTTTAACATGCGGTATTTGAATCAAAATCGTTAGAGATTTTTCTTAAAAAATATAATTTTCGAAACATTTTCCATGTAAATGGTAGTTTGGGATTGAAGGATTTTCATGTAAATCTTTGTGTCATATCCTTGGGAGATACTCAACTTAAATACCAAATTTGGTACTTAACGGACTATTCGTTTTTTAGTTATACTGCCCCCCCCCCACACACACACAACCAGATAGACAAAAACACTGAGTTTTTAATGCTTTTTGTTTTTGGATTCAGTAGGGTCTCAAAACATATTTCCGTTGAAATTTCGGTATCAAATTTTTGGATGGAATGCAATACCTGCTTCCTCTATCTACTATGTACGCTGTACATATCTGCTACAGAAAGTAATAAATGATAATGATATTTTAATGCTCTCTCTCAGGAAAAGTTCAAGTAGATGGTTCTATACAGCCGCGACTTGCAAGATAAAAGGAAATAAACGACAAAATAATTGTGGCAAAATAGGATCAACTCCGACTTGGGAAAACCATAAATATTAAGCTGAGAGTAGGCGATTCAAGATGGATTCAAGGCTTCAGCATTCCCGTTTGGTAATGCAAATTTTGCTGTTTAATAACATTTCTATTCCACGCGAAGCTCGTTCCCTACTAATAGCAAGATATTTCCTATAATCCTCCATGAGGTAGGGGCAGGTGTCTCTCTTAATCCGGAGGTCTCGAGTTTGAATCTCGATTAGGATAAATTGTCGGAGTCAGCAGTAAATTAATGTTTTTGTTGTCTTTAGCACAGCTATGGAATAATTCTAAGGATAATTAACACATAGGTATATTCCATCATTCCGTTCACCATTACTGCAGAATCAAATTATTACAAGTGAAATGAAACATTTAGAAAACAAAGATGAAAACATCATAATTTCATTAAATTGCAGATAGATATTATTTTGTTGGCGTTTCAGTACTTGGTAGTTGAAACGCAATATTCATTCAGATTTTTGCACCTAAATCCAGCATCATTATTTTCAGATAATCTACAGAAATCCTTTACGTTCATAGAGAGGAAGGAACCATTCCAATGCCTTCTTATAGGCTTTGCTCCTGAACAGCTCTCTTTGAGGTGTTCCTGTATCTAGAACATCATCCACGTCGAACTTTCCAGGCTCTGCCAGTACAACAGGTAGCACGTTGAATGCTGAAAACATTCCATAATGGCTCTTCTTGTCAAAGTCCTGCCTTAGTTTCTCAATAGTTGGCGGTAATGTAGAGCACTTCAGGGCTGCCATTGTTTTACACAGCATTTCGTGATATTCCTGTATAGAAACAACAAAGCATTGTGATACTGTTTGATATTAATGACCAATTCACAATGAATGAAACTGGCGACATGGCATCGTAACAAGACATTTGACCAATAACATTTCAACATGAGCAAGACATCTTTTCGACGAAAGTTGAATTAGAGTTAATCTTTACCACGAGGCATGGTGGGATGCACAGAATTGATCTGTGAGATGGTATCAACATCCAGGGAAGTGTATTTTGTTTCGGAAGAATTATTAAACTATCTCGAGTTATAAGACAATTTAAAATCCATACAAAAGCCCAATGAAAATACTTTTGACGGATCTACGCGCGTGCATCTCAAATTGTGTCGCCCTCATTATAAACACAAGCTTTTAGAATAACAATAACATGCGCATGTCACATTAGCAGTGCTCTCCATTGTGAATTGGGCATGATTTTTGGAAACAGTCTTAATATTAGTATTGATTTAATTCTTTGTTGTTGTTTTTTCACACAAGTCGTAGGAAGGACAGGAGTTGGGTAGGTAGAGTCAGATTGAAAAAGATGCCACAGCCGGGATTTAAACCACGGATCTCCCGGTATCTAGTCGGTTGCTCTACCACTGAGCTACCTTGGCTACGCCGGCATGTTGCCATGTTAGCTCAGTGGTAAAGCAACCGGCTAGACACGGGAATCGTTGGTTCAAATCCCGGCTATGGCGATGAATTTTTCAATCTGACTCTGCCTATCCAGTCTTGATATTCTTTCTAAGCACATTTATTTTTTTCAAAAGAAATGAATGACATTTTAAAGGAATTTCTTATAGCCTCCCATTTGAAAAACAATTTGACATTAATGAGATTGTTTAATCTCTAATTAAATACCAGTTACAGTGCGCAAAGGATAATACGACGTGCTCGATTTGAGCAAACGGCGTATTTTGGGAACCGTCAAGCTGCTGAATTCTCGTTAAAAGAGAAAATACTACTTCAAGTTTCTTCAGGTTTTTGCTGCCAAATATCTCACAAAATTATGAGTACCGTTTTGATTCCTTATAATAACGGTTCCCGATTTATTAAAGACACGTGAGCAGATGTTGATACTTGTTCATTGAGCAAAGAAAAGATCAGAACAGCATTTTGGAGACAAAACATGCTGTCAAATTCGCACGGGAGAAGAAAAGGTGTATTGTTAAAGCAGATGTTGCTTTAATATTTTGCCGCCTCAACGCTGCAGTTGTGATTCTGACAATGCGCGACCACTTCCTACATTCCTTAGGAAGCTGACGAAACATTTGGAGAAAAATTAAGAATCGCCTCTATGATATTGAAGACAGCAAATAAGTGCGCAATGCACGGACAAGGTTTCATTGGAAGAACAGTCTGAGCTAAAATCGGAGTGGGGTATGGAGCAATACATCAAAACAGATACCAAATTCAATAGAGAGGGGCTTTTGTGGATAAACTAAGATTATAGCAGAGCATAAAAATTGTTGACGAGAATGATATGACAATCGGTCCTATCGGAGGAAAAGTCATGGAACTATATCTTGGCAAGATGTACGCAGGAATGGAGGGAAAACTATTTACCGTGATCGTTTACCACTGCGAATGTAGAGTCTGAAGCATGTTGGACGCTACTGGCAGGCACGGAAGACGTGGACGGGCTAGGTAAATTTGTTCTTAAGGCAACAGCTGAGATCTGAGATGGCTGGCAATAGAGAAGAGGGGCGGAGGGCAACAAGAATAGCTAAACAAAAGTGAATATAATGTTTTACATACATATATTTTATGTCATTGTTGTGTTGTGGTGTTACATATTGTGTATATATTGTGTGTATATATTTCTCTTAAGTGTATTTGTCTATTATAATAGGGATGCATTAATGCATCTGCATAAGGTGTGTTCGGTGTTGTAAATTTAAATTGCTGTATTTGAATATCTTTGTATTTTTATTTTCGTGTTTACTTTCTTATTTTTTTTTTAATATTGCTTACTATTTTGTGTATTGCAAAAGTATGTACGGTCTTTGGACCCGTGCGATTGATGAAGCTCAGTGTATGATACTGTTATGTCAATAAATACACTTATTCATTCATTAGAACACCAAACACAGCGTGAGCCATGTTGCCATGATCACTTTGTGTTTTCCTGATGTTAGAGCGTTTTGAAATTTTCAAAACATTCGATCTATAAACTGCGTTTTTTGAATGCCGGAAATCTTATGACAGCAGACATTGTGTTCATGGCCGAAAAATAATGAGTGATAGAATGGTGAGGGTGAAAATTTAACGAAGGTCATGAAAATGCATGTGCTGTGAAGCTGCCGACTGTGAAACAAGTGCAGACGTTTTCCTTCACAGGTGGCACATTCTTTAACAAACGCATGCAAAACTGCTTTCGCGTTTCAACATGTGCTTGAATGTGTGAAGTAGTGTAAGGTGTTAGGTAATGAACGATAATCAATAAAAATATCGGTACTTACTTAAAAAACACGTGTCGTATCGTAATGTAAACGACATTACCTTCCAATCATTACATATAATTGTTTGTGTGACTTAGTTTAAAATATACAATTTTTTTTAATGTTAGACGCTAACCGGAAGTATTTCCTGTGAAATCTCAATATTGCATTTTTGCATTGATTGTTTTAGTCCTTCCTCGACAGGAAATAAAAATCTGATGTGTTCCATTCTCATAACTTTCTCTAGCAGCTCCAAATACAAACTATTCATACAAAACATTATTCATTTTATCTACATCATGCTAATCTACATTATGTTATTAGCATAATTGGTCTTATTACTTGCTTCCTTTTAGGTAGAAGGGAAATAAGACGATACAATAGCCTAAAGCGATAGTCAACTCCTTTAAAAGATCGTCGGTATATGAAACAATTGAGGTTCGGTGCGCTTTGTATGCGCCGTTTGAGAAAGATGCATGTATTTTTAAGCTGAAACCAATAACAAGTAATATATTAGAAACGGTTAGTTCTACAACAAAAGTGTATATGATATAAATTACGTGTTTTAATGAAATCTACGTTTTTTGTATGGTAAGTTTTTGTCTATTACGGTTTACAATACATGCAAATTTCAGCCAAATTCATCCAAAAAAAGAAGTTCTCAGAGGCTATTCCCAGAAAATTCAAGATATACATATTATTTGTGATGTAAATATCCTTAATACTATGATATTTTAATCAGAAATATTGGAGCCATTTTTAAGAAAATCAAAATGTTCCAAATTTTTTTCAATGTTAAGGGTGGTTGGGGGTGAGGGATTTTCTTGAAAACCTCCGTGTCGCATCCTTGGAAGATACTAAACTTAAATACCTATTTTGGTATTTAACGGACTTTTCGTTTTTGAGCTATGCTGTCCAAACACACACGGACCTTTTTCTAAAAATGCTTCTTTGGACTCAGGGAACCACAAAACATATACTTCCGGTGAAATCTCGAAATCAAATTTTTAGGTGGAATACAATACCTTCTCTATCCACTACATTGTACATACGGGCTAGAGAAAGTATAAATTTGATGTGTTCCATTGGCATGATTTTCTCTACATATTCTTGAAGCAAATTGTTCTTACCAAAGATTAATACTTTATCTCTTCATGCTAATTGTGACAACCGTTAGCAGAAATTTTCTGAATACTTCGTTCCTTGCAAGTGCAAGAAGAAGGTGAATAAGGGAATAGGACTATGTTAAAGCGATAGGCAAGTATTTTAAAAGCTGTCGATATAATTATAAATACATTCAAATTTGGTTCTCTACACATGACCAGGAGTAAAATATAATGAAAACAAATGACGACTTCCGGTTTGAGAAACCTATAGCTATTTTAAAATTGAAGGATGTAACAAATAATATCTCGGGAATGGTTAATTTCACACAAAAATATTCAAGATTCCACCGTAAATACATATTTTGATATCCTCTAAATAAAATTATTTTCTTTCTCTACTGCTTATCTGTAATAAATAAAGTATAAATGTGCCCCCTAAAACTCTTTAATGAGAATTTGTTCTTTATGATGTTTTTACTTATACCATCCTGTCAAGGTTAACATACTCGAAAGTTCTAATGGTTCTTTATATTTTTATATTTAGTGTGGTTCAAATATCTTGCGCATTCATAGTTCTTCTAAAATATCACTTAATGTATATAAGAGTCAGTTGAAGGACCACTCTTAACAACGAATAACGGTCTTGACCTCTCTTATTTTTCTCCGATTCCACTTACTCTTGTGAATACTCTTTGATTTCTATAGAAACCGTCCTGATTCATTGTGTTCCTGTTATCTTGCCTATTTGAAATATGTTTTGTCAATTTTTCAGACTATATTGGATGTCTGGGATATCTTCAAACATGGTCCACTTAATGTTAATTAACTCTTTAAGAAGGGACGGTTGGCAAAGGCCGTATGAGCAGCATTGCCACTGCTATTTGCTATCGCTTAGGCAGCAAAACCTCTTGTGTCTCGTTCTTGGTCTGCTGTTTTAGATCGTATATATTATTAGCAGGGATATATGGAAATATGATGGATTTAGCCCTTTTTCATGCCGTTGTCTTTCATATTGTTTCAAGGCGGCGTTGGAAGACTAGCAAAAACTCTTCAATCTGATGTAAGAGAGATGGCATGTTTGGTAAATAGGTTCTTCGCTACTTAACTGGAAGTGTTGAAATGTATACAACCAACAATATGAGTAACGAAGACCATAGAAAAACTACCGCAACCACCGGTGTATCTCGCACTTCAAACTACAAGAAATGTCTAATGGACGATATATCTATACTACTGACATCTACCAACATATATACAGCTTTAGTTTGATAGGATTGCAGGAACAGCTGCACGGGGAATTATAAAGTTGCATTGAAGTGGTACGTCTTGGGATTAGGCAGTCAAGAAGCGCAGTTAGTGCGCTTTCAACATAATTTCAACAAAAGCCAGGTAGACTTGAACAAAGGTATCAGTTACTCTTAAATGTTACGGACAATATGTTTCATTGTGTAATACGGGACTTACCTCTAAGAGTTGCTCCGTGTAATTAGTTCGTACTGTCTCGTTGGAACTCGCGGGAAGGAAACACTGTAAGTCAATACAAGGGCTTGTAATGCATGGCAGCTGTAAGTCCACGAAGCGAACACCATCAGGTTCTCCAGAGGACGAGTACCGGAACAGCATGTTATTTATCCAGAGATCTCCATGTGACAACACCAGGAAATCGTCCTTATCATGATCCTCTACAGCACTCTGAAGATACGGTAACAAATTTTCATTGGCAAATTTGGAAAACTTCGCCGAATATTTTTGGAAGCCGTCCATGTTCTTTAGCTCGTCTGACAGAATCCTCAACATACCTTGAAGCAAATAAAACGAAGTTCTGTGACGAAACCTTATTAAGGGTTCTGATTATAGATAAACTAGATTTTTAAGTGCATAGCAATTAGATATGGAAAATATCAAGTCTTTGTTTATAGCTCTTGACTGCTGATGCGGAGTTTCACATCTTTGCTACCAAGCCTGCCAGCAATATCTTCTGCTTCAACCCCACTAAGATCTTTCTACTAAAGAAAATGAGCGAACATTAGTTGCAAACGGTGATCCAGCTAACAACCTTCTTTCAAATGACACCCGGTTCTGCCAAACTTAAAATAGAGACGTTTCTACTGCAACACTTCAAAAGTAAGGACTTTACAATTAGTGTTACGCCGACATTTAAAACTCCTTTATGAAAATTTCAACTTTTAAAGTTTAAATACAATGCTAAACTCATCCGTCAAAATACAAATATTACTATTACTCACTCCATAGTGGTGTAACCATGCGGTCATAACGCAACTGACTTTGCCGATCCCAAACAACTACGTACAAAACCTAACCGTCATCCTTATTTAAAAGCATTGTCAAATGATGCATCAAGAATGGCTTTTTGTCCTTGTATTTATGAGCAGTTGTACTTCTGTTTCAAGAAAGAGCTTACCATTAAACATATTTTCTGCTGCTGCTCTAAGACTATCTTCCGTGAATAAAAACTTTTGAAACAAAGACAAATCCATGGTTTTCTGCTCCATGAGATAGACGCTAGCAGCATGATAACGGGCCAATGTGCGAAGAACAAGAGAGCAGTGCTTCAGATCCAGACCAAATCGTCTCTCAGCCATCCGAAAACCTGTCTGTTGGAGATCTTCCATCGCCAACACTCCGGGAACAGAGTAAACATAGCCTGCCCCGAAAGGTTCCACATCTGAAAAAGAGAGGGGCCAGGATTACTGAGAACCTACCATGTTGCATGTATTTAGACCCTCGGCTATAGCCCCCACACACATATATACGATGGTTAGTGTTTAAGGGTGCTTAATTACAATGTGTATGTGTGTGTAATATGTGGCATGTATAAAGTCTATTGTATTTTTTAGCTCAACAAAGGTTAGAATTAAATGTATGGGATCCTTTGTGGAGGGGGGGTTCTGCTCAAAACATAAAAGACATAAATTCAGCTGCGCTATTCTAAAAATCACTAAAAGCCATAGAAATAGGAACGAAGGAACCTAACTTATTCATGCTACTAATAAGGAGTTCCTATCCAGAGGTCCGTCCGTCCACTCGTCCGTTCCGATCCAATCCCCATTCAATCCCTCGTAACGTTAAAAGGTAAATTAATAAAATGCTAAATAAAGGTATAATTAGACCATATACGTCCGATGTATATTGCCCAATTGGTTCCGTAGGGGAAAAATATTTCCGAACCGCAGCTGAACATAGGCTTCTAAATAAGGTCAGGTGGAAGCCCAGCCACTGCCAAATGTGCACACGCCACTCATCACCTTTGTGGTGCTCACATTATTTAGTTCGCTCTATTTGAATAACGCATACCATCCTTCGGCAGAAAATTGTAAACATGTAATGCCGTTTGCTACACCACATAGGGTATACGAGTTTAATAGAATTTGCATTGGGTCCTACAGGATCGCAAGTTTTGTCCAGACTGCTGGATGTTTTTTGCGACATGAAACTTAAATTCCTGTATCATTGTTGCGAAGCTCTTAAAATAAATTTGTGTTATTTTGAGAAGCGACAACGGCGAGTTGTATTTACCCTTTATGGAACGCAGACCTGGCAATCAAAAAATCTAAAGTCAGTTTCCCACGCCTCATATTTCAAGTCTGGGCAATTTAATATCTCCGGCAAGCATTACTTAGACCGCACTAAGATGTCACAGGCTCACCAGTACCTAAAACTCAGCGTGCCTAATGAGATTAGTTGGGTTGCTGAATTTCTTTTCAAAGTTCAGACCCATTTTGCCGCGAGTCTGGAACTATTAAATCATTAGGTAGTAGCCCATTTCCATTCTATTCTCTTAAAAGGATCTGCGTTTGCTTTTATTGTAGTACGATTCGCACACGGATATTCTTTATTCACTAAGTTATCCCTTAATCCAATCGGTGACTGTGTAGATGACTGAACGTGTACCAAAAGAGTTCCCTTGGTGATCTTAAGTAAGCTTTCCTATTCCTCTTGCATTAGCCTTTCATGCATTTGGATGTAATTTTATTTAAAAACTGATGGTACTTCTGAATCGTTGTGCCATCTCAGATTTTTGCACTGGCTGCCGTCCAATTTATTATAACTCTCATATAGTGACTGCCCCTTGCTGGGCGTGAATGTTCTATTTGGAGGCTTGAAACATTAGCAGTAATGTTTGGACTTGAAACTTTGTCGTTAGTGTTCGAAACACCTATCTGAACCTCAATAGTGTCACTGTCCTTATTACTATTCTGGGTTACCGAATGGGATTTTAGCCACTGCATATTCAAATAGAGTTAGTTTTTAAATCAATTATATTTTTTAAAAAATAAAAAGTTTCCTTTTTGTGCTCGCATAAGCCTTAATGTGAGATTTAAACTGTTGTTTTATTCCCAATTTCAGTTGAATTGGTTAGTATTTCAGTACTCATTCGATTTTTCACTCTTTTAGTAAATATGTCTATTGACAAACTGGTGTTTTGATTTGAAAGGCCTGAGTAAGAAAGTATTATTGAAACAATCGATTACGTTTCATTCATGGAATAATGTTAATAAATCTCACATGGGTTAGTCTCATAAGCTTCATTTAAACCGCCAATGTCATTGCTATCTTTTTTAAGTTTTAGTAAAAAAAAAAACATTGGTGTTTATTAATTTTATTAATTAATGTTAATTTAAAGAAAAGTATTTACTTAGTTTTTATGCACGTTATCGACTTCATATTTGGAAAACCCATGCGGTTAAAGTCAAATGATATTAATGTAACTTACCTGGCAACACTTTCTTCAACACTGAATACATCTCCGGTAGAACTGTCTGGATCATCATTTCTTCCCTAGCAAAAGCAGTGGAATTCGACATGACTTCTCCACCAGAACCCGTGACTATAATACGTTTGATGATAATAGTCAGCGCATCTTCCCTTTGTTCACACTTTACTGTTACTCTGAACATGTCACTAGTGTAGTTGTCGCCTTTATTAGTTGCAATCCTGGATGTAAAATCTGAGATTGTGATATCAGGATCTTTCAGCCAATTTCGGAGTAATTTCTCCAGGAATGTTTTATCCGGCCAGATTTCATTTGGCCGAGTTTCATTTTTCATTACCTCTGATGACATTGGAATCCTGAAACAATGACTGCATATAGTGAATTGCATTTTGCAAACTTGGTAAATAAAATAGATGTTGAAGCTGATAAAACTTATAAGATGTTGTTGCTAAAGTTGTTAAAGCAGATGAAGCAGATAAAATAACATTGCTTGTTCTGTTCAAAATTAATTACCGTATTTAATATTTGCGAGTTAAATGATCTGTTTCGATAATGTTCATTATTTAGAAACATTGTCTTTGGAGCTAACCACATATCAGAATTAAATTTATTTCTGAACAGCTACAAATTAAAGCGTCAGTTACCTGCTGATATATTCTCCACACATAGTTTTAGAAATAACCATAAATATTATAATGTCAGAAACCATATAAATACAGTGAGACTCACTATGTGTTGCTGAAGTATATATATATATATATATATATATATATATATATATATATATATAAACAACAGCGATCATGTTTCATGATGGGCAAATACACACGCTCTGATGAGTGATATCTACAAATCCCAATATAACTGTATTAGGGGTGAAGTTCTCAACAATCCAAATATACTGCCTTTCGTTCTGGGTTTAAAGCTTAGAAATTTCCATATCTGATAAAATCTCTTCAGAAGCTCAATATAAATTCTTTATTAAAAATATGACTATCCGCTATATTTAGGAAAGATGCAGGGACCTTATTAATTATAGCGCACACACACACACTTACACACACATACATACATATATAAATGGGTCCATTCATAAAATTTGGTGTGTTAAAGTTATTAAAATTAATCGCACCGATCCGACGGGTAAAATGAGTATGAACCTTGGTATTAGAATAAAATACAGATTTCTTTTAAAATCATAACACATTTAAGGTACTTATGCATGTAGCAGTTAATATTTGAGGTTGTTTATCAATATTACGTAAATTATAATTGAACGCATTTTGAAAATAATTATTATAAGAATTGAAACTCTTTAAGCGGTCCCGGTAAAAAGTGCTAATTATGGTACTACCTTGTTTCAATTTTATGCATAGTTTTTTGGCACTCATTGCTTAATTTGTGAAGCACGCATTCTGCTTCTGCTCGCACTGTTCGGGGAGACAGTGTTCGATTCCCGTTGGATTGGCCATTCTGACCTTGGGTTTTATCGCGGTTTTCCCAGGTATGTAAGCAAATGCTGATATGGTTTCTGCAATGCTACGAATTTTCCTTAATAAGTATGTATAAATAATATCATTTTAAATTAATTAAGGTATATTATATATAAGAATAACTAGAAGGAAAGAATGTAACAAAAATTAATTGTAAATGTTTAAAGTTGAAGTAATTGTTATGCTATAATGTTTTAGGGTAAATAAACTCTAAAGGTTTGGAATGCCTGCCCCGGGTTAAGAAATTACGAAGTCGGATATAGTATTGCAAACTTAAATTTATATATGATTCATTTATCTGTGTTATTATCTCTCACCCATTTTCTGACATTTCATTTCTTTATCACATTTCACAATCGGAGGATCAGATGGGTGCACAGCGTAACAGGTTGCTTTGATCATCTGTCTGTTTTGGCGTCGGGTGTGACGAACCCCCAGCTAGACCTCTCCTTGGGAAATGTGTGTGTGTGTGTGTGTGTGTGTGTGTGTGTGTGTGTGAGAATCTCGTAGCTTATATCCTGCGTAAAAGCTCCTGCATATGACCTTCAGAGGCTGCAGGGCTGTAGCGAATCACAGCCGTGCGACGTTGCCAAGTCAGAACTTAGCCACATCTCGCTTAGTAATTACCAGATTAACGCTCGGATAATAATAGTTTATTAAGGACTTAAAACTCATATCAGACATAAAGAGTATGATTGAAGAACCATCTACGAAAAAAGACCATAAGTTTAGCTTCAGCCGTTCGATAATTATACGCAATTATGTTTTACGTATATGATGATAAAACAGGTGACATATTTGTGTTCACAATTTTATTTTCTGACGACCAGGTCATTTTTTGCACTACGGAAGATGAACTCCAAAGAACAGTATACAAATGGCAACAGATACTAAAGAACCATAATCTAGAAATATCAATAAATAAATAAAAAACTATGACTTTTAAAGGAAAGTTCCCCATAAGATCAAAAATAGTAATAGGCGGAGAATTAATAAAACCTTTAACTACTTGGGATGTTGGATATCCTATGAGCAAGAAAAGACAAAATATATATAAATATATTAAATAAATTCCAATATATATATTATATATGGAACTAAACAAAGAACATTAAGCAATAAATCCAGAAAAGAAACAATAATGAAATCTTATAAGGTATTGGCTAACCCTAAACTTTTATATGGCAGCGAAAACTGGACTTTAAGTAGAGCAAACAGGGGAAGATTAGAAACAACCGAGATGCAATTTCTTAGACGAATATCAGATTACACATTACGAATATCACATACCAAATATACAAATACGGTAAGAGTTAAACATATACAAATTAGAGGAGAAGATAATAATATTAAGTACCAATAATTCCAGCACATAAAGATAAATTCATGGCTATAGAATAACAAAACAGGCAATACCAAAAGGGCGACGCTCAATAGGACGTCCTGGAATCAGATGGGAAGATGACTTTGAGCCGGAACGGGAAGAAGAAGTGGAAGAAGAAATGTATTTTGTCAGAAATGAAACAAACCTTGAGCTCTTGACAGAGATGTGATTAACTTTTGTGCTAATATATAATCTCCTAATATACCCCTTAAAATTCTGACCAGGGAACTAGGTAGGTAGTTAAAGTGCAGTTTTATGTAGTTGAAGCTTACAACATGCTGCTAAGTAAAGCAAGTATTGTGTTAGTGAAAGAAGAGAACCAAAATATAGTGTTTTACGTAGCCAAGCAGTCAAGCCCCTGTCCATCCCAATGGAATAAGCAGGTACGTCAAGTCCTGTTGTAATTTATTTAGGTTTATTACATGGCTAAATTTTATTTAGGTTTTAATCTACAGTTCCACTAAATAGCCCTCGGTAACATCCTGCGTTGCGTGCTACAATCTCCATCTCTCTCACGCAGAAGCGCACGATATGGCTACGTTGTAGCGTCTATTGACTGTCACATGCAGGAGATTTGTCGCGAACTCTAGACTTGGATTTGCACTTACGCGATCGTGTACTAAACATTCCATTCACAAATAATAGTCCCTTTAAAGCCACTTATAAATAGCTATTACTTAGGGGTTTAGAAGAATAGAATCTATTAAAATTCAATGTATGTACATTCCGTAGCAAAAGAAGTCTAAAACACAATAACGTGGTAATATGGTACTCATATTCATTTGCTCTAACATACTGAAGCAGTACGCCTGTCAACGCTAAGATATTGAACTCTGGAACTAGTAAATGTCCGTTTTTCACGATAGAGGAATGAATTAAGGCTCGAGTCAGTTCGGTGTATTCTTTTGAAGGAGTTGGGCTCTAAGAAACGAGCTAGTCCTATTATGCACCACAAGAAGCGAACGAGTAAAATTCTTTGTAACTTGTATGTAACGTAATGTTGATAAAAGTGCAAAGTTGGGGGATTTTATTTTGAAAGTATATAGCTGGAAATGGATTACCTTTGGGAGGATTCCATTCTCATAAGCATTTTAAAATTCTAGTGTGTTCCATTCATATGAATTTATATATCTGTTCTGCAAACAGACTATTCTTACCAAAGATTATTCTTTTACCTCAGAAAAATTAAAATAAAAATTGTGTTATTACTTAGTTCATTATAAGTAGAAGGGAAATAAGGGGACACACTATGATGAATCGTTAGTCAAATCTAGTCCCTGTGCTGATAAATGTCTTCTCTGACCTTCACGTTCCCGGTATAAGTCGCAGTGTGGTTTGACTGGAGCTTATCGTGAAAGGAAGTAACAATGTACATACTTTGGTATCGAGAATTTTCATGAACAGGTTTTAAGTAAAAACTAAATAGTATTAAAAGAAAGCTTATACTTTTAATAACAGTTTTCACATTGCTTCTGCATTCCAGAGAAAAAAAACACTGTTTTTGGTACTTCTAAATAAAAGAAACTGTATATACTCTTGTTCAGAAAAAGCTGATTTGTTATACACACATGACTTTCTCCATTCTTGTATAAACTGTTCTTAAGAACGCTTATTCTTTTGTCTACTTCATGTTAATTGAGATAAAAATTGCAGAAATTGTCTTGTAAATTAATTCCTTGTAGATATAATGGGATTATGAGAATATAGTAGCTGTAAGCTGTAATTTTTAAGAGCTGATCGCTATGTGATGACCATGATATTACTTTCTTTTTGCAATGCCAAGAAGAAAAACAAATAATATTACATTCACATGACTTTCTCTATCTCTTTAGTTTATTAGTGCGTATACAAAACATTCTTACGAAATAATTTATATTTCTATTTCACTTTAATTGATATAAATCTTTGCAGAAATAGCTAGCTACACATTTCGTTATAAATATAAAGAAAATAGTGCTAGTCAAGGGTTTAACAGCTGTACACTATATTGTGCTGGCTTTAACTTCTATATTCCCTCCAGGCAATCTTGAGAACAACTTAATATCGAAAGGACTTTGAAGGAACGACAAAGTATTGAACCAGATGTCTCGGAAAAGTCTTAAGGTACAAAAGCTTCTTTTGTTTTAAAAAAAAGACAAAAAAAAAAGTTCAACGTCCTTTAACCTGGTTGGTCATATCGGACGATGAATAAAAATGGTGAGATTTTTTGAGGGTGTTTAACGCCCGCTTTTACCAATTGTGGCACCGCAGGCGATGACACTGATGATACATGGAAATAAAGTGGAGCACCGGCGGAACCCGAAGAATACCCGCCCCTGCACATGCGGTCCCTTGGGATCGAACCCGGGCCGTCTAAGTGAGAGTCGAGTGGTCTAACTACTAGGCCAAGGCGCGGAGCGGCTAAGTGGTAAAATGATGCTCAAATAATCTCGGGGGTCCATGGAGTTAAAGTTACGCGACATACGTCTTCTCAGGATGAGGGAAAACCCCGAAAAATACCTTATCGGGTAACTCAGCCTAAGCGAACCTGCGACCTGTAAAATATGAGACAGACACGCTACCACCACACCACCCAGACGGGCTTATAAAATACCTTGCGTGCTTTAAAGAGATCTACAATTTTGTGTTGTGCTTTTTTGTTTATCGCTTACATTTACAAGTTTTACATTATAAAAAAATATCTTTTTCGCATGAAGCGAACCTCACAGGCTATTTCCAGAAAATATAAGTTACGTACTTCATTTTTCGCGTAAATACGTTTATTGTAAGTTATTTTAGTCAAAATTGAGAGAATCACAGCTTTGAAAAATTTACCATGTAAGGGATAGTTGAAGTGGGATTTTGTTGAAACTTTTCGTGCGGAATCTTTACAAATACTGAATTCAAAAATACAAAGTTTGCTATTTATCCGACCTTTGTTTTGACTTGTGCTGTTAACAGATACATACCCAGAGGCAGACTACGGTCTTTGTCTAGAACTCGTTTTACTTTTTCTATCATGTATGTACAATGTAGGGAGATGGTATTGTATTCCACCCAAAAATTTGGTACTGAGATTTTACCGGAAATACATGCTTTGAGCACCCCTGAATAAAAATTAGAAAAAAGTCCGTGTGTTTGTGTGTTTATCTATGGACAAAAACGAGAAGTCGGTTAAATACCAAACTTGGATGCGGCACTAAGATATTCAGGAAAATCCCCACCCCAAATACTTTTTACATGAAATATTTTTCGAAAATGTTTATTTTCTCAAAATGGCTCTAACCATTTTGATTAAAGCACTATATGTTTAAGATATTTTATTACACACGAAGTGTATCTTGAGTTTTCTAAAAATAGTCTTTCCATTCAGGATGACATTTGTACAACCGTTAAACCGTAAGAGTTAGACAAAATCTTACTACACAAAAAATGTAGATCTTGTTAAAACATATCATTTTATATTTTAAACATAATTTGTAGAGTTTTTACTCTGGCTTTGGGAATATAACCAAATTTCAATGACAAATGTTTAACAATAGCTTTTAAAAGATTTGACTACCACTTTAGTCTAGTGTATTACTTTATTTTCCTTCTACTTATAAGGAACAAGTAATAACTGGTAATGTTTGTCTTGATTAACACTATTTAAATAAAAGAATAATCTTTTGTAAGAATAGTTTGTTTGCAGAAATGATAGAGGAAGTTGTGTGAATGGAACACATTAGATTTTATTAAGGGATTCTCAAAACATGTATTTATACTGATATATCGGCATCTAATTCTAAGGTAAAGTGGAGTACCTTCTTCTGTACAAAGTAAAAAAAAGTAAAAATTGAAGTTACAGTTAAATAAAAAATACAAATTTATTAGATAAAAATAAATCAAAGAATTAAGAAGATATTCATTTATATTCTACACATATTTCAGTCTGATAATATATTTAATAGTTCCAGAGTTCCAGGTTTAACCTTAGCATATAGAATTTTGAATATCTACCTTTTGTTTTCGCTTCTTCTTGCACAGTATATAGGTACAGAATTTATTTTAGTCCAACGAAAATTTTGATCCCAGGATTTCACTGAAAATACAGGTTTTAGAGTCCACTGTATCACCAAAAAAAAAAAAAAAAAAAAATAAAAAATGCCATATATTTTGTGTGTGTGTGTGTCTTTCTTATGTGAACAGGATTCTCAAAAATGAAAATGCGGTTAAATACCAACTTGATATTTATGTTCAGTATCTAAAAGCACAAAGATTTTCAAGGAAAAAAATCCCACCCTAAATTACCCTTTTGAAAAATTTCGATTTTATCAAAAATGGCTCTACGGATTTTTGTTAAACTACCTATATTAAAGACATTCGCATGGCAAATGAAATGTATATTTAGATGTTTTGGGAATAGCCTCTGAAGTTCTTCTCATTCGGATTGAAAGAAAAGATATACATTTTATTTGTCGTGTAAATATATTTAATGTACCTACAATAGTTGGTAATTTGAGGTGGGGAATTATCTTGAAAATCTTAGTGTCGCATCTTTGGAAGATGCTGAATTTAAATATCAGGTTTGGTATTTTATCAAATGTTCGTTCTTTATCTAAAGCCACACACACACACACACACACACACACACACACACACACACACACACACATATATAGATGGACCTTTTTTTTAAAAAAAAAAAATATATATATATAGAAAAAAGAGGGGAGTATTCAGGGACTTTAAAACATATAATTCTAGTGAAATATCTAATTGAATTTTTGTGCGTAATACATTATATACATAGTATGTGAAAGGAAAGTAAAACATGTATCTCGTCAAAACACACATTATGTCCTGTGCATTTTTTGCAGTGACGATTTTCGAGATATTCCTTGTCATTGGTTTCAATTTTAAAATACTTATTCTTTTCTCAAACAGGATGTTTTCATCTCCTTTTGTTTTAGTATTGCCCATACAAGGATAACTGAATTTCCAAGGTAATCACATAGTGACAGTGTCTAAAAGTTTTGGCTATCCCTTAAGTCTATTGGGTTTCCTTATTATCTTCTATTTATAAAGAATTAACAAATAAACTATTTTTGCTAATGTTTATCTTTATTGGCATGACGAAGATAGAAGAATAATCTTTTGTAAGATTTGTTTGTTTGCAGAACAGATAGAGAAAGTCATATGCATGGAACGCATTGTGCTTTCTTATCTTTCGGAAGGGATAGAAGAGGATTTTCAGCTCTGCACTAGAGGCCTGTGAGGAAAGGATGAGAAGAAAGATCCGAAATGTTGCCCGGACCAAGTAGCTGCATATACGAATATTGCGGGGCCTCTAAAATGGAGAAGACCTACATGCACCCTCAAGCGTTCCTCCTGAGGAGCAGATCCGAACTGTGGTGGCTCCGATCCATGAGAAGGAAACCGTTTTATATCCATCGTGCATCACTCACCACCAAGCTACCTTTACCACGAAATATAACGTGAAATTAAATTCCGATATTGGCCAAGCCACAAAGAAAAACTACAAAAGTCGAGGGGATAGAAATCGTGACCTACCTAATACTGCCACAAACAAAATTGTATGACCATTTTTCTCCACTTAATGTATCACATCTGTGAAATTTGGAAAATCCATAATGTTAGACATCTTTTTAATTTTATATCCGTTATTAGAAACAATAATAGTGATTTTTTGCCATTTTTAAATTCTAGCTTGTATGTATATTTAAATAAAATCTTACTGTCTAAGCTCACTGTTACAATAAAATCCATTCATGCAATGTACATATTTTAAAAACTCTACTGATCAAAGCTTTTCTTTCACAGAAAATGAGCTTACAAAGAATTTTTCATATCAGAGTTTATATATTAATCCGTAATTACTGTATTAAAATTATAAAATGTTGTGCTGTCCCAAATGTTTCACTTTTCAAAGTTTAACAGTTTATTTTCCAAAATTGGAGTAGGTATTATTTCAAAAAATGATATCCTAATTTTCTTTTCATTTTTATTTGTGGTATTTTAACGCCCCTTTTTTACTTTCTCTATACGTACTATGTACATAGTGTATAGAGAAGCTATTGCACTCCACCAAAAATTTCGATACCGAGATTTCACCGGAAATATATGTTTTAGGGTCCCCTGTATCCAAAAATGTATTTTCAGAAAAAGGTCCGAGTGTGTGTGTGTCCTTGTGTCAGTGTGTCCGTGTGCCTGTGAACGCGATAACTCAAAAACGAAAACTCGGTAAAATACCAAACTTGGTATTTCAGTTTAGTAGCTTCCAAGGATGCGACACGAAGATTTTGAGAAAAATCTTCCCACCCCCAACTACCCTTTACATGGAACATTTTTCGAAAATTTTGATTTTCTAAAAAATGGCTCTAACGATTTTTATTAAAATATCGTATACTAAAGATATTTACCTGATAAATAAAATGCATATTTTGAATTTTCTGGGAATAGCCTTTGAAGACTACTTTATTCTGGGTCAATTTTACGGAATGTTGGATAACTCCTTACCGTAAGAGATGGACAAAAACTTACCACACAACAAATGTAGAACACCTTAAAACACACAATTTATGTTATATACATTTTTTTCGTGGAGTTGATTGCTTTTTTTTTTTTTTTTTTTTTTTTTTTTTTAGATATTCGTTGTTTTTGGTTTCAGCTATAAAAACTTATACTTTTCTCATACAGGACTTTGTGAACTCGTGTCCATACAAACAAAGAAACTTCAGTCGCAGAGTAACCAGCTTTACACCATCACTTTAACCTATAGTACCTCCTTATTTCGCTTCTACTAACAAGGAAGCAAGTAATAAGACTATTTCTGCTAATTTTTGCTCCATTAGATGAAGTAAATAGAATAATTTGTTGCAATGATATAGAGAAAGTCATGTGAATGCAACACATCAGATTTTTACTACTTGTGGCACCGCAGGCGATGATACTGCTGATACATGAAATGAAGCTGCAGCACCGGTGGAATGCGATGGCGAGGGAAACCGGAGAACCCAGCGAAAATCCAGCGAAAACCCGACCCTGCGCCACTTTGTCCACCACAAATCTCACATGCGGTCGCTTGGGTTAAACCCGGGCCGTCTAGGTGAGAGTGGTCTAACCATTCGGCCACGTCGCGGCCACAACTAATTTTCTTAAATATATTTTTTAGAATATATTGTGTATAAATTATTTTTAAGAAATTAGAAAAAGATTGTAACAAGTGGATCATTTTCAGTATGCAAAAATGCTTAAAATAAGTTTGCGAGAAAACATGGTCTAATGTTGGGATACCTATTAATAAGCATGTGCCTGTTTGTCTATAGTTTCAGTTAATTTGTAGTTTAAATGCTTCAAATAATAAAAAAGATATATTTTCTTAAAGTTTAGAAACAATATTATTATATTATGAAAACAGTTTTATTTTCTCAACAATTTTCGGGCAAATCTCATAGATGCATTAACTTAAACAAATGTGATCGAAAGAATTACTTTCATTTCCGAAGTTCTACAAAGCACTTCATAAAGCTGTATTTGAAAAAGTGAACTATTTAATTATAGCGACTAACCTGATTTAATGTCAACAGCTGAGTGAGGAAAATACTGGTTGCCAACTTAAATTGGTTTAGTGCTCACTTCAAGTGGAAGAAGTTACTCTTGGGGCTGAGACATATTCACAGCAAGCAGTGATGTCGCAACTCGTTACGAATTCCAGTCAGTAATATTGCTGTTGGCAACACTGTTTCCTGTAGAATTAGCAAAAGCCACTTTCAGGGAGGCCTAATTGCTAATAAGTGACCTTCCTGTTGGCACTCTTGCAGACTACTGCCGGCCGGTGTGGTCTCTCACTAGGTTAACCCAATATCTCGTGATGTAACAACAGGTTCCGAGCGGGAAATAGCCTTGAAGACTGCCGTATCATTCATCAGATGTACCAACCTTCATTATCATTACCAACAATGGTATCTAGACATATCGTTATCAATACTCCTCTAAGCCAAATTGTGTGTGCACATGTTATCAGATATATTTTTTTTTTTCGCCCTGCGTGGTGTAATGGTTACCATGCTAACTTCATATACTCAAGGTCGCGGGTTCAAACCCGGCGGAGGACGATGAATTTTTTAAGCGTAAAAATCCTTAACATGGCTTCTTTCGGAAGGGAAGTAAAGCCGTTGGTCCCATGTCATAGATTTATGACACGTAAAAGAACCTCAAGCCTGATAGAGATGCCTCCGAGCAAAATTACCACAGCAGTTAAAGAGCGTCAATAAATAAAACTTTATTTACATTTAAGGATTAAAATAAATACCTTATAGAATAGTTCTTGAATAGCTTGACTGTAACAATTATTGTTTGACTATGACTATTTTATAATAATTTTATTTGATTGGAGGATGTGTTTTAATAATTGCTCATGGTTTATGTTCTTCTGGTATATTTTGTTTAGTTATAGGAACAGCCTATAGATTATGTACTACCTTGAGAGCAAATATCATTTTGAGGAACAACACTAAGCGAGATGGCTCTGCTGTAGGTTGTGAGGCTTCCATCTTTCTTTTCGTGGTGCCCCCGGTAGACAATGTTGGAGTAGTTCTCTTCTATTTTGTTCCGATTATTTCCTGTCCCCATTAATTCCTTTCATCTGTTTCGGAGTTTAAGAACAAGACATAGGTGATGTGTACGCATGCGTACTGAATATGCTTTTTGGAAAAGTTTTCCCTTGCGTTTCGCGGGTCCGAGGAGGGCTTCCTTCCTAGGAGTGTTTTGATTCCCTTATACTCCCTGGAAGGAACGGGGCTAACATGAAGTTGGAATGTGCTGCATTTGGTAAGCTAGTGTACATTGTCGTCTGGTAATCGATGCGGCCTAATTGTGGTTCTCTGATACAAGTTTTGGAGGCGTTTTCAAATTCAGGAGGTTGCCGAGAAATTCTCCCATCACCTATCCTGTTTTCTTCCGAGTACTTTTACACCTGGAGGCCTAACTGCCCCTTGTTTGATATGTGCAGATATCCCTTTGTTGCTGTTGTTGTGGTGGTGGTGGTAGTGGTGCAGGTGGTAAAATGTAATTTAATTTAAAATTGAACAGAGAAAAATTGAATTAAAAGCCATAATAATGTGATTTATTTATTATCTATAGTCGCTTAAACAGTATGGAGCTTTTGGAAATAAAATATACAATTAATAAAGGCAAATAAATTATATGGTTTACAGTAAAATATTTGACACGCTTATTAATATTTATAATAACAATTTACAATGTGGTTATACAATAAAAACGTAAAGTAAGACACATTAAACATTCATTATGAGTTTCAATTTACAAAATTTGAATTCACATAGAAATTAGTTTTTTGATGTCACTTCACTTTTGCTGACACATAGTGGCGCATTGAAACACGGGCAAAGAAGCCTCTTCTTCCTTTCACTTCACTCGTTGGGGCGTCGAACACAGGAATTCTGAAACCTCTCGCAGCATTGTATGTCACAACTGTCATCAAACCTTACAAGTAGAACTTGGAGTACCAGATATGTGCTGCATTAAAAACTAATTCATTGACGCACACGTTCGCTCGCTCGATTATATAGCCGGCGGAGTTTGCGAGGAGGTTCCAGAATGTTGGAGGGAAGAAAGAAGTTTCCAGAACAATTGTGTTGCAGGCAATTGTGTCTAACCAACTGCAATGGTTCCACGGAATACAATACATTGTATCTACCTAATAAGTCAATGTTAGAGAGGGTAAATATAAAGTATTGAAAACTATATCAGTGATCTGAAGCGTGGTGCTGAGGTTCCGGCCACACATTGCGGCCGGTCTCGATCCATGGCCAATAGGGATTTTAAGTCTCGGGCGTAGCCCCAGCATCATGAGGAAGATGAGGAAAAATAAAATAAATATTTGTTTTGTAGCCGACGCTGTCAGTTACCAGAATCATATTAGAGCCACCGATGTGCGAGAATTCGTCCACAAAATTCTTTAACATGCCGATATTAAAGAACTCTCTATCTATTAACATTGGGCTGTTGCTTTTAACCACACTTAAAACCATCGGCCTGGACCAGGTTTGAACACACAACCTTGGAATCGGAAGGACAGTGCTCAACCAATTAGCCATGCAGAAAAATGAGTAGCTGCGATATGTAGCGGTCCCGCCAAGAAAGCCAACCTCCGGACAGGGAATGCATGATACTGACGTGTACATGATCTTCCTGTATCGGATGGATGATCTGCCGTGGATTGGCAGGTCTAGGCCGCTTGTGGGCTCTAGCGCCATTTATTTATTTATTTATTTATCTATCGAAAGCTATTATGTTTTCTGAAAGCTTATCCCATCTAGGGAGAAACTCTTAAATCGCCAAAATATCTAGCAGACCTATTTCATTAGGTTTACAAATCTGTGTTCCATTCACATGACTTTCTCTTCAGGTTGTATTCAAAACTGAAATCTATAACCCGGAAACGATTAACTCTATAAAAAAGCATTTGAAATAAATGTGATCTGTATTTTTATCTGTAATACATTTTTGTCTATTTCCTACAGCTTAACAGTTACACAAAAGCCAACCAGACTGAAGAAGTTTTCAGTGGCTATTCCCAGGCAATGCAAGTTTCGTTTGTCATTGAGAAAATCAAAACTTTTGAAAAATGCCTCATAAATGGTAGCTAGGGGTAGGGGGATTTTTCTAAAAACGTTCGTGTCGCATGTGCAGTGTTTAGGTTTAACCGACTTTTCGTTCTTGAATTACGCTGTCCACACACCCATACACATACAGTACCACGGATCCTTTTCTAAAATTCCTTTTTTTTTTTTGGATTTAGAGGTCCTCAAAATATGTATTCCGGTGAAATGTCGGTATCTCATTTTTAGGTGGAATACAATATCCTCTCTAGGTAATACGTACACTGTAAATATGTATGGAGAAAGTAACACTTCAGTACAGATACGCTTTCATACTTTGTTTTCAAATTTAGATCATTAGCGAAGTATACCAATTTCAGATTACCTTAAATGCAATAAATGCACACTTAAACTTCTTTATTATTAAGATCACAAATGCAAAATATAACAATGTTTGTGTTAATTTAATTGCTTTTTTCGCACTGACCGTTTGTAGGAGAGGAGTTGGATAGGTAGAGTCAGATTGAAGAATTCAATGCCATAACCGCGAATCGAACCTCTTATCTCCCAGTCTCAAGCCGATAGCTCTAACCACTGCGCTAACGTGGCTGCATGCAAGCACAGCATTAAGTATTTCAACTGACTTGCACGTTTTTGGTAAATCACAACGTGATCTCCAATTATTTTGAGATGACATACCACAATGGCGACTTACAATACCCTAACTACTCGAGCTTCATAGTTTAGCCATCTATTAGGTCAATCAGTATTAATTTATTTGTCTCCTGTCCTACATACGACCAGTAGGAAAAACGATTCATTAAAATACTGTATATTAAGGATATTTACATACAGTTAAATATATATGCTGGGTTTCTTGGGAATAGCCCCTGAAGTCCACTTCATTCTGAATCATTTTTGCATAACTGATAAACCATAAGACGTAGACTACTTACTACGCAAAAATATAAATAACGTTAAACACACAATTTATGTCATATAACGTTTTCTGTAGAACTAACCATTTCCGATATATTCCTTTTTATTGATTTTAAAATGTCCAATACTTAAAATTTTTCTCAAATGGGGAATCTTTATTCAATTTTCTCCTCTTGGTTATTTTAAGAGAAGAAAGTTTCAATTTGCAAAAGTTTTGACAATCGCTTTAGCCTAGTGTATTCCCTATTCGCCTTCTAATTACAATGAAGAAAATAAGAAAACAATGTTTGCTAATGTTTATCTTGATAGCTTGAACCGGCGAGAAGAACAAGCTTTTGTAATAGTTATTTGTTGCAGAATAGGTAGAGAAAGTCAATGTAAATGGAGACATTAGATTTTAAATAGTAACAGGTCCTTATTTTTTAATCTTCTCCCCGCTATCATGAGAATGACGTTTCAAATACACCGCAAACGCCGTCGTTTTTTAGATTCGTTAATAAAAATTATTGAACACTTTGGTTGAATGAAATGAAAGTAATTTAATTAAATATTAAGAATGATTTAAATTAACGACTTTCTCGAACAATAACATAAATCAATCCACACACAAACGGTATAATGATATACGGCTTGCTCTCACCAAGGGAGAGCTAAGACCCAAAGCTTAAAATTTGAAAAGAAGTTCTGTAGCAGGTATAGAATAACTACCCAACATGATCTTCAATGGGGATTGAAAACACTGCATTACTATGGCAAGAGCGTGCACAAAAAGCGTTTGAGCGAGGGTAATATTTACTCTTCAAGGCTTTTGTGTAAGGGGATGAGAGAAAAGATGGTAAGAGAAAGAGAGCGAAGAAATGGACAGCCACAATGTTCAACTGAAATGCCAGGGAAAGCAATGCGCTCTACTGAACTTCAAGGTATAATGTATTTGTGAATTAATAGTACAAGATACAACTATGTAATTTTGAATTTCGATTGAAAATGAAGAGGAAGAGTCACTTCAGTTGGCGAGCCGTGATTTTCATATACCCAGACAATGCTACAGAAATCCTTTGCGTTCGTAGATAGGGAGGAACCATTCTAATGCCTTCTTGATGGCTTTACTACTGAACAACTCTTTTTGAATTTTTCCTGTATCTAAGATATCATTTAAAACGAACTGTCCGGGTTCTGCCAATACAAGAGGCATTATGTTGATAGCTGAATACATTCCGTGATGAGTCCTCTTGTCAAAGTCCTGCCTCAGTTTCTCAATTGTTGGCGGCCGTGTTGAGCACTCCAGAACTGCCATTGTTTCACACAGAGTTTGATGGTATTCCTGCATAAAAACAACACAAATATTGTCATAGTTGAATTATATTTAGCATCCTTACTATGTAAAGCTTATGCTTTAATTCTTTTGTTTAGAGCTCCTTTAACTGCACGATTATGTAGCAATTTTTCATTGGGGGTTACAAAGGTAAATCAGATACAAAGTAATAATAAAAACAAGTAACAATATAGGTAAAAATTCAAGTAACAATCTAAGTAACAATACAAGCACCAGGGTATTTTTTCTTTATCTAGCACGTATGTACACCGTGAAAAAAATGGGTAATATCCGCCAAATTGGTCCCACACGGCACAACGTACAGCATTCGCGATACAGTTGTGTAGCAGCAGCAAGTTGTCACAAGTTCCAAATCATAATATTACTAGCCCGTATGATCAACAATCATAATAAAATATATAACTTAGGCTTCTTCAGCAACAAACTATCAATATTAACTATAAAACATTGACATAAAACATGATACACTTTGTATTGTACAGCTTTACTAAACCTGCCTCCTTCCTTGTATGTTCACTGTAGCTCATAGGGTCACAGTTTCGCTTCTCGCATATAGCAAGCAACTTTTTGTTTCTTTTTGCATTTTCTTAATGAATGAACACATAGCGGCTATTTATTTTAGAGATTCATATTTCATACACTGCATTCAGTACAGTTAATGACTCAGGGAACCTCTAAACATACATCTCCGTATGGAATTATTGGGTGGCATACAATACCCTCTCTATCCACTATGTGGTTATATATTGTGTCTTACGGCTATTGGAAGTAAACATCTTATGTGTTCCATTCACATGACTTTCTCTACATTTCTGCAACAAATTAATGTTAAAAGGCTTATACTTCTTTTTACTTCTTGCTAATTGAGAAAAAAATAGCAAAAATCGTATTATTACTTGCTTCCATGCAAGTAGGAGGGAAATAAGGGAGTAGCATAGGCTAAAGTATTAGTCAAAAGCTGGTTGCTATGTGACTGAAGTTCTTTTGTTTCTAAGGGCAGGAGTTGACGAATTCCGTATGAGAAAAGGTTAAGTCTTTTTAAAGCTGAAACCAATAACAGTGAATATCTAAAAAACGATCCACTCCACGAAAAAAAAAAAAAATGTATATAACATAAATTGTGTGTGTTTTACGGTTCTACATTTTCTATCAAGTAAAATTTTGTCTATCTCTTACAGTTTGCCAGCTATATAATATTCTGTAAAATTAATTCAGAATAAGGTAGTCTTCAGAGGCTATTATTCCCAGAAAATTCAAGATTATTTGCCATGTAAATATCTTAAGTATAAGATATTTTAATCAAGATCGTTAGAGCCATTTTTGAGATGATCAAGGACATTTGTTCTATGTAAAGATAGCTTGGGGTGGGAGGATTTTTTTAAAATCTTCGTGTCGCATCCTTGGACGATACCAAACTTAAATACCAAGTTTGGTATTTAACGGTCTTTTCGTTTTTGAGCTATGCTGTCCAGACACACACACACACACACAGACGCACACACACGCACCACACACACGGACCTTTTTCTAACAATGCTTTTTTGGATTCAGGAGGACCCAAAATATGTATTTCCGGTGAAATCTGGGTATCGAATTTTTGAGTGCATTACAATACCTTCTCTATACACTATGTATGTACATAGTGCGTGTAGAGAAAGTAAATGTGTAGATCTCGTTAAAACACTCAATTCATCATATACCTATATTTGATTTGACCATTTTCGAGATGTTCCTTGCTATTGGATTCATTTAAGAACTTTTCTCATACGGGAATTTCTTAACTTCTGACTATGCAAACAAATGAATTTCATCCACGTGGCATCCAAGCTTTAAAAGACTATCACTTTAGCCTAATGTGTTTCCTTATTTCTCTTCTACTCCCAGCGAGCAAGGAATAAAGACAATTTCTGGTAATGTTAATTTTGATTATCATAAAGTAGATAGAAGAATAAGATTTTCAACAATAATTTGTAATAGAGATGTAGAGAAAGTCATGTGATTGGACCACATTGGATTTTTTAACATTAAAAAAGGTAATATTGTTGTGTATTAATACGATTAACAGGTGATAATTAGTAATTATTTTAATATTTGCAGTATATGTACATCAAAGAAAGAACCTTTTATTACATCGTTGTATGAATTTTAAGTAATGAATTGCAACAAAGCTAAATGCAGCCCGCTTGGGTAATGTGGGAGTAGCGTATCTGCTTTACATTCATCAGGGAGAGAGTTCAAATCTCGCTTAGGGTGAGTTACCCGGATAAGATTTTTTCAGGGTTTTCCCTTATCCTGAGAAATTGAATGTAGAGCAACTTTATGCTCCATGGATCCCGAGATCATTTGAGCATCTTTTCAATAATTCCATTTGTCGTTAGATATGACTAACCAGATTAAAGGAAGTTAAGCTTAAAAAATCTGATGTGTTCCATTCACATGACTTTCTCTACTTCTGTGTAACAAATTATTGTTAATAAGCTTATTCTTCTATTTATTTCAAACTAATCGAGAAAAAATTAGCAGAAATAAGTCTTATCACTTGCTTCCTTGAAAGTAGAAGCGAAATATGGGAGTATCATAGGTTAAAGTGAAGCCAGAAGCTGGTTACTAGGGGACTGAAGTTCCTTTGTTTGTATGGACACGAATTGACAAATTCCTCTATGAGAAAAGTATGTTTTTCAAAGCTGAAACCAAAAACAAGGAATATCCTAAAAACGATCAACTCCTCGAAAAAAATCATATAATATAACTTGTGAGTTTTAATGTGCTCTACATTTTTTGTGTGGTAAGTTTTTGTCCATTTCTTACGGTTTAGCAGTTATGCAAAATTCCTCCAGAATAAAGTAGACTTCAGAGGCTGTTCCCAGAAAATTCAAGGTGTGCATATTATTTGTCAGGTCTTTAATATACGATATTTTAATCAAAATCGTTTGAGCCATCTTTGGGAAAACCAAAATTTTCGAAAAAAGTTCCATGTAAAGGGTAGTTGGGGGTGGGGAATTTTTTTGCAAATCTTCGTGTCGCATCCTTAGAAGATACCACACTTAAATACCAAGTTTGGTATTTAACGGTCTTTTCGTTTTTGAGCTATGCTGTCCACAGACACACACACAGACACACACACGCACACACACGGACCTTTTTACAAAAATGCTTTTTTTAGATTCAGGAGGACCCAAAACGTGTATTTCCGGTGAAGTCTTGGTATCGAATTTTTGGGTGGAATACAATATTTTCCCTATACACTATGTACATAGTACGTGTAGAGAAAGTAAAAACAAAACAAAACAAGCTTATTGGTACAAAATGCATCAGAAGTCAGGTTACGTGGAGAAACGTAAAGTTGCCTAATTACGAGGACTCGTGAGAGAACGCTTCGATTCTCCTATTTGAGTAAGACACTAGTTGTAATGAAAAGTCAGTTACGAGTAAAGGTGTATTTCTACCACTCTGATATTTTTGCCTCCACCATTTTTTATCTTTTAAGCGGACACCGAAGTGCTAAAAATGATTATCTGAATATTGCAGATATTGCCGGTAATAAAAGAAATATTAATACATATTTCATTCAAATACGTCTTTATATTTAGGTATATTAATTAATTTATTAAATTTAATACCCAAAATAAAACTTTTTCTTCTTTTTACAGATATTGGCTTAATCCACCCTTTTAACAGATTTTTTATTTTTTCCCAGAGTGATAGTATTTAAAATATTAATTTTGCATCACAGTGTGCAAAAAACTAATAAAAAGTAGTGCACAGTATACTAATTTTTTAAAACTAATATATCACCAATATCCAAATCTCAATCCGAAATTTAGTTACACACGCTCGGCAATGCTTTGGGGAAAGTTTTATCAGAGCTATAGCTGTATCTCTGTGGGAACATTTTTAAAATGGGGAAACAACAACAAATTTGAACCTGAGGAAAATTGTTATGATGTTTGACATAGAGAACTAGGAGAGTCAAACATTGGAATACGCACTTTAAGATGTTGTATATTTTTTGCGCCAAAAATAAAAAAATCTGCCAAAATTGGTTAAGAAAAAGCACTTATCTGTCCTCTTAAATGGTTAGGCCACTCGCCTCTTACCTAGGTTGCCCGGGTTCGATCCCAAGTAACCCCATGTAGGATTTAATGTGGACAATGCGGTGTAAGAACGGTTTTTCGGTTTTGCCCACCATTTCATTCCACCGGTGCTCCATCTACATTCCAAATATCATCGGTGTCATTGCAATAAAACCGGACGTTAAACACTATTAAAAATACCCTTAAAGTGATAAAGACAACTTTCAAGCCTGTTTGCTGAAAATAAAGGGACTTCATATAAATACATATTTTGAAATTTGTCATGCTATACGGCGTACATATGACAATTCCCAATATATTGTCATATTTTTGGCACTTTTCGCAAAAATAGTCTTATAATTACTCGGACGAGTTGTATTTAAACTACAATAATTTTCAGAATATTTTAAAAATGTCCTATATTTTCTTATAAATCATGCAGATCATTGTAGATTAATTTTCAAGACTCTATTAAATATGTATGTTTTCTTGCAATGTAGATAGGTAGGTATAGCTATAAATTACCTTCAGTCCTCTGCGACAAAATTCGAAAGAAGCAACACGCAGAATATCTTTGTTAAACTCATTTATCTCTTTTCAAAGCCTTTAAAGACCAGTCATTATATTGCCTCATTCTCAATGCACATTATAAATATATAAAATGAAAGTTCAGCCAGTAAAAAATCCCCGTGTTACCTCGTGAATTATTCTGCAAATTATGTGAGGTGAAAAATACGGCCAAAAAGCGTTTTACAATGCAACAGCACAGCAATACTGAAAAACATAACTTTTTATATGAGCATAATTCACCTGAGTAGAAAGCTTACAGTGGTGACTCGTAAATTTATGAATTATGGGTGTTACAATGCAGTTAGTTGTATCAACATTCTGTTTTTAAATTTGAAATTATTAATGCAGTAAAAAATGGATAGGACACACATGAAGGAAGCCAGCAGGATCCATAGAACGAACACCATTAGAATGGAACCCACAAGGGGCACAGAAAAGAGGTCAACCTAGAAAGACATGGAAGAGGACCATAGAGGAGGAGACACTAGAAGTGGGGAAAAGTTGGAAGGAAGTTAAGGCACTGGCAAGTCGGAGAACACAATAGAGACGTTTCACGGATGCCCTATGTTCCGAAAGGAACAAGAGGAATTAAGTCAAGTCAAGTCAGTCAATGCGGTACAAAAAAAAATCAGATGTGCTCTATTCACATGACTTTCTGTAAGCTTATTCTTATATCTACTTAATGTTAATAGGGATAAACATTAGCAGAAACTATTTTATTATTATCGGTGAGAAATTTCCTTGTTATTGACACTGGTGGGGTGTGTCGTCTGCTGGCAGGGGCTCGTCAGGCTGCTGACCAATCACAGTGTAAGAGTGCATAACCGCCAGAGACGTGACGTCATCGGCGTTGCAACATCTACGTAGTTCAGTGGAAATTTACGCGTGCGTTCTCATACATGACTAATCAATTGTTTGCAATCTGATTGTTTGATTTCATTCTGTGAAAAGTTCAGTTGTGTTACACATAGTGATCGTAAGGATTTACATTTATAATCGGTGTTACCCTTTATATATCGCGGACATTGCTCTTGTTCTCATCCTAGAAATATCACAAGTGACACTGTAATTTGAAAATGTTTTACATCTCTGATAAGTAAGTTGGAGAAGCCTTAGCCGAAATAATAAAACGTTTCCGTTTAGTGAAATACAGGACCCAATGTGGAAAGGAATAGATGAGGTAACTAGTGAGAAATGGGGAAAAATAGTTCAACATACGAGAGGTATGCCTGGAGAGGAAGCAGTGGAAGGTGTGTGAGGAAGCAGTGCTGCAGACGGACAGCGAGTAAATAGGGCAACAGGGTACCGAGGCGACCACGTGTCAGCAGAATGTCAATCACAAGGTAATTTCTCACCGATAATACTTAGTTGCTTATAAGTAAAGGGGCAATAAGGGAATAATAACTAGGCTAAATGACTTTCAAATGTTTTAAAAAGAGGCTGCAATGGGATTGAAATCCGGTTCTTTGTGTGAGCAGGTTTTGACAAGTTCTCGTATGTGAAAATTATAAGTATCTTAAAATGAAACCAATAACAAGCAGTAACTCAAAAATGGCCAACCTCAAGAAAAATATGTATGTAACGTAAATTGTGTGTTTTAAAGAGCTCTGCATTTTATGTTAAGTACGCCTTTGTCTTTGTGTTATGGTTTACCAGTTATTCAAAACTCCGCCAAATTCATCTAGAATAAAGATGTTTTCAGAGAACATTCTCAGAAAATTCAAGATATACATTTTATTTGACATGTAAATATCTTTAGTAAACGATATTTTAATCAAAATTGTTACAGCCATTTTTTATGAAATAAAAATTTTCGAAAATGTTTCCACGTAAAGGGTAGCTAGGGGCGGTCTTGAAAATCTTCGTGTCGCATCCTTGGAAAATTCTGAATTTAAATACCCAGTTTGGTATTTAACGGACTTTTCGTTTTGAGCTATGCTACCCACAGACACACGAACAATTTTCCAAAAATGGATCCAGTGAGTCCCAAAACATGTATTCCCGGTTAAACCTTAGTATCGAATTTTGGGTGCAATACAATACCTTCTCTATACAATATATACATAGCGCATATAAAGAAAGTAATATACTTAATATACGTATAGCAATTAATATTTTTGCACATAAGCAGTAAGTAAAATAAAGGTTGAGTCAGACGGAACAGACGGGATTTGAAGCACGGATCTCCCGGTTTCCATCTGATGCCTGTTGTTGGAGTTGGGGAATTTAATGTCATGTCGGGTTATTGCTATGTTGCTTATCTTAGTAATCTAGTAAGGATGGAGCCGAGCGGCGAGCGTTGGCTTCCCGTCCGATCTTCAAAGACCCGCAGCCACTAATTCAAACTGTACGTGTTCTTTGCCTAGCTCTAAAAGCCCTTTCACCTTCTCGCTGTTACTGCCCGCTTTTACAGCTCTGGCACCGCAGGCGATGACACTGATGATACATGAAGATGGCGCCCCGGTGGGGTAAACCGGAGAACCGGAGAAAACCCGCCCCTGCGCCGCTTTGTCCACCACAAATCTCACATGCGGTCGCTTGGGATCGAACCCGGGCCGTCTAGGTGAGAGGCGAATGGTCTGACCACTCAGCCACGGCGCGGCATCTTCTCGCTGTGATGAAAAGCGTATACTGGGCGTGCACCTTTTCTTGAGTGAGGACCAGGGGGAAGAAAAGAGAGCTTACCCACTAATCTGCAAAGTTACAAAGAAACTTTTTTTCTTTGAAGCCCTCAGCCATTATGATCTGGTGTGTGTGTGTGTGTGTGTGTGTGTGTGTGTGTGTGTGTGTGTTACCGAGGGGTACTTCTCCCTGCAGACGTTGGTTTGCTGTACGTCGGCTCCCTGGAGGAGAGGATGAGACATCCGTACAGTAAGAAAGCCGCGAGGAAGATTCCTAAGAGTTATAAGCAGTTCATCTCGACGCGGGGAGCGCCAGACTCCTGTGACTATGAGTCCGTAGACAACTACTAGAGCCATCTCGTTGCTGAGAGCTGTATTTCCAGAGCGCAGTCACCTCCACGGAATGGCGCCTTCTTTCAAGCATGGGTTCTTTTACGTGAAAATAAATATTACATTGGGACCACCGGCTTTACTTCCCTTCCAAAGGATGCCAAGCTAAGGATTTTTGCGTTCGAAAGAAATCATTACTATCCACAGGTTTGAATCTTAAATCTTAGGTTTTAGAGGCTAGCATGGAAACCACTACCCCACGGAGGGCGATACTTACTTTAGTGATACACATGAGTTGAATGAGATTTTGTAGAAGGTTTTTTATATTATATTTAGCATTTGTCTAGCCATTTTATTACACGGTTTCTGGTTTCACATAAACATTTTCAAAGATATTCAACTTGAGTTTCAGTTGGAGAGAACAACTTCAGCTTAATCTTGGGATTCATGCAGTCATTATATCTTTGGCACTTAATTTCATATATGGACATTTATATTTACCAGGAATTACTTTCTTTTATGAAGACATAATTTAAAACAGATTTCATATCAAGTATTTCAGCATTGATTAGGCATTTAGACTTTACATGGTCCCAGATTACATGCAAACATTTTCAAATTTACTATACAGTGGCTTGTTAGAAAAAAACATTCACATAGCTTTCTCTATCTATTTCTAATACAAAGTAGTCTTACAAAGAGTATCCTTTTATATACATTAACAGAATTGGTCTTTTTGCTTGCTTTCTTGTAAGTAGAAAGGGAAATCTGGTCCCTCCTAGGATAGTGTGAGGTGTGGCTAGATTTCTTTTCACTGTACTTATTTCCTGTAAAGAGCAGATATCTTGTTGATTCCTTTATATAGTTTATTTATTGCAACGTATACCCTTTATGTTCAGGAATTTTAGGCGATTGTTGCTGGGAACTGTACTTATTTTGGGGGGTTTGCATTAGATTGCACATTTTAAGTGCAATTTTAAGTGCAGCTTACAAAATTGACATTATTGAGTTATTTTATGTTATTTGGTAACATGATATATAAAAGTGACATTATTGAGTTATGTTATTTGGTAACATGATATATAAAAGTGACATTGTTGAGTTATTTTATGTTATTTGGTAACATGATATATAAAAGTGACATTATTGAGTTATTTTATGTTATTTGGTAACAGGATATATAAAAGTGGCATTATTGAGTTATTTATGTTATTTGGTAACATGATATATAAGTGGCATTATTGAGTTATTTATGTTATTTGGTGACATGTTATATACAAGTGACATTATTGAGTTATTTTTGTTATTTGGTAACATGATATATAAAAGTGGCATTATTGAGTTGTTTTATGTTATTTGATAACATGATATATGCAAGTGACATTATTGAGTTATTTATGTTATTTGGTAACATGATATATAAAAGTGGCCTTATTGAGTTGTTTTATGTTATTTGATAACATGATATATAAAGTGACATTATTGAGTTATTTATGTTATTTGATAACATGATATATAAAAGTGGCACTATTAAGTTTTATGTTATTTGATAACATGATATATAAAAGTGATATTATTGAGTTATTTTATGTTATTTGATAACATGATATATAAAAGTGACATTATTGAGTTATTTATGTTATTTGGTAACATGATATATATAAGTGATATTATTGAGTTATTTATGTTATTTGATAACATGATATATAAAAGTGGCATTATTGAGTTGTTTTATGTTATTTGATAACACGATATAAAAGTGATATCATTGAGTTATTTTATGTTATTTGGTAACATGATATATAAAAGTGACATTATTGAGTTATTTATGTTATTTGATAACATGATATATACAAGTGACATTATTGAGTTATTTTATGTTATTTGATAGCATGATATATAAAAGTGGCATTATTGAGTTAATTTATGTTATTTGATAACATGATATATAAAAGTGGCATTATTGAGTTGTTTTATGTTATTTGGTAACATGATATATAAAAGAAGTGGCATTATTGAGTTGTTTTATGTTATTTGATAACATGATATATAAAAGTGGCATTATTGGGTTGTTTTACGGTATCTGGTAACATGATATACGAGTTATATGTGATCTTTGGAAGCTTGGAAGTGCTCAGCAGCTCAGTAAGTGGTTTCTTTCATTGAAAATATATATATGAACATGTTCTTCATTTGTATTTTAACGACTTTTTCTGTGAATTGCATTTTCATATAGCTATAATTGAACTGTTTTGGTAAAAAACTAATGAAATATCTAACATACCCAAGGATAAGATAGCATCATAACACAATCATGGTATTCTGAATCTACTTTAATTACAATAAAATGTTTCTTAGTTTAAAAAATTATTCCTATTACATTTTAGTAAAACTTCAATAATTGAGAAAAAGGATCTTATTTTTCTTAATACAAAACCTTCTCTACTACGTTTAGTAAGTAGGGGAAGTATTTTATTCCGCCCAATTTCGAAGTCAAGATTGCAGTGTTATCTTTTGAGGTCACATAATAAAATGTTTAAAAAAATCTCCGTGAATGTGCGTAGGTATACACGTCTTAATGCATAACTTCAAAAAACATAAAGTGTCTAAAAATTATCAAATTTGAGTAAAAGTTCGACATCTTCCAACGATGTTATACAGGGATTTTTAAGGAAATATCCCCACCCCAAACTATTCTTTATATAGAAAATATTTCGAACATTTTGACTTTCCCAAAATTGGCGCTAAGAATTTTGAGTAAAATCCATATTTTAAATATATTTTGTATTACATGGGATGTATATTTTCTAACATACCAGAAATAGTCTCTGAATTCCTATTTATTTGAACGATTTTAGAATGACTGGTAAGCTGTTTAGACAAAATCTTCCTGCGCAAACAGATCTTGTTGAAGCACGCAATTTAAGAAATATATTTTTTTTGTATTTAACAATTTCGTTATATTTCTTGTTGTGGACTAAACATTTTTCAATAAGTTTTATCAAATAAAATATCGCTATTCTGGCCATGCAAATAGATCGGAATTTCAATACCATACTTAGAGATCGTCTCTTAAGGATTTTGATTACCACTTTAGCCTATTGTATTACCTTAATGTCCTTGTATCTATAATTATTCTAATGTGTATAGCAATTATAATGAAAGTTACGAAACTTACCTCGAAAAGCTGTTCCATGCAAGTGGTTCGTACAGTCTCGTTGGTACTTGCGCTCAGGAAGTATTGCAAGTCAATGCAAGGGCTCGTGATGGTAGACATCTGTAGGTCCACGAACCTAACGCCTTCAAGTTTCCCGGAGGAAGAGTAATGGAACAGAATGTTGTTTACCCAGAGATCTCCATGAGCCAACACCAGGAAATCATCCTCTTCGTGATCATCTATGGCACTCTCAAGATAAGGTAGAAATGGCTCTTCGGCTAATTTGGAGAGCTTCGCCGAATATTTTTCCAAACCGTCCATATGCTTGGTTTCCTCGGACAGAGTTCTCAGCATTCCTGGAATTAAAGAAAATAGAATTCAGCTACAAAGATGTTCTCCGTTTTAAGTGATTGTCTTCATTTTTCTGACAAAGTGCATCAGTTGTAGTCTACATGAAAATATTAAGGAGTTCTTATTGTAGAAATTTCATCGTACAGTAACATGGACTCCGAATAGCTCATAGGTTCTTGTATAAGATTGTTCCCTTGTATTAAGCGTTTCAATTTTGGTTCTATTTCAAGTAAGTGCTTACCATTAAATATAGTTTCTATTGCTCCCCTAACACTCTCTTCCCCATAGAAGTTCCTCTTAAACAGAGAGAAGCTCATGGATTTTCGTTCCATAAGGTAGACGCTAGCAGCATGAAAACGGGCCAATGTGCGAAGAACAAGAGAGCAGTGTTCTTGATCCAGACCATATCGTCGCTCAGCCATCCGAAAGCCTGTCTGGCATAGATCTTCCATCGCCAACACTCCTGGTACAGAGTAGACATAGCCTGCTCCAAAAGGTTCCACATCTGTGACAAAAACAACACCATCTCAGTTTAGAATTCGGAATGCGGCATTTTGTGCTTATATTTTATTTTCCACTTCGGTATAACATACAGCCTCTTGCCTAAAAGGTATGAGCTATTTACTTTTCAACTTGTGTATCTGGGACTCTCAACAAGAGTCAATGATAAAATACATTTTCTGCTGCCAAAACGAACAAAATAAGAAATGCTGTTTTTATCATTTACTAGAAATTCCAATAAAGCAGTGTAAAAGCGTTAATAAGATCAAAGAAAGCAAAATAATCCTGTAGTCATTTATGGACTCTTTTCTTTTTTACAGGTTGTTCTTATACGAGGGTTGATCAACAAGGCCATGAGGTGGAGGTTTAACAGCTATTTATTGATACATCTTAGCGCATACGTTATTTATTTAGAGTAGACTACTCCATTCCTACTTGAATGAAACTTTGATACCGTTTCTATAGGCACTTGAACACATGATGCAGGCCATTTTTTGTCAGATCCTTGGAAATTCACTCAGTTTTTCTTGAGCACAGCTTTAGAGTTCTTAAATCGAATATCTTCGTACTTTGCTTTTAGTGATGAAAATACTCAAAATCACAGGGTTATGAGCATTCATTCACATCATACTTCCTCAGTTTAGTACATAGTGACGTGCAGTATGCTGCTATAACTGTAAGCGGAGATACGATTACAAATATCATCACCTTCCCCGAAGATGGAACACCTTTCCATTAGCAAAGAAGAGCAGCACTTCAGGTATATCCCCATTCGCACATTTTGTGCAGGAGTCAATAAACGGGGCACCCAACGTGCACAAACTCAGGTCATATGCAAATGATTCATGCATACTTCTAAAGATACTGCTACAGCTCGCACACCAGTTCTTGACGAATGACATTTTTAAATGCGAGGTTAGATGCGAGTCATTGGTTCACAGAAGCAGGAACGGCAGAAATATGTTGTGTAGTTATTCTCATGTTTCTGCGCTACAAAACAAATATCACACTTTCAGTGATGTGAGTCATATATATGTTCACTCTAAACCTTGGTTACTGCTTACACTACATTTTATACCTAATGATCTTGTATTTCTTCCATTCCCAACATTTTTCCCTCGTCATCTTCTGAGTTGCTGTCATTTTCGTTAACAATTAAGCACCTCTCGTTAAAACACTGGCAATAGCAAAAACCTATGACACATAACGCTGCAGTCAACTGTATGCTGTATATTCTCGAAACGTAATTACATGGAAGCAAAGCTGTTTGTTACTATAACAAATTATTTGCTGACCTGTTTATCAAAGGTAGGCTATTATCCGTGCAAGTAGACCAGAGCGGTGTAAATATGGTGCGCAGTGGTGTGATCTAATTGCTGCAGTCGGCCGGCAGCTGATATCTTCGTGCGTTTACATACCCATGGCTATCGCTTCCAGTCTCCGCCTATTTCCCCCCACTCCTTGTACTGCGCAACTTGACTGCTCACGTCTGTTTGCAAGGATAATACCCCACTGTATTTTCGCTAAATATCCACATTATTTTACAGTCCTTAAACCACATAAACACTGTTGCACGAGGTAGCGCATTCTCACCGTATACTTGCTGAAGCTTTTTATGAATTTCACAGGCTGTATGCTTCAAGCGAAAAGAGGGTATTATTGCACCGTACTGCTCCTCTCGCGTCACATCCATTTTGTATTATTGAAATGCAAGTAGGGTCTACAATATATAACATTACTACCGAACTACAATAAGAGTACTGCCATCTATGGACATTATACACGAAACCCATTCTTTTCAATTCATGGTACCGGCAGGTACATAATTATCAATGAAGCCAAGAAAAAAAAAACAGTGTTAATCTTTGTTGATCAACAAAGGTATTCTGTAGGTATTATTCATATTATTGACGTAACACATGATACCCACTTCATTGACATTTTCGCCTAGTGCTCATTTTAAATTAGGCAATACAGGCTTGGTTAAATAGAAAATTACATCCTAAGTCGTTTATGTAATTAAAGTTAAGGACAGGGGGAAATATTCATATCTGTAGGTTTCTATATAGCAATAAAAGTAGCTGTAGGTCTAAGAAAAAATCTGACGTGTCCTTCCATTCACATGACTTTCTCTACATATCTGTTACAAGCCAATTATTGTTGAACTATCAATAACATCCAATTAGCTTATTCTTATATCTACTTCATATAATCGTGCTAATCTTTAGCAGAACTGATCTTATTATTGGCTTCCTTGTAAGAAGCAGGGAAATAAAGGAGTACACTAGGCTAAAGTGATGGTCAAGTCTTTTAAAAACCGGTTGCCATGTGATTGAAATTCATTTTTTTGCGTGACCAGGAGTTGGAAAAAGTTTTAAGTGTTTTAAAACTAAAGCCAATAGCACGGAATATCTTTGAAATGCTCAATTCTACGAAAAAAAGTGTAGGTATATGACTTAAATTGTATGTTTTAATGAGATCTACATTTCTTTTGTGTAATAGCCTTTTGTCTATCTGTTACGATTTACTAGTTATGCAAAATTCAGCAAAATTCATCCAGAATAAAGAGCTCTTTAGAGGCTACTCCCATAAAATTTAAAATATACATTTTATTTGTCATGTCAATGTCATTAATGTGCGGTGTTTTAATGAAAATCCTTAGAGCCACTTTTGAGAATATTAAAAATTTCGAAAATGGTTCTGTATAAAGGGTAATTTGGGCTGATAGGTTTTCTTGATAATCTTTGTTTCTCATTCTTGGAAGATGCTATAATTAAATACCAAGTTTGATATTTTACCGACTTTTCATTTTTAAGTTATTGTGTTGACACGCACATTACACGGACACACACGTTGTATATATTGCAATACGTGTATTTCCGGTAAAATCTCGGTATCGAATTTTTGGGTGGAGTGCAACACCTTCTCTAGCTACGTGTCATGAACTATGTAGAGAAAGTAAAAGAGATGCATATGCAACATTTCGGAAACTATGAAAAGAACTATCGCTCATAAATTGTCCATTTTAATAAAGCTGTATTTTCAGTGTTCTATAACGAACTCTGTAGAATACAGTAAGAATAAAAGTTAATTCATGAGGTATTCGTTTAAAAAATTCAGTGAATGTACAGTATTATTTCATGTATTATTAACACTTAAAGCATATGATAATGATAATGATGATGATGATGATGATGATAATGATAAGTGGGGTTTAAGGGCGCTCAACTTCGCGATTATCAGTGCCCTTCCAAGCATATGAGATTTTAATCAAATTCGTTCCAACATATTTTTTTAAAAACACAGATCATCATAATTTTAAAAAATAGAAGCTTTTACTTTTTTGGAGAGGTCGTAATTCCCTTTCTTTTATGGAGGTCAAGCAGAGGCTAGGACAAAATTGAAATGGCAGTCCTGTTTATAAACCATAAAGAACCACTATTGCTAACGGCACTTTCATTAACTTGCAAAATTGATTGATAAAATCTTGTGTATTCAGGTTTAAGGCTGAGCCTTCGCTTTTAGGTACACCAGTCACATCACACAGTTTTCTACTTGGTACGAGTTAAACGCAGTTTGAAATCTCCCGTATCCCCAATACGGAACTGAAGACGCTGAGAAACCGATGTTACCTTCATTCTTTAAATCTATTATTATAATTTGGTTAATATAATATTTGTCAATATTAATGAAAAGGAAGAGTTATACTTAAATTATATATTATATATTGAAAACATTCACATTAGATTCATTTTGAAATTAAAGCACTGAAGCTTTGCTAATCCGAGATATGTTGAATTACAGGAGTTATAGTATCTCTAAGCCTTTTAGCTTAGTTTCCCGAACTTGAGGTCTTACCTCAAGTTGCTGATTCACCTTTATAATCTTGCGGTTCACCAACGCTTTTGGAATTCACTAAATGAAATTATAGAAAAGGATCCCTGTGTGTGCCACCGCGGGTGTTTTGGAGAGTACAAAAAGTAATATTTTCTAAAATAATTAGTTGCTTATATAAAAAAATCATATAGAAACATATTCTAAAAATACTTTACTGTAAAAGTTGGAGTTTTGATTTGAATATGTTTAGGAATGCATCGTGTGGAGAATATTTATTAGACCAATAAATTTAGAGTGCATTTCTTTTTATTTAAAAACATATGAGATTTTGTAATATCATTGTTGTTGATATACATTTCAACAACATATCTTTCACATGAATCACCTTCCATTCATGTGGAGCTACCAGATTTCGCAAATGTATTACCTTAACAAACTTTTTTTTTTTTTTTTTTTTTTTTGTCGCCCTCCATGGTGTAATGGTTACCATGTTGACTTCATATACCCAAGGTCAAACCCGGCGGAGGACGATGGATTTTTTCGGGTATAAAAATCCTTAGCATGGCTTCCTTCGGAAGGGAAGTAAAGCCGATGGTCCCGTGTCGTAGATTTACGGCACGTAAAAGAACCTCAAGCCTGATAGAGAGGCCTCTGAGCAAAATTAAAGGTCTTTCACGCCCAATAATGGGACGCTGGAGAACCAGAGTAGTTAAAGAGCGTCCATAAATAACACGCCATTTACATTTAACAAACTTTTCGTTTTAAAGATACTGTTCACACATGCCTTGTCCTAAAACGTCTTTTTAAAATGTATTTTATTATGTGTTCAAGGGAGCTCAAATGTGAATTATTATTATTGAAATGAAATACGTAATATTTAGTGGAATGTAATATTTACTCTAGTAGAGAAAATAGAATTCAAACACTAAAATATTACCTGTAAACACTTTCTTCAACACTGAATGCATCTCTGGTAGAACTGTGCGGAGCATCATTTCTTCTCTGACGAACACACTGGACCTTGAGAGGACTTCTCCACCCATACCTGTACTTACAATGCGTTTTATGATCACGGTCAGTGGATCTTTTCTCTGTTCACATTTTATTGTTACCCTGAACATATCACTGGAATAATTGTCCCCTTTATTAGTTGCAATCCTGGATAAGAAATCTGTGATCGTGATGTCAGGATCTTTCAAATAATTTCTCACTAATTTCTCCAGGAATTCCTTGTCAGGCCAAGCTTCACTTGACTGTATTTCATCCTCCATAATGTCTGACTTTGGAACGCTGGAACAAAAAACCCCATCCAGTACCTAGTATAAAGTCTGGCTTAGTCAAAAATGAGTAGAATTATATGAGACTAATGCTAAATTCATGCATGCTCTCTGGAGAGGTCACAATGAAAGTCTTCTCCAAATTAAAATTGTGCTTTATTTATCTCCTGATCTGCTTTCGTGCAATTTGAAATTAAGACATATATAACTGCTTTTAATATTTTTGGCTTATGTAATGCTTATTCGTAATGTAAATTTTTAAGGTGAATTTTATTTTGAAGTAGTTATGTAAGAGAAGCAAAGCTGGTGGGCTACAAATTAAAATAATATTTACATTTATATCACACACGAGACGTGTTCAAATAAAACGCGTTTGAGGTTCTAGGTACCGGAATAGGAACAAAGGAAAACAGTCTTGCATACCAAACAAAAGAGTGGCATTTATTTTATATTACCGTTTACATTTGTTCAAAACAAGTCACCCATGAATAGTATAGAATAATAAAGAATAGTAGCTCATTGTTTGAATGGCAACGTTCGCCAAGATTGGTTTTGGTTAAAGCTTGAACCTATACATAACTACGCATAGTGTACTTCTACGCCGGAGTTATCACTTTAGGAATTTGTTCAACAGGCTAAGGAGATGAAAGCCATGAAGTGACAAAATCTGAAACGGCACATAATCATTAATGGTATAGCAATAAAATTCCATTGGTTGATTTTATACTGAAGTGTATAAGCTGCATGGAACACTAGGAGTCAGAAATAAAGATTGCACTGAGGACTCGTGTGAACTGCATTGAATTTTCAATTTTCATTCGTAATTCATTTCAGTCCACTTCCATAAATGCCTAGATCGGGACTTTAATACTGACCTTATTTACTTATTACTATCACAAAAATGATACATGTTTGAAACGTCTATATGCTCTTAAAGTAATCGCCAGCATTGAGAATAACATGTTGTCAGCTCTGTGAAAATTCTAGAATCCTTGTTGCAGCGTCTGTTCTGTTGATTTTCCTGATGGAGCGATCTATTTCCTACAGAACTTTGGGAACAGTCCTGAATCGAATTCCAAAAAGGGTTTCTTTATCTTCGATATTCGGCCAAAATCTTAGAGGCTTAGTTCGATGAATATAATGAATGAAAAAGCACTTCCAGCTTCAGAGATGGTACCGATCCGTTACAGGCTGCAGAATTTCCTGTAAAAGGATGGGCACCTCTTTCTTCGTAACGCTTGTCTGAGATAATGCTCCAAAACATTAAAGAAATACCGTCTTTGCAGTATGATTTGTGTTAGAATAATCCATCATAATCGTACACAAGCAGCATAATGTTAGTACATTACTTTGATTTTGTGCAATAACCTGTAATAACGCACTTGTTGAATCGGCGCTTAAATTGAGGCTGATTTGTATGCCTAAGAAACCGTCTCCATTAGGTCTATGGCCTCCAAATGAATTTGAGCGTCATATTATATCCATTGCTACGTGAACCAGCGCAATGAAGATTTACGCAGGCGATTCTTTGGAATGTGTAGCAAAATAGTTCGTGATAATCCTATTCCTAACCTAACTCAGTATGGTTTAAAGTCTATCATAACAGCGCTGGTCAGTCATTAATTTATCTTCACTGACTCTTGGATGGTCCGGCCGAGCTATCTCTGTTACGCTTTCACGACACAAATTGAAAGCTCTTAAGACCTCGCCACTGTTCTGTACGATAATTCAGTTTCCCCATACGCCTCAACAGACCTGAATGATATCCCTACATGCCTCAACAAGATATGCACGACATATCTTGTTAATACTCAGTACGATAGATCAGTTTCCCTACTTGCCTCAACAAGCCTTACCTTTTTTGTACGACTACCTTGTTAATGCTCAGTACGATAATTCAGTTTCCTCACATGGCTCAACAAGACCTGTACGACATTGCTCGTAAGCCCGAGGGCACTTTGACTCTTACGAACCCTCAGATGGGGAGGAATGTCAGGGGAGGCCTGAAGACCGATCAGATCCGGATGATGACCGGCGCAATCATGGAAGGTAATCCTAACGTTTACAAATGGAACCGACGTTGTTTGGTTGCACTCACGAGGGGACGCGAGCTCGAAAGTCCTAAGGCGCGTCCCCACATTGCGGTTCAGACAACGACTCCAGGTTAAATCTTTTACAATGTGCAAGCCACCATCCAGCCGCACAAGGATGATGTAAACTGAAAATGATAGGAGAATTCCTTAATGAACCTATCGAACATTCTTTCGGCAACCTGGAAGAATTTTCGAAAAAACCAATGGCTTAGGTAGGTCTGAAATGTAAATGGAGCCACGACCTCCTAATGCGAGTCCCACACGTTACCGAGGCGCCACCTCGCCTGGACATGAGTAATTTCTACTTATTATAAAGGCAGTGCAACCATCGGTAGCCCTGCGTTTTTAATGGAGCCAGGCAGTAGTCGTCCTAATCGGTATTTTCGCGACTTCCTAATGCCGGAGCATTAGAAGTCCGACAATCGACAAGTCGTTTGTCGATCTGAGCTCTTGAAAACATGTTTTATTGATAGTTATATGGCAAATAGTAATTACAAATAATAATTATGAGCTGTTTACTTCACATTTTTGTTTTGTTTTAGGAAACAAACCCATAAACTTTATCTAACTCAAAAATCTTATGTGTTCTACTCACATGACTATCACTACCCGTTTTGTAAACAAACTATTCTTACAAGAGAGCATTCTTTTGTCTATCATGCTGATCGAGATGACCTTTTCTACTAATGGCCCTACTACTTGATTTTTTGTAAGAAGAGAAATATGGGAATACATTAGGTAGCGATAGTCATAACTTTGAAAAGTTAGCCACTATGTCAACAACTGAAATTCGGTTCGTTTTGCATGGTCAACAGTAAACAAAAAAGAGAAGAAAGAAACGTAACCACATTTGAGAAAAGCTATGTAGTTTAAAACTGAAACAGAAAACAGGGAATATGTTGCAAACGGTCAACTCTACAACAGAAATGCATGGGACATAAATTGTGTGTTTTACCGAGACGTAAATTTCTGTGTAGTAAGTTTATTTCTATTTATTACGGTTTATTTGTTATGCAAATTCAGCAAAATTCATCCACACTGAAAAATTGTTCAAAAGCTATTTTCAGAATATTCAAGATATACATTTAATTTGTGATGTAAATGTCTATAATATATGATATTTTAATCAAAATCGTTATGGCCATTTTCCAGAAAAACAAAGTTTTAAAGCATGTTTCCATGCAGAGAGTAGTTTAGGGTGAAAATATTTAAAATCTTCGTGTCGTTGGGAGATACTAAAATACAAAGTTCGGTATTTAATCGACTTTTCGTTTTTGGGCTCGCTGCTCACAAACCACACTCGGATAATTCTCTAGAAATTATTTTTTTTGTACTCAAGGGACCCCAAAACATATATTTTCGGCAACCTTTTGGTATCGAATTTTTCGGTGGAATATATACCTTCTCTTTATATTATCTACATTATAAGTGTAGAGAAAGTAGAAACGTAACCCCATAATTTCACTCTTAAAATAGACATATACCGAAATATTTATTTCTAGGCTTTAATCTCCAAAAAAAAAAAACATTAAAATGTTATTGTCTATATCATGAAGATGCGCCTGTAATAATATGCATTTTTTTAACTCCACTGACAAAAATAAGGAAGGAGAGTAATGATATAATTTAAGGTTACGTTACCTGCTAATTCGAATTTACAGAAACTACACAAGAACATCTAAAAAGTGCTCAAATTTGACAAGAATAATTAGCTTAGACTAAAAATGGTGCTTATGCCATAAATAGATAGTAAACTTCTTGTCAACTTCATTGTTATCCTGCTATCGGGCAGCTGGCATGAGCCAGACGAGTTTATCTCGCTGCTATTAAATTCCAGTCTGGTAAATAAAGAAATAAAGAAGTGTAGTTACATTCGCCACACGTAGTATGTACATGGTGTACAGATAAGGCATTGTATTTCCGCCCAAAACTGTGACGAGGAAATTTCATCGTAAATATATATTTTGAGGTCCACTGACTGCAAAAAGTATCAGATGTGTTTCATTCACATGCTTTTCTCTAGCTGTTCCGCAAATAAACTTTTCTTACAAGATTATTTTTTTATCAAAATCATGATCAACTTTGGTAGAATTATCTTAATGCTTGCTTCCCTGTAAGTAGAAGGGAAATAAGGGAATGCTGAAGACCAAAGCGATATAGCGACCGGCTTCTGTAAGATTTCATTATCTTTTAAAAACCATTCTGTATATGAAACAATTGAAATTCATTTATCTTATATTAGTAGGTATAAACAAAGGAGACACAAAAAGAAAGATACTTCCGGTTTGAGAAAAGTTTAAATACATTAAAACTGAAATCAATAGCTTTAAATATCTCGAAGAGGGTTAACTTTAAAAAAATGTCGACATAAATTGTATGTTTTAACGAAATTTACATTTTTTGTGCAGTAAGTTTTTGTCTATCTCTAACGGTGTACCTGTTATACAAACATTATTCAGAAGTCATTCAGAAAGAAGAGTCTACAGATTCCATTTCCAGAGAATTCAAGAAATGCATTTTGTATGTCATAAAAATAGCTTAAACATTTGACATTTTAGTCAAAACCCTTAGACATTTTTAAGAAAATCAATATTTTCGAAAAATGTTCCATGTAAATGGTAGTTCGGGTAGAGCGATTTTCTTTAATCCTAGTCGAATCCTTGGAAGATACAAAACTTAAATACCAAGTTTGGTATTTAACCGACCTTTCGTTTTTAAGCTATGGTGTCCAAAGTTTCACACACACACACACACACATGCGCGCGCGCACTGAAAAGTTTCTGAAGTGTTCTTTTTAAGCATTCAGCGGTCTCAAGAATGCATTTCCAGTGAAATCTCGGGATAAAGTTTTTGTTGGAATATAATACCTTCTCTATCCACTATGAACAGCGTTCATTGGTGCTAGAGAAAGTAAAGACAGTATTTTTAGATAGTGTGTGTGTGTCTGTTCAAGTATAACTATGATAGGTATCAAAAACGAAAATTCCGTCAAGCATCAAAGTTGTGATATAAGGACTCAACACGAAATTTTTCGAGAGAGCCTCCAACCCAAACTATTGTTTACATGGAAACATTTTCGAAAATTCCGATTTTCTCAAAATTTGTTCTAACGATCTAATTAAATAAAATGTATATTTTGATTTACTTTTGAATAGCCTTCTTCATTCTTATGAGTCGTTGCATAAGAGATAAACAAAATGTGACTGCTCCCAAATGTAAATCTCGTTAAAATCACAATTTATGTCATATATATTTGGAGTTAGCCATGTCCATTTTACTTATAAAATACTTATACTTTTCTAAAACGGGACATCATCATTCGTTTCATATCTCTTTTGTTTTACTCATTGCCAAGCAAAGAAAACCGAACTTAAATTGTAGTACATAGCAATCAGATTTTAAAGGGTTCGACTATCGCTTTATCCCAGTCACTTACAAGGAAGTAAGTAATAATATCATATCTGCTAGTGTTTATTTCAATTAGTTTGATGTAAATAATGGAATAATCATTTTAAGAATAGTTCATTCGCGAAACAGATAGAGAAGGTCATGAGGATGGCTGAATATGTAATTGGTGAGAGCGTGCAATTAAACATAATGGTCAGAAAGGGCTTAAAATGGTTAAGTTTTAATGTATTAAACTATCAGTTTGAGCGTTTTTTTTTTTTTTTTGTTTTTTTTTTTCATAGCATGTCGATAAATTAAGATTGTAAGCAGCTGGTATGTCTGTGAATCCTCATGACCAAATTTTAGACAAACCGAGCGGGAGAGCTCAGACGTGTTTTTCTGTGGCCCAATTTCGGGAAGTCGCGGGTTCGATCTCCGTCGATTGCCCTGAGGTTTTTGTTTTTGTTTTTTTCCCCTATTTTTACTTTTTGCCAGGCGTATGAGCTGGGGTGTTTTTCTAATCCCACGATTAGATTGTTCAGTCTCTCATTTCCCAAATTTAATTTATTATCACTTTTCCTATGCCGAGCTTAACTGGATAATTTTGTGGTGCGCGTTGGATATGCGCTAATCAACTGTTTTCTCCTCCTCTGGAACGGAACCAGGGTGTTGGGTCCTGTTCGTCATGAGGGTCTCTTGGGGATGCCTACCAGAGTGTATCAATTGAAAAATTTTGGGGACCGCAATATCCGCAAAATGGAAATGGCGTGTTATTTATGGACGTTCTTTCACTGCTGTGGTTCTCAGCATCCCATTCTAAATTGGGCGTGAAAGACCGCTTAATTTTGCTCAGAGGCCTCTATCAGGCTTGAGGTTCTTTTACGTGCCGTAAATCTACGACACGGGACCAACGGCTTTACTTCCCTTCCGAAGGAAAAATCTATCGTCCTCCGCCGGGTTTGAACCCGCGACCTTGGGTATATGAAGATAGCATGGTAACCATTACACCACGCAATATCCGCACCTGTTACTACTTCGTCCGGGGAGATCGGAAAGAATTTTATATAATCTTGTATACTGACTGGTAAACGATACGCGAAAGAAGATAGATTACACACAATTTATTATAAATTACCTTTATTACGGCATAATCCACTTCCAAGTTATCGTTATTATTAATGCTGAATTCATCAATACTTTGGCATTTTTTAAAGCCTTGTCGATTTTCAGTAGTTTCTCGCTAATGCATATGAATAGTATGGAGTTTTAAAATCCCGTATAGCTTTTTTAAACATTCTATTATCGCTATTTCCTTTGTATCCTTAAAGAAATGAATAATGTAACTATTTCTGCAAAGCTTTATCTCGATTAAAATTAATCAAATTATAGAATAAATGTTCGTAATAATAGATTGTATAGCCACTATAAAATATAGAGTGTAGTGAAAGTAACACCTCAGATTGTTTAATAAGAATAATCTCAAAACGAGCAAATGGATTTAGTTACACGACTGATAGGTAAAAAACACAACTTGCACAACATAATAAAGTTGTATTACTAATGGAGCCATGTATGTATCGCCATAGGTCAACTTGAAAAACGAATATATGACAAGGAAAATGTTTAAACGACTTATTGCTACAAGTATAATCAGTTATCTAAGGTAGGTTGTTGAAAATATATACATTTATGTAGTAAGTTTCTGTCCATATCTAAGGTTCACCAGTCATAACAAGAATACAAATTTCATTCAGGATGACTCGCATTCGGGTGGTCCCGGGTTCGATTCTCGAGACTACTGTTTTTTGTTTTTTTTTTGCGTGGTTTTCCTCTGATTGACAAAGCGAATGCCGGAGTGTGTGTATTCCATCACGATTATTTCCTTCATTTCCTCGCATTTCATTTCCCTGTCATGCTTCTGGTGAGCTTTTTGAGGAAGAGAGAAGAAAAACTTAAATAAATAAAAAGGAGAAAGAAATATGTACATTAATATAAATTTATATAACTAGATAAATGTAAATAAATAATAAAAATTAAATATGAAATACGAAATAATAAAAGAAGTAAATAATATTAATAAAAAGTATGGTGACGTTAAAAAATTAAACACAGATTTAAAACGTATTCCTTCAATCAACAAACGAAACATATAACCATTATAAATAATATAAATAAAATATGATATAATATTTTAAAAATATACAGGTAAATATTTTTATGGTTATTATATAATTTGCTATAAAATAAAACTATTGGTGAATAAAATATATAAATGGATGGATAAATTATAAATATATTATTTTATAAATAATATAATGTAGGTTAGTTTCAAGAAATGAGAAAATTTTAAATAAAATAAAGAGGAGTTGAATTTTGTATATTAAGGTAAATTATCGTTTATATTTAAATAACTGTTCTTCAATTGTAAATTTAGCATTATTTTTAATTGTTTTATTTTAAGTTTATTTGCGTTAGTAGTTGTAATTATCTTTAGAATAACTATATAAAATTGTAGTGAAAATTGAAAGTAAGTAGTAAGTTCTGTTACGTTAGCCCTGGTATAAGAAATTAGGTGCTAGGGCATAATATAGACATTATATTATGATTATAATAATAATAATAATAATAATAATAATAATAATAATAATAATAATAATAATAATAATAATAATAATAATAATATCAGATCCTATAGTGTCGACGGTGCCAGTCAGATGGCGCAGTTGCTTCCGCTATGGTAGTATTTCTCCCTATGACCGCTTGTGTCAGCTTTCTGGCCTGCTAGAATCGCTGTGTTGCCCTCCTGGGATTACTCTCTAATAGTGTACGGGTGTTCGAACTGGAAATGTTTAGGGCTTTTGCCAGTATCTGTGAGCCTGTCTTCAGTGGGCTTGGTACCCCTGCGGCTCTTTCACTTAATCCCTGCCTTCCAGGGGGTAGTCAACAACGATCTATAATGGTGTCGTATTGAGTGAGTTGTCCCTCTCCGGACCAATATCCTATATCCATCTTCATTCACAATAATTTGGGTTTCACAGTTACTCATAAATTTTATTATGTGGCTACCTGGCATTACATAACTCTATTGGAGATTTAATTTATTTCATTTATCTCCCCCGTTGTTTATAAAATGATCTAGAAGATATTTAAGGTACACCCGACTATTTATAATAAAGGCTAAAAAATCCCCTGATATTCACATTGGCAGTATGTCCACTTCCCCGACTATCTTACAAGTTTTGGAAAACCTGCACAGCTTAAAAGTACCCTTTGGCGGTAAAACGATTAATCCGCTCGGGTTGTTCCAGTAATTTTTACTTTCTTTATTACGTACACTAGTAGGAGTATTACATTCCACCCAAAATAGCGATACCTAAATTTCACTTGAAAAAGACGTTTTGAGACACCCTGAATCCAAAGTAATCATAGTGAAATCTGTTAAAAGGACGATCAGTGTCAAACAACGGAAATTTTTCGCTTTGCACGGCCAGGAGTAGAACAATGAGAGATGAAACGAAAGGTGATCTGTCGTTTGATACAAGTTTAAGTAGCTTAAACCTGAAACCAATAACAAGGAAGCGTTTAGAGCCACAAAACAATGTATATAACATACGTGTGTTTTTACCAGATCTACATTCTTTGTGTAATAAGCTTTTGTCTATCTGTTACGGTTATAAGAAAGTCAACCAGAATGAAGTGGAATTCAGAGGCTCTTCCCAGAATATTCAAGATAAGCATTTTATGAGTCATGTAAATATCTTTAGTATAAGTATTTTAATCAAAACCGTTAGAGCCATTTTCAAGAAAAACAAGCATTTCGAAATTTGATCCATGAAAACGGTAAACCTGCGTGTCGCATTCTTGGAAGCTGTTGACACTTAAATACCAGCGTTAACCGACTTTCCGTTTTTACTTTCTCTATATGCACTATGTACATAGTGAATAGAGAAGGTATTGCACTCCAACCAAAAATTCGATACCGAGATTTCACCGGAAATATATGTTTTAGGATCCCCTGTATCCAAAAAAAGTATTTTCAGAAAAAGATCCGTGTGTGTGTCCGTGTTTCTGTGAACACAATAACTCAAAAACGAAAAGTCGTTAAAATACCAAACTTGGTATTTAAGTTTAGTATCATCCAGGGATGCGACATGAAGATTTTGAGAAAAATCCCGACACCCCAAACTACCCTTTACATGAAACTTTTTTCAAAAATTTTGATTTTCTAAAAGATGGCTCTAACGATTTTTATTAAAATGTCGTATATTAAAGATATTTACCTGACAAATAAAATGTATATTTTGAATTTTCTGGGAATAGCCTCTGAAGACTACTTTATTCTGTGTGAGTTTTACGGAATTTTGCATTAGTGCTAAACCGTAAGAGAGAGACAAAAACTTACTACACAAAAAATGTAGAGCACATTAAAACACACAATTTATGTTGTATGCATTCTTTTCGTGGAGTTGATTGTTTTTTTAGATATTCCTTGTTTTTGGTTTAAGCTATAAAAACTTATACTTTTCTCATACAGGACTTTGTAAACTCGTGTCCATACAAACAAAGGAACTTCAGTCACATAGCAACCAGCTTTTGACTAACACTTTAACATATGGTACTCCATTATTTCGTTTCTACTTACAAGGAAACAAGAAATAAGACTACTTTTGCTAATTTTTCTCGATTAGCAGGAAGTAAGTAGACGCATAAGCTTTTTAAAAATAATTTATTGCAGAGATATAGAGAAAGTCATGTGAATGGAACACATCAGATTTTTTAGTTATGCTATACACATACATACAGATACAGTCCAACGCATATATTGATGCTTTTCTAAAATGCCTTTTTTTTTATTATTCAGGTGCTTCAAAAATATATTTTTGACAAAATTTCGACATCCAATTTTTGGATGAAATACAATTCCTTCTACACGTACTATATGCATAGTAGTGTAGAGAAAGTAAAAAGCGCATTTTGTTTGCAGCTTAGATTTGTCGAGTGGCACTTTAGTAAACACGACAAATTAAGGTTGAAAGTGCTTCAAAACTTTCAAATATGAATATTACTTGTACTAAGTAGACCTGTTTAGTAGTTGTCAGAACCCCGAAGCGTTTGCGTACCAGCAAGGCCAAATGACGGAGGAGGGATTGCTAAGACAAAGAGACATGTAACTTATGTAACGAAACGTAAAACAGCGTAACAACTACAATATTCATTCTTGTAAGGAGAACATTATAAGACCTATCCCGCAACATTAAATATCTCGAATGTATTTATGATGACAGACTAATAAGTTAGTAGCATGTGGACGAATACCTTCTAATTTCGTTGATTAAAGTTTGTCAAATAAGTTTATTTAATAACAAAGATGATATCTTGCTTGTTAGGTTAATTTTATCACTAAATATTTTTACTTTCTCTACCATGTGAAGTAAGTAGGTGAAGTATTGCATTCCACACACAAATTGTATACCATAATTTCACCGAGTCCTCTAAATCCTAAACAAGCATTTTTTTACAAAAATATGTTACAGATATTTCTCCTTAGATATAATATCGTATTTCTTATGGTATTGATAAATTAACGATATAGAACATTTTAATTAATTCGAATAAATTTAGTACCAGAAATGTTTAAACTCAAATTAGTTTAAAGTAAAAGGTCTGTGTACGTGTTGGGGGAGGGTGGGGGGGTTTAGTGTGTCTCCATCAGTGTATGTTTGTGTATGTCTCTGTGTGTGGTGTGACCACGTGTCATTGGCAGCTCAAATCCAATAACGAAAAAGTTACTCTCTATATCATGCTTGATAAGTTCAACATCTTTCAAGAATGCAGCACGAAAATGTTCAAGAATATACCCACTTCAAACTACCCTTTACATATAACATTTATTGAACATTTGATTATTTCAAAAATGGTTCTAAGTTTTTTATAAAGTACGAAATTGTTAACTCCATTGAAAAAATCTGTATTAAAAAACTGTGTTTTAGCAATATCTACATTGTTGTGTAGTATGTTACCTATTTCTTGTGATTGGTTATGCAAAAGTCATCCGGATGAAGAGGACTTCAAAAGGTTATTCCCTTGAAAATTGAAGATATATTTCTTATTTATGATATTTTAATCAAAATCGTTGTCATTTTTGAGAAAATATAACACTTAAACGCCAAATTTGGTATTTAACGAATTTTTCATTTAGTGTTATGCTGTTCACAGACACACGGACATACACACAGAACTCTTTTAAAATATACTTGAGGGGATCTCGAAACATTTTTCCGATGCAATCTCGATATCGAATTTTTGGGTGGAATGCCATATTTTCTCCACCTACAATGCCCATAACACGTGTTTGAGAAAGTAAAAAGGTGTTCAAAGTAAACTGGTGGAGAAAATAAACTCGTTTATAATATTTGCAAAGAAGAAAAGCGACATTACAGCAGAGTATCAATATGTAGGACAACAGAATTATCCTAAAAGGTGCGCTTCAGTTTGCGTGAGGGAATTATAATTGTTTCACCTTGAAATTGCGCACAATTCACTGTACAAAATGTTAGATGCAGTAGAATTTTAAAATGCATACTTAAAGGATAAGTATTTCGCCTAAAATACTTAATGAGTTCCAATACATAGAACAGTATAACAAGCTAAAAGTCTGATGTGTAGCATCCAGATGATTCTCTACATACGTATTGTGAAACAAACAATTCTTGCAAAAGTTTATTGTTGAACTATTTGCTGCTCCTCGGTACAAACATTAGCAGAAATGGCTTTATTACGTATTGCCTGGTAGATACAAGAGGAATAAGGGAAGATACTAGGCTAAAACGATTCCCATATATTTTAAGAGTCAACTTTGAAACCCAGTTCTCTTTGCTTGACTAGTGCAACGAAAAATTAATAATGAATTCCCATTTGAGAAACCAGTAGCAATGAACATCTTGGTAATGTTTAATTTCACAAATACAACATTTAAATTGCGTTTTAAAGAGTTCTACATCTTCTGAGAGGTAAGATTTTGTCTAGCTATTATGGTTTAATAATGCAAATCCCCCAGAATGATGACGGCTTCAGAGGATATTTCCAAAAATTCAAGATGAACACTTCACTTGGCATGAAAATATCTTAAACACACAATATGTTAATCAAAATCGTTTGTGCCATTTTTGAGAACATCAAAATTTTCGAAAAAAATTAAAGGGTTGTTAGGGATGGGAAGATTTAAAAAAAAATCGTGTCGCATCCTTGGAAGATACTTAACTTCAATATGAAGTTTGATATTTAAACGGCTTTTCGTTTTTACTTTCTCTACATAGTACATGGTACGTAGGTAGAGAAGGTATTGCACTCCACCCAAAAATCTGATACCGAGTTTTACCGGAAAGACAAGTTTTAAGATTCCCTGTATCCATAAAAGCATATTTAGACGAAAGTCCGTGTCCGTGTATGTCTCTGAACACCATAGCTCAAAAACGAAAAGTCGGTGCGATACTAAGATTTTGAGGAAAATTCAGTCATCCCAAACTATCCTTTACATGAAAAAAAATCGATTTTTTTTTTCAAAATTTTGATGAAAATATAGTATATTAAAGGTATTTACATGACAAATAAAATGTATATCCTGAATTTTCTGACAACAGCCCTGAAGTTATCTTTATTCTGAATGAATATTGCTGTATTTTGCATAATTGGTAAATTGTAGATCTCGTTTAAGCACACAATTTATGTAATGTAAATTTTTTTAATGGAGTAGACCATTTTTAAGATAGTCCTTGTTATTGGTTTCAGTTTTAAAATAAAGTCTCACATACGGGAATCGATCAACTCCTGACAAAGCATAGAAACGGTTTTCAAAATTTAAAAAGATGTAATAATAAGTAGGGGTAAAAGGTATATTAATATTGTTCTACCAGTATTTCCTAAAAGAGTTATTGAAAGGGGAGTTTATTAATAATTACATTTCAATAAACAGTTCTTCGTGAAGGGATTAGCGACAGTGAAGTTGGAATTAATATAAGTCCACATGACAACCAGTTTTTAAAATATTTGACTAGCTCTTTAGCCTATTTTATGGTCATATTTCCCTTCTACTTACAAGGAAGTAAGTCATAAGATCATGATAATGTTTATATCAATTAGCATGAAGTAGGTAAAAGAATAAACTTTTTAATAATACTTTTTTACCGAATGTAGAGAAACTCATGTGAATGGATTACATCAGATTTTGTATTTTTACTTTCACAGACACACATAGACACGTGGACTTTTTTTCTAAAATGCACGAGTTCTCAAATTATTTAGTTATGTTTTTTTATGTAAAAACCACAGTTCCGGGTTCTTGTCTGGGCTCTGGCGCTGTATTCCTTTTCCCCCCTTTTTTACATTTCCTAACATTTACTCTGTTTTTCTGTTTGATTACCGTTTGCGTTTTGCTTCTAATACAGACACACACATATATATAAACATTTTACAAACACACAAACACTCATGCCCAAGGCAAACACCAAACACCCACGATCCCCTGCTCCACGAAGCACCAAAGCGAGGCACTACAGCGAGCGCGGCCATGTTGAAAATCACATAGAATATTTGGGTGAAATACAACACTTAATACTTACCCTAGTTACTATACGTAGTTGAAAAAATAAATGTTGATTTTTCTGACAGGTTTCACAATTTATTTGCCCTTAAATAACGACTATTGTTCGATATCAAATAAAGTGTCGATACGCTTAAATCGGTGCTTTGTATTCAGATTTGACCCTTGTCCCTGAAAACACAATGTGGCAAGTTTGATAAAGCATAGCACAGTTGAGTAAGGTCATACATACCTCGCGTGTACCTCCAGGTGCTGACTCGCCGACATCCTGCAACTTTCTGCTGACCTAACTCGATATAATGAGAGCTTATAAGGACATATCACTTAACGTCTTTCGAGTGTCGTCCACGGTTCAAGTTAGAGTGGCCTTGCTTAGGAATTATAACAGCTGACGTGGTTCAGATTTTATACATCACTAACCAGCAGATAACTTATCTATTGCATCTTTTGGTAAACACACGTCATGTTAAACGATGAAAGCGTAAATGCAGGTTTAAAAAGTGATGTCTAGAAATTTCCACTTGTTCGTAAGCAAGAGAAACGCGAATTACAAATATGTGATGTGTTCCATTCACACGACTTTCTCTACCTATTCTGTAACAAATTATTCTTAGAAAAGAGTGTTTTAATATCACCAATTATTTTGACTAAGCAACCACTACAGTCGGTTTAACGCAAGCAGATGCAATATAAACCAAAAGAAGAAGCTCTTGAAAGCATTTTCTTCATTTCGTTTCGTAATCGGCTTACCCTCCCTGTAGAACTGACACCCCCCTAAGACTTACAAGCCAATGCTAGGGGTCAGAGGCTTGCTGGGGAGCAACGAAACCACGGAATGGAGAACCTGTTACGAGGGGCGGTATCAGCCAGGCATGAACATGAGGAAGGGGATGATATGAAATGTAAACGAAATTGATGATTGGAAAGCTGAGGATGGAGCAATTGGTGGAATGAGTGACGGGGGAAGCCGGAGGACCCGAGAAAACTCACCTAGACGCCGCTTGGCCCACCACGAATCCCACATGCGGGCACTTGGGATCGAACCCGAGCCGCCTAGATGGGATGCGAGCGGTCTAACCACTCACCCACGACGCCGCCTGAAAACAGTTTCTGCTGTAATATGTATTAAACTACAAATTAAACTTTAAATGAAACAGTCTAGTGAACTGTTTTCAGTCAGCATTCATTTGAAGCAAATGCCACTAGGAAAATTTCACAATTACATTAGATCTTTGCGTTTGTTTATAAAATCAGAGCCATAAATAGACTTCTCCGTGTAAAAAAATACATGAAAGTTAATGAGTTATGTATGAACAATTCAAATAGCCCTCCTTATATTATGTTCTCTTGATGAATATAATTTCCTAAAAGTGTATGAAAGCTGAAAGAGATGCATAGCCTTTCATACGGTCCTCTACACCATTTCACAGATGAAAAGGAGCATTTTTCTAACTGTTGTTTCCTGTTATTCAGGATATACTGTTATTTCTTAAAATAACGGTTTATTTAAAGGCAAGAAGCCAGTATATTTGGTCATTAGTTCTTGGTTCAAACAGATGAACATCACGTCAAAAAGAAACGAAGAAAAAAAATCGCTAACCTTTAAGCACATGTCAGATGACGCTCAGGAAAGTGTAAACACTTCAACACAGAATACCTTTAAAACGGCTAACTCTACGTGAAAGTTTATTTGAAACAAATCGTATATTTTAATGGTCTCTAAGTGTTTTGTTTAGTAAGATTTTTTTCCATGTCTTATGGTTTACCAGTCATGCAAAACTCATTAAGAATAAAGAGGACTTAGGAGGCTATTCCCAGAAAATTCAAGATATGCATTTTATATGTCAAGAACGTATCTTCAATGAATGACATTTTAATCAAAATCGTTAGAGCCATTTTTGAGAAAAATCAGTATTTTCGAAAAATTATCCACGTAGAAGGCACTTTTGGGCGGGAGGGGGTGGGTTCTTGAAAATCGTGTCGCACTTATGTCAACTTTGAAATTTAGCCGATTTTTCGTGTATTGTGTTCATAAATACACGAGCATTTTTCCAAAAACGCTTTTTTTTTTGTTTTTAAACTCAAGGTTAAAACATATATTTCCGGTGAAATCTCGGTAACAAATTTTTAGGTGGAATGCATTAAGTACCTTCTCTATACACTATGTACATATAGAGAAAGTATGGAGAAAGTAAAAATAAGGAGTATAACTCTGTTTTTAAAATAAATATTATTGCTGGGGACGTAGTTCAGACGGTAGAACATGTCTGCTGTGCGAAGGATCTCGGGTTCGATTTCCGGTTGAAAGGTTTTCTCTAGTCAAGACTATTCCCTATCCTTCCCAGAATCCGGAAGTATGAATGAGTGTGTGAATGTGTTGAGACAGTATTAAAGGCTCAGCGCCACAATACATTTTAATATGTTTTATAATAATTAATATTAAATAATGTATGTACTTATAAAATTATAAAAGGCACATGATATATTTCATTTCTGCCATGCGCAGAATAAAGCAACAACAATCCGTTGGTGAAAGCATAAACCAATTAAATTTAAAGAAATATTGTTAAATTAATGTTATTGTTTAAGATGTATGATTTAATATTACATTGTTCCAAGGCCGCTAAGTCTTAATTACTTGTCTTAAAATGTAATTGAAAGAAAAACGACTGATGTGCTCCATTCACATGACTTTCTCTATATCTCTGTAACAAATTATTGTTAAAAAGCTTGTTCTTCTATCTATTTCGTGCTAATCAAGATATACATCAGCAAAAATTGTCGTATTACTTGCTTTCTTATAAGTAGAAGGGAAATAAGGTAATACATTAGGCTAAAGCGATAGCCATATGCTTTAAGAGCTGATGCTATGTGGTTGAAATCCGTTTCTATGCTTTCTTTGCATCCGTTTCCCCAGGAGTTGACAAATTCTCGTATGAGAAAAGTATTTTAAAACTGAATGAAATAACAAGGAATATCTCAAAAATAATCAGCTCCATTAAAAAAGTATAACACATAAATTGTGTGTTTTAACGAGATCTACATTTTTTGTAGTATGAATGAAATAACAAGGAATATCTAAAAAATAATCAGCTCCATTAAAAAAGTATAACACATAAATTGTGTGTTTTAACGAGATCTACATTTTTTGTAGTAAGTTTTTGTCTTTTTCTTACGCTTTACCAGTTTTGCAAAATTCATTCAGAATGTCGAGCTCTTCATAAGTAATTCCAAGAAAATTGAAAATAAAGTCATGTAATTATCTTCAATATACGGTATTTTAATCAAAATTGTTAGAATAACTTTTGACAAAATTAAATTTTTGGAAATGTTTTACTTGTAAAGGTTATTTTGGGGTGGGGAGATTTTCCTCACTCTGCGTGTCGTAATACCAAGTTTAGTTTCTTACCAACTTTTCGTTTTTGAGTTATCGTGTTCACAGACATATGGACACAAACACGTCGATATCTTTTTCTAAACATGATTATTTCGAAACAGGGGAACCTAAAACCATGAACTATGTAGAGAAAGTAATTAAGTAATTATTGTCTATGAAATAAGGAATTATGGATAAGAGAATTAGGGAAGAATCACTTGTTAGCGACATCCCTTTTCGATGCAGCGCTTTGCTACACACATTCGCTGGCACACATATAAAAATTTGGGGTCATATGAATGGTTTGCATTACGAACGTTTATTTACATCTATATCTGAGCATCTACATGTTGTTCTTTTTAATTATCTTAAACGTAGTGGCTTAAAAGAAACGCAATAAAACTTTGAAAAAGAAACACAAAGAAACTCTTGTGTTATTATTTGTATTAATGTAGCCGGTCCCCATGGCTAAGGTGTCTCGCTTTGGTGCATCGTGGGCAGGGGATAGTGGGTTCGAATCCCGTCTTGGGCATGGGCGTTACATGTTTGTGCCATCCTGATCAGACTCCGGTACTGTTTAAAAAAAAATGTACGACTCTCGCCCCCCAATAATAATAATAATAATAATAATAATAATAATAATAATAATAATATCTCGAGAACACTCTCCGAGTAAGCAACAAAGTGAGTATGGATTCCGCTGCAGCTACGCCGAGGCAAAGAAGTAGTGTTAGGCTACCAAATAAACTACAAAACTACTGATGTGTTACACTCATGACTTTATCTGTTCTACAAATAACTTCTTACAAAAATTATTTTTTTATACACCTTACTAATCAAGATAAGCATTAGCAGAAGTATTATTACTTAGTTTCTTATAAGTAGAAGGGAACTAAAGGAATGCATTATGCTAAACTGATAGGTAAATTCCCTAAAAGCTCTCGTAATTCCATTTTCATTGAAATTCACTTCTTTGTTTGACAAAAAAGTATTTCCTGTCTGAGAAAAGTATGAAGTATTTTAAAACTGAAACCAATAACAAGGAATATATCGAAAACAGTCAACTCTACCAAAAACCAAACAACAAAACAAATAAATAAAACAAACTACAAATCATAAATTATTGTTTTAACGAGATCTACATTTTTATGTAGTACGTTTCTGTGTATCTCTTACGGTTTACAATTTATGAAAAATTGAGCATAATTCATCCAGAGTAACGAGGTCTTCAGAGGCTATAACTAGAAAGTTCAAGATATACATACATTTCGTTTCTCGTGAAAATATCTTAAACATATGGCACTTTAATCAAAATCGTTACAATTTTCGAAAATGGTCCACGTAGAGTGGGGATTTTTTTTTCCAAATCTTCGTGTGGCATCCGTGTAAGATACTGAACTTAAATACCAAGTTTGATAGTTAACCAACTCTTCGTTTTTGACCTATGCCACTCACGCACGCACATTTTTCTATTTTTTTTTATTCAGGGGATCTCAAGACGTGTATTTCCGGTGAAATTTCGGTATCGAAATTTTGAGTGGCATACAATATCTTCTCTATCCACTATGTAAATTTGTACGTGCGTACTAGAGAAAGTAAAAAATCCAAGCTACATAAGTATAATATTATATTTATGACCTAAAGAATGTAACCAAAGAAAAACAGAAACCCAATGTCAACAATACCGTGATAACACTGTTGCCAAATAGACTATATCGTAAAAGAAATATTGGAAAAATAACATCTAATTTCATGTCAAAACCCCCACCAGATTTATTTAAATCGTTACGCAAGGCTCTTATATTTATTCAGAAATAACACAATATTTATATTTAAACATAGGACTTAGTAACAATTAAAATGGCTCAATGATAATGTTTGGCTACATTTGTCTGATTTGTACCCATCTGTCCTCTTAATTGAGCGAGAAGTTCATTGGAACATTAGAGTTTATTTTTGTTGCAGTTTTTAGAATATACTTTATAATTATTTTAAACCCTTATATTATTTGTTAACCATTTATTATACACATTTTGTGAATTTACACATTCCTTGTAAGCATTAAAAGGACACCTTAGGATAAGCTATAATTTATAATTTTAAAAAGTGGTTAAACATCAAACTTGGAATTTAAGCTCAATATCTTCCAAAGATACGACGCAAATAATTTAATCAAAATCCAGCACATTTTGTATAGTGCAGGCACAAATGAAAATTTGCTTTAAACACTAGGCCACTTTTCTATTGCATTTTGTGTTACTGAAAACTTGTTGTTTATGGTTCTCTACACTAATTTATACCTCACTGTCATAACACATAACACGTTTATGACATTTCCTGTCACGAAGCGTTGGACCTCTCACTTCAACCGGCAAAAGAAAGACAGAGAATCCATTTATCAGTACATAGTAACATGTCATAGGCACTGAGACATAGATTTAGGTGAAATAAAGTAATTTCAGAATGGTTATGAGTAGATATAGCGCACGGGGTAACGTTTGAGGGATGGCAAGTTAATAGCGCTACGCGGTTTAATTATAGCAGATTCGGTACACCTATTGTTTGTTCAGACGATTAGTGAGGCGACGAGTGTTTTAAACTTTACATAGCCTTTAATACTTATTGAGAAAATAACAGTTTTATTTGTTGTGCTAATCAATCAAGTGATCGAACTATCCTGTGATTGTAATTTTAAAAATCTGATGTGTACCATTCACATGACTTTCTCTACATCTCTGCAACAAACTATTGTTAAAAAGCTTATGCCTCTATTTATTTCACGCTACTCGAGAATAAATTAGCAGAAATAGTCTTATTACTTGTTCCTTGTAAGTAGAAGCGGAATAAGGGAGTCAAAAGCTGGTTGCTATGTGACTGAAGTTCTTTTGTTTATATAGACAGGAGCTGTCAAATTCCTATATGAGAAAAATAAGTTTTTCATAGCTGAAACCAAAATCAATGAATATCTTAAAAAGGATCAACTCCACGAAAAAAAAAAAAATTATATAACATAAATTGCGTGTTTTAACCTGCTCTACATTTATTGTGGAGTAAGTTTTTATCTAAGTTTTACGGTTTAGCAGTTATGCAAAATTCCGTAAAATTCGTCCAGAATAAAGTAATCTTCTGAGGCTATTCCCAGAAAATTCAAGACATATATTTTATTTGTCAAGTGAATATCTTTAATATATGATATTTTAATCAAAATCATTAGAACCATTTTCAAGAAAATACAAAATTTCGAAAAAAGTTCCATGTAAAGGGTAGTTTGGGGTGGGGGGATTTTTCTCAAAATCTTCGTGTCGCATCCCTGGAAGATACTAAACTTAAATACCAAGTTTGGTATTTTACTAACTTTTTGTTTTTGAGTTATCGTGTTCACAGACACACGGACACACTGACTCTCGGACACACACACGGACCTTTTTCTGAAAATACTTTTTTTTTGGATACAGGGGACCCTAAAACATATATATCCGGTGAAATCTCGGTATCAAATTTTTTGGTGGGGTGCAAAACCTACTACATACAATATGTATATAGTACGTATAGACAAAGTAAAAATCTGATGTGTTCCATTCACATGACTTGCTCTATATCTCTGTAAGTGACTATTGTTAATAAGCTTATCTTTTATTTATTTCATGCTAATCGAGAAAAATTAGCAGAAATAGTCTTCTTTCTTGCTTTATTATAAGTAGAAGCGAAATAAGTGAAAGCCAAAATCTGGTTGCTATGTGACTGATGTTCCTTTGTTTGTATGGACAGAAGTTGACAAATTCCTGTATGAGAAAAGTATGTTTTTCAAAGCTGAAACCACGAAAAAGGAATATCTCAAAAACGATCAACTCCACGAAAAAAATGTATATAACATAAATTGTGTGTTTTAACGTGCTCTACATTTTTGTGGGCTAAGTTTTTTTCTATCTCTTACGGTTTAGTAGTTATGAAAAATTCATCCAGAGTAAAGTAGTCTTTAGAGCAGTGTTTCCCAACCTTTTGAAGTCCACGGCACCCTTGGGAATAACATTAAACACTAGGGGCACCCTTCCTTGAATTAAAAGAAAATTAAGCTAAATATGTTAATTTATTGAAATATTATATAATACGTACTAACGTACACCATAACATAATACAGTAAACTTTACTACAGTCACTGAGTAAAAATACATCAATAAATTTTGTTCGATTAATGATTAATGTGAAACTTGTGATTGATGCTTAGAGCATAGATATGTGATGTCGGGTCTTACAGTTGACAGTGAAACACGAAAATCATCCTCAAGGTTATTCAGTCTATTTCTTGCTTTGCATTTTATTGTCACCATAGCAGAGAAGGCTTGCTCGCATAGATAGGATGTTGAAAAGGGCAAAAGTGCTTTAATTGCTTTCTTCATTAGGTTAGGGTACTCCTCTCTCCGTTGAAGCCAAAAACTAGCCACCGACGCCTCACTCGTGGTGAACTTACCTTTGAGTGTGGAATCAGCGCAAAGATCAATAAATTCATCTCGTTCGTAAGCAGTGAAATCTATTTCCTCTGCACTATCTACGAAATCAAATGTGAGACAACCCAGTCGAGATTCATAGTGGAAATAGTTGGAAAGTACGCATCTATTGCATCTTGCAATCTTGATAAGTGATCACAAATGCGGTCTTTTAGCTTACCCAGATCTTTATCTCCTGCCAAATTAAGAAGAGATGGAAAGCTCGACAAATCTCCTTTTTGAACTGCAGACTTCCAAGAACTAAGTTTTCTTTTAAAACCTTTCATTTTATTGTTTGAGGAGATTATTGTTTCATGTCGACCCTGCATCGAAACATTCAGTTCATTCAGCTTATGAAAAATATCTGCCAGATACAACAGTTCAAAACACCAAGAATCACTTAGTAAGAGCTCATGAAATGTGTCTTGATTTTCATCCTTAAAAAAGTTTTAAGCTGTTCTTTAAGTTCGAGAAACCGGTTCAATACACAACCTAGCGACAACCACCTTACTTCTGTGTGAAGTAACAAAAAGGCATGAGCTGCATCCGTTGCGCGACATAACTGTTCAAACATTCTGCACTTTAAAGGCCGAGACTTCATATAGTTCACCATTTTCACAACTTGGTTAAACACTTCAGCAAAATCTTCATTACACGCTTTCACGACTAATGCCTCTCTATGCAGAAAACAGTGAGTTATAATAATGGATGGACTTTCATTGAGAGCTCTGGCAGTAAAACCTTTAATTTTCCCAGACATAGATGGTGCACCATCTGTATATATACCACAACAGACTTTCCATGAAAGATCATGGTCATTGAGATAGGAATTAATAGAAACGAAAATATCATGGCCTGTAGTTGTAGTCTCCAGCGGTCTACAGAACAGAAACTGTTCACTAACATCTTTTTCATCAATATATCTGATAAAACCAGGGAGTTGCGGTTTGTCACCAATATCGAGACTCTCATCTACTTGCAAAGCAAATGTTCTATAATTTTTTATTTTCTCCGTGACTTGTTCGTTGATATTGCATGACATTTCAGATATCCTGCGGCTGATTGTGTTGTTGGACAGAGGAACTTTCGAAATTTGATTAGCTGCTCCTTTGCCAAGTATTGTTGAAACTATAACTTGACATGCAGGGCCAATGATTTCCTCTCCAAGAGTATGAGGTTTCTTTTTTTTAGCTATCAGTTCTGCTACATTAAATGAGGCTTAAAGAGCAGTATCACCTATGGTCATTCTCTTTATCATTCGCACAGCTGTTCTCTTCTCCCCTTCTAATATATGTGAAAAATACATTACACTTTTCTGTGACACACTAGGATGCTTTGTTGTAAGATGCCGCTTCAGTTTGCTGGGTACCATGGCCTCGTTGCTAAGTGTTTCGCCACAAACTAAACACACAGGAATAGAGTTTTCCTCGTTGTTATTCCACTTAAATCCATACGTTAAGTAACTGTCCTGGTATGTTCTTTTCTTTCGTTTGTCTTCTTTATGTGGTGAATTCGACGGTCAGGGAGAAACTGTAAGATTTGGCTTCTTAAAGCAAGCAGTAGCAGCCGACTGTTCACTTTCACTGTCCTGGCGTTTACGTTTAACAATGAACTTATCCATAGCTAAACACTGTGAATCAACGCGAGGAAGACAACTGAAAGCGCCAAACGACGTACACTTTTATATATTCATCTGTCGAAGTCTCGGGAATGTTCGTGAGGTAGCGAGTAGTCTCGGGAATGTTCGGCAGGGTATAGCTGTAATACTATCTGTGGGATACTAGTATAACTGAATTATTGAAATGAATCGACCTCTATCACCATCTGCCGTGCTTGAGAGTAATTGATTTGACTTATTTTATTTCAAGACCTTACAAGACTTAAGGCTTCAGTAAAAGGAAATTTTTTTTGTTTATCTCAATATCTCGCGGCACCCCTTAGCCAATCACACGGCACTTAGGGTGCCGGGGCACACCGATTGGGAACCGTTGCTTTAGAGACTATTCCCAGAAAATTCAAAATATACATTTTATTTGCCAGGAAAATGACTTTAATGTACGATATTTTAATCAAAATCGTTAGAGCCATTTTTTAGAAAATCAAAATTTTCGAAAAAAGTTCTATGTAAAGGATAGTTTGGGGTGGGGGAATTTTTCTCAAAATCTTCGTGTCGCATCCCTGGAAAATACTAAACTTAAGTACCAAGTTTGGTATTTTACCGACTTTTCGTTTTTGAGTTATCGTGTTCACAGACACACGGCCACATGGACACACTGACACACGGACTCACGGACACACACACGGACCTTTTTCTGAAAATACTTTTTTTGGACACGGGAGCCTAAAACATTTATTTCCGGTGAAATCTCGGTATCGAATTTTTTGGTGAAGTGCAATTCATTCTCAATACACTATGTACATAGTGAGTATAGAGAAAGTAAAAATATAAAAAACCAAAAACACAAAAGTTTACTATCCAAATACTAACAGACACTTATGACATATATTTTATTCACTATCTGATTGTTTCAGAAAAAGATATTAAACTTGTATACAACATATTAAACAAGTCTCACTTAGTGGTCGAATTAATTATGTCACACATTAGTAATTTCATTGTGCTGAGAAAAGCCTATGCGAAATGTTTAAGTTCATTCTCTTTAAGTTTCTGCTACAGTTTGCATCGTGTGGAACATTATATTCCGTAAAAATGTAAATAAAACCTAAGCCGAGTAAAACGCATTAGAGGTAAATACTTTTTGACCAGGAGAAGAAGACGAGCATGAGGATTTTTTTAATCCTGGCCATAAAGTTATTGCTCTTTCGCAAAATTAATTATAAACATCGTTGTCAGATAGTTTGCGCACTAGCAATGAGATCCTGGAAATTATACCTCCCGCAACAGTAAAGATGTGTAAATATGGGTAACTAGCATAATATACATTGTGTCTATATGAGCAATAAGTCCCCTGTCTTATTTCAAACCCCTCTCGCCTACTTCTTGTGGTCCAACAGTTCAGCTCATTAGGTCGTGTGTTCTTTAGCATTTGAAGCTAACACTTCAAAGCATTTTTACACATAAAACTTTTATTTTGACTAAATTTCAGCCAATCATCACCTGAAACGACGTATTAATTTAAGCATAAGTAAGCTTTTGTAATTGAATTTTCAATAGTTTTAATGCATGCAGAATTGATTTATATTTATAGAGTGGGAGGTGAATAAGTACGTTATAATAATCAGAGTTTGAGGACAATGAGACGATTTCTATATTTGTACCTTTTTCGCTATTCTCTAAAGTTATGTTCATTATGAAAAATTTCACGATGCTTTTAAGATGACTAGTATTCACTATCTCAGACGTTGGGTTGTTTACGTAACAAGCCACAGGTTGACCATTTTCTGCAATTTGCCTTTGGTCCAGTCCGACTATAGGTGGAGTCATGTATGTAAACACAGCTGAGACATAACAACCCATCAGGTCTTTAAATTTGATTTCTTTATTCCATGGCTATTAAAATTGGACAAAATAAGACACACTTGGCTGATATGTGACTTATTCTCTACTAAATAATAAATTATTTACACTTATTCACCTCCCACTTAATATATAATATTTTTCGCAACTATGCGTAGTTAAATTTGATGAAGAAAAATTGCAATTTCAGAAGTATAATAAATACTCCTGAATTTAATTATCTAAAAAATCATAAATGTGTGAAGATGTAAGGGCATTATTTTATCAACATATTTATACAAAAAGCAGAAGGTTATAACATCATTTGAGAAGTGCAACCGTTTGAGTTAAGATACGTTGTAGTTCCCACTTTGTTGACAATAATAGCATTGTATAGGTTATTAAGAAGCAGAGAATCGATGTTTTACTTTCTCTAGCGTGTGTGTACAGCGTACATAGAGAAGGTATTTATTTCATCCAAAAGTATGATACCGAGATTTCACTGAAATATATGTTTTGAAAACCCTCTGGATAAAAAATAAAAAGGATGAGTGTGTGTCTGTCTATATGTGTGTGTGAGTGTGTGTGTGTGTGTGTGTGTGTGTGTGTGTGTGTGTCTTCACAGCAAAAATAAAAAGAACGTTAAATACCAAACTTGGTATTGCAGTCTAATTTTTCCCAAGGATGTGACACGAAGATTTTCAGCAAACGCACCTTCCCCAAACTATCCTTTGTATGGAGACATTTTCTAACCTTTTGATTTTCTCAAAAATGACTTTAACGATTTTGTTTAAAATTTCCTATATTAAAGTTATTTTCATGATAAAGAAAATGTATATCTTAGATTTCCTGGTATAGTTTCTGAAGATCTGTTCATTATGGATACATTTTGCCGAAATTTGTATAACATATATGCCGTATGAAATTGACAAAATCTTAATATACAAATATGTAGAGCTTGTTAGAACACACAATTTATATAACATAAATTTTTATTGTAGAGTTGATCGTTTCCGAGATAATCCTTGTTATTGCTTCCAATTTTAAACTATCTATAACGTTTCTCAAACTGAGTCAACCTTATTTTCATCTCATTTATTTTCTGGTGAACCCCACTTGAATAATTCACAAATTGACCAGGCCATCACTTTAGCCTAGTATATTCCCTTATTTACGAGCAAGTAATGATGCCGATTCTGCTAGATGTTTATCTCGATTAGCATGAAGTAGATAAAAGAGCACTCTTTTGGGCAGAAAGTTTGTTTGTGGAACATCTAGAGAAAGTCATGTGAATGGAACATTATCTTGCGACTATAATCTTACCCGAAAATGTATCTAAAACGGTAGTGAAGTCTTTTAATAACGAGTTGCTATGTAACGACTTTAAAATTCCACTCTTTTAGTTCTAGAGAAAAAAAATCTGTTGTGTTCCATTCACATGTCTTTCTCTACATCTCTGCAACAAATTATTGTTAAAAAACTTAACCTTCCATTTGTTTCATTACATTTTGCTTGTTTCCTTGTAGGGAGAAACGAAATAAGGGAGCCCCATAAGTTAAAGTGATAGTCAAAAGCTGGTTGTCCCATTGTTTGTATGGACAGGAGTTGGCAAATTCCTGTATAAGAAAAGTATAAGTTTTTCAAAGCTGAAACTAAAAACAAGGAATATCTCAACTTCACCAAAAAATGTATATACCATAAATTGTGTATTTTAACATGCTCTACATTTTTTGTGTGCTACGCTTCTATCCATCTCTTACGGTTTAGCAGTTATGCAAAATTCCGTAAAGTTCCATCCAGAATAAAGCAGCCTTCAGAGGCCATTCCCAGAAAATTAAAGATATTCATTTCATTTGTCATTAAATATATTTAATATACGATATGTTAATCAAAATTATTAGAGCTATTTTTGAGAAAATCAAAATTTTCGAAAAAAAGTTCCATGTAAAGGGTAGTTGGGAGTTGGGGAATTTTCTTGAAAATCTTTGTCTCGCATCCTTGGGAGATACCAAACTTAAATACCAAGTTTGGTATTTAACGGTATTTTTGTTTGTGAGCTATGCTGTCCACAGTAACACACAGACACCCACACGTACACACATGTACCTTTTTCCAAAAATGCTTTTTCTAGATTCAGGGGGACACAAAACATGTATTTCCGGTAAAATCTCGGTATCGAAATTTTGGGTGCATTACAATAACTTCTCTATACAGCATGTACATGGTACTTGTAAAAAAAAAAAAAAAAAAAAAAAAAAAAAAACACTTCCGATTTGAGAAAGGTATAAGCAATGGAAAACTTAAACAAATAGAAAAGAATATTTCGGAAGTAGTTCACTCCATTAAAAATGTATATACCTAACACAAATTATGTGCTTTAACGAGATCTACAATTTTTGAGCAGTAATGCATTTGTGCCCGCCTGGGTAGTGTGGTGGTAGCGTGTCTACCTCACATTCAAAAGATCGTGAGTTCGAATCTCGCTTAGGGTGAGTTGCCCGGATAAGGTTTTTTTCGGGGTTTTCCCTTATCCTGAGAAGACGAATGTCGAGTAACTTTAAGCTCCATGGGCCCCGAAATCATTTGAGCATCATTACACCAATTTCATTCATTCATCGTCCGATATGACCAACCAGGTTAAGCCAAAAAAAAAAAAAAAAAAAAAAAAAGTTATGCATGGGTCATTTAGAATGAAAGGGACTTCAGAGAGTAAAGGTATACATTTAATCTGTCCTAAAATGCCCTAAACATGTGGTATTTTAAATAAAATCGGCGGAGCATTTTTGGGAAAACAAAACTTTGGAAAATATTTAATTTAAGGGGAGTTATAGGTACGAAATTTTCTTTTTTGAAGCATAAAAGTCCTTAGGATAGTGTGTCTGTCTGTGGGCAGCTTCTTCATTCCATCTGCTGATAGTTGAGAGTCTGGAGCAAGAAATGATTACTTGCCTACGTCATAGATCATTTAGTTGGGCTGACACTGTCCTAAGGTTCTCTAGTTCTTGCTTACTATTATTTAAATTCGTATGTATTATGTATTTCACTTATATTCGGCTCATAGTATTGAACTGCCTAAAGCAATAAGTGCATTGTAAATTAAATGTTATGTGAAAATTCCTGTTATTTTAGAAATATCTCTAATTTTACTGTAGAAGTCTATCCACTCTTCTAGTTCGCTTATGATATTTATTAGTAAATTACATATTTATTAAAATTAAAACTGGCCGCTCAGGTAAGATCCTTTAAGTTATATATACTTAAACTTTCTTCAAAGTGCTTTTAGTGTTACTAAAAAGCGAAATGAGCTCCATATACGTTTACCAAGTGGGAATTACAAGGAGAAATACCTATTTACAAGGCGTGTATGGAAAGAAAGCACCGGTTTGGAAAAAACGGGCATAAAATATTTGTATTCACAACAACAATTATTTCGACACAGTTGCTACCATTGTTCAGACACTTGTAATTGTGGGGAATAATTTTTGTATGTTCTCATCAAAGAAAGCTGCCGTCAGTGAAGACAGTCACTGCTCAACACCAAGTTTTGTGGACGCACATCAAGACATTCTTATTGTGAATTGTTTGTTTTCACGGATTACTTGTTCATCGACAGCAGAAGGTCGTGCTTCGTCATGAGCAATGGATCGTCCATCATTGAATTGGCACTTTCTCACCCTTCTGTCATTTTCACCGTTGACCGCGGATTTTCAGCTATCTCAGCATTTCTTGCGTTCAAAAATCGTACTACGGAACGCACTTCACAGTCGTGGGATCGGAAATTGCTTTAAGCATTTTGAAGGATCACTAACAACTGCGACACTAGCGTTGCGATTGCACTAGAACGGAATACTGCTTGCTTTCTGAATAACCCTCCCTCGTATTTTATTCTTAATAAAAATGCATCATAATCGGTATAAATTTGACAATGCCTAGGATTTAAACAATTGAGGAATATCTGCTCAGCTTGTCCTTAGGAAGACACAAACTCAATTTAGAAATGGTGTATCAAAATATTCTAGTTTCTGAAATATTTTATCATCTGGAGAAGAACTTCTAAATACCAAAAATATTTTGCATTTTCAAATTACAGTAAATAGGTACTTAAACGTTTTTATAACTTTCTTTCCAGCTCAGAACGTTAGTCAAACCAGCACTATTTCATTTTAGATAAAATGCTGAAAATGTGTTTTTGAACTGCTTTCACAAATTATAAAAATAAATACGGCTGCTAAATTCTGTACACTGGTGTAATATCTGTTTTTTCTACGTGTTACTAAATTAACAAACAAAAATCTCCGGTTGCTTTCGTTCACCTCTTAAGTGTAATGGTATAGACGATTTTTCGAAGCATTTTCATTCCAATTCTATTGTTCTACCCTTAAAGTTAATCTCAATGTGCATTCTTTCTTTTTTTTCCCTCTTTTTGCGGAGGAGGCTTTCTCTTTTTATACCCCATTTCTGGTTTGTCTTAGCAGCATAAATTTTGAACACTTTTTGTTTTAATAACACTTCTATCCCAACCGAAATTCTTTGCTTACTAACAGAGAATTTTATCCTACCCAACTTCTTGGCCTAGGGTAGGTATATGATTTCTACCTGGACCACAACTTCGATTTACATGAATGGCGAAAATAATATTTTTTCACTTTTTTACGATTATGTACACATTTGTTCTGGATTTAATAAAGGTTAACTGTAACAATACAAATATTTTAATTAAGTTAGAACATAAGTTAATAATTATTATAATTATATAAAATTTTAATTACTCATTAGATGGATCTTTACACTAAACATTAAAAATAACCACCTCCATCTAATTTTGAAAGTTATATTTCTGATTTTGTGTCCCTTAGACAAATTAAGAAGCTCATCTTCAGCAATAAAAAGGACTAGACTAGCTACGTCTTAAATGGTATGTCAATTTCTTTGGCTGTCCTCCACACTCCATGCACTTCAGCTATGATTTTCATGACAAAAGAGAACCTCTAAGATGTTTGATGTAGAGATTTCCCCCTTTGCGTCTTGGTCCACGAATTTACCCACGTGGTTAGTCTTGCTACTCCCACCTGAGAAGACAGGCTACGTTACATTGGCAAAAATAATGGAGTTTAATCGTAAGGAGCTCATCTTATGCCATAACAAAAGGCTAGAATTCAAACAGCTAACAGATTAGGGCTATATTCTTCTTATTTATACATCTAATAGAATTTTTTTCTTCACAAATTTACAGGCCTTCGCAGCTAACCCATAGAATGCACACCTACTCTGAGGATCTTTTGGGTATGTATTTCACTTATTTTAGTCACTATCTCTGTAGTCGTGGAATGTTAAAAATACACACATACACAAACAAACACACATATTCAAAGTTCCAGTAAACCAAAGATAAACGGAACAAGAAAGTTGATTCTTTGAAATTAAATTTGAAAGTCAAATGCAACTTCTTCATTTTCATAATTAATATGGAACACCAGGAAATTATAATGTGTATTCAGGTAATATTACAAAATTCCTTTGCTTTCATAGATAGGAAGGAACCATTCCAGTGCCTTCTTGTAGGCTTTGCTTCTGAACAACTGTTTCTGAGGTTTTCCTGTATCTACAACATCATTCAAATCGAACTGTCCAGGTTCTGCTAATACAATAGGCATTATATTTATTGCCGAAAACAATCCATAAAGACTCCTCTTATCAAAGTCTTGCCTCAGTTTCTCAATAGTTGGCGGTAGTGTAGAGCACGCCAGCACTATCATTGTTTTACGCAGTGTTTCGTGGTATTCCTGCACAAAAACAACAAAAAAATTGTTATATTTGACTTATTTTAATCATGGAAGGTTAAAGTGATGCATCTATGAAGTTCGGAAAATCCACAGTATATAAGATATCTAATTAAAATTTGTACCAGTTAGTATACAAAATAACTTATTGCCATGTATCGATAATTTTGCCGTGTATCAATAATTATTTAGTTTGCATGCTTAAATAATACTTTTTACTGTCTAAATTCATTGCTATAGTAAAATTAGCCACGTACTACATTTTAAAAATCTGATGTGTTCCATTTACCTGACTTTCTCTACAGAGCAGTTACAAATTATTGTTGAAAAGCATATTCTTCTATATACTTTATGATAATAAAGATAAACATTATCAGAAATTGTCTTAAAACTTGCTTCCTTGTACATAGAAGGGAAATAAGGGAATACACTAGGCTAAAACGATAGTCTAATCTTTTAAAAGCCATGTATTGAAATCCGTTCCTATGCAGGGCCAGGAGTTTGCAATCTTCCGTGAGAGAAAAGTTTAAGTATTTCAGATCTGATATAAATAAGAAGGAACATTTCAGAAATGGTTAATTGAACCTAAACACGCATATGGTATAAATTGTGTGTTTTAACGTGATCTAAATATTTTGTGTAGTAAGTTTTTGTCTATCTCTTGCAGTTTACGTTACGTAAATTTTAGCAAAATTCATTCAGAATAAAGAGGTTTTAGAGGCTATTCCCAAATCATTCAAGATATACATTTTATTTACCACATAAATATCTTTAATATGCGGTATTTTGATCAAAAAAGTTATAGCCAATTTTGAGAAAATCAGATTTTCGAAATTTTTTCCATGTAAAGGTAGTTTGGTGTGGGGGGATTTTTCTCAAAATCTTCGTGTAGCATCCCTGGAAAATACTAAACTTAAATATTAAGTTTGGTATTTTACCGATTCTTCGTTTTTGAGTTTCGTGTTCACAGACACACGGAGATCTTTATACTTGTATTTCCGATGAAATCTCGGTATCAAATTTTTGGGTGGAATGCAAGGTCCTTCTCTGTACACTATGCATGCACATAGTACGTATAGAGAAAGTAAAATATTCACATAAAAATTAAGTTTTGAAGAAAATGAGTTTATAAGTAGATTATTAATGTAGAAAAATTGTTTTCCGTACTCTCCAAAACTCTTGCTTTTTCCAAATTTTATGATTTATTCATCAAAATTGGACCATTATTCTATATAGAATATAATACTTTTCCTTAATATGCTCTTTGAGAGGCAGTAAAACATTTTTAAAACAAATTAGTAAAACTTGCATCGGTGTAATATTTTGAGTGTGCAAAACTGTTAGAAAAAAAGTTTGGGAGAAAATAATGTTTAAAGTTGTGAGTGCCTATTAATAAATAAACGCCAAACCAGCTACAGCGTCAGTGTGCCAAGTGAGAGAAAGGATATAAAGTTTAAAATGTCATTTAATTTTTTATAGATGAATCACCCTAATACCATTTGTGAGTTACAATTGATAGGATCTTAAGCCAACGTCACAACAACGGCTGAGAGGAAATGCCGCAACAAACAGAAGATGAGATTTACCTATATAGCTTAAAAGTATAAAACTGTCCTTTCGTACCGGGTTGTAAGAGGCACACAGTGCAGTTTAAGGTGCACAAAGGATGTTTTTACTTAAGAACAATCTAGTTGAGATGGAAAGGAGTCAAAACACAAATAGCCATCCAATTTGAAAGACATCGCTTCTTATTGAAAGTTCTGAAAACAGTGTCAGACAATGAGACTCGTGTGTTCTCTGAGTGACAGCACGAATCAAGAGCGAGGGAATCTCCTCGCAGCAGCTGAGTTACCGCCCCAAGTGCCGAACCAGATGTCTCAGGTGTTTCTTCTGGGAATGGCATAATCGGTTACCGCGGACGAACTCTCGACCCATGGGTTTTTCGGAGGTTCTCCCGAATCACTAGGCGAATACTAAGGAGATTTATTCATTCGCCCGACCTTCCTGTCCCTTCATTTCATCACAACCGGCCTCTTTCAAGGTCGTGAGTGTCGATGGAGACTGCGGCAGAGGCGCCATTCCGTGGAAGTGACTGCGCTCTGGAAATATAGCTCTCTGCGGACTCAGATGGTAAATCCAGCACTGAGCCAAAGACTCCTGGCGCTCCCCGCGTCGAGATACACTGCTTGTGTACTGTTAGGGACCCTTCCTGTTTGAATGTCAACTGCCCTCTGAAATTTCACTTATCTTCTCCAGGGGTGTCAAGTGCGATAAGCCCACGGCTGCAGTGCGGAATACACCTCTGTAACACGTATACACGCCGTGGTCGAGTGGTTAGACCACTCGTCTCTCGCCTAGACGGCCCGGGTTCTATCCCAAACAACCGCATGTGAGATTTGTGGAGGACAATGCGGCGCATGGGCGGGTTTTCTCTGAGCTCTCCGGTTTTCCCCGCTATCGCATTCCACCGGTGCTCCATCTTCATTCCATGTATCATCAGTGTCATCGCCTGAGGTAGGTAATAAAAGATTAATGTGTGCAGAGTATATCAGACTCTTAAGAGCAAACTTAAGGCTCCACATAATCTGTTCAGTATGAGATCGTGTTACTTGAGAGCATGCTTTAGTTAGACTCTCCTTGTTAAATAAGACGTATGTTTATGTCTGGAAGCGAATCTGTACTAGCTATTCAGTAGACTGTCCGTCTTGGTGGAAGCTGATCTAAAAGAATCTGACGTGTTACAATCACCGGCCCTTCTCTACCCTCCAACTTTAACTGTTATTTCGAACACTTATGTGTCTATCTATCTCATTTTCAGACATATTGAGTTTGAAGTAACAGCTACAAACGCATTTCGTTATGGATGCAAAAGATGGCACAGGTGATACCGATGTTACCCCGATATAGTCAGCGACTGGTTATTATATTTGTAAGAACTCGTGCAATTTTAAATTTTACAACTTCAGGCTTGTTTCGATATATTTCACACATTTCATTGACCGTCTATCATGACCGTTCCAGTTAAAACACATATACAAGCCCTTCGTTCCATTGCACACAAATATTATCGGCAATCTACTTCCGAACTTAGGCAATTTCGTCTGTGGCTCCTATTCGGTTTGGTCCCCTTGGCCAGCCTATCTTACTTATATTTTGGGGGATATAGGTTTGGATAGGTTCATTTTATCCCCCACGTTTTCCGGTCCAGTATTTCCTGCTCCCATAATTTTCTATCTCTGTTGGGGTTGAAGAACCAGGCGATGGTGTTCGGCTGGATGGTGATTTGCGTATTGTAGAAGGTTTATTTACTTTGTCATCGGAAACACTCGATCGCCTTTCAGCTTCAGGACTTCCTCCTGGAGTTTGGCGGGACGCTCGGGGGCTCGTAAGCAGGGTCTAGCATTCTAACTGTAACCGTTAGAGACTTCATACATGCTCCAGTTGTTATCTGGTCTCCCTTTGGCTTTCTCCCTCATCCCTCACGTAAGTGGCAAAGAGCAACAAGAGCCTACGTCCGGCGCTCTGTTCCGGTCCTCCTTGACTTATCCTGATCTTACTACCTTTAAGAAGCAAATATTTTCTTATGCATTATGGAACTTACCTCTAAGAGCTGATCCAGGTAAGTAGTTCGCACTGTCTCATTGGAACTTGAGGTCAGGAAGTAATGCAAGTCAATACAAGGGCTCGTGATGGAAGACAGCTGGAAGTCCACGAACCTAACCCCGTCAGGTTCCCCGGAGGAAGAGTACCGGAACAGAAAGTTGTTTACCCAGAGATCTCCATGTGACAGCACCAGGAAATCATCCTCTTCGGAAGCCTCCATAGTGCTTATAACATACGGTAGGAAATTCTCTTCGGCTAACTTGGAGAGCTTCGTGGAATACTTTCTCAGGCTGTCCATGTACTTAATTTCCTCCGAAAAGGTTCTCATCATTCCTTGAATCAAATAAAATAAAATTTAGCACAGAAGATTGTTTTAGGGGGGATGATCCTAATTTTCCTCCATCAGGTGCTCACTCACAATAAAGTTGATTGTTCTTCTAAAGTCATACTAATGACATCTTTAAAAGACTGTTTCACTTGTACTTATAGTTTCAACTCTGGTTCCACTTAAAGGAAGTACTTACCATTAATTATATTTCCCACTGGTGCTCTAACACAATCTTCCTCAAAGAAGTGCTTCTTAAACAGAGAGAAGTTAATGGATTTCCTCTCCATGAGGAAGACGCTAGCAGCATGATAACGGGCAAGTGTACGGAGAACAAGAGAGCAATGCTTCAGATCCAGACCAAATCGTCTCTCAGCCATTCGAAAGCCTGCCTGTCGTAAATCTTCCATCGCCAACACTCCGGGTACTGAATAGACATACCCTGCTCCGAAAGGTTCCACATCTGCGACCAGATAATATCGTGGCTATAATTCAGAATCTGTGATTTTGAAGGTATTTACTATTTTGACTGTAACTGAAAGCTAAAAAAAAAATCTGATGTGCACCATTCACATGACTTTCTCCATATCCCTGCAACAAATAATTCTTAAAAAGCTTATACTTCTATTTATTTTATGCTAATCAGAAAAAAATAGTAGAAATAGTCTAATTGCTCGCTTCGTTGTAAGTAGAAGCGAAATAAGGGAAACCGTAGGTTAAAGTGATAGTCAAAAGCTGGTTGCTATGTCAATGAACTTCCTTTGTCTATATGGATAGGCGTTGACAAGTCATTAAAATATGAGAAACGTATACGTTTTTCATAGCAGAAACCAAAAATAAGGAATGTCACAAAAACGACGAACTCCACGAAAAAAATGTATATAATATAAATTGTGTGTTTTAATGTATTCTACGTTTTTTGTGTAGTAAGTGTTTGTCCATCTCTTACGGTTTAGCAGTTATTCAAAATTTAATAAAATTCATCCAGAATAAACTACTCTTCAGAGGCTATTCCCAGAAAACTCAAGATATACATTTTATTTGTCAGGTAAATATCTTTAATATACAAAATTTTAATCAAAATCTTTATAGACATTTTTGAGAAAATCAAAATTTTCGAAAAAAGTTCCATGTAAAGGGTAGTTGGGGTGGGGGGATTTTTCCTCAAAATCTTCGTGTAGCATCCCTGGAAGATACTAAACTTAAATACCAAGTTTGGTATTTTACCTACTTTTCGTTTTTGAGTTATCGTGTTCACTGGCACACGGACACACGGACACACACACACACACGGACCTTTTTGTGAAAATGCTTTTTTTTGAATATTGGGGACCCTAAAACATATATTTCCGGTGAGATCTCGGTATGGAATTTTTTGGTGCAGTGCAATACTTTCTATATACACTATGTACATAGTGCAGAAATTGTCTTATTACTTGTTTCCTTTAAGCAGGAGGGAAATAAAGGTATACACTAGGATAAAATACTACTCCAATCGTTTAAAAGCTGGTAGCGATGTGAACAATTCAAGCTCGGTTCGCTTTGCATTGCCAACAGAAAAATAAAAAAGAAATGAAACAAAAGGTGATCCCGTTTGAGAAGTTTAAAATTGAAACCAATAAAAAGGAATGTCTAAGAAATGTCTAACTCTAAAAAAAAATGTATATCACATAAATTGTGTTTTAACGAGATCTAAATTTCTTGCATAGAAAGAATTTGTGTATCTTACGGTTTACTATTTGTACGAATCATCCAGAATGAAGAGATATTTATAAGTTATTCCCAGAATATTAAAGACATATCTACACTTATTTGCCATAAAAATGACTTATACACATGGTGTTTCAAAATCTTTAGTTATTTTTGATAAAATCCCTGGGAATTCGGAGGGGATTTTGATGAAAATCTTTATGTCGCATTCTTTGAAGATGCTGAACTTGAATACCAAGTTTGCTATTCAAGGTACTTTCCGTTTTTGAATTAGCTGTTCTCTCACACACAGACACGCGCGGACCTTTTTCTGAATTCTTTTTTCACAATATGTCAAAGCGTATATTCCTGATGAAGCTACGAAATCGAAATTTGGTTAGAATGCAATGCCTTTCTTCCCTACTATGTATATACGAGGGGCATACTGAAAGTTACGAGCAACCCATTATAAAAATTTAAATTTCAACAATGTAACGAAACGAATTGCAGGATCGTAATCTACAGACTTTAAGCCAGATGTTGACACATTGTGACGTCATTAGCTTCTATCATGTGACCACAGACGGTGTTTGAGAAATGGCTGACATTGATGTTTCGTTTCGACAGCGTGCTGTCATTGAATTCCGTGTGAAAGAAGGAAAATCTGCTCCTGAAATTCATCTCAGACTTCAACGTGCGTATGGAGGTGTCTGCATGTGTGCCAGCAGTGTTAGAAGATGGGTGAAACATTTCAAAGATGGAAACACGAGTCTGCAAAATGCGCCTCGTAGCGGGCGTCCTCGAATGCCTCTACAGAACGCAACAAGGAAAGAGTTGATGAGCTCATTACAGGAGATAGGCGTTTCACTGTGAATGAAATTGCTGCGCAATTTGGAACAGGACATAGTGCAGTGCAAGAAATGATCCACAGCTTGGGTTATCGAAAGGTCTGTGCCCGTTGGGTCCCCCGTTTATTGACTGAAGACCACAAACTTCAGAGAAGAACCATTGCACAAAACCTTCTTCAGAGATTTCATAATGAAGGTGATGAATTTTTGACGTGTATTGTGACTGGAGATGAGAGCTGGTTCCATCACTATGAGCCAGAAACGAAACGTCAGAGTATGGAATGGCACCACTTGAACTCACCATCGAAGAAGAAAGCGAAGACAGTGCAATCTGTAGGAAAAGTTATGGGAACAGTCTTTTGGGATGCACAAGGCTGCATTCTGGTTGACTTTCTTGAACCTGGACAAACCATAAATTCTGCCCGCTACATCAAGACACTTCTGAAGCTCCGTCGGGCTTTGCGCGATAAACGCCCTGGAAAGAGGATCATCCTTCAACAGGATAATGTGCGTCCACATACTGCCCGTGCCACTATGGAGAAGATCAGGGCATTAGGGTGGGAAAGTCTTCCACATCCTCCCTACAGTCCCGACTTGGCACCCTCCGACTACCATCTTTTCGGTTCTGTGAAGGAGCAGATGCGTGGCCAACGCTACGAGACGCTGGAGGATATTCGGAAAGCAGTGCGTCAGGGTCTACGGGCAGCTGGAACGGAGTTCTATCACAAGGGCATTTTCAAACTTGTAGAACGATGGGAAAAATGTGTGCAAAACAATGGAGACTATGTCGAAAAGTGAAAGAAAGTCTGCAGATTATGATGATGTATTTGGTTTGGCTTAAAAATAAATATTAATATTGTAAAACAGTGTTGCTCATGACTTTCAGTATGCCCCTCGTATTAGGTATACTGTAGAGAAAGCAAAAAGTAGGTTCCAAGAATATTTTTAAAGTGTTTAACTCCCGCTACTTTTATTGATATGGCATCGCAAGCGATGACATGAATGAAAATGGAATGTGATGGCGGGGGAAACCAGAGAATGCGAAGAAAACACACCCCTGTGCCGCTTTGTCTACAACAAATCCCACATGCGGTCGTTTGGGATCGAACCCGGGCCGTATAGGCGAGACGAGTGGTCTAACATTCGGCCACGGCGCGGCCACATGCGCAAGAGTACTAAACACATAAGCGTATGGCATGATCAAGTGGGAAGTCAATTTTCGTTTCATATCTTTTGTTTTACTCCCGAGAACCGAATTTTAATCGCTTCGCATAGCTTTTAAAAGATTTGAATATCACTTTAGCGTAATGTAACCCCTTATTTCCCTTATTCTTATATGAAAGCAAGTAATAAGACCAATTCTGCTAATGTCTCTCTCGATTAGATTGAGGTAGGTAAAGGAATAAACTTTTGACGAAAGTTTGTTGTGAAACAGCTTGAGAAAATCATGTGAATAGAATACGTCAGATTTTTTTGTTATAGCAATTGCCTGACAGCATAGATCTTGTAGCGAATGTAAACATACTTGACTGTTATTTTGGAACGACCGATTGAAATAGTATTTGGAAGTGCAACTGCCGGAACGTTACTGAACCAACTCCAGTAACGTAACCAATGGCACGACATTCCACAAAGGACGTTGGCCACTGCATCCCCCATTTCAGCCCGAAAGCATCATGAATGGGATCGACGTGAGACGCAATCAGCGCCTCGAGTGTTTTTTTTTTTTTTTTTTTGGTAGTGTTTAATGCCCGTTTTAACTACTTATGGACCGCAGGCGGTGACACTGATGAATGAAGATGGAGCACCGGTGGAATGCGATGGCGAGGGAAACCGGAGAACTCGGAGAAAACCCACCCCAGCGCCGCTTTGTCCACCACAAATCTCACATGCGGTCGCTTAGGACCGAACCCGGGACGTCTAGGTGAGAGGCGAGTGCTCTAACCACTCTTCGACTTAATACAACTTAAGGGTTCTATTTTTTTTTCTCTAGCCCCGCATGTTCAATGTATACAGTGGATAGAGCAGGTATTGTATTCCATTCAAAAATTCGAATCCGAGATTTCTTCGGAAATATATGTTTTACGATCGCCTGAATCCGAAAAAAGCATTTTTTAGAAAAATGTTTGTGTGTATGTGTGTGTCGACACCATAGCTCAAAAACAAAAAGGCCGTTAATAACCAAACTTGATAATTAGACTTTGTATCTTACAAGGATGCGACACGAATATTTTCAAGAAAACTACCACCACGACTCCCTTTACATGGAAACATTGTCGAAAATGTTGATTTTCTCAAAAACGGCTTCAACAATTTTGATTAAAATACGTATATTAAACATATTTACATCCCAAATAAAGTGTATACCTTGAGCTTTAAAGACCTCTTTATTCTGGATGAATTTTGCCGAATTTTGCTTAACTGCTAAACCGTAAGAGATAGACAAAAACTTACTACACAAAAACGTAGATCGCGTCAAAACACACAATTTATGTCTTTTAAATTTTTGTTGTGGAGGTAACCAATCGTTTCCGAGATATTCCTTGTTATTGGTTTCAGTTGTGAATTACTTATACTTTGCTCAGACAGAAAGTGTCCATTTTTCTTTTGTTCTACTCTTGGCCAAGCAAAGAAGCGATTTGCAATGACAATCGTATAATGACAACTTTCAAAACATTTCCCTATAGGTTTAGCCTAGCGTGTTCCCTTATTTTCTTCCTACTTATAAGGAACTAAATAATAAGAACATTCTGCTAATGATTATCTCGATTAGCAAGGTGTAAAAAGAAGAATAATCTTATGTAAGAAGTTTGTAGAACAGCTGGAGAAAGTCATGTGAGTGTAACACATCAGTTTTTTAAAGAGGTGTCTATATTAAAGTAATACAAGTTTTACAGCTCGTATTCTGAAGAAGAAACCAGAAAAGTAAAATTTAAGTTAGAAATACTTACTTAACAGTACTTTATTCAACAATGAATACATCTCCGGCAGAATTGTGCTGACCATTTTTTCTTCTCTAACGAACGCACTGGACTTTGAGATGAATTGACCACCTGAACCTGTGTCAATAATACGTTTGATGATAATGGTCAGCGGATCTTCCCTTTGTTCACATTTTATTGTTACCCTGAACATGTCACTGGTGTAGTTGTCGCCCTTATTAGTTGCAATTCTGGATGTGAAATCTATGAGTGTGATGTTAGGATCTTTCAGCCAATTTTGGAGTAACTTCTCCAGGAAAGTTTTATCCAACCAGGCTTCACTTAGCTGGACGTCATCTCTCTTTACCTCTGCTGACATTGGAACGCTGAAACAAAGGCCTCATGTAGTTTCATTTTATAGAATAAAATTTGTTTAGTATGCCAAGCCAGAAAATATTGCCTGGTATTAAATAACCTATTTCTCTAATATAAATGTATTTCTATGTCAGATATCAGAATGAATAATGCTTTATTTATGTCCTTATTTCCCTCCATTTTATATGCAACTATTTTATATATCTTAGTGTGACATCAGTATCTGCAGAAAATGTTCATCTCAACTCCAAAAACTGCAGCAGCCAAATTATAGGAGAAAAAGTTTTGTCACTAAAAAGCAGAAGGAGACATTCCCGGTAAAAAGATCCTAAAATGCTGATCTTGTGGAACATATCAGTTTAAAAACAGAATGTCACTATGTTTAATTTTTGAAATAGAATATTTTACCCAAACAATGCTATACCGAAATTTTACTATAAATAAACGTTTTAGGATTCCTTGAATTAAAAGAAATTTTTTTTAGAAAAATATCCGTGTGAATACCATAACTCAAAAATTAAAAGTCTAAAATATCAAACTTGGTATTTAAATTTAGTATCCACCAAGAATACGACACGAAGAATTCCAAGAAAATTCCCCTAATCACAACTACTGTTTACCTGGAACATTTTTCGAAAATGTTTAATTTTCTAGAAAATAGCTTTAACTTTTTGATTAAAATATTTTCATGACAAATAAATGTATATCTTGAATTTTCTGGGAATAACATTTGAAGACCTCTTCGTTGGATGACTTTAATGTAATTGGTAAATCGTAAGAGATAGACAAAAATTTTATACTAAAAAAATTTAGATATCGTTAAACCACACTTTGTCATATATATTTTGTAGAGTTAACCGTTTCCAATATATTACTACGAAACTCTTTAAACGTTTCTCGTACAGGGAGTCATCTTTCAAATATACCCCTTTTGTTTTACTCCTAGCTCGCAAAGGGAACCGTATTTCAATTGTTACGTATTGTTTGTATCGCTTTGGCCTAGTGTATTACCTTATTTCCATTCTGGTTAAAAGGAAAAAAATAATACGTAATACAAATTTCTGCTAATGGTTATCTCGATTACTATGATGCAAATGGATGAATACTGTTTTAAAAGCATAGTTGTTTTTGTTGTTTTTTGCGGAAGAAGTAGGGAAAGTCATGGGAACAGATATTTAGAACAAAAAAGTGTGTATGTGTGTATGTGTGCGAGTCTGTGTGTCTGTAAACATAACTTGAAAACGAAAAGTGGGTAGTAAAATACCAAACTTGGTAATTAAGTTCAGCATCTTTCAAGGATACAACAGGAAGGTTTTCTATCCTTTGCATGGTCAAACTTTCTAAAACTGCTTGTTTTCTGTTTAAAAAGTGGCTCAAACGATTCTATTAAAACACCGTGTGTTAAGTACATTTACATGATAAATAAAATATGTATATTGAATTTTCTGGAAACTGTTCTCTTCATTTTGAATGACTTTTGCATAAGTGGTAAACCGTAAGAGATTGACAGAAAGTTACTACACAAAAATTTAGTTCTGTTTAAACACACAGTTAATGTCATAAACGTTTTTACTGGAGTTATTCCTTATTATTGGTTTCAATTTAAAAATATGAGCAAACTTTTCTCAATTCATTCCTGTTTCTTTTCTTTTTTTTACTACTGGCCATGCAAAGAACAACGAATTTCAATCACATAGAAACAATTTTATAAAAGATTTGACTATTGCTTTAGCCTAGAATATTCCCTTATTTCCCTCCTACTTACAAGGAACTAAGAGTAAATCGATTTCTGTAATGTTTATCTTGATTAGCATGAAGTAAATAGAAGAATAACCTTCTACAAGAATAATTTGTTACAGAATAGGTAGAAAAAATCATGTGAATGACACACAATTGATTATCGAATGACACTCGTACACTAACAGCTATATACTGACAACTAGGTGCTAGGTTTTTACTATTTTGTGTATTTTTAGGAAGTTACCATGCTAATCTCAAATACCCAAGGTCGTGGGTTCAAACCCGGCGGCCCTAAAAATCCTAGGCATGGCTTGCTTCGGAATGAAACTAACGCTGTTGGTCCCACGTCGGAGACACACAGCATGTAAAAGAATCTCAAGCCTGATAAAGAGGCATATGAACAAAATTAAACGGTCTTTCATGCCCAATATAGAATGGGACACTGAGAACCACAGCAGTTAAAGAGCGTCCATAAATAACGCACCACTTCATTTCGTTTTGAATGACTGCCAAATGTTGTCATGTAAAGACAACAAATTAGGATATAAACTCTTAAAATAATTAAGTATCTAATTTAATGTTTTATAAGATTAAATTTTTGAAGTCGAGCGTTTAGTTCAAGGGTCTGGAGGCACTCAAATCACCTCGAAGCGTTTCTGTTCCGGTCAGTCCAAGTAATGAGTATTGTGACAATGCCGTCCGCGCGTGTGACTTTTTCTCAGGTTCACCGGCAGCGACAGCTGGAATGTGAGACATTGCAATAGGAGATCAAGCGTAAACGGTTAAGGAAGTGCGCTGCAGCTACTCGTATAACCAAAACCTTCTAGAACGCGACTCCCGTACTTCTTGAATGGTTTGCTTCTGGAAATTTCCAGTGAACTCTATGACATTTTCTCCTTGCAAAAAGGAGGAAGAAGTGCATTGCGTGTTGTGATTTGATTTGAACTGAGCCGTGAGTGACTGCAGAGTTATTGCGCAGTGGGACGCGAAACACGGACGGCGTACTGCCATAAGCAGTAAACTGCCTGACTTCGAGTGAACTTAATTGCTTATTTGTAAATAATTATAGTCTTTAAAGACATTTGTTACACTATGTAGGCTCGTAAGACAAAGAGAGGCAGGAGGTTTGCCCTAATCTCTTCTCTCTTCTAACGTATAAAGCGTTACACAACGTAACAAACTACAGTTTCCAGTAATTTAAGTAAACATCATCTGCAGTGACTTTCAAATGGGATGAGGTTGGTCTTTGATCGCCACCAGGCCGGCAACCAATCGGAGTGCTGCTGTGTTAACACATTGCATTCCCACTTAACTGGGGAGTAACGCGCTAAGTGATTACATCTCTCATAAATACTACTTGTGCTAAGACAAAATATTCAAAATTTTCAAAAACTAATTCACAAGGAAGATAGGGAGTAATATTCATAGCAGAACCATAAAATCCGCTCAAATAGTTTTCATAATACATATGAATAAACATTTTGTCGTCAGGCAGATTTGTATGTTCAGTGTGCGAGTGAGAGGGAAATATGAAAAGAGTGGGGGTAGCGAACTGGAAACGCAGAGCACCATAACGCATATCATTCGCTGCAGCGTATAACTCTTCTCATTTGAAAAACATTTTAGCAGTATGCGGCAGTTTACAGCCCCATGTTATGGACTACAAGTATGCGTGATGGGAGCCAAGTCTGGAACGTTTATAATGCTCCACACGTTGTGTGTGTGTCAAGTATGTGACTGTTTTACACCCCGTTGCTGAGCCAAGTGTGAAGGTGGTTTTGCTCATACATTGTCGGGTGTCTCTGAACTCACTCCACTACCAGAAGAGTAGATCTCCCACTTACCTTGTTTTGAAGATTTACTACCGTTGGTTGCCTCCGGCGTAGCTCAGCCTGCACGAAGATTGACTCACTCGGTTGGTAACAGCAATGAGGGTAGTTTGGGAGTGGGCTTGCGAAATAGTTAGCACACACTTTTACTTTATCTACTCATTCTATTATTGACTAGATGTAAGACATGTAGACAAGCACTTTGCTTTACAATCTAACTAATTCTGACTATCTCTAGGAGCTTTCCTGCTCTGACGACGTAACTTAATTTCACTTATAAAACTGATTCCTTTCATTTATTAACTTCACACCGTATAATAATCTTGCAACGAGTATGTGCCTTAATCTTAGCGGTGAGTGTTCCAACAGTAATTACGCGCATATGACCTTAAGTGACCGGCTAACTGCCCGACAGCGATTACGCGTATATAGCGACTGCGTGTATGTAAGAGTGGTACAGTGTCCCGACATCATACAATCTTCTACTTATATAGTAGATTTACTATCATGGCTGTTTCTTTCTGATTGGTCAGAAAGACCGCCAACTTGGCGTTGAGGTAGCCCATAATGCATGATTCTTTACCCACAATGCATCATAACTCCCTCGTGACTATCATCACACCATGGAAAAAACTCATTTCTCTACTATTCTGTTCTTCACCCGATTGCGTCGTCACTTATTTCTTTATTGCACGCACATGCACCAAAGTACGTGACCAACAAAAGAGACTTCCCCTATCCAATAGCCAAGTTTGGTAAACAACTTTGAGCTGTGCTTGCTAGAAGCTAGCTTTACACTCTTAAATATATTACATGATAAACAACTAACACTTTTATACACATTAAATAATTGACAACTGACGGAAATAGTAATACACATAGTAACGAGGCCGACTAACGGTCTCAACTCTACATCAAGTGCTGCTTCTCTATCTTTAAACTATCCCTTGTCCATGAAAACAGACTTGTCACAAGCCTACGTCACTACACATTTGAGTAAAACCTTTACCTCGTGTGTAACTCCAGATGCTGGTTAGCCGACATTCTGCACGCTTCTAATATCTTAACTCTGGATAATGAGAGTTTATAAGGATATCACCGATTCAACATCTTTCAAGTGTCTGTCGCTCACGGTTCAAGATAAACCAGCTTTACCTACAGACCCTAATAGTTGACGTAATTAAGAGTTTATATATCAGTAATTTTTAGATAACTTATCTTTGCATGTTTGAGTAAGCATGCGCAAAGTTAAGGAATGAAAGTGCAAATGCAGGTTTGAAATGTCTGATGTGTTCCGTTCACATTACTTTTTCTACCTATTCAGTAACAAAATACTCTTATTCTTCTATCTACATTATGCTAATCATGATAAACATTAGAAGAATTAGTTGTTTATGTAGCTTCTTATAAGTAGAAGGGAACTTAACAAATACACTATGCTAATACTATGTTAACGAATACACTATCCACAAGTAAGGGTATATTACATAAATTGTGTGTTTTGGCGACATGTACATTTTTTGTGCAGTCGGTTTAGTCTATCTCTTATGGTTACCAGTTAGCAACAGTCATATAGAATGAAGAGGACTTGTGAACAAAACTAAAAGACGAAAAGTCGGTTAAATAGCAAACTTGGTATTTAAGTTCAGTATGTTCCAAGGATGCCACATTTTTGGGAAAATTTCCACACCCCAACTACCGTTTACATGGAAACATTTTCAAAATCTTGAGTTTTGTTCACAGATATACCTGTATTTGATTCAATGACATTAATGAAAGCATTGTACATTTTTACTTTTTCTACACAACCATGTATTGTATTGCACCCATAAATTCGATACCGAGATTTCACCGGAAATACATGTTTTAAGGCCTCCTGAATCCATAAAAAGCATTTTTAGAAAATGTCCGTGTGTGTGTAGGTGTGTGTATGTGTGTCTGTGGACAGTTTAGCTCAAAAACGAAAAGACCGTTCAATACCAAACTTGATATTTAAGTTTATTGCCTTCCAAGGATGTCACACGAAGATTTTCAACAAAACCAAACCACTCTTTACATGGAACTTTTTTTCGAAAATTTTTATTTTTTCAGAAATGGCTCTAAGGATTGTGATTAAAACCTGTCACATTTAAGATATTTACATGACGAATAGATTGCGTATCTTGAATTTCTTGGGAATAGCCTCTTAAGACCTCTTTATTGCGGATGATTTTTATTGAATTTTGCATAACTGGTAAACCGCTAGAGATAGACAAAAACTTAATACACAAAAAGGGTACATCTCGATAAAACAGAAAATGTATGTCATATACATTTTTTTCGTGAGTTGGCCGTTTTGGAGATATTCCTTGTTAATGATTTCAGTTTTAAAATATTTAAACTTTTGTCATAAGGAACTTGCCAACGCTTGGCCATGCTAAGCAACAGATTTCAATCTCATAGCAACCAGATTTTAAAACATTTGACTGTCAACTTAGCCTAGTGTATTCCTTTATTTCCCTTCTACTTATAAGGAACTAAGTAATAAGACCGTTTATGCTAACGTTTTAGCATGAAATAGATAGCAGAATAAGCTTGTTAATAGGGCTAGGATATTTATGACCTAAAAATCATCATAATATGCACAAAAAATATGATGTTATGACCAAACATTTATTAAAATATGCACAATAACATAATAAATATGCCCTAACAATATTAAAATAAGGTATAATTTCTATTGTAAAATAAATTAGTAAGTCAGTTTTGATAATGAACTATTTATTTTGGAATAAAATGCACACGAGAAGCAAGCTTAACTATGCAATTTGACATTCCAGTATGGTTTTCATTAACATTATAGGAACATAGTTAACCTACGTGCTTTTTACATTCTCATTGTACTTCATATAAGCTCTGAGCTGCAATACACAATGAATACCTTGTGCAAATTGTCAAATGAAAAATATTTCCTATTGTCAGCCAACATGGCCTTGTACTTCGAAAAGCTCCTTTCTACTTCAGCCGACACAATAGGAGCATATTTAAAATGAGCAATATCATTTGAATCTAAATCTGAATGATTAAGAGAGAACTTTTCACTCAACAAAATCATTGAAATGGAACACAGTGTATGATAAATCCTTCGATTTTTTCTAAAAATTTTTCCATTTCTTGACACTTCTTTTCCCACTTTACTACAAACTAATTTATTCACAACTTTTTTCACTTGTTCTATCTGCTTCACCAATGGCACTTCTGATTTGTCCAAAGCAGTTATGACATCAGGAATAAATCCAAAATTTGATTTAATACGTGAAAGTTTGCCTGAAATTTCACCATTACACATTAATTCTTGAGCTAGTCCAATTGAAATAGCTTCACTGCTATCGAATGAATGAATGATGCTTTTCACAACGTTGAAGTTCTGGCAGTAATAGTTGTAGGCATCAATCTAGGACTCCCATCCTGTCAAAATGGGAGCTGGTGGGAAGAGAATGTCTGGAGCTAACAACTTAAATGCTGCACGAAGATTTTCAAGGATATCCCCCCCAACCCCAACTACTTTGCATGGAAAAAATTTCGAAAATTTTGATTTTCTCAAAAATGACTAACGATTTTGATTAAAATCTCTTATCTTTAAGATCTTTACATGACAAATAAAATGTGTATCTTTAATTTTATGGGAATAGTCTCTTTATTCTGGATGAATTTGGTTGAATTTTGCTTAACTGCTAAAGCGCAAGAGATAGACTAAAATGAACCACACAAAACCCACAATTTATGTCCTTTACGTTTTTATTGTGGAGATAATGTTTTCGAGATATTCTTTGTTTTTGGTTTCAGTTGTAAAGTACTTATATTTTTCTCAGACAGGAACTTTTTCTTTTGTTCTTCTCCTGGCCAAATAAAGAAGCGATTTGCATTGACAATCGCATAACGTATGCTTAAAACATCTGACTATCACTTAAGCATAGCGCATTCCTTTAGTTCCCTTCTACTTATAAGGAACTAAGCAATAAGAACATTCTGCTAATGTTAATGTGGATTAGCATTGTAAGAAGTTTGCAGAGCAGCTAGAAAGCCATGTGAGTGAACACATCAGATTTTTTAAGCTGGTTTGGTTGTAGCGTTGTTGTTTTCCTTGAGATAATATGTTCAGTTTTGTTAAACTGACAACCGATTTTCTGTTTGGGGTTGAACTATGTCTACTCTACCGAGCGGGATGGTAAGGTGGTTTTTTTCTGTGGCCCACATTTGAGCTCACGGGTTCAATCCCCGTTGACTTACCTGGCCCATGGGTTTCTTTGAAGATTTCTCTGAGTTGCAAAGCGAATGCTGAGTAGGTTTTTTTTTTTTTTTTTTTTTCATGCTCCGACTTTCCTGTCCTTTTATGTTGTTTCCATTGTCATTTTACTCGTCCTTCATCCTGTTAGTTTCTTTCACGTTGCAAATGCCGGCAATGTACTTACTGAAGCGCGGCGGGCAAATAGGATGCCCAAGGTATTTGAATTATTAATTAACCCGACGAAAATTTTAAACTTCTTATTAGAAAAAAACACATTAATAATGAATTGAAATTTATTTTCAGTTTTATTTTCTCATTTATTTTATATAACTTTGTAGATATATTCCCATATATTTTTACCAGAGCTAGTCGTATTAATAACTCAATTTATTTTCTTTATTTAAAGAAAATTGTAATTTGCTTTAATAAAATTTAACGTTGCATTATTATTATTATTATTCAAGTATCTTTGTCGACGAATTCGGTTGGTTGTCGGGATGTGTCCTGGCGGAAGCGTTGAACACTATGTGGTTCGGGGTCCTCGTTCTACCTGTCCGACTGTACTTCAGTCTGTAACAGTGGTGCCCAACATACAGCGTTAGAGAGGAGGGCAGATTTACTTCCACCCATTTGTTTGATAGCGGCAGGCAAAAACCTCTCTATGACACCGTTTTCTATCAGTGGCGAGGCCTTCCTCGAAGTTAATATTATATACTAAAACATCTGATGTGTTCCATTCACATGACTTTCTCTACTTCTGTGTAACAAATTACTCTTAATAAGCTTATTCTTCTATTTACTTCATGCTAATCGAGAAAAAAAATAGCAGAAATAGTCTTATTACTTGCTTCTTTATAAGTAGAAGCAAAATATGGGAGTATCATAGGTTAAAGTGAAGTCAAAAGTTGGTTACTAGGTGATTGAAGTTCCTTTGTTTGTATGGACACGAGTTGACAAATTCCTGTATGAGAAAAGAACAAGTTTTTCAAAGCTGAAACTAAAAGCAAGGAATACCTAAAAATGATCACCTCCTCTAAAAAAAATTATATAACATAATTGTGTGTTTTAATGTGCTCTGCGTTTTTTATGTGGTAAGTTTTTGTCCATTTCTTATGGTTTAGCAGTTATGCAAAATCTCGTAAAATTCATCCAGAATAAAGTAGTGTTCAGAGGCTATTCCCAGAAAATTCAAGATAAACATATTATTTGTCAGGTAAATATCTCTAATATACGATATTTTAATCAAAATCGTTAGAGCCATTTTTGAGAAAATCAAAATTTTCGAAAAAAGTTCCATGTAAAGGGTAGTTGGGGGTGCGGGGATTTTCTTGAAAATCTTCGTGTTGCATCCTTGGAAGATACCAGACTTAAATACCAAGTTTGGTATTTAACGGTCTTTACACACAAACAGAGATCTTTTTCCAAAAATGCTTTTTTTTGGATTCAGGTGGACCCAAAACATGTATTTTCGGTGAAATCTCGGTATAGAATTTTTGGGTGGAATACAATACCTTCTCTATACCTTATGTACATAGTACGTGTAGAGAAAGTTAAAACCTTCTTGGACGTTGTTCTTGTTAATAGCTTGGTTGGCACTGTTTACTAGTAACAATTTATCAATGTTTGCCGACAAGGATGAACAACAGAGCCTTAAAAGGCAGCCCTCCCTTCCTACTGCATTATTTTCTTTCTATCTGATTTATTTTCGACAGCATCTGTTCACAAATAGATGTAGAACCAAATATTGATATAAGCTTTCCAACAAAATTTCGCAATTTCGAAAATTTTTCATCGGGAACAGATTTAAATAATCCCAATCTTTTTTCTGAGAATATTTGATGACTGTTGAATTTTGCAAAGCAACTAGTTCCATTTGATGTTCATGGGGAGCGTCTTTGCAGGCAAAATTAATTCAAATCCAAGTGCTACTACTGATTGCATACCTGATAAAAAATTTGCATAATTAGTATGATAATATTTTTCAAAGTGTGGTTTAATATTACATCGGACCCGTAAGATAAGTTATGGTTACAAATAAGACATTTCACATTCAACACAAAAATATCCTTCATCCCATTCTTTCTGAAATACGATATGTTTGGTTCACTTGAAACCTGTCATGATGTCAAGAGTCGAACCTAATTAAACACCACTGAATGGTTGAATGTGAAATGCTTTCTATCTGCTATGCTCTAACGAAGGAGGCGGAGAAACTTGACTAGCTGAGCAGAGGTTGGGCACCCTAGGTCTAGAAACTGTAGGACAGGCATCGCAAATTTCCATCTCGCGAGACAACCCTTATGTAGATTGACTAATCCTCTCCACACTTAACCCCCTTGCCTAAGCTTCCGCATAGCTGTCAGTGGTGGTTCAGTCTATTCTCTACATAGTACGTGTTTTGTTGACGGAAATGTTTTCAACACCAGAATGGGGGGAGAAATACATGTCAGTAACCAAAACGAGAACGTGAGAGTTTACTCAGCTCCAAAAAATATTAATGGGTGTCAATAGCAGTAATACGCAACGACATTATATTGCAAGTCACAAAAATCATGCTAGGCTGTCAGGATCGTCCTCCGTGGTTTAGGGGTAATATGCTAGCCTCTGGTTCGCAAGGTTACTGACTCAAACCCGGTGGAGGGCGATGGATTTTTTTGAGCATAAAAATCCGTAGAATGACTTCCTTCGGAAGCAAAGTAAATTTACGGCACGTAAAAGAACATCAAGCCTGATAACAGACCTCTTGAGTAAAATTAAATTGTCTTTCACGCCCAGTATAGAATGGGACGCTGAGAACCGCAACAGTATATATACAATTTTACTTTCTCTACACGTACTATGTACATAGTGTATAGAGAATGTATTGCATTCCACCCAAAAATTCTATATCGAAATTTCACCAGAAATACATGTTTTAGGGTCCCCTGTACTAAAAAAAAAGCATTCTAAGAAAAACTTCCGTATGTATGTGTGTGTGTCCGTGTGTCTGTGAACACATAGCTCAAAAACAAAAGTCGGTAAAATACCAAACTTGGTCTTTAAGTTCAGTATCTTCCAGGGATGCGACATGAGTCTTTTGAGAAAAATTTCCCCACCCCAAACTACCCTTTACATGGAATAAATTTCGAAAATTTTGACTTTCTCAGACGATTTTGGCTCTAACGATTTTGATTAATATTCCGTATATTAAAGATATGTATATGGCAAATAAAATGTATATCATGTTTTCTGGGAATAGCCTCTGAAGTCCACTTTATTCTGAATGAATTTGGCTGAATTTTGCGTTACTGGTAAACCGTTAGAGATAGACAAACACTTACCTCCCAAAAAATGTAGAACAGGATAAAACATAAATTTATGTCATATATGTTTTTTCGTGGAACTGACCATTTCTGGGATATTCCTTGTTATTTGTTTCAGATTCAAAATATTTAAAAGGTTTCTCGCACGGAAAGTTGTAAACTCCTGGCCCTGCATAGAAACCACATGGCAACCAGCTTTTAATCTATTTGACTATCGTTTTAGCCTAGTGTATTCGTTTATTTTACTTCTACTTACAAGAAAGTAAGTAATTAAGACAGTTTCTGCTAATGTTTTTCTTGGTTATCATTTTAACATTAAGTTTTTATAGAGAAGTAGAAAAAGTCATGTGAATAAGAACACATCATATTTTTGCTTTCTCTGCACGTATTATGTGCATAGTGTATAGAGAAGGTACCTATTGTATTCCACCAAAAAACTCGAGTTTCACCGGAAATACATATTTTGGGTCCCCCTATATCCAAAAAGACATTTTTAGAAAAAGGTACGCATGTGTGTGTCTGTGCACAGCATAGCTGAAAAACGAAAAGACTGTTAAATGTCATCTTGATATTTAAAGTTGGTATCTTCCAAGGAGGCGACACGAAGATTTTCAAGAAAATCCCCTCCCCCAACTACTCCTTACCTATAAAAATTTTCGAAATTTTGATTTTCCCAAAAATAGGTCTAACGATTTTGATTAAAATATCGTATATTAAAGGCATTTACATGACAAATCGAAATGTATACCTTGAGTTTTCTGGGAATAGGTTCTGAAGACATCATTATTCTAGATGAATTTTGCGAAATTTTGCATAACTGGTAAACCGTAAGACAAAGACAAAAACTTACTGCACAAAACTTGTAGAGCTCGTTAAAACACACAATTTATGTTATGAACACTTATTTTGTGGAGTTGACCGTTTTTGAGCTATTCCTTGTTATGATTGCAGCTTTAAAATGCCTTTCCTTTTCTGATACGGGACTTTGTCAACTCTTGGTCATACAAACAAAGGCACTTCAATCACATAGCAAACAGCTTTTAAAATATTTAACTAGCCTAGAACTAGACTTCAGAGTCTAGTTCCCTTATACCTATTCTAATCACAGGGAAGTAAGTAAAAAGACCATCTCTGCTAATTTTTTCCGATTAGCATGAAAGTAATATAAGGAAGGATAAGCTTTTACATTATCTATACGTACTATGTAAATAGAGAAGATATTGTATTGCACCCAAAAATTCGATACCGAGATTTCACCGGAAATATATGTTTTGAGACCCCCTGAATAAAAAAAAGAAGATCTTTAGAAAAATGTACGCGTGTGTGTCTGCCTGTCTGTCTGAATGTGTGTGGGTGTGTCTGTGGGCAGCATAGCTCAAAAACGGAGTCCGTTAAAACCAAACTTGGTATTCATGAAACTTTTTTCGAAAATTTTGATTTTCTTAAAAATACCTCTAACGATTTTGATTAAAATCTCGTATATTTAAGATATTTACTTGACAAATAAAATGTATATCTTGAATTTTCGGGCAACAGTCTCTGAAGACTACTTTATTCTGGATGAATTTTACGGATTTTTGCATAACTGCTAAACTGTAAGAGATGGACAAAAACTTACCACACAGAAAATCTAGAGGACATTAAAACACACAATCTATGTTATATACATTTTTTGTGGAGTTAATCGTTTTTAAGATATTCCTGGTTTTTAATTTCAGCTTTGAAAAACTTACACCTTTCTCATACAGGAATTAGTCAACTCCTGTCCATTCAAAGGAACTTCAGTCACGTAGCAACCAGCTTTTGACTATCGCTTTAACCTATGGTACACCCTTATTTCGCTTCTACTTACAAACGAAGCAAGTAATAAGACTATTTCTGCTAATGTTTTCTCAATTAGCAGGGAGTAAATAGAAGCCTAAACCTTTTAATAATAATTGCTTGCAGAGATGTAGAGAAAGTCATATAAATGAAACACATCAAAATTTTAGCAATAATTTGTTGCAGAGATGTTGCAAAAGTCATGTGAATGGAACCTATCAGATTTGTTTCAAACTGAACATACTAAAATCGATATAAAGAACACGCTTAACATTTATCAGCCTTTATGCACAATTAAGACTGTCTATTTATGAGATAACCCCAAGAGTTCAGAGCTTAGTCACCACACCGTAGTGCAGAAAGTGCAAATTGAAAGCAAACTTCCTTGTAAATAAAAGAGAGGGTCTCAACAAATTAAAATAATACAAATCAACATTAAAATCCTAGTTGATTAGGACCAGTCGAAAAACTCAATGCCACAGCCGGGAATTGAACTCGGTTCTCGCGCTAACCATTGAGCTACTGAGACAACCCGCCGGTATCATTGTGCCTTTCAATAATATGTAGGAGAGCGGAATATTACAATTATAATAGAATAGCTTATATGTTGGCAGGAACATAGTAAATATTACCCGGATACTAAGTATTTACGATGGTAAGTCGCCATTCTGGTGGTTCTCTGAAGTGAGACATACTGGTTGGTTGAGCCAGGTAAAACACACATAATCAGTTGGAAGATTGAATGTCGTACCGGCGGATTGTCACAGTATCTCAAAGGTTAGAGCAACCGTACGGAGAGTGGGAGAACCGTGTTCAATTCCCGGCTGTGGCATTTAATTTTTCAACTGCTCCTAATCAACTAATTATATATAATTGTATCTTTCAATAATATTAGGAGAGCGGATTATTACAATTATAATTATAATCCTATATATGCTCGATTCTTTCTTCCCCTGTTATTTCTTTTTAGGAATACTATTTTTCGTTATGGTAAGATTGCCAGGGAAGACGAGCCACATCTGTATTTTCGCTTACTGCGCTCTCCCCAGTTTTATCTTTTTGCGTAGCGGGTAGTATCTACAGTGGCTATCCCAGAAGTACCCGACCTGACGTATAGATAGCGGTTGTTGTTTCAAAACAACAATGGTAAAAAGTACCAACCTTAGAAAGCTTCAGTTTTAAGTTTCACGATTTTACATTATTTAGCATTTGTTTGGCGCAGCCATCATTAGTGAATGCTCTCAGCGAATGTGTAACCATGAATATAACTGGTCATCGTTAAGTGATACAATACTTTTATTTGAAAGGTCTTAGTCCAAGTAATATTAAAGTTAGATTTTACTTTGGCGGAGTCTGCTCCTTCGTTTACAACAGTGAAAAATTGGGTAGCAGAGTTTAAGCGCGGCCGTAGGAACTGCCAAGACGAACATCACGGTGATCTACCAAATGAGATTACCAGTCCAGAAATTGTAAAGAAACTCCTCAAAAAGGTATTTGATGATCGCCAACTGAAACTGCGCGAGCTATCAGACGTTGTTGGCATTTCAAAAAGTTCTGTGCATCGCATACTGACTGACAATTTGGATATGAGAAGTTGTGTGCAGTGGCACGCTTGCTCGCAATAGAACAAAAACAGCGTCGTGAGGATGCTTCAGTCGAGTGTTTGGCAATGTTTTGCTGAAATAAAGCGTCGATTCATAACAATGGACTAAACCTGGGTCCACCACTTCACACCTGAAACGAAGGAACAATCAAAACAGTGGATTGGAAGGGCAGAATCGCCTTCAAGGAAGCCGAAGACGGTTGCATCTGTGGGCAAGGACATGGCGTCAGTTTTCTGGGACGCACGCGGAATAATGCTCATTGATTATGTCAAAAGAGGAAAAGTAATCATTGGCGAATACTATGCGAACTTCTTACAGCGTTTGTGATGAAATCGTGCGAAATCTGCCACATTTGAAAGTTTTGTTTCATCAAGACAATGCACCAGTTTACACGTCCATTATCTCCATGACCAAAATCAATGAGTTAAAATTCGAATTGCTTCTTCATGCAGCCTATTCGTCAGATTTAGCCCCCTCTGATTAGTTTCTGTTTTCAAACTTGAAGAAATAGTTTGGTGGCAGAAGATTCGCCAACAATGAGGCGGTGGAGTCTGTAGTTGATGGCTATTTGGCAGATCTAGATAGTTCTCGCTATAAACAGGGTATCAAAGCCTATTGAACATCGCTGGGAAAAGTGTATCGAGCTGAAACGAGACTAGTAGAGAAATAAAGATGTTTTTTCCCAAAATTGTTGTGTTTTCTTTGTTAGGTCGGATACTTCTGGACAGCCCTCGTATGTTGCGTCATGAAATTGTGATGTTTTGCGACCCCTGCTGTTGGGACTTGTCAATGATGTGCCGACGCTCGGTCTGTACTGTCACCTCATGCCTACCTCCCTTCCGAGGCATCGCTGGACATAATAACCACCTATGTTCGGTGCCGACTCCCTTCCGTCCGTGTCCTAATCCTGAACCTTTTTAACCTCCCCAGCTCATATGTACAACGTGCATAGTGGATAGATAAGATTTTATATTCCAGTCAAAAATTCGATACTGAGATTTCATCGGAAATATATGTTTTGAGGCTCCTGAACAAAAAAAAAAGGAATTTTTTGAAAACAGTCACTGGGATTGTCTGTGTGTATGATTGTTTATGTGTGTGTGGACAGCATAGCTCAAAAACGAAGAGTCCTTAAATACTGAACTTGGTATTTAAGTTCAGTCTCTCCCAAGGGGATGCGACACGAAGATATTCAAGAAAGTCCCCCATCCCAAACTACCTTTTCATGTAAAAATGTTCGCTCTTACGATTATGATTAAAATACCATATATTAAAAGCATTTATATGACAAATAAAATGTATATTTAAAATATCCTGGGAATAGCCTCAGCCCTCTGCATTCAAAACCGTAAACCTTAAGAGACAGACAAATGTAGAGATCGTCAAATCACACAATTTATGTCCTTTACATTTTTATCGTCCGGGTCCTTCGGGTTCCCCGCCACTCATTCCACCCATTCTTCCATCATCACCTTTCCAACTATCAATTTCGCTTACATTTCATACCATCCACTTCCTCATGTTCATGCCTGGCTACCGGCCAACCCCTCGTAAGAGGGTCGTTCTCCGTGGTGTAATGGTTACCCATATACCCAAGGTCGCGGGTTCAAACCCAGCGGAGGACGATGGGTTTTTATTCGGGGTAAAGACCCTTAGCATGGCTTCCTTCGGAAGGGAAGTAAAGCCGTTGGTCCCGTAAAAGAACCTCAAGCCTGATAGAGAGGCCTCTGAGCCAAATTAAGCGGTATTTCTTGCCCAGTATAGAATGGGACTATTCAGAATGAAGGGGCTTCCGGAGCTATTTCCAAGAGCATTGCCATGTAAACGTATTTATTATACTACATTTCAATCATAAACATTGGGGCTGATTTTAGAAAATCGAAACTTACCAATACTGTTCCAACTAAAGAATAGTTTACGGTACTATGTACATAGTGGATAGAGAAGATATTGTATTGCATCCAAAAATTCGATACCGAGATTTCACCGGAAATAATATCTCTGATGGTCTCAGCCGGGGTACTGGCATTAGAATTTAAATCTCTTTATTGATATATAACTAAATATATATTTTGCTCAATTCTAGCACTAAGTAAACAACTTCAGTGTGTTTTACTAGCACATGTACATAGTAATTAGAGAAAGTTTTCCCCCAAAAATTCGATACCGAGATTTCACCTGAAATGTATGTTTTGATGTCCCTTGAGTTCGAAAAAGTATTATTAGAAAAATGTTCGTGTGTCTGTCTGTGGACAGCATAGCTCAAAAAACCCAAAAACCGTTAAATACCAAACTTGGTATATATGTTTAGCATCTTTCAAGGATGCGACACAAAGATTTTAAAAAAAATCCCCCACATGCATTCACGCTTTACATTGACAATTTTTTGAAGTTTGTTTTTATAAGAAATGGCTCTAACGATGTTGATTAAAATATTATTAAATACATTTACATCACCAATAGAATGTGTATTTTGAATTTTCCGGAAATAACCTCTGAGGATCTGTTTAACTTGAATGAGTTTTGCAGAATTTTGTATGACACTTTAACCGTAAGGGATACACAAAAACTCAATACAAACAAATGTAGATCCTGTTAAAACACATAATTTATATCATATATGTTTTTCTTGTAAAGCTTGCCGTTTTTGAGATATTCCTTGTTATTGGTTTCAGTTTTAACCCTTAGTTGCCTGCACTAGTATACTACATATGCCGTTTTTCCTTTAATTCAAGTTTAAAACTGGAGTTCTAGTAAAAATATATGGGAATAGACCTATAAGATTATTATATAAAATAATAGAGAAAATAGACATGAAAATATATGTAGATCCTTTATTAATATTTCTCTTCTCAAATAAACATTTAAATTCTTCTAAACAAGTTTTCATATTGCTGCCAAGGGCATTACCAAAAAAGTGGTTCAAATGGTCATGAGTGTTAGGTGATAGGTTATGGATTGGCCATTCATTCAAAGCCCAGTGATTGTGGTAAAAGACGGGTAGAGGCCAAGTAAAATAATCGGTGTGAGGTTTGGAAGCTAACAGGGTTACATTTCGCTGTAGTTATGTCGGTTATCGCTTTTATCTATTAAAAAAAATACTGCAACTTTAGGGCAAAAATTGTATATATTATTACAATCTTGATTATTTGTTTATGGTTGAAGGTAAGTATAACATGAAATTAATCCTAGAATAGAACCTCTTTGTAGAGTTACGCTTAAAACAAGTAGCAACAAAGGGTTAAACTACCTAACTTTTATAAAACGGGACCATGCAAAGCGAACCAACCTCATTTGTTTCACTAGATCGTTTAAATAAAGTTGGAAAGGTAGAATCAGTCTGAAAAATGCAATGCCATAGACGGGATTTGAGCCACGGATCTCCTGGATCTAATTATTTTCCTACACATCAATCAATGTGGAAAAGCAATTACTCAGAATGATTGACCTAATACTCGTAGTTGTTGAAAACTACGAAGTCCGGGACTTAACGACCTACATGTAAGTCGCAATTAGGGTAGGTTATCTCTAAATAATTTAAGATCTACTTGTATGGTTTATCGTGAAAAGCGCGAGTGATCTCGGGAATTTAATGCTGTATCGACATGTTTCTATGGTATATCAATGGTTATAGTAATTGGATGAAGACCAGGAGATCCGTGGTTCAGTTTCCGGCCATGACATTACATTTTTTAGACTGATTGTAAGCGTTGTTAGTATTTTCCAGTTCTTCACGGTGATTTGATTCATATACAGACATAGAATACGTTAATTGGGTGAGGATTTTCTTAACGTTTATGAATTGAATTTGTAATTGTGAATTTTTTGATTATATGAGTTAAGTTAAACAATTCAGGTACTTTCAGTGTGGGAAAACATTTAACTATAACAGAAATTTACGAAAAAAGTTTCTAAAGCACATCCCAATCTCCCAAAAAGTAAATACTTCTACGCCTATCTGCTAGTTTGGAAAATCCACATTATGTAAGATATATAAATTTATAACAGGTACAATAAGACGGTGGGTCAGTGGTTAGACCGCTTGCCTCCCATTTAGGCGGCCCTGGTTCGATCCCAAGCGCCCGCATGTGTGATTCGTAGCGGACGAAGCGGCTTCTGGGAGGGTTTTTCTCCGAGTCCTACAGTTTCCCCCTCCACTCATTGCACCAATTTCTCCATCATCAATTTGTTTACATTTTATATCAGCCATGCCTGGCTACGGGCCGACCCCTCAGATTCTCCATTCTGTGGTTTTGTGCCATTGGCTCCCAGAAGGCTTCTGACCCCTAGGCATTGCCTTGTAAGACCTGGGGGGCAGGGTGTCAGTTGTACAAGTACGGGGAGGATAAGCCGATTACGAATAGTGTAAGCTTTTGGTGTTAGTTTTGCAGTGTATTAAAATTCTACCTTACAAGGCTATTAGTAACTTTTTACTATCTAAATTCATGCTTCTAATAAAAATGACAATCGTGACGCATTTTTTAAAATATTCGCATAGTATATTCAATTTCTAAAGTAAATGAGTTTCCACAAGGAGTTTGTCATAACAAAACATTTTCTATTAATCCTAATTATTGTACAAAAAATATATTACTTTTTATAATCTCCAAAGCCCTTGATTTTTCAAAGTTTAATAATTTTTCCTCATAATTGAAGCATTATTTCTAAATACTATATGATCACTTTCTTTATTATACATTTGAGTGCCAGTTTGACAATATTGACAAAACATTACATCGTTGAGGCACCGAGGACTGTGAGGAAACAAGGTTTAAAGCTAGGAATGCCTATCAATCGGCATGTGCCTGCTCGTTTAAAGTATAAGTTAATTTGTAATAATGTGCGCCAAGTCGTAAAACGATATATGCTCTTAAAGCATTTAATTAATATTATTTTATTATAAAGTCATACATTTTTCGTCAAATTACACGATATATCTCCTTAAATGTGAAATTTGCCATAACAATTGCATTATGAATATCATTTTAAAAGCCATCAGCGAGATCATCGAAGTGAAAGACCGCTTGGAAAATATTACTTTAGTGCAACTTGTATGTATACGAAGGAAGAGTGGAGAATCTGTTGTACATGAACGTTTGGAACTGCACGTCAAAATGCGTCAAATCGGAAGAACTGGAAGTCAAGTCATTCAAGATCAAGATGCAGTATGAAAGTTAAATTCGTTGTGGTTCATTCCGGCCATCAGCATAGATCGGCTCATTTGTGATTGAGAATTATTGAAGAAATATGTGAATATAAGAAGTAACATTTTAAAAACACATATATTTTATCTGCTGATACAACAATTGCGGTATGTGCTTCATTTACTGCAATTCTATTCAGTGCTGTTTTGGGGTAACCTGCTGGCCTCTAGATCTCAAACTCTTGGGCTCAAAACCGGCGGAGGATGGCTTTTTTTCTTTCGGGCATAAAAATCCTTATCAAGGGTAGATAGAGTCAGACTGAAAAATTCAATGCCATGGCCGGGATTTAAACCATGGATCTCCCGGTCTCTAGCCGGTCGCTCTAACCACTGAGCTACCATGGCAACATGTCGGCAGAGCATTGAATTTATCAACTGACTCGCATTTTTCCCGGTAAACCACAAGGTGATCTCAAATTATTTTGAGATGACAACCCCAATGGCGACTTACAATGTTGTAAGTAGATAGATAGATACTTTATTTCACTGCTTAGGGCGTGGCCCGGTGGCAGCGCTGTCAATGTAATAATACAATGAGTTAAATAAACAATAATGTGAATAATACACTGTTAAAATGCCAATGACATCATAGTATACTAATACATACATAATCGTAACAACAGTAATAATAGCGCAATATTTTTATTTACTATCCTGACTATAAATCACTCTTCTTTAGTCTCTTTTTAAAACTATTTACACTTTGAGGCAAAGTCTCCAGTAAATCTGCAGGTATTTTGTTCCATTCGTTTATTGTTCTATTTGTGAAGGAGAATTTACCTATATCTGTTTTCTGTTCCCTATTTCTTATTTTTTCCGAGTGATCATTCCTCCCACAGTATAATGGCTTTAATAATCGTTTGGATATGTCTTTTCATGCAGGTTCCCCCTTATAGGCTCTAAAAATTGCACATAGCCTTGCTCGTCTCCTACGTTTTTCTAGTGTTTCCCAGGAAGTACAGTGCTGGTATGATTTTCGAATCGTTTACTTCTGTCTACAAATTTAGCTGCTCTTTTTTGAACTAAAGTCCCAGGATTCATAATATAGCCAACTATTACGGTCAATAGATATTGGTTTAATTGTTTTTTTTTTTTTTTTTACACAAGCCGTGTGTAGGACAGGAGTTGGATAGGTAGAGTCAGACTGAAAAATTCAATGCTATAGCCGGGATTTGAACCACGGATCTATCGGTCTCTAGCCGGTCCTTGTCATGCTTCCTTTTTTTTTGTGTTACCTATTATTTTGTGTTTTTTTATATTATACATAAATAATACATAAGAAACAGTTACATTAATCAAAATGGTAATTTTAACTTGTAGTTCAGAATAACTAAGATTTGTATTTATTTGTGTATTTATTTATGTATTTATTTCTTTAATTTTTTTTAACTGAATCTGTCACAGTGCGGAACCTAGAGTCTCTGTAAATGCCGAAGATCCAACTTCAGCGGGGTCCGTTTTTCTAATTACCAGCGTTCTTTCCGGATGAAGATCGGGAAGTCTCGTAGTTGTGCTGCGTCTCCAACCAGCAGAATCCAATAGTATGTGGCAAATATGATCCAGGTCAGGGTATCTGACAGCTGCCTATTTACCTGTTTGAATTCCAAGTTTAAATAGAGTTCACGTTTTTCTGTGTCCCACCACAGATGACACAGATTCTGCCATATACCCAGTCCCAAATAGAGCGTATGATGGCGCAGTCCACAAGCTTATGGTGCAGTGCCTCCACCTCATTACAGCGGGGGCAGAGATTGGAAGTTGATCTGCCATGCCACCACAATTTATCTGCTGTGGGTATAAGATCATTGAGAGCCAGATATACTGTAGCCCTCCAGCCTGTGGGGATCTTCGGGTTCGTAAATTTCTTCCAGATTATACTCCGCGGTCCTTCGAAAGAGAAGTAAAGTTCGTTATCCCATGTCGTAGATTTACGGCATGTAAAAGACCTCAAGCCTGATAAAGAGACATCTCGGCAAAATTTAAGGTCTTTCGCGCCCTACATAGAACAGGTCGCTGAGAACCACAGTAGTTCAAGAGCGCCCATAAATAAAACTCAATTTAATTCTATTCAGTGTTCTTATTTGCATATTTGTTTTCATTTCATCACTTCCAATTATTGCATTTAACGTTTAATTTTCTTTTAGGTGGGCATAAATTATCATCTAGAAAAACCAGCTGACTTTTGATTTAGTTATGAAGTATGCGATTTACTGTTGACCAATGTCGCTGAAGCGGTTTCATATTGTATTGTGGAATTCAAAACGAATCAGATGTGGTGAGACTGTGAACAAACCACGTGAACAACCCCGCCCTTAATGTTCGGTAGCATGTTTAACATGAACTGTATCGCGAGAAACATGGGAGTCGGGGGAGGGGCATCAATGAAAATAATCAAAGTTAATGTAACAATTATGCTAAACACCGCGGTACGTCGTTCTGTTTTACCACGACGACTTGAGAAATAAGTGGTTCTCATTTGAGGCTTATGTATGTACTCATAGATACCTACTCCCGTAACAGCTATAGCACGTTCCAAAGAACGCGTTATTAACATAATAGTTTGTTTATTTTCTTTCTCTAGTGCACAGAAATCTCTAGTGCACCAGGACTTAAAACATTACATGTTGCTTGCTGTTTCATTTTATCTTTGAAATGTGTGCAGCCACTGACTTTTCTGCTTGTTCTCGTGACTAAGAACCAATCAAATCAAAGCGCATGCCGGTTCATGATCGTCCGCAGAGTTGCCATATTAAGTGAAGCAATGGCGTGTTATGTTACCTAGTACTTCTGTTGAAGCCAGGCTAGTTGTCCATTAAACGTATATTTAGGTCCTCCCATCTGACTTAAGTTCAGAAATGTATAACTTGGTAAATCAACCCGATGTAGTTCTTCCTGCTTGTCGATGTAGTCGGTCTCTTCTTGGGACTCTAGCGACAGCAAAATATCAACAAAGTACTGTCCACCCAACACAAGAAGGCAAGCAGGACCTGAGGGGCGAGCGAGCGAGGGGGAGCTTGAACTGTTATCTGGTCACGTACTAGTGAATCGTTTACGTTTACTACTTGTGTATATGAACCAACCTACTGCTGCCAGATCTAATGCTCGTTTCAGTAGCTGCAGTAATGTATTATGCATTATTTGGCTCTCGCTGCTAACACGCGCTACGCATATAGTACTACAGTTATATAATATGTATTTTGTTACTTTTATTCTTGGTTTAATATTTAAATAGTTAAATGCAGAGAGCGACAGCAGCGAAGATGAGGACTTCTCCGACTCGGATCTTGCACGACAACTGGACTTCTAGCTAAGTGTGAGTTATGTGACAACACTGTGTATTTTAGATGCACCTAACGTTCTTGTCATATCCAGATTTGGAGCATAAATATCATGCGGGCAGCAAAAGTGTTTACGTTACGCATTCCTCTACCTTGCCTTCTTGTGTTGGGTCATCAGTACTTCAATTCTAACTGAACAGTAGTATATAATCATGAGTTTGAGGCCTGGTTTCTTCTACTGAGTAGTCCAATTACCTGTTTGTGATTCTGCTATACTAATGCAATACTGCTTTAATGCCTATAACACTTCACCGGCACACTATCAATATTAACTCATAATAAACGAAGACAATAAACATACTTGTCGAGTGGTCAGAGAGCTGACTTCTCACCCGGAGGTCCCGGGTTCGATTCCCAGTTGGGCCGGGGAATTTTTCTTTAGCCAGAATTATTCCCTATCCCCCACAGAGTCTGGAAGTATGTGTGTGTGCTTTAAGAAAACAAACTTATTTAAAACTTACTGACAACTATTTGTTTCAAGTGCAAAGCCCCCGATATGACCTTAGATGTTAAAGGGTGCTTTATAAATGAAACAATAAAAAAAATAAACATACTAACTTCTTTCTAACAAAATGGAGACAAAAGTTGTTTGACAGAAATCGCTATATATGATACAGAACAAGGAACATATTCATCGCAATAGTTCTAGGAAACCTAATTAGTTATTATTGATGGCAAGAAAAAGGCAGATTATTTTGCTGAATGAGTCTAACGCAACATAAATTTATGCTATCATATCTTGAAGCATTTAATTAAAAGGACAACTTGAGGAGTATTAAAAGGGATAATTTCTAAAGGTGTTCACGGTGCACCAAGGTCAAAAAGAGGGGCGAGATTTCTTTGATAAAATTTAAAATGACACAAAGAAAAAACTTAATAAACAGAACTATTACTGATTATAACCCGTAAAGTTTACACATGAAATTTAATAAAATATGTATAAGCCGATGAAAGGAAATTCCTACCTGACCATTCTGATTGCATGGCCCTGGTTGCTGCTGAGTTGCGTTGGCAAGACGACACGAGCACTGAAGCATCGTTTACGTCATTTTCTACATAAACCGCGCCGTGCGAACTTAACAAATCATACTACAAATAAGATAGCTAATTTACGCAGCGAGGGCAAGAAACCTTGATTGGATGCCTTAAGCAACATGGCGTCATAAGCATTATTGCATTTTCTGAGACTCGAGAATTGGGGTTCTACTATAAATAATAAATTCTGTGTGAGACGTTTCTTTCCAGATTCAAAATTTGTTTCTTAATTAGTGAGCAAATATTTTAACATTGATTTAATTTGAAAATTTAAAGTTAAATTTAAAAGCATCCAAGTATGTTCATTTTTTATTAAAGTATGTAGTTAAATGAACAGTTTACGACAAGGATGGAATAAACTTTTGTTTTTGATACCTTTGTGTGAAGGGGCTAAAATTTAAAGAATAAAAGTGAATAAAGGCCACTAGAGTTTGTTACAAATATAAAACTATACATATAATATTACAACAAACTGATGCGTAAATTTGATAAGCATACTTCATTAGTTACTCATGTGTTAAAAAGTAATGTAACTGTTTTTTAGATTAATTGATTCATACACCTCAAGTGTCCTGAAACATTTTGGATTTCAAGTAAGGTGGAGTAAGGGTCGGGTATTCAGTTCATAAAATCACTTCCCTTAATGAATGAGTAATTTTAATAAGTGCCTCACTGATAACGAAGTAAAAGGACCATAAATATTACAGAAATCCTTTATTTTCGTAAAACGGAAGAAACCATTCTAACGCTTTTCTAAATTGCTTGCTGTTGAACATTTCATTCTTGGGTTTTCCCGATCTCACAACATCGTTGAAGTCGAACTGTCCCGGTTGTGACAATACTGCAGGTAATACACTGAATGCCCCAAACATGCCATAGTGGTACCTCCTGTAGTAGTCCTTCCATAGAGTTTCAATGGTTGGCGGTCGTGTGGAGCAATTCAGGGCCGACATTGTCTTAGAAAGGGTCTGTTGGTACTCCTGCACAACAAACGAGAAAGCAATTTCAAACAACATAAGTTATATTTCAGTCACTATTCCACAGCCTGTTAGGGGCTATAAATAAATAACATCAACAATAGGCATAACATTGAATGTATTTATGGTAAATATATCGATAGTATGGTAAAATTTATTGCGAGGGCTGACCAATGAAGCCTGAGTCGATCCCCTCCCATACCTGTACCATGAATATTTGAAAATAATGAGGTTTTTTTTTTTTTTTTGTAGAAATGTTCATAGTAATCAGCACTCCCGCATTGGCAGTTGTAGTAACGTTATAATGCGTAGTAGATCCTACGTGCATTTCGCATAACACAAAATGGAGGTGACGCAAGTGGAGCAGTTGGTTTGAATTAATTGAGGCTATTAGTATCAAAAAGAGCAATCTCCACCTACCTAATTTTTTCAGTAGAACCCAATTTGTGAAACAGCTTTTTATTCAAACTCGATCTGCATAATCATGAAGTAATTTTAATGTAACTACAGAAAATCAACAATGTATACATTTTATTAGATATTAGATACATTTTTGAGGTTGTTCATTTTGATTCTCACCTCAGGGTTCTTGTGGAGTGTGCTCCATTGGATACCATAATGCATGGAGATTGCTCTTTCTGTTAAGAAAGGGAATGCTGTACCTAGGCATTTATTTTAGTAAAACTACAATCATTTAATTATGTTACTATTTTGCACTGAAATACATGGTCAATAATGATAATATAACGTAGGCTACTTAGTACTCTTAGAAAAGCGATTATTATCTAAGCTGAAGGTGAAAAAAGAGGTAAAGAAAATATCCATGAAGCTGTTCTCCATTGAGGTAACTTGGAGTGATAAAAATATTTTAAACAATTGCAGTTTGATTATCTATCTTCAAATGTTAGCTTTAGAGCATTAACTAGAACAATGAAATGTAGAAATTAAATTGTTTAGACCTATTGCGTAACCTTTAAAACAAGTTTTTTTTTCATAACAGACTTTGTCATAAAAGTGTGGATAAAATACTAAATAAATAACAATGTACATTAATCAAAAAAAGCATTTCCGCTTAATATAAAATTAATTACTGACAGAATACAACAGTTATCTCAGTCTTTTAGCAAGAAATGATTTCCATTTCATTGCCCCCTGGATCCATTTACTAGCTTTTGTTGCATTGACGGGTATCACATTTTGAGGCACCATATCCAGCACAGAGCATTAGAAGAAAACTTGCGCTTGTGGTGATACTGTACACAGTTCAAACACCTGAAAATGTCTAATATAATTCACAACTTTATAATATAGCTCACTTGAGCAGAACTCACACTTTTATTTCCAGCACTGCAGTCATATTGCTGCCAGTCACATGATCAGAATGGAAACAGCCGACTACTATAAAGGCATGAATTGCTGGAAAAACAGTAAAAAGACGCTTAAAAGGAACCAAAACGAATGCAAATACATCCAGTTCTGCGCTTAAGTTCACATAGAGCGTTTTCGACAGGATGCAATCTTAGGACGGAGGTAGACATGTTCATCATAGGAAGTCCTTACGTCATTCATACATCATATATGTCGTGCAGCATCCTCACAAAGATCATGTATAACTAACTAGCTACCCATGAGCGCCATTGTTCCCTAGGACCATCCTCTCCATAGCACTGTTTTAACTTACTCTTGGTCGCCACCTCGAATATTAGCGGTGACCCAGAACCAATCCTGATAATCAACTATGTATAGTAGGTTGGTTTTAAAGAGGCAAAACGATTTTTTGTATGAGCTCATTGAATGTTTCTGATAGCAGTCATTATATATTTTCAGGAGCATACATTTGGCCGCTTTTCCTCAGAACGGCAGCCCCTCTTATTTCTAATGTACGATATTCTGCGAGCTATGATGTAAGTTGCCTCATGCTAGTTATCGAAGAAAGATGGCATTTGCTCCACACCTGCTCTAAGACTGTAATTTCGAGTTTATTTTACGCATTCTTGATGTTTCCCTCTGAAATAGGTTATTAATGTGATTATATTATGTTTTCATAAACTTAATAGTATGTAAAAGTATTTAAAGTTAGTTTTAAAGAACTCTCATTTGGATGATCGTTCAACAGAAAGCATTATATTTGCAACTATTATGTGCGAACCATTAGCTCGAGAACGCTGTAAAGGACACAATGCTTGAAATGCCGATGAGATATATTCTTAGATTCTTACTTGAGGCTGAAACAATTTATACGTAATTGCTTCCCCTATGTATAGTAACCACCATGCTTATCAACAATAATCGATAATAATTGCTGGTTCGATTTCCGTGTGGAGAATGGACAGTTTCCTTGGTTAGGTTATTCCCTATATTCCCTACAGTAGGTAAGTATAAATGAGACCTTGGTACTTCGGACTCGTGTGCCCTGTGGTCAGTTAGGGGTACATGCATTGTAAAGAAAGCCAACGCTTTGTGCACTCTGTGATGGTAGGAATGTTTTCTGATCCCATGGCTTAGGTTCATAAATTCCTAAGTTCCCAAACTTTGTAATTACCAAAGATATGCCAATTCAAAGATTAATAGAAATGTAAATGATCGCATATCATTGCCTATGTTTTCCAAACGTAAATAACCGCCAATATAACCCAATATAATAAGTTCGATATATAAAAATATAAACAAGAATCACTTGGTTAAAGAATAGGCAACCTACTCCTCTTCTAAGTTTTAAAACATTTATTGGCTTTTGAGAATCTATACGAGAATTAATTACTACCTGCAAAGCCAGTATGATGTTTTATTCTTCCTATTTCCTCCATCTGTTTCTAACAGAACACTAGGAAACGTGCAGTTAGTGCCATGCAAATAATTAAAATCTCGCCTTTTCTTAATATTTGTGTTCTTTGATTATTTGTTCATACTGAGTGCTTCCACCATCTCAGATTTGGAAGAGTAAATTTTGAAACCCGAATCTTTACAATGTTTTTAAAATTTGGTACGAATTAATTTTTTCTTCACAATCAGTATCATCATCGCCATCAGGGATTAAGCCTCCAAAGGCTTGCTTCGGGTTCATGAATGAAAATGTTACTAAGTCCATCGTTTCTTCGGGACAATGTTTCTCTTGCCTGTGGGTTTATATTTTTCAGCAGTTTTGAAATACGGTAATGTTCCATGCTATCAATATGTTCGCTCCAGTTGGTTCCATATTGGTGTATTTTCTCATTCAATTTAAAAATGCTGAGTTCCTTTATGTCCTCTTATCCCTTATCTAATAAACTATATCCCACGATGCTCCTTAACAATCTCATCTCTACAGGTTCTATTTTTCCTTCATTTTTGTGAACATTCTTAATCATACAGCAATATGGGTACAGTCATGATTTTGTAAGAATGTAGTTTAATTTCTTTCCTAGTAGTTTCAAGGTTTCATTTTATTGTACCGCGAATATAAATAAAATTGCAGACCTTATTTGTTACTTCTTAATTTTAATATACGAAACATTGCAGCATAGGTAGTTAAATCATTCACTTGTTCCATCATATTTCCTTCTTAAACGATTTTTGCTATATTTGTATGGGTCCCTTGAAATGCGAATACTTCTGGTTTAGTAGTTAAGATATTAGATGAATACCTGTTACATAAGATATTTAATTTATATATGGAGTTTTTAAGATGATTTTCCAAGTCACATATATGACATCATCAATGAACATGAATTTATTTACAAAGACAAATATTTTTATTCCATTTGGTCTTTCATATTTCTATCTCCACACTTATTCGTCCATGAAGGTAAGCTTTTAATTCATAGTAATAAGGTGTGTGCCGCCCCAATTAAAATATTTCAGTATATAATTTTCTTACCTCCATGAGTTGTTCCATGCAAGTTGTACGTACTGTCTCGTTGGCGCTTGAGTGGAGAAAATATTGAAGATCAGTACAGGGACTGGTGATAGATGCTAACTGAAAATCGACGAACCTTAGTCCATCAGGTTCTCCTGAATGCGAGTATCTGAAAAGCATATTATTCACCCAAAGATCTCCGTGTGATAGCACTAGGAAATCGCCATCTTCGTGATCGTCGACAGCCTGCAGCATACGGTCAAAATAATTGTCATCGGCAAGGGCAGATAGCTTGGACGAATACTTCTCCAAGCCTTCAAAATTCTGCGTCGCCGTTGCTAGCGCCCGTACCATCCCTTTGTATACAATAAAACAACACTGTGTAAGTACTGCAAATAATATTTTCTTCAAAGAAAAGGTAGTCAAACATGAGTGCACTCACCAGTACAGAAGTTATCCATATCTGGGCTGTTCAGCTCTCCGAAGATGCTCTGCCGAAACATTGGAAGGTCTATTGATTCGTGCTCCATAAGGTAGACACTAGAGGCATGGTAACGCGCCAGTGTACGTAGAACAAGCGAGCAGTGGTTCAAATCTAGTCCAAATTGTCGTGGAGCCATTCGAAACCCACCCTGTTGCATATCCTCCATCATTAATACTGCGGATGCCGAGTAGATATAGCCTGCTCCGAAAGGCTCCACATCTGAAAACATTCCCAGAATTTCTGTTCATTTCAGTGATAATTATTGTACAAATACCCTCTTCATTCAAACTTCAATTACGCGTTTCTAAAACTGTGCATTAATCTTCGTTAATATCTCGCTGCATAACCAAACACATTAAAAGAAATAATTACGACGGGCCTGCTTTATCGATTTACTGGTTTATTTTCCTCATATAGCTCATAAGTTTCAATTTAGAGAAAAGCCCCACTAGTGCTGCTTAACTTCCACGTCATGTGTGAAAGCCTCTGCAGATCCTTAGGATTATTTTACAAAAATATTTACTACCCACAATTGGATAATTGATTCAGATGCTCAACGCAACCAAAGGAGGAAGTCGAGATAAATCTTTGAAATTCTGATAAGGTAATGATGAGATGTGGCTAAGATGGGAGAATACGTTTTCAGTGCTTAAAAGCCCTTCTCATTATAATATCTGTAGATTTCAGACCGAGCTACTGATACTGATTTCACGAGTGATCATTTGCAAACGATTCTAGAATTGTCATTAAGGAATCCAACTTCAGTCTTATGAGGCTGATCGCTTGTGAAGCTACTACCAATTTCAGTAATGTAACAATTAATATCCCAGGGGAGTTAGCCACATTTATTGGTGTGCATGGTTTTCCCAGTTGTTGGGTGCGCGCCTTTTTGTAATAGTAAATGCTATCCATACACTGCCATAGACCAATGTGATTATTTTAAGTTTTCGCTTCTTTAACTGCAGGATTTACCCTTCAACAACTACTACGATCGTCAGCTAGTCCATTATACTGCAGTTGTTTGTGACTCAAAATGAGAGTAATTCAAATAAAACCACTCAACCTGATTACAGACTATCAACCAATCAGTCAGAACTTTCTACTTAACTTTTTCATGTTTAATAAGCAATTTTAAAACATAAACATGGATGCTTAATATGATAGAATAGTTCTAAGCGGGGGACTAGTGGTGCCCAACTATTGGAGAATTTATTGGCTGCAGAGATTATAAAACATTTTCCAGAGATAGTAAAATATTATCGTTTAGGAATTATTGTACAACTCATCCTAAAATATCCTAAAATAATAACACCATCAGGGAATGTTTAATGACACTAAAGTCAATTGTATAATTTGTGACATAGCGGAAACTGCGTGAGTCAGATTAGAGCAATGGAACGGTTTCTGATAATCTTTGATAAGTAACGCGAAGGAAGGGGATAGCCATGCACAAGACATACATAGAAAGCACAGAATGTCTTCTTTTTGTGCCAATACAGTTTTCCTTGTTCTTTCACCTTGTCTCTACACCGGGAACAAACTATCCTTATTTCCAAGCGGCACACACTAACGGAACATTAAAGTATATATAACTTGTAATACACTGACCTGGTACTACCTTCTTCAGAAGGGCATGCATTTCTGGTACTATAGTTTTAAGAATATGCAATTCTCTCGTAAAAGCTGAAGAACGAGTTATTATTTCGCCACTGATTAGACGTTTGATGACTATATTTAGGGGTTCTTTCCTCTGTTCACATTCTATTGTTACTCTGTACATGTGACTAGTGTGATTATCACCCTTGTTAGTGGCAATCCTCGACCTGAACCCAGTTACGTTTATTTTGGGATTCCCCAACCATTCTTGGAGCGCTGTTTCCAATAATACTTTGTCGGGCCAGTTTTCACTTGGTCGATCCTCATCCTTAACCACTTCTGTCGACATTGCAACACTGAAACAAAAATGCCACACATGCTGATTATAACACTAAAATTGGTTGTTTTATAAGCACAGAAATTTCTTTATCCATTACCATTTATTCCATAAGTATTCCGCAGATTGTTCATGATTGTTTTGTTTTTACTTTTACTTCCTAGCAGAAATTTCTAAGCGTTCCTGCCAGAAAGAGAGGAAATGAAGTTGAACTTTTTTTTTTTTTTTTCAAACTCCGATTACTCTGCTGCATGACCAAACAAGGATGAGTGATAAAGTTTGCATTGTGCAACTGCACAGCTAACCCAGCATTACTCTTCCGAGGCCAAGTCCAAATCAGCATTTAGAGTTGAACTACAGGAACTTGAACATGAACAGTATAAATTGATTCTCCCGTCAAGCGTGAGTTTGGAAGGGTTATTTTCTTTCTACAGGCAGAATAAGTCGTGTTTATTGTGAAAACTGTATGAGTGAGGGCGTTATGCGTTAATGGTGTAGGAAATTTAAAGGAGGCGGAATTGATGTTCATGATTAAAATGGACAAGAGCACAAGTCTGTCGCTAGTGAGGACCATGTTCAGTGAATTATCAAGTATTTTCGAAATAGACGGAGGGTTATCATCTGTGAATTGCCTGTGGATTTTCTGAACATTTCAAGGTCAGCTATGTATAGGTACACGATGGCTACAGAACAGCTATCAAGAACTTTGTGCTAGCTGGGTTCCCATAAAAAGTCTGTGAGGATCAAAAAGCTCGGCGCATTGCCTCGGCCTTATACTTCCTCATTCGTTACGTTGCTGATGGGGAAGAGTTTTTGAGCTCCATTGTGACAGAGGGTGAAACTTGGGTTCTTTGTGATAATCCAGAATCAAGAGAACAATCCAAACAATGGATGCACACACTTCCCAAAAGAGCCGATTAAGTTCAAACAGATATCATGAACAGAAGGATCATGACTACTATTTTGGGGGATCAGAAAGAATCACCAACTTCAAGACGCCTTGCCTGTGGGCATTCGCAGGCGGCAACCTTCTATGAAAAGGAAGTGGAAATCTCGTTTGACAATGCCTTAATCTTCAAAGTGATATATGGAAAAATAACTGTAGTTGTTGACTCCAGTCAACACAATAATTTTAATATTTAGTATCTCTATTATGCTCCATCGAATGTTGAAAAATGATAGCCCACGTGTTACTGAGCGTAACTCAGCAACGTCGCAGGTAACAAGCAACCCCTATTTCTCGCACAGTCTGTTGGCGTTTGAGACGACACTCACCAGATCGTATTAACCTGGCTTTCAGTTGTTCATATCGCTGTTGTCTACATTTGTTGTATTGACATAATGATTTAAGTGTAGATAATTTGATGCCAACCGCTTAAGAATGCCTTCGCTTGTTTATTGACACACATTGGGAGAAACAGATTCATTATGCTCTGCGTTGCTAGTTTATAGAAGGTTACAGGAGGCAGATGGTTAATGCAGCAACAATTTCTCTTTCAGATAAAATGTATGTTTTAATAGGATCCACATCCTGCTTGTAACAAGTACATAACTATTACTTATAAATTCCCAGGCGTGTGGTGGCCATTGAACATGAAGAGGACGTCAAAGGCTCCATATAAATGGCCCAGTATATAAGCTGTTTCAAAACGACACCGAACAATTATAACGTCGAAAAGCTTATACTTGAATTAATCGAAATTTTGTTGTCGCAACTTCGAAACCTCCTTAGCTACCTTTAGCTTTTATGTAACATTGAAAGTTATTTCATTTTGAGATAATGCAGCATACGAAACATTAATGCTCAAACACATTTGGGAAAGTGTTCTTGAAAAACACATTTTATGAAAAGCGGGTTTCTTCTTGAACGTAGCAACAAACCTATCCTAGCTTTCAGGTAAAGGAGCGAAAGCCAGTTGCCCTCTAAAAAGGCTACTTATAACTCGGATAGTTTGGAAGTTCTCTTGAATGCGAAACATTCGCATTTTTCCCTAACCACCACCCTTTTGTAATTATAACAATAAACTTTCAACAATTTACTGTAAATATCAGCAAGAACTTTCTGTTAAACTTACAAAATGTTCATTCAGTATTACTATTATATACTATTATATACAGACAAATGACTGTCACTGCACAAGGGATTTAGTTTGTACAATTTTGTCTAGAATCCTTTGATAGTGTTCTAATAGTATTCTTCCTTCTGTTGCCTTTATTTGTTTATTTATTTATTATCTCTGTCCTAAGTTGAGTAACAAATTTCCCCTAAAAGAAACTATTAGCGTACCATAGGTTAAAGTGATAGTCAAAAGCTGGTTGCTAGGTGACTGAATTTCCTTTGTTTGTATGGAGAGGAGTTGACAAATTCCTTTATGAGAAAAGTATGTTTTTCAAAGCAGAAACCAAAAACAAGGAATGTCTAAAAAACGATGAACCCCACGAAAAAATGCATATAACATAAATTGTGTGTTTTAACGTGCTCTACATTTTTCATGTAGTAAGTTTTATCCATCTCTTACGGTTTAGCAGTTATTAAAATTTTCGTAGAATTCATCCAGAATAAAGTACTCTTCAGAGGCTATTTCCAGAAAATTCAAAATATACCTTTCATTTTTAGGTAAATATCTTTAATATACGAAATTTTAATCAAAATATTTAGAGCCATTTTTGAGAAAATCAAATTTTTCGAAAAAAGTTCCATGTAAAGAGTAGTTGGGGGAGGGGGGATTTTTCTCAAAATTTTTGTGTGGCATCCCTGGAAGATTCTAAACTTAAATTCCAAGTTTGGTATTTTACCGACACGGACACACGGAACTTTTTCCGAAAATGCTTTTTTTAGATAAAGGGGGCCCTAAAACATATATTTCCGGTGAAATCTCGGTATCTAATTTTTGGGTGGACTGCAATACCTTCTCTATACACTGTGTACATAGTGCGTATAGAGAAAGTAAAAAGAAATATCGGTTAGGTAAGTATCAAACTTGGTATTTAAATACAGTATCTTTCAACGATGCGACACGAAGATATTCGGGAAAATTTCCCGATCCCAACCATCTTTTATATGGAACAGTGTTTGAAAGTGTTGAATTTCTCAAAATCGGCTCTAACATTTTGATTAAAATACCTTCTGATTAAGACAGTTTTAGGACAAACGAGGGTACATCGAGACATCAAGAATTTTCTGGGAATAACCTGAATATTTCTTTTTCTGCATTACTTTTGTAGAACTTTTGTATAAGTGGTAAACTGTAAGAACTATAAAAAATTTACTGTACAAAACATGTATAAGTCGTTAAAACGCGCAATATATGTCTTACACATATTTTATAGAGTTAACCGTTTCCAAAATATTCCGTGTTTTGGTTCCAATTTTAAGCTACTTCAACTTTTCTCGATCGGGAAGACATCTTTCTTTTCCTTTTGTTTACTCCTGGGCAAGCAAATGGAATGGAATTTCAATTGTTTCATATAGCGACCTCCTTTTTAAGGATTTGACTTCGCTATATGCTATCGTATGCCCTTATTTCCCTTCTACTCACAAAGAAGCAAGTAATGAGACCAGTTTTTCTAATGTTTATCTCGATTAGCTGAAGTGGATAAAAGAATAATCTTTTGTAAGAAAAGTTTGTTTGCGAAACAGCTAGAGATTTTTGTGGTAGTGTTTAACGCCCGCCTTTTCTATTTGTGGCACCGCAGGCGATGACATTGGTGATACATGAAATTAAGATGGAGCACCGGTGAAATGCGATGGCGGGGCAAATCTGAGAACCCTGAGAAAACTCGCCCCTGCGCTGCTTTGTCCACCACTATCTCACATGCGGTCGCTTGGGATCTAATATCTAGGTGAGAGGCGAATGGTCTAACCACTTGGCCACGGCGCGACTCAGCTAGAGAAAATCGTGTGAATGGAACACATGAAATTTTTTTCCACAGTAATAGGGCTAATTTAAAAATGTAGTCTGGCAGATAGATCTATTTGCTGTAAATCTGGATTTTTTATCTAAATATTTTAAAAAGTACGTGATTCGATCAATTTCCATTGTAAGATTAATCGATCAAGCATGATTAATCGATTAAAAGAGTCGATTAAACTTAATCGGCTGTTAATTAAAACACTTATTACAATAACGCACACCATGGGGCAAAATTCTTAAGCAGTTGTTATTTTATTTCTTTATGGACGACAGACAGTGGAAATGGTAACCTTATGTGTGTCTTTTCCAGGACCCTGTCATCTGAGGCTAAATATTATGTACTAAATTCCTAACACGTATTTTGACTCCCAGAGATTAATATGAATCTCTGAATCGTGTGGAAATGCTTCCCAACAATACAATAAATGGTCAAGGAAGAAGCAATAGCACTTCTGCGCATGCTCAAGTCTGTTGTTTTGACCGCTGCACTGTATCAGTGGTTTACTGAGTTTGTGTATGAAGCCTATGTGTTTAGTCTGCTATATTTCTGTGGTTCCATTATAACAAACGAGAGTATGAAAGGAAAACTTGGTGAGAGCTTTGGATTTAAGTTGAACGATGGAGCTAAACTGCTTGATAAAACAGTGCTTTTGTTGCAACTTCTTTTAGTTATATTGGCATTGTAAAGTTTGAATTAGCACTTTAAATACGACCATCAATTACACAATAGTACTGAACCATCATCGGCTCTAAAGATCTGCTCATTTCAGCGAATTTAAAACACTTCATAACCTAATCTGTTTTAGTTTTAAAGGAAGCTGACCTGACAAACAAAATAATTAAATGAATAATAAGGGATAACCGGCCAATAAATATAGTTTCGAACTAACAGATGTTTTAAGGGAAGCCATTTCTGGTACTTATTATAATCTTCTATCTAGAGATATTGTAATCAGAGGAATGGACACATTTTAAGACACTGAAAGGACTAAATTATTAGATAAACTAAACGCTTCACATGTTTAAAATGATGGATGAAGGAGTATTAGCTAGGTCAATCTTCCACTTTTTTTATTTATATTTGTTTCAAAAATTCGCAGAGAAATCAATAAATTAAAATGATAAATTAAATTCATATGTAAGTGCTAGTAGATATAAAAACTAGTATTTTTGCAATATAAAGACAACGTTCACACAGCTATATATTTTATTATTAAGAACCGTATATAAAATGAAACAATATTAACGTATTTCAGTATACACATTTTTACTCTCTCTACACGTACTATGTACATAAGTGTATAGAGAAGATATTGTAATGCACCCAAAAATTCGATACCGAGATTTTACCGGAAATACATGTTTAGGGTCCCCCTGAATCCAAAAAAATTTTTTTTGGGAAAAAGTTCCGTATATACACATGTGTGTGTGTCTGCAGACAGCATAGCTCAAAAACGAAAAGACCGTTAAATACCAAACTTGGTATTTAAGTTTGGTATCTTCCAAGGATGCGACAAGAAGAATTTTAAGAAAATCCCTTCACCCCCAATTACCCTTTACATGGAAAAAATTTCGAAAATTTTTATTTTCTCAAAAATGGCTCTAATGATTTTGATTAAAATATCGTATATTAAAGATATTTACCTGACAAATAATATGTATATGTTGAATTTTCTGGGAATAGCCTCTGAAGATTACTTTATTCTGGATGAAATTTGCATAACTGCTAAACCGTAAGAAATGGACAAAAACTTACCACACAAAAAATGTATAGCACACAATTTATGTTATATATATTTTTTTTTTTTTGCGGAGTTGTTCGTTTTTGAGATATTCCTTGTTTTTGGTTTCAGCTTTGAAAAACTTGTACTTTTCTCATACAGGAATTTGTCAACTTGTGTCCATACGAACAAAGGAACTTCAGTCCATAGAAACCAGCTTTTGACTTCACTTTAACCTATGATACTCCCATATTTCACTTCTACTTACAAGGAAGTAAGTAATAAGACTATTTCTGCTAATTTTTTCTCGATTAGCATGAAGTAAATGGAACAAAAAGCTTATTAACAATAATTTGTTACACAGAAGTAGAGAAAGTCATGTGAATGGAACACATCAGATTTTTAATTTTTACTTTCTCAATACTTTATGTACATAGTGTATAGAGAAGGTATTGTATTGCACCCAAAAATTCGATACGGAGATTTCACCGGAAATATATGTTTTGAGAATCCCTGAATCCAAAAAAAAAGCATTTTTAGAAAAATGTCCATGTGTGTGTCTGTCTGTGTGTGTGTGTGTCCGTGGGCAGCATAGCTCAAAAATGAAAAAACGGTTAAAAACCAAATTTGGTATCTACGCTTGGTATCTTCCAAGTTAACGACACGAAGATTTTCAAGAAAATCCCCCCACCGAAAATTACCCTTTACATGGAAAAAAATTTCGAAAATTTTGATTCTCTTAAAAATGGCTCTAACGATTTTGGTAAAAATCTCGTATATGTAAGATGATTACTTGACAAACAAAATGTATATCTTGAATTTTCTGGGAATAGCCTTTGATGACTACTTTATTCTGGTTGAATTTTACGGATTTTTGCATAACTGCTAAACCGTAAGAGATGGATAAACACTTACCACTCAGAAAATATAGAGCACATTAAAACACACAATTTATGCTATATACATTTTTAGTGGAGTTGATCGTTTTTAAGATATTCCTTATTTTTAGTTTGAGCCTTGAAAAACGTACTTTTCTCATACAGGAATTTGTCAACTCCTGTACATACAAACAAAGGAACTTCAGTCACATAGCAACCAGTTTTTGACTATGGTTTTAACCTATGCTACTCGCTTATTTCGCTTCTACTTAAAGAAGCAAGTAATAATTAGCATGAACGAAATAGAAACCTAAGATTTTTAACAATAATTTATTGCAGAGATGTAGAGAAAGTCATGTGAATGAAACACATCAGATTTTTTTTTTCGTTCTCTGTGGTCTAAGGATAGTATGGTCTGGTTCCCAAGGTCAGGTTTCAAACCTAGATGAGCACTATTCCATCATTGTTCAATTTAATGCATTTTTTTTCAGACTTAAAAATCCATAGCATGACTTCCTTCGAGAAGGAAGCAAGAAATAGTAATTGTAATTTTAATAAGCTTTAAATCGTATGGTCAATGGCATCGTTACACAAAAACATAATTTAAAAGGTATTACTTGTCATATTTACATAATCATCAACAGCATAAAAAGGATTAAAACTAGCCGTGTATAGAACCTTTTTTTTTTTTAAAAAAACAGGAAGTGGTAACCGTGATATTTTAGAGGTATTTTATTACATAGTTTTAGGCCCATTATTAGGTAACTTGACACCATCTTAGTTAATCTAAAATTAGGAATATCCAAATTGAAATTATTTCTTGTATTATGTGTATACTTACTACAAACTTTTTACACCTGCCTTTCCTCTGCCAGGTGTATATTGTTAAATCATAAATATATAAATTTATTACTGTTAATAAATTTAATATTTTAAAAAGAAGCAAATTTTGATTTACGGCACGTAAAAGAATAAGCCTGATAAAGAGGTCTGTGAGCAAAACCAAGTCTTTAACGCCCCCCCCCCCCCCAAATTATGCCGCAGATATTAAGAGTCCATAAATAAAAACCTTTTTTTTTAAAAAATAGTACATTTTTTGTTCCAAATCGATCAATGTATTAAAATTTTTGATCGAGCAACAGCACTACTATTATTGTATATAGTGCCTGGTGTAGATTTCAACAAGGTATCTCGCAACTGAGACTTTTTCCAAATCCAAATTTTACTATAATAGATAGTAAATTGTACTAAATAAGGTGTTTTAGAAATGTATAGCAATAAACTTAACTTTATGAACATTTTCCAACAATTGAGTACCAACAATTAAATGCAAATACTAAGCACAAAATCTGCACTTTGGATCTCCTTGCGCAATTTGCGAAATATATTGTAACATTGCAAAAACCTCCTTATCTCGATTTTAGCTGATGCCGCAGAGGTTTGCTGGTGATTGCAGACAGTTGTGCAATTAGCGGGTTATTAAATAGTCACACCATGACGTCAGACAAGCGAAAACCATTGTGGCATCTGTTGGCCAGTGGCTGTTCTAATGCACCAACAGTTCTCTGTATTATCTTCCGTTTTCAGAGATAACGTTGATATGTCAAGTTGTGACCTTGAGTCCAAAACCTTGATTTCAAGGTTAAATAATACTCGACTTTTTAAGAACCACGTACATAATTCACATTTTTATGACTTTCCCTACTTCGTACACAGTGCATAGATAGAGAAGATATTGCATTCCACCCAAACTTTAATGCCGATATAGCAGTTTAATAAAAAGATCAGTTGTGTTTGTTTGTTTGTTTCCTATGTTTTTGAACAGCATAAAAAAACGAAAAGTAGGTTAAATACAACATTTGATTAATAAGTACAGCATCTTCCATGGATGCAACACGAAGATTTACAAGAAAATTTCCCCACCCCAACTATCGTTTACGTGGAAAAAGTTTCAAAAATTGTCATTTTCTCAAAAAAGGCTTTAAGGATTTTGATTAAAACGCCGCATATTAAGCATATTTACGTGGCTAAAATAATGTATAGGGAATATTTTATGAAGTCCTGTTCATTCTATACAACTTTTGAATAGCTGGTAAACCGAAAATGATACACAAAAACTTGGAACACAAAAAATTTAATCTCGTCAAAAACACATATAACGCGTTATTGTTGAAGAACCAACATTTCCAAAATATTTCTTGTTAATGGTTTCAATTTTAAAATATGTATACCTTTCCGTATGGTCCTCGCCATGCAAAGAGAACCAAAATTCAATTTCAGTGGTATACAGAGCAGCTTTTAAAAGATTTAACAATTACTTTAGCCTAGTGTATTCCTTTATTTCCCTTCTGTATACAATGAAATAAGAAATAAGACCATTTCTGTCGTTTATCTCTATTAGCATGAACTAGATAATATAAGAATAATTTTTGTAACAACAGTTTGTTTGCAGAACAGGTAGAAAATGTCATCTGAATGAAACTTGCACACAAACAGTTTGGAAACCATTGTGACAGATGAACATAAGTTTTATTGTTAAGGTAATCATGTCTCTGTTTAAATATATTTCTCTGTTTAAATGTATTTTATGCTTTAATTGGTATCAAAAGCCATGCATCACATAACGTATGCCACGCATTCCCGAAAGTTAAATTCAAATAAAGTTTCTTTTCCGTCTTTTCTCTTTTCTCTCACTTTCTTTTAACGAGGGTTGAAGAGGACACACAGGAAGAAAGAAATAGTTGTACATCGTTGGATCAAGGGACGAAGGTAACATGAGTTTGAGGTATGAGGGGACTTCTCACATAGTCGATTTATTGCTATGAAAAGTGATTTATGATCGCTCTTTAACTATTGCAGTTATCAGCGTTCCAATCTATGATTATATTGGGCGTAAAGGTAGCTTAATTTAGCTTAAATGACCTTATCAGGCTTAAAATTGTTTACGTAAATGTATTACAAGAGACCACCGGATTTATTTCCCTTGTGCAGGAAGCCATGCTAAGCTTTTTTTATCCTGAAAATATCCACTGCCCTCCGCCGATTTAAACCCGCGACTATTATTTTACTCGTACCTCTACACCACATTTAACTGCTACGAGAGGTATTTATTGCTCATTTCCATGTTCTCAATGCTAACGTGTGAGCTGACAAAGAAATATGTAAATATTTACTTATAAATTATATATATACAGAGTTACTACAAAAGAAATAGACAACTTTAACTGCCTGTAAAACAAAAACTATTAGAGATAGCAACCTAATTCTTTTGGAGGTATGTTGAGAAACTCTCAAAGTTTCGTTTGTTACTATTAGTAACGCTGTAGTGTTTTGTTTGTTGTTGCAGAAGCTGAAATGGCGGAAAATCCTGTGGAAAAGGCATATTGCGTGTTGGAATTTGCTAGAACGCAATCAGCAACTGTTGTCCAACGACATTTTGGAACACGTTACCACAAAAATGAAATGATGCGCTCACAAGAACCAGCATCGTCTTCATCATGTCGCAACATGTCGATGCAAAAGTCACGCCGTATGGCCTTATCTTCTTCACTCAGAAACTGCAACATCTGTAATCTGTAAGGCATCATGTGCAGTCGCTTCCGCAAGATTTTCCATACAGTTTGCTGTGGAATTTGTAATTGCATGCTTGCCCTAGATGTCGATTTCTGTGGGTTTCTTATGTAGGCAGAACGAACACGTTCAACGTTTTCTTCCGAAACTCTTGGTCTTCCCGAGCTCTTCCCGTTGTCTCGAATTTTCTATACCAGTCGTAAATTGACTGTCTAGTCGGTGGCGTTTTGTGGTAACGTGTTCTAAAATGTCGTTGGACAACGGTTGCTGATTGCGTTCTAGCAAATTCCAACACGCAATATGCCTTTTCCACAGGATTTTCCGCCATTTCAGCTTCTGCAACAACAAACCACTACAGCGTTACCAATAGTAAGTAACAAACGAAACGTTGAGAGTTTCTCAACATACCTCCAAAATAATTAGGTTGCTATCTCTAATAGTTTTTGTTTTACAGGCAGTTGAAGTTGTCTATTTCTTTTGTAGTAACCCTGTATATATATATATGCTAGGATGTGAGCTGACAACGAATTTATAATATATATTTATTTATAAATTATATATATTCACCTATTATGTTATATAAATATACTTTATATATTTATAAATTTATGTATTCACCATAGAAGGATGCGAAGATCCAGTATTTGCAGATTTTTTCACTATTTTCTAAAGTTTTGTTAATGAAGAAAATTTCACGATGTTTTTAGAATGGCTGTTACTCTCCATCTAAACTTCCGGTTGTTTACAAAACAGATGACGCGATTGACCTTCCCCTATCCTCTGCCTTTTGTCTAGTCCAATTATAGGTGGAGTGATTATGTAAACACAGCAGATTCATGGTCGTTCAAAACACATTAGACTCTGAAATGTGTACTTCATTTATGACAATGCTATTAGTAAGCAGACAAAATGAGATACACTTACATGTTATACGTGCTGTATATGATTCTGTATACTCTATTCCTCACATAAAGTGTAGTTTGTTTACGAAAGTACATTTGGGTTAGTTATTGTCTGGCATAGGGATATTTAAGCGGTTGCCTTCAAGTTATCAATACTAAAACAATTATGCCGATGCAATGAAAGCAAACAACAGAGCCATAGGAAAAATATTTTTTTTTTTTCAATTTGTATTCTTTGTTTCTCTGTTTACCCTCCTCGTATGTGAGGACTACAACCCCCAGCACTTAAAAGCCAGCGCCTTGAGGGGCAGAGGCTCTAGATCAGAGAGAAGCTGGGATTGGTGTTCAGCCGATGCCTGGTATGAAAGTGAGGAAGTGGATTATATGAAATGATGCAGCTTTGTCATGGCGCGTCCTTCCAACTGAATTTCAGTTCATATCCATGGAGTAATTGCTCATTGACAACGATATTGGCTTTTTTTTTTTTACACCAATACCTCCAATTGTAATAGTTTAACTAAAAAGAAAATTATAATTAAAGTGTGGTGATTGAGTTGTATGGTACTAATTTGGGTAAGTACATTAAATTTACAAACACACACACTCACACACACACACATTCACACTTTAATTCAAATGTCCAAACACTACAGAGAATTGGGATATGACTGGCCCAAAACAAGAATACCCCTACCAACCAAATAGAATCGAGTTCCAGACATCCGAATTTGAAAGTTAGTATACCAACTACCAGACCTGAGATTATACGAGGGTTTGGAGTAATTTGTAACCAGTGAAGTCAGTGCATAAAACCGAGTAATAGTTCCACTTTCGGTTCTATGGACACGATATCTTCAAGTTTCCCTAGGTGTCGCTATCTCCGTAAAGCTGTCTATGCGATTCGCCACATGTGCCATAAATGTGTTAAAGCTTTCATAGCTGGAGTTAATTGATAAAATCTTCCGGGTTGGAAGGTCTTTGGGTAAAATTGTAATTTTGTTTAACTCTTTCTTACCCCTCTTCTTGGGCGGCTTAAGCTACGTTAAGGCTAACACCTGGGAAGTCATTGTTAAGCTGTTATATAAGTCATCCTACTTGGAGCTTCACATATTCTCGTAAGTATACTCTAGATTAGGAACAATTAATAAAATCTCGGTGTCAGTCTTACTATTGTAGACTCGAAAGGAAACCGTTCATTTTTCTCATGTGGAACACCACGCGCACATGTGCGTGCCTTTCAAAATATACTGGAAACCCATATTTTATGAAGTTGAGTACAATGGAATCGCCATTATAATTTTTTTTATCTGTTTTATTTTGCGTCATTTTAAATTCTTGGTTACATCGCGATGGTCGGTAGGATTCCTCGTTGGTGGTATGTGGTGGACATAGACTTTCAGGACTATTCCCTTAGCATATTACTTTCGCTTCCTGTCAAGAAGATGCGATGCCACTCTAGCTGATTTCACATCTGTAATTAGACGGCACCATTCGTAGTCAGATGGCACATGCAGCCAGACATAATGACCTCTGGTCTAGTTGCCTCCATCATCTGTAGTCACAAACCCTTCGAGGCCTCATAACAAGACTACTTTGTTCCGCGACAAGCTTTGTTCAACGACTTTGAATACATGGCAGTCCAGTTTTTTCACAGACAGCTCAGTCTTAGGTGAATGATATCCCGAGTTGACGCTGTTATAAGATAGTCTACAAACAGGATAAACAGAACACCTCAACTCACTACCAATTTCACTCTATGTACACAATATTTAGATGATCCATAAAGCATACAACCGGAAATTGAATTTTAAAAGAAAATGCTGTAACTCCATACACTTCAGACTACGGCCCGCGGAACAAATGTGGCCCGCGACAGCTAATAGCTTAATGTTGCTATTGGTGCTATGATAAAAAACACTGAATATTAATAACTCGGTTTTATTTACTTGCTAGGTAAAGCTTGATGACAAGTATAGTACGCAGAAAATTTAACTTAAACATAATAACTGACAATTAACAATAATTTAAATGAATCCCGCTACATTATAAACTAGTGAACATCACAGGATTTTACCCTCGGTAGTTATGTTGGGTATCGTGTTTGTGTGTGTGTATGTGTATTGTAACAAATGTATTTATGAATAAACATTAGTTAAAAATAAAGTCTTTAAGTCACTGTTCCAAATAGTTAACTTAAGGTTGGGCAGTTAACAATTTACAGCTTCGCCGTCCATAGCTTGAGTACCACTGCGTGCCAACACTCGTCAAACATGACGCAGCACAATTCACAATACAACCCCGCAATGCGCTTCTTCCTGATTTTATAGCGAGAAAATGGCGATACAACCTTCCTCGAAACTTTCCGAAGGGGTAGAAACTGAATCTGGCAGAAAATTTTTGAATATCGAGAAGAATCATGAAGCCGGGAAAGCCCTCGCGTTCCGAAGGGTCCTGTTGTGTCGTTTTTTGTTTTTTGTTTTTTTGTTTTTTGTTTTTAATCGAACCGTTGTCTCACGTTTCAGCTTCACTGCCGCATGCCAAAGCGAACTTGAGGTGTTGTCCCAAAAAATGAAAAGAATACACACACACACATATACACACACACATATATACACACACACACACACACACACACACACACAGGGTGTTAAGGAACTACACCGAAGCGATGCATGGTCTCCAGATAAACATAACGCAGCTACTTAGCGTTAAACGTGTGGGTATCAGGTGCCGATAAGTCGGTGTTAAAGCAAAGCAGGTTGATAAAATGGCTTAGAATGTGTTTAAAACTGCTGCCCGAGTATAGAAATATCGATTTTTAGCAGCTCGTTACTAGCGTTCTCAAGCTTTAATGTCGCAAAAAGCTGTAAAATATCGAACTAATCACTTGACAGTACGACACTAAGCATTCACTACATTCCTAAGTTATGTAGCCTACTCTGGAGGAATTTTTTTTTCAACTGTTCTGGTGGCTTAATGCGTAACGTGGGAAGCTGCTATCCCAATGGTCGTGAGTTCGATTCCTGTCTTAGAGTAAATTTTTTTATTATTATTTTTTCCATTCCAGACGAAGTGCCGCGATTCTAATTGGCCAGTGCATTAACACTGTTATCACTTCCTTATTGCTGCTCACTGAGGTTAGTATGCCGAAAATTGTCTATGGGGCAACATGGAGAACATGTACACCTTCTCTGAGCTTACAGATATGCACCTCATTTACGGTGAATCAAACACTAAGTAAGAATTTAGAATCTAAGACTGAAACTACGTTAAAAACAACAAAAACATAAATAAATAGAAAGATAAAAAGAAACAAAAAAAAGTTGATGTGAACGAGGCCCGAACTCGGAAACTTTCTTTCACTTAAAAAGTAAGCCAGTAACATAACCACTACACTAAAGAGGTACACTGTAACATGTCCCTTCGTTTTTCGTGTTAAGCTCTCGTATGGTTGATAAATTAGCCAGTGGCGTATTGGCACTTCTGAAACTTATAGCCATTACTTCGAAATTTCAATAAACAGGCCATAAGTCTCCTATCACAAATTGCTTATTTAAGTAATCTACATATTCTGTGAAAAATTTCGATATAGTTCATAACACTCTGTATGTATATATAATACACGCTTCAGGGTAAAAATGACGCATTTCTCATTTTATTCTCCTGCACTGAGATAAATGTTATCATGTCTCCAGATATGATATGCTATTATGACTTTAAAAATCTTAATCTCCTTATAAAATGTCATATAACCTCGAGTACAGTGAGCTAGTAGTTTAGTTAAGGTCTTTACTTTAATATGCCAGCTTTGCAAATGTGCATCAAAAGCTAAAGCGTTCTTAATGCAAGGTAGTGTAATACGTCTCAAACCATAAATATATTACCACACCATGGATCCACGTTCTTGCCTGTAAAGGCATTTATTAATTATAGAATGTACGCTACTTTTTTGTTGATTACGTCCTAAATAGATGGAAATCTGCATGCCAGGTGTCCTAACAGTGTCGTATTTCAAATATACAGATATCGCTTCTTGCGTTAAAATAGTTGCAGAACTCAACATGGTGATTCCAAGTAAACTCAGATCAGCGGGAAGCTGACAGATTAACATGAGCGACCTTCGTTCTACTCTCTCGCTTAGTTGTCAGCAAAGACGATGCGAAAGACCCGTGCTCATTGAAAGCAGTTTCCAGGCTTGCATTAGAGGGCACAGTCAGTGATGATGGACAATAATTATGTATACAGACCGAAAAGGACTGAGAATGTTCTGTGCTTCAGTCACACGACTTTACTATACAGAAAATAGTTTATAGATTTACAGATAATTAAAATGTCTTTATTGCCAATCAGTATCCGCGCATGTTTGTTTTTTAAACTACATGCATAATTTTCTTGTCTAACATTACAGAGTAATCAAATACAATATTGTTATATAGCTATTTGAGTCCTTTTGGCACGTATTTCAGCAAGATAAGATACCCAGATTGTAACTTTGATGACAAATATGGCATCAATGTGTTACTTATAAAAGAGAGGGAATTGGAAAGCATTCTAAACGACCTAAAGTAAATGCGGAAATTCTTAAAATGAACTCTAGTAAGACAAATTTAACAACAAACGCCACAGAGGAATCCGTGTGTTGAAACGGTGAACCACTTAATATATCTAAGTCAAAGAACATGGACGAACATGGAACATGAAATATATCCCAAACGATGTTACACTGAACAGAATAATACAGAAGAAAATTCAAAAGTTTAATGTAACAGCAGTGTTAATATTAATGTAAAATTGTGCACTACATAGGATAAGAGTGAAATTTTGTTAGGATTAGCTCCCCCAGATATGAGGCCTGAGCCCTTAACGGATGAAATAGACTAATATACAAATATCAGGTATGACTTCGAGTAAGTATGGTGTAAAATACGTTAGAGAAACACCATCACAACAAACATAGCAGGATTTTTTATGAACTCTCGGATAAGAGTATTTCCCTCTCCCTTTCTTTCCCCTAATATTTTAGGGGAAAGAAAGCTCGGCTTTGAGCTGCGAAGCGTACACAGTTGCGAACTCACCGAGCAGTCAGCAGTATAAAGGTTAGTGGAGATTGATTTATAGTGTAAACATGCGCATGTTGAGGTATACTCTGCTCCAAAAATAGTTCATCACATGTGTTGACTATATATGCATAGTTTTAATTCATAAAATAATACAATAAAACAATTATTTCATAATATGATTAGTAAATAAAAGTACCTTGTACTTTTACAAATAAAAGTATAAAACTTATTACAAAATAATTCAGGACTGTTATTACTATGTGCAGAGATTTGAAAAGACAATAAACATAAGCCAACCAAACTCACTCAAAATGCTCTGCAATGAGTTACAAGATACATCTGTACTATATCGAAAGAAAGGCTCTCCTCCTGTCAGTCAAAATATGTTTGAATCTTCCACAAGTTTGTCCAGTGTCGAACGCCTACCGTTTCGTATTTTCGACAGTTTTCAATCTGCGCTTTCTTCCAGCCTTCTATGGTTTATCTACTAGCAGTTACTGAACGAGGCAAGGTAGTGAGTAATGGTAGATAGTGCAACACGTTTCGAAACTGACTGTGGAGACCACACCACACCTACTCCATCACTTCATACCAGGGGTGTAGCTTTAGGGGACGCTAGTACGATGAGCGTTCCCTTATTTTTGGGTGTTTAATTGTTTTATATTTATTTTGTTTTCCAACAGCTTTAAAGGAGAATAATTATAGTATGCAATCACTTAATAGTGATATACTATTGAGTAGCTTTAGTAAGCCTAACTAGCAAACAAAAAATTTACAAGTCGATCCGTTCCGCTCGAAAACAGCAGCATACGCTGAGACGCATCAGCGTTTCACTGTATGTGATATGGCTAACAGGACCTCCCCGCAAACCCCTGACCTTCACCTGCTTACCCCTCTCGCTTCTGCAAACCCTTCATATACCCATCGTGCATACGCTGGCGTTCAGCCGTGTACCCCGGCGTGTTTCTCTATCCGGAGTACTGTTGAGGTATGTTAATTATGTTTCTTTGTCAATAAAATTGTAGTACGTGTTCTGAAGTCACTGGTTAATATAAATGCTTGCCATAATGACATACTACTCGCCATTGCAAATATACAAAACCTAAGAATGCGAGGCTTTCATTGAAGAGTGTGTCCAAAATAGTATCCAGTTGAATAGAAATGTAAGTTTCAGTGACTCTCAAAAGGCTAGATTGAAAGTGCTGACATGTGAAATCATTGACTGCCAAGTTTTTCAAATGAAATCCAGATTTGAAGATATTCCACAGCTGGAGTTTGTAGACTTACTGAATGAAAAAGAAAAAGAATCATGGACCATAAAGAATTTCCTCAGACGAAAATTTCCAAACTAATAAAGCAGTATCCTGGTTATTTTAATTCAGATCAGCATGAAAATGAGCTCTTCAATATTTGTGCAGATGATCAAAAGCATCTATCCCCACAAAATGTACTGAAGTATTTGGTTATAAATGGCTTAGACTCTGTGTATGAGGAGCTGACTAAGCTATTGCGTTTAGTTGTAACGTATCCTGCTACAACAAGTAGTGAGAGATCAATGAGTACACTCACGAGAATTAAAACATACTTAAGAAACTCAATGACCAATCAACGTGTGTACAACGTAAACATTTTAGCTGTGGGAAAAAAAAGTTGTTGGGAGAACTATTCTGATGCCGCCTTTATTGATAAGGTAATTAGCACGTTCGCAACAAAGAAGATCCGACGGATGGATTTGGTGTATAAGTCAGTTTAGGTGAGTGTTATTGTTTTCAATATAACCTTTATATTAACATTGTTATTTGTTGTTTTCACTGTCAATCTCAAACCTAATTTATAGGCGCGATATTCGATAACATGTGCAACTGCCCACCTCCAATTTTATTTCCAACAGTAGGGAGTTTAAACTATAGCGTTCCCATTTTTTATTTCACACTACGTCACTGCTTCATACTTATACTCTGTGTGCACCAAAGCTCAATCCGGAATTTGCTGACCCTGGAGCAAGCTCTGTTAATAATTCTTCCCCAGCTAAAACACAGTGAACACCCTGTATGATGTGCTTACACCCTTTCTCTCTCTCTCTCTCTCTCTCTCTCTCTCTCTCTCTCTCTCTCTCTCTCTCTCCTGAGAATTACGGATACTGATGTTCATTTGAAATAAAACGTATAACATCCATTTAAAAAAAAAGTTACTTCTAATAACTCTTTTTTGAGGAAAGGATATGTTAATATCTTAAAAGTATAATTTACTTCTTCCTTAGTGTAGAAAAAAAAAATTAAAAAAAAAAAATAAAGTAAAATCCTTTTGCAAACATTCGAGGCATCTGTGAAAGTTGGTCAATAAGAGACAAAAATAAACATTTTGGTTTTTTGTTTATCACCAGTACAAAAAGCGTCCCTTAAGGAAAGTGGAGATTTTAGTCTTAAATTAAAAATTAAACCCCTAGGTATTATGATACGAATATAATAACCTCTAGTTAAACCGTAATCTTTTAAAATATTAATATATTTCAAACGCTGTTTTTATCGTGATTAAAGTTCAATTTTACATAAAGTGGCACCGGTGGAATGTGATGGCGGGGGAAACCGGAGGCCCCGGAGGAAACCTGCCCCTGCGTCGCTTTATACACTACAAATCTCATATACGGTCGCTTGGGATCGAATCCGGGCCACCGAGGTGAGAGAATAATAATTTTCGGAATATTAGAATTAATAATTAATTTTTATCTTTACACTGAAAATGTATGATTATTATTTTCATTTTTTTTTCAATTATGTTCATTAGATTTAATGCAATTTAATCTACTTCAGTCAATGATTTCATCAACGTTTAAACTGTTGAATTTAATTTTAGAATTTTAGGCGAGTGGTCCAACCACTTGGCCACGGCGTGACCTCTTACAGCTATTGTGTACATGATTGTACACATCTAATGTGTTTCGGAATACCGTTCCACACCTGGTAAATTTTAGTTGGAGGGCAGGCCAGAAAATAAATTCTATTTAATAAATCTATAAACTATGTGTCGTTGCATTAACCTATATATTTTAATTTCAAAATGTTCCACACAATGCGATTTTCACCAGTCTGCTAAAACATTGAATCACGATTATTAGAAAAAACATGTTGTACACCTCTTTCATTTTACTTCGTTGTTCTAGAAAATTTTAAATATATTTGTTTTCCAATAAAAAATAATAAGAAATGACATTCTTAAACTCTTCTCCCTTAATGAGCATGAAACAAAAATTCAAAAGTGTAAAGATAATTATTGAAAAAAGATTAATTTAAAACGTCATATTCGATTTGTTAATTTTTAAAATTGTATAATATGGAACATTTTCAAAATAGCTTCTATGTTATTTTGCTTTTTGTGTTTATATAAATATGTACAAATGGAAAGACTACGTAATGAAAACTTTAGAGCAATGTTTCCCAAACTTTTGAAGTTCACGGCACCCTTGGGAATAACATTAAACACCAGGGGCACCCTTCCTTGAATTAAAAGAAAATTAAGCTTAATATGTTAATTTATTGAAATATTATATAATAATAACGTACACCATAACATAATACAGTAAACTTTACTACAATCACTGCGTAAAAATACATCAATAAATTTTGTTCCATTAATGATTAATGTGAAACTTGTGATTGATGCTTAGAGCACAGATATGTGATGTCGGGTCTTACAGTTGACAGTGAAACACGCAAATCATCCTCAAGGATATTCAGTCTATTTCTTGCTTTGCATTTTATTGTCACCATAGCAGAGACGGCTTGCTCGCACAGATAGGATGTTGAAAAGGGCAAAAGTGCGTTAATTGCTTTCTTCATTAGGTTAGGGTACTCCTCTCTGCGTTGAAGCCAAAAGCTAGCCACCGACGCCTCACTCGTGGTGAACTTACATTTGAGTGTGGAATCAGCGCAAAGATCAATAAATTCATCTCGTTCGCAAGCAGTGAAATCTATTTCCTCTGCACTATCTACGAAATCAAATGGTGAGACAACCCAGTCGAGATTCGTAGTGGAAATAGTTGGAAAGTACGCATCTATTGCATCTTGCAATCTTGATAAGTGATCACAAATGCGGTCTTTCAGTTTACCCAGATCTTTATCTCCTGCCACATTAAGAAGAGATGGAAAGTTCGACAAATCTCCTTTTTGAACTGCAGACTTCCAAGAACTAAGTTTTCTTTTAAAACCTTTCATTTTATTGGTTGAGGAGATTATTGTTTCATGTTGACCCTGCATCGAAACATTCAGTTCATTCAGCTTATGAAAAATATCTGTCAGATACGACAGTTCAAAACACCAAGAATCACTTAGTAAGAGCTCATGAAATGTGTCTTGATTTTCATCCTTAAAAAAAGTTTTTAGCTGTTCTTTAAGTTCGAGAAACCGGTTCAATACATGACCCCGCGACAACCACCTTACTTCTGTGTGAAGTAACAATGAGGTATGAGCTGCATCCGTTGCGCGACATAACTGTTCAAAAATTCTGCACTTTAAAGGTCGAGACTTCATATAGTTCACCATTTTCACAACTTGGTTAAACACTTCAGCAAAATCTTCATTACACGCTTTCACGACTAATGCCTCTCTATGCAGAAAACTGTGAGCTATAATAATGGTTGGATTTTCATTGAGAGCTCTGGCAGTAAAACCTTTAATTTTCCCAGTGCACCATCTGTACATATACCACAACAGTCTTTCCATGAAAGATCATGGTCATTGAGATAGGAATTAATAGAAACGAAAATATCATGGCCTGTGGTTGTAGTCTCCAGCGGTCTACAGAACAGAAACTGTTCACTAATATCTTTTTCATCAATATATCTGATAAAACCAAGGAGTTGCGGTTTGTCACCAATATCGAGACTCTCATCTACTTGCAAAGCAAATGTTCTATAAGTTTTTATTTTCTCCGTGACTTGTTCGTTGATATTGCATGACATTTCAGATATCCTGCGGCTGATTGTGTTGTTGGACAGAGGAACTTTCGAAATTTGATTAGCTGCTCCTTCGCCAAGTATTGTTGAAACTATAACTTGACATGCAGGGCCAATGATTTCCTCTCCAAGAGTATGAGGTTTCTTTTTTTTAGCTATCAGTTCTACTACTTTAAATGAGGCTTCAAGAGCAGTACCACCTATGGTCATTCTCTTTACCATTCGCACAGCTGTTTTCTTCTCCCCTTCTAATATATGTGAAAAATACATTACACTTTTCTGTGACACACTAGGATGCTTTGTTGTAAGATGCCGCTTCAGTTTGCTAGGAATCATGGCCTCGTTGCTAAGTGATTCGCCACAAACTAAACACACAGGGATAGGGTTTTCCTCGTTGTTATTCCACTTAAATCCATACTGTCCTGGTATGTTCTTTTCTTTCGTTTGTCTTCCTTATGTGGTGAATTCGACGGTCCGGGAGAAACTGTAAGATTTGGCTTCTTAAAGCAGGCAGTAGGAGCCGACTGTTCACTTTCACTGTCCTGGCGTTTACGTTTAACAATGAACTTATCCATAGCTAAACACTGTGAATCAACGCTAGGAAGACAACTGAAAGCGCCAAGCGGCGTACACTTTTATACGTCGAAGTCTCGGGAATGTTCGTGAGGAAGCGAGTAGTCTCGGGAATGTTCGGCAGGGTATAGCTGTAATGCCATCTGTGGGATACTACTATAACTGAATTATTGAAATGAATCGACCACTATCACCATCTGCCGTGCATAAGAGTAATTGATTTGACTTATTTTATTTCAAGACCTTACAAGACTTAAGGCTTCAGTAGAAGGTATTTTTTTTTTTTTTGTTTATCTCAATATCTCGCGGCACCCTAGGGTGCAGGGGCACACCGGTTGGGAACCGTTGCTTTAGAGGTTTCTTTTTCCACAGATTGCGACGGTATGTCGCCACGTTGAAGAGCCAAGTATGTGTCGTTTGTTGACCACGTTTATTAAGTGCGTCTGGACGTATTCCCTTACGTACTCCCCTACCAAGAGAGCAGAGATCCACTCTTGAATCTGCCTCGGAGTAACTCAGTCTGCTTGAAAATTAACTCTCTCGGGTGTTCTTTTTAGTAGTGTTTAACGCCCGCTTTAACTACTAATGGCACCGCAGGCGGTGACACTGATGACACATGAATGATGCTGAATGATGCTGGAGCACCGGTGGAATGCGATGGCGGGGGAAACCGGAGTACCCGGAGAAAACCCGCCCCAGCGCCGCTTTGTCCACCACAAATCTCACATGCGGTCGCTTGGGATCAAACCCCGGCCATCTAGTTGAGAAGCTAGTGGTCTAATCACTCGGCCACGGCGCGGCCTTCTCTCGGGTAGTAATGACAATGAGGGTAGTTAGGATTGGTCCTACGTAATGGGTAACACATTTTCACGTTCATATATTCGTTTATTCTTGACTAGAATTGATACGTGTTTAGACAAGCACTTTGCTTTACATGCTAATTGAGTTATGATGATTTCTAAGAGCTTTCACTATTCAACGACTTAACTTTACTGCTCTCGTAGACTTAGTACTTTATCACTTTGTTTGTAAATAACATTTATAACAATTACTCTTCACGCTGTATAGTCACTTATCATCGATTATTCGCGCCTTAAACTTAGTGGTGAGTATTCCCAACGGCGATTACGCGTACATGACCTCGGACTTAGTAGTGACTGATTGTCTAAACGTCCAACAATTTGTTACTTATATAGTAAATTTTGCTACCATGGCTGCTTCATTCTCATTGGTCAGAGAGACCACGAACTTGGCGTCTATGTGTCCCATAATGCATATCTCCTTATCTAAAATGCATCATAAACACCTCTGATCGTCTCAACCAATGAAGAAAAACTCACTTCTCTACAATTCGGGGCTTTACGAAATTACCTTTTCACTTATTTCTCTATTGCACGCTCATGCACAAGAGTACGTGACTGACAATAGCGTTTTCCTTCACAAAGAGCTTTCTTTGTTCAGCAGCCAAGTTTGGTAAACAACTTTGAGCTGTGCTTGCTAGAGGCTAGCTTTATACCCTTTTAACTACATTAAATAATTGATAATTAACAGAAGTAATAGTAATAATAATAATAATAATAATAATAATAATAATAATAATAATAATAGTGGCGAGGCCGACCAACGATCTCAAAATAAATCCAACACATGAGATAAAACTAATCGTGTTTTAAAAAGCTGTTAGAGGCTTTTTCCTTGTTATCAGTAATATATACTCTGGCAATAGTGCAATCTACAACATATGGAAAAACCTATTTTTTTATGCTTATCAACTCTTGTTGGAGATACATTTCTTAATTGTTGTTATATCGTTCTTGAATTGTAAATGACAGCACATTAAACAAAGATGGAGGGAGGTTAATCCAAAAGAGCTGTAGAGCTGCAGCACTCCTACTTTACAATTCAAATTTTTGTAGCCATAAGAGGATTGTTTTCTGCTTTATTTAACTTATTTCGCTATTTTTAAACGATTCGGACTATACCAGGTGGCACAACTGCCCCGTATATGACGTGTGCTAATATTCCTTCTTGCATTTAAAGTTTGAAAAATCAGCGGGGCTATTTCAAGTTAAAATCCGCCAGAGGGGAACTGGCCGAAGTGACCTTTCTTTTACCCGTCCTGCTTATCAGCGTAGACGGTGAGTGAGTTGCGCTCATTGAGAGGGGAACTGGAGAGAGTTTTGCAACTCTTCTGACGCACGATGGAAAATCTGCACAAGTCAAATACGGGAAATTGGGCCACCTGGTATCCAGGAAGCGTCCTGTTTACGGTCAAATTCGCTAACGGGGCAATATTTAACTGCTTCTGGGATTTCAGTGAGGTAGTCGTAGGCAGGTCGTGGTATGCATTTTCATTAGGGTGAGAAAGTGAAAGGGAGTTATGGCGTACGCATAGAACAGGCACAGTTGTAATAACCTGATTGCAGATCGGGCAGGAAATCACCCCTGGCTCCATCCGTAATGACCGTTATATTACGACTAATGGATTCTTTACTTTCCTAAAACCAAGTGGTAGATAACTGTTGGAGAGTACTAAAAATCTTTTGCATTGTGGAATATAATAGGTAATTCTTCTAAAATATTAAAACCATTTTGTCTTCTTTTTGCTGAAGATGAACCCGCTAGTAAAATACTTTTAATGTAACGTGGTAAGGCGACTATTATTCCAGATTTAACACATTCCTAAACGAGCGATAGTTATTAGCTCAGTTTCATTTATTTTTTACAGGTATTGTTCATTTATTTTAAATACCGCATGGAGCAAACTCTGCGTCTTTTGAACAAACGTTTATTATCAGTGTTTTACATTATTTTTTATTCACATTAATTTATTGTCATCCTTTCAATTCCTAGTACTATCTAAGCGAAACCAAAGCAAAGGGTTAGTTAGACGTTAACTAACTCAAATAGGGTACTAAATTAGGTTGATACATATGTTGAGTTTATTTCTGTGCTAAACTTTTGTGTCATTCTAAAGCAAAAGTTTATATAATCAATTTTAGCAGCACTCCAGGATCAGGATCCACTACTGCACGATGGAACTGAATTTTACTGACTGTTATTTATATATGTTCTTTAACTACCATGGTTCTCAGCGTCCCACTCTGTATTAGGTGTGAATCACTGCTTAATTTTACTCAAAAGGTCTCTTCATCGGACTTGAGGTTGTTTTACGTGCTGTAGATCTACCCCATGGGAACAATGGCTTTATTTCTCTTCCGATGATTTTTACGCCCGAAAAATATCCATTGCCTCCGCCAGATTTGAACCCAGATCTTCAGCACCAGTGGCTAACATTCAACCCCAGACCACGTAGGACAATTGCATGATGGAAAGTAATCAAAGGTTGTGACAGGATCAATATGACAGTGTATGTGGTTCAGAAAACAGGTCCTAATTTCTTTAATTGCTAGGTACACATTCCTTAGAAACTATTACAGTTTCGCTGTCAGATTTTACTCTTATCAAGGACAGGCTAAGTAAAGTTTAATGTTCTAGGAGCCAAGTTATTCTAGAGGAATCCTTTCCTCTCAAATAATGGAAGGAACCATTCCATTGCTTTTCTGACGGATTTGCTTCTGAAGATTTCTTTCTGAAGTTTCCCTGATTTTGCCACATCGGTGAAATCAAACTGGCCCGGTTCTGATAGTACAACTGGTAGGATAGCAAATGCTGCAAACATTCCAAAATGGGATCTCTGGTCATAGTCTTTCCTCAGTTTTTCAATGGTTGGCGGCCGTGTGGAGCATCCCAAGGCTGACATTGTTCTGCAGAGTGTCACGTAGTACTCCTATACAAGGAAGAAGAAAGACTCACTTAGATCATATAAAATAGACATTTGTCCTTCCTTTTGACAAAAACCAAGCAGTATAGCTTACGAAAATAAATATGCCGCCAATATCTTTCTCTTGGGATGGGGAGGGTACTTACTGGAACAGCTAATTTGTAAATAACGGGTTTAAAAAATCGGATGAAAGATTATTCTTTTATCTACATCATAATAAACATTAGCAGAAATTTCTTATAACTTGCTTATTTTTTAGTATAAGGGAAATAAGGGAATTCATTGGCTAAAGCGATAGTGAAATATTTAAAAAGTCGGTCGCTATGTGAGGCAATTGAAATTCAGTTCTATTTGCATGCAAGGAATAAACAAAAAAGAGACGAAAAACAAAGAAACTTCCTGTTTCAGAAAAGCTTAAGTACCTTTAAACGAAACCTATAACTCGGAATATCTCGAAAATATTAAATCTTGGAAAAAATGTACATGACATAAATTGGTATTTTAACGAGATCTACATATTTTGTGTAGTAAGTTTTTGTCTATCTCTTACGGTTTACCAGTTATATAAAAGAAGTCATCCGGGATGTAGGGGTCTTCAGAGGCTATTCCTAGAAAATTCAAAATATACATTTTGTCATGAAAATATCTCAAACATATGGCATTTTAATCAAAATCAATATAACCATTTTTAAGAAAATCAAACTTTTCGAAAAATGCTTCATGTAAAGTGTAGTTGAGATGGAGCAATTTTCTTGAAAATATTTGTGTTGCATCCTTGGAAGATGCTGAACTTAAATACCAAGCTTGGTATTTATCCAAATTATTTTTCGAGCGCGCGCACACACACACACACACACGCTCACACACACATTTTCGAAAAATGCTCCTTGTAAAGGATAGTTAGGGGTGGCACAATTTTCTTGAAACATGTATGTTTTATCCTTGGAAGATACTAAACTTAAGTACCAAGTTTAGTATTTATCCAACTTTTGGTTTTTGAGCTATGCTACACATACGCACACACGCACTGTAGTTTTCTAATTTATATTTTGATTCAGTGAGTGTCAAATCATGTGTTTCCGGTGAAATCTGTATCGAATTTTTGGGTGGAATACAATACCTTCTTTATCCACCATGTACATTGAACATACGTTCTAGAGAAAGTAATAACTACACATAAAGGTTACAGATTTTCCTGTGTTTTAAAAAGAAACGTAAATTCTGCATATTTAGCACGTGGTACTTAATGGACATTTTTGAGTTGAATTCAGACATTTTGCAATGTTTTATCAGGAATAGTTCTGAGCTCTTCACTTCTTGTAGTTCCGTAACCTTATTAAAGGTTAACACGAATATCAGTGCACCAAATTTTTCATAAGATTCTTTAAATTCCGCCAGTTGCCTGGAGTTCGTTTCTGTCTGTCTCTCAAGATGATATTTGGTCGGCATGTGTCCTTTACGCTCCGGCCTGTGTTGTGATGGTCTGGAAAGTTTTGGCGAACTTTCGCCGTTTGTTAAGATATATTATTTCTTTGGCTTTCTGACCTTTCTGCTTTATTTCGCGAGCGTGTTCTATTTTGCTGCAATTATATAAGGATATTAATTTTAGTAGAAATATTGCCACGATTTTTTAATTTCGATTAAAGCCTTACACTGGGTTTAAAGTTATATTTCTCTTTTAAGGGAAAGGCTGTTGTAGTTTTCTTGTCAATTTGGGTTTTAGTGCTTAATGGAATTCCTGTTATATTTATTTAAACTTTTGTTTAAAGTGAAGCATCCTTAAGTACTAATGACACATACTTTGGTACCACATGTGCTACACAATTTCTGATTGATACTCAAAGGTCACATGAGAATAACAACATCCACTCAAGGTGCCAATGTCTGTGCATCTCGGCCAATTTTGACTCATCCCTTATGGAATTTCTCTATGTTACCTGCTAAAGACCGTCTATTAATTTTTTTGTCCCAATAGCACTCTTCTCTGCACAAACGGTTTTACTACTAAGCTCCCTTTTAACGAACCTATTGTTACTTTGTCCAATTTTGAACTGTCCCTTCACTTTTTACAGCCACTTCACTCACGAGAACTACTTCAATTTTCCCTGTGACTTCACTGGAATGAGGTGACTTTTACCCCCACCTGATTAGCAGCTGATATCTTTGTAAAACCTTCTCGAAGTTTTGCAAAAATTCTGGAAGCGGAGGAAGAGAAACTTACGGAATATTCTAGTTGTCTCTCGATAGCGTGGGTTTTCGCTAGGCTCTCTCCTGCGGGCTAAACAGGTACTACGTCACAATATACAATATTCTACGTCATATAAAATGTTTGCAATATGTGCGGTTATTTATATTTAGTTTTCCTTCAGTATTCTTGCAATATTGTTTCCCTTTAGTATGAAGAGGTAGACATTTTACTTGAAAATGCTGTGTTCCACACGAAATCCCGACCATTTAACTATTTAAAGACATTTACTAGATCTATCCCAAATTCAATCCATAAGTATGTTCATTGCTTCATTCTTGCTTCAGTAACCACAACAGGTGCATATAAAAGAGGCATTCTGGCCATGTTAAATTGGGTAAAATGGTGGTCACTTTTAGGTATTCTCTATGAGTTAAGCAATTTTTTTTAGGATTTCGCAGATTTTTTGTTATTTTTGCAACATTTTTCAGTATTTTCTAATAATTTTTAACATTTTTACAGGTGTTTTTGCACATTTTGAAGATATTTTCATATTTCTTCATTTTTCTGCAATTATTTAGAGCGTTCCCATTTATTTTTAGGTCTTTGAGAATTTTTTTCTCAGTATTTTGCCATGTTTTTAGCGATTTGTGACTTTTCACTCATTTCGGTCCACTTGAAGGTGCTTTTATGTTGCTACAACCATTTTGAGTGAGTTAAATGGTATTCCATATCATTTTGGGGGTATTTAGAGCTCTAAGTCACAATTTTTCCTGTTTTTAAGAATATTTTTAGTACTTTGCAGTGTTTTCTAATGATTTAAAAACTTTTACGAGAATTTAGGCCATTTGGGGGCAATTTTTGAGGATTTTGAGGTTTTATTCACTATTTTGACATATTTTTTAGGGTTTTAGCAACTTTTAATGCACTTTGGGAGACTAAGACTACGTTTGGGGTATTTTTAATATTTTTGCGAGTTTCAGCTCTTTTCTATGATTTTGGTCATTTTTTAGGTGTTTTAAAGTAGTTTTGAAGTGCTTTGTGGTGCTTTTGTGAGCTTAAAATATTTACGGTATTTTTAGGCTTTTTCAAATACTGAAACAGTTCTTCTGGTGTGTGTTTAATGGTATTCCATAATATTTTGAGAGTTTTAGGGGTCTAAATTAGTATTTTAAGGCAATGATTCAAATATTTTACCTCTATATTTCATCATTTGAGTAATTTTGAAGATACTTCGAGAATCGTAACCGGTATTTTGGTGTGTTTTTAATGACATTCAAGCCATTTTAGGTAATTTGTGCTTTAAAACAGGCATTTTAATTATTTTCAGACTTTTTGAAGATGTTTTCAGTATTTTCAGTGTTTTACTGATTTTACCGCTTTTGAGGACATTTTTAGTACTGCTCAGTATTTTGGAATGCTTTTTGAGTCCTTTCAGATAATTACATTTGTAAAGTATCCAGAACACTAGAACAGATGTTAAATTTTCAGGCAATATGTATTTCAGGACTCGTTGAAAGTATGTTTCGGACTTCTTTTAATGAATTTGGAGCAGTGGTAAATACATATTGAGAAAATTTTAAAATATGAAGAGCATTTTGCAGTTATTTCAGACTCTGGATTATATATCCCTATGGTTTTAAAGAAATTTCAGAATAGTTTAAAACGTATTTAGGACTAGCAGCAGCTAGTTTTGACGCATTGCAGCCTTTCTTTTTTCTTATGTGTTTCAGTAATGTCTACTATTTTATAGCAATTTAGTTTTCTACATTTTTACAGCAATTTCTATTGCCTTTACACTATTTCTGGCATTTTTCACTCTGTTACGTTCTAGAATATTACTCTTTGCTCCTGAATGTTTGGATTGCTTTATAGCCTGTCAAAACTGTTATGTTTCGTCTTATTTTTCCTAATTTGGTTCCTTTATGAACGTTTTTTATTCTGTTTCAGTAAATGTTGCTGTCCTTTAAGAGTCATACTGTGTCCGTTTTGCAAACTTCAGCATGTGAAGATGCTAATATGTGAAGCGAGGTGATATACTGCATATGACTTACAATCTTTCTGAATCGGTTACAAATAATCTAACATTACGTTTCTTCATATTTTATCTGCTTTGTGTTTTGATGCTCTCTCTAATTTATCAATTATTTTTTGAGTCTTAAATTAAACAAAAAATATTTCAACCTTGTTTTCTGAGCATTGTATTTATTCACATTTTATTTGTCTTTTTTTTTTTTTTTTTTTTTTTTTGTCACTGAGATTTTTCCGAGCAGAATGATCTAAGCCATTGTTGTTGAAGTGTTAGTAGTTTTGTGAGCATTGTTTCTTCATGTTATTATTTGTCTTTTGTTGTTTTGCTGTCTCGCTTTTCATTTTGCCAAGTTTTCCCCCTCTAAATTAACACTAAAAGTATTATATTTATCTTTTGTTATTGAAGTGCTTGTCCTATTTTTTGAGTTCTTGTCAGTATGTTCAGATTTTTGCTATTTGTTTTGTTTTACATAAAGTCAATTAGTATGTATTTATGTAGAGTTTGAGGTTAGGCAGCTCCTCTTTTATCTGGGCTTAAGACCACTATTAGAAATGTATTCTTCTGGCATAGTTCTCGCAGTCCCTCATTTTATTATACTTTTTCTTCTCTCTTCATCCCGTTTGCTAAGAGCATGGGAGTGATGGTAGGTTAAACCTCCATTTACTACTGCCACGCTACTGATGATGGGCAATGTGTAAAGTATTCTCGCAATTTAGAATAATGCTCTTACTACTTTTGTGACATTTGTAATTTTAAAAGTCAATGTGATATCTGGAATTGTTGACTACATTTTCAGTGATACAATGTTTACCAGCATAGGAATTTCTGAGCATTATAGACAGGACGGAAGAAGATAAGTTTGAGCTGTCACTGGACCTAGGTAAGGGGTTCGAAGATAGCAAACTATCCCCCATTGCTAGTGCAATATTTTGACGTCTACAAACAGCACTCGAGACGGTGACCATTGGCTCTGTGGTTTGCATTCTTTGTGTTGATAATTACGGAGTGCTGTTGGGGTACGTAAATACTAAAGTTACTGCATTTATCTATACACGCATGCAACTTGCGCTCTCCGATCCGGTTTTTGAACACAGAAGACAAAAATAAGCAAGCGGGAGCGGTATCCTCACCAGATGTGAGCGGATAATGAGTATGCAGACCCCGTTCCTGGTGTCATCACCCCCGTGGCGTTTTTAGTTTGCAATTCCTCAAATGATACCCCGTCTACGCCGTTTAGTGATGACGCAGAATTTAATCTAGAAGCAACCTTGGCAGTTCGAAGTAAAAAAAAAAAAAAAAACTATACTGTTATGTTAAAAAATGTAATAAAAGCAAAGAAAATATATATGAAGAAATTAAAAACCGACATCATCGCCTCGCGATACGCACGTAAACTTCTTAAAATAACATGATTAGCGCAAGCAACATGGCGAAGAATATGTACTTAATATAACCTCGAGCTATTATATAATAAATAACTGAACTAGGCTACTAAGCAGAGAAAACCCAATAAATATGTAATTTGGGAGGTGGAGGAGTAGGAGGAGGAGAAGGAGGAGGAGGAGGAAAACAAAAGGAATTACGATATACGGGATGCTGCAATTTGTTTAAGAATGTGACAAAGTAGGAGCACTAGAATTAAAAAATAGCTAACTTGCTTGTATATACATTATTATGTAAACAATTTAAATCAATTAATTTTAATCACTATGAGAATATAATAAATGTATATTATATATGCATTTCACGAAATGGATAACGAACAAATCTGTCATCACCATAGTGACCCGCAGATTAAGTGGTTAAAAACAATGACCCTTATTTTTACAAGATGAGAGAATATTAATAGTTAGTGAAAAGAAGACATTGCAAAAAGACGCTAACAGCTGATCTAGAATATCCAGGACAATATTGTGAAAATTGTATATAAAATAATTTTATTAGAACAATTTCATCAATAAGTTACCTAAAAATGTATGATAAAGCAAAAACTAAACACAAATTGTGTAAAGAAGAAAAGTTAAAGTTACTCGTCTTTGTACGCTATGATATTACTTTCCAAGAATAAAAATGTTAACCTTGTTAAACCTACATTTCTTCTAATTTCTGTTCTATCTGTAGGATTTTATTACCAGAGCATGGAGGTTAATAGTCGTTTACTTACCGACGACGCAGCTAGCATTTTCTTGGAATAAATCCAGAAATTCACGGACAGTAACAAAACAACTAATTCAAGGGCAGGGAATAAAAATTTAAACAACCTCAACAATCGGACTGGCACATAATGAAATCTTCATTTCCGCCAGCTAAAAGTGTGGCTAGTATACATAAATTTAGTGGCAAATTCAAAACTGCCAAACACGCGTACAGCAAAGGTGCTTCACCGAGGAGGTGGGGAGCTCCAGTGACGCCCAGTATCATAGTCAATTCCTAGACTACGTGAATACTAGTCAAATTTAATTCCTGATCCGCATGGTGCCATCCTATAATTCCCGCTCCAGTGATAATACTTTGAATATAGATAAACTAAAACCAACTTAATTCCTATTACTGGCTATTACATTTCTAACAGGTATACGCCATAAATCCACTTAAGCAAAGCTTTATTGTAAACTAAATTTGGATTACTTTTAGTAGCACTAAATGGGGTTTATATTGTTTTTCTATATCTTTCAGCTGAACTATTCAATAGTAATACTACATGGTTATTATTATTTTTATTATTATTATTATTATTATTATTATTATTATTATTATTATTATTATTATTATTATTATTATTGTCATCATCATTATTATGTATCTTTGGAAAAAATATTGCGTTTTATGAGGCAGAAATTTAATTATTAGACAGAATTCAAGTAAATTAATTGATAGTAACAGAAATGGATTTTGGGTGAAGTGCAGCAAGGAAATAAATAATAAAAAAAGTTAAAAATCAGAAAAGTACAGAAATAATTAATGTTAAATACAATATATAATTAGTAGTATAAAAGATATTGAAATGGTTTGGACATGTAGAAAGCAGGAAAGAAGCAGACTTGCACTTAATAATAATGGAGTGGAAGGTCGAGGAAAGGTAGAAAGGAGAACAGGGAAGCATAGAAAACAGTAGAGGGATGCATTAAGATGAATTTGAACATCAAATAACTTATAGAAGATGGTGCAGATGAGAGAAAGCTGTGAGGAATAAAATGGCTGTGGGTTCACGTATAATGTGTTATATTGTACAAAGCTCTAATTCTTCCTCTTCACTGTGCATATTAGGTGATAGTTACGCTCATATTATGAGTTTTTTAGGACATTTCCCCAGTATTAAGTTATTCAAGGTGAGAACCATTCCTTATTTTGAGACAATTTCTTACTTGCTATTGTATTTTGTTTCTGCTCCTCAATTACTTACTTCCAGTAACTGATCTATACAAGTTGTGCGAACGGTGTCGTTGCTACTTGAATTGAGGAATAACTGTAGGTCTATACAAGGACTGGTGATGGAAGACAGCTGAAAATCCACAAGCCGGACGCCGTCTGGCTTGCCCGAGGATGAATACCGGAAGAGCATGTTATTCATCCAGAGGTCTCCATGTGCGAGCACTAGGAAATCGTCTTCCTTGCGATCATCTAGATCCTGCATCACATGGAAGCCAAGGTCTTCTGCGATGGCAGAAATTTTAGCAGAATACTTCTTCAGGTCATCGCATGTCTCCAGTGCATCTGATAGGCCCTTCAACATACCTTGAGATTAAATGCCAGCAAATATTATAATCAGATAGCTTTAACATGTTTTAAAATTAAATATAAACAACTGAATATATTTGAAATAGCGGCAAAGTCTGTTCAATCGTAGTGAAGCTGTTTGAGAAATGTTTAATCTATTGATCGCCATGTTACATAAATATAACTAAAAGAGGTTAATGTTATAAAGAGTACGTGAAGGAAGCATCAAAATACCCACCAAAGGAGTCTCAAAAGATCCCTAAAACCACTATTGAGCTTTATTTCGATTTCAACTTTAAACATATTTTGGGCTGGGCCAGGATTTGTATGTAAACAATTTATTTCCTCGTTTGAGACCTTTGCATAAACTTTTCCAGCCCAACGGTGTCACTTGGTATCATTTAACATGTTTTAAATTTATTCAAAAGGAATTGGATTTAAAATGGTTAATTTTCGGTAATTTTGTATCTTTATTGGAACATATTTTGATGTTTTCTTTAAATTTATTACTATTAGCTTAATAAAACAGGTCATTATTATTGTTGTATAAATACAAAACATTTTTTTTTGTTATTAAGGGAATCCCAAAGAAAACACTAATCAAGTCACCGTTTATTTTACGTGAGCTCTCTTCGATATTTACCAGAGATGTGGTAGTAGGGCAGAGATGATTCGAACCTAGTTAAGTCTGCTATGAAAATTCTGGCCAGTGTCGGTAACTACTTCAGCTGAGTCAAGTTTGAGAACTCAGTTACAGCAAACCATAAAGGCACAAGTTGCCCTTGTATACCCTATGGTTTTAAAATGGTTTCAACCGACAAAGAATCAAGCTCAAAACGATTAACTGGTTTTAATTACTTTCTAACCATTTCACGGATTTTTCATGGATGTGAATAACTGAACTATATAAAGTGAAAGTAATATAAATTAAACTAATATCTCCTCTTCTCTCTTATTAGATTGCTCTTGGCAACGTGTGAGGCTCGCCTCCGAAAGGTCCTGGGTTCGAGTTCCCGTTGGCCACCCACTCTGACCATGAGTTATTTTTTTCCCTGGCTAGCAAGGCGAACGAATGTTTTACTATGTTTCTTCTCTCCCTGTTTTCTCTTCTTTCATTACACTCTTTCGTGTTTCAGGTTGAATTCAGAGCTAAGTGACAGCAGCTGGGTCGAGTTTTCCCCTGCCGCTCTAGAAGGAAGCTTCTCAGCAGTCCTCAGTGGTTTGAAGAGAAAACTTTGAGCCGCATGGTCAAGCCTGGAATTGTTAGAGAAATCTGCGCGTCTGTTGGTTGTGCCGATCTGCCCTGTAGCCTGAAGTCTCCTGCGGTTTTTTCACCTCATCAGTTCTTTCCAGAGGTGTATACGTAAAATCCATTGGGAATCGAGGTGTTATATGTTCCCTTCGTAACCTAGGCGTAGTCATAAATGGTTGGCAGTTAAGCTTAATCAGTGAATAAAGGTTATAAGTTCTATTTTATGTTTTTCTTTTAGTTTGTTTTGTTTATGGTTTGATTTTTGCTTTTCTTTTTTGTACTGTTATTTTCAGACTTAGACATAGATCTTAGTATTATTTAAATTTAGTTAATTTTCGTAAAATTACAATGAAATTAAGTGTTAAACCAGAAAGATACAATTAATGAAAATTGGAAGATACATACTGGCTTAGGAAACAAAGAGACATACATGTCGTAACAGTATTTTACCTTTACATGTAAAATAATGTAATATAACACATAAAATGTCGCCCTCCGTGGTGTAATGGTTACCATGCTAACTTCATATGCCCAAGGTCGCGGGTTCAAACCCGGCGGAGGACGATGGATTTTTTCGGGCGTAAAAATCCTTAGCATGGCTTCCTTCGGAAGGGAAGTAAAGCTGTGGGTCCCGTGTCGTAGATTTACGGCACGTAAAAGAACCTCAAGCCTGATAAGAGAGGCCTCTGAGCAAAATTAAGCGATCTTTCACGCCCAATATAGAATGGGACGCTGAGAACCAAAGCAGTTAAAGAGCGTCCATAAATAACAGGCCATTTCATTTTTAACACATATAAGAACTGTATTACAACCAAGCGAGATGGCTCAGGCGAAACGTCAGTGGAGATCTGGTTTGAAAACCCGTGGTCCAACCAAACTATTTTTTTTTTTTTTTTTTGTAATTTCTCTCAGTCACCAAGATTACTACCGAACTGGACGCTTAATCGTACGACCCAAAGTTCTATCTGAAATCTAAAGCATTACTAAGAATGAAAATAAATGCAGATATTGTAAGCAATAACTGGATGGCATTTTAATACATCTGCTAGACGTGGACCTAAGTGGTATGTTATAAGGAGATGAGGCTATTCACTTCCATCTCCACGGATGTTTACTACATATGACACTACAGGCAATGGCACTGATGATGCATTGGATGAAGATGCAGCACCGGTGGAATGCGATAGCGGGGAAACCTAAGAACCCGGAGAAAGCCCGCCCCTGTACCACTTTGTCCACCAAAAATCTCACTTGCTTGAGATCGAACCTGGGCACTTAGGTGAGAGGCGAGTGGTCTAACCGCTCGGTCACAGCGCGGCTTCGCACAGATGGTAAAAGCAGCTAGAAGGCGTATTTGGAAAATCTCACTCAGGCAGCTAGGGTACCGACTCGGGTAGCCAAGGTCGTTAAGAAAATTTCCCCAGGACCGTCCTACCTCAGGTTTCTAGGTTACCCTCATAACATACACATGCCGGAGAGTAAATTTAAGCTTGAAAATTTCAAATTTATTTTCATGTACCACCTATTCACCACCTGTGGTGCTACCGTCTGCAATAAACGTGCGTTAATCACTTGAAGAGAAAGAAACAAGCTGAAGAAAAAATGAATCTAGCTTGGACAACCGTAAACCAGTACATTTCTTAGATATGTTTGAGACGTTCTCAAATGAAAATGTATTTTACTGAGAAGTGTATATCGTTAAGGTTCCTTAATGTTTCTCCTTTTATACTATTTTAAATCAGCCTTTTTGTTACTAGATTGTTACTACGAATGGCGAGCAAAACGACCCCACAAGAAGAAGCAGCCAAAACAGAAAAGACATACCACAGCAGACTAAAAAATCTTATTATGGAGCATAGAAGGAATCAAAAGTGCAATGGGCATGAACCCGGAAATTTTCCTGGCCGAAATCTTCCTAACAGAGAACTGGCAACACCCAAATTTCTATGGAACATACCTTATGGCTAGATAAGGTGAAAAATGCAGACCATCTGGGGGGTTAACTATCCTACTAAAACCACATCTGAGACCCATTATAGCAAATTAACAACAGGAAAACACCCTACAATTGAAAACGGACTACCTACTGATAGTAGCAGCATATTTCAAACCGAAAATGACAGCAATTGATATAATGAATGAACTAGACCAAAAGATGACCCAGAAGAGGCAGGAACAAACCAATTATGGTCGCGGGAGTTCTAATAAAATTAATAATGGGAAAAATGTAAGAAGAGGGGTTCACTTTATTGAAAACTCCTAAGATGCCAACATACACCTCTCACAATGACAAGAGTGTGACAGATATCGCACTCACGAAAGGTAATATAACAGGAAATATAACTACATCATGGAATGCAAACCACTCGGCATTAAGGAAACATATGCCATTAGAAATAAATATCTAAAGTAAATGGGACAAGACACAGGAAGAGACAACACAACAATTATCAAGGACGATAGACATAGGGAAAGTAGAAGCCAAGGTAGAGGCATATAGAAACGCTAATAGAAAATAAGAGACTGGAGGAAGCTATTCAAATGTTAGGTGAAATACTAAGACAAGCCTCGAGCCCCCGAACCAGAGAAGAGCAAAACTGATAATGAATACTACAGGCTAGGAAAATACGCCTTAGATACTTTGCAACAACTAAGACAAAATACCGAGAACCAACTTCTAGTCACATATGCTGAGAAGAGAATAATAAAAGATATTCCTGACCTCTTCCTCCAAGAGGTCAGGCTGCTAGCGGAGGATGTCAAGACAGACCCAATTTAGCATTCCGCCCAAAGAAATAAGCACAAACACACTCCATTGACATGGAAATTTGGGAGTCGCATTTCAGCTACATACTCAATCAACTCCATGGCACAGCTCACTAAGAGCCTTGGCCTACCGCTCGGCCGCTGCGTCCCCCATCTCGGTCCATGACAGACGTCATGGATAGGGTGCAGTATTGGGAGATGAGACGTGGTCAGCGTTTCGAACCCCCCCGACCAGTTAATGCGCTCTTCACGACCCGGAGCCGCTACTTCTCCATCAAGTAGCTCCTCAATTGGCCCCCAGGGACCTCAAGAGGCTGAGTGCACCCCGGTCCAGATCTTCCAGCGGGGGAAAAATCCCCACGCTGGTACTGTGAATCGAACCCAGGTCTCCTGCCTGGCAAGCAGCAAAGCTACCACCGCGCCTAGGAACATAAATAGGGATTAATCTGCGCCTAAAGAGATCCTCAAGAAATCTCAATACCAATACCAACAAACTGGATATCCCTAACTACAGAAGAAGTTCGATATACCATATGTAACTCCAAAAACAAGAAAACAGCGGGCCCAGACGTAATATATAAAAATACAAATAAGATAGGCACATCTGTTAGACCAGGTTTGGACAAAATTATACAACAAATGCATACAAGCAGCCGCCATACCTGAACAATGGAGAAAATCAATTTTCAAGGAAAGAAAACCCGAAAGACCCCAACAAATATAGAGGCACTGCTCTGGAAAATTGTCTTTTCAAAATCTTCACCAAAATACTAACAGGAAGAATAAGTGAGGAAATAGATTACGGGGTCTCTAACCGGTTGCTCTACCTCTGAGCTACCATGGCAACATGCCGGCAAAACATTGAATTTCTCAACTGACTCGCTTGTTTCCCGTGGAGAACCGTGGTTCAAATCCCGGCTATGGCATTGAATTTTTCAGTCTGACTCTACCAATCTAACTCTTGTCCTATACACGGTTTCTGTGAGAAAACAATTAAAATTATCACAACTGTCCATAATGGTTGACTATAATATGAATTCTGGGACTTAAAGTACTTACAACATTGTAAGTCGCCATTGGTGATGTCATCTCAAAATAATTTGGGATCACCTTGTGTGGTTTACCGGGAAACATGCGAGTCAGTTGAGAAATTCAATGCTATGCCGGCATGTTGCCATGGTAGCTCAGTGTAGAGCAACCGGCTAAAGAGTGGGAAATCCGTGGTTCAAATCCCGACTATGGCATTGAATTTTTCAGTCTGACTCTACTTATCCAACTTGGTACTCTGGTACTATGGTTACCTTGCTTTCCTTTGTTCCCTAGTAAGGCGAGGCCAAAGGTTGGCCTCAGGGCGGCGTATCGCAACGTGTGCAAACGTTCAGTGGATATATGGGTTTTACATATTTAACGGACTGAGAGAGAGAGAGGTGATAATTAATTCAAAATCTACTTGCATTACATAGCATGATAGAATATTGTTAATTTAAGGTGGCACATCCTTGACGTTTCGCCAAAATTTGTAAAGAATTAAAAACATTTTTTTTCCAGAATGAAATAATATGAACTTTAAGCTTTACTAAAATATCTAGTTTTTCTATTTGAAAGCACTTTAGCTATCACTAACTGAAGCTATAAATGTGGAGGTGCATACTTATTAAAAGTGATGCACAAATATAAACCTTGTTTTCTTGCAAACTTTTATTTAGCATCTTCATTGATCAAAGTGTCCCATAGAAATCAATATTTTATTAATTTGTTTCAAAATGTTTGTACTGCCTCTTGAAGGTGTATTAAAGAAAGTGGTCATATATTAATATTTATAAATATCTAGAATTTTGAGAAGTAAATTATTAAGTTTGAAAGGATTATAAGTTGTAAAGAATAAAAAAAAAATCGTTTTCTACAATAATTAACGGTGAACAATAAAACACTGCTATAGCGGATCTATTTATTAGCTCCTTTACCGTAAAGCTTGAATTTTATCTGAACTTTTTAAAAAATGCATTGTGTAGAACATGTTTATTACAACAATGAATTTAGAAATTATAGTTATCATTTAAATAACCTCGCAAACTATAAAATTGAAACAACGCAAAAACATAACTGCTACTTATTTATTGTATATAAGGGTATATAAAATCCTATTTCACCCGAAGGTGTATTAGGGTTATAGTTATAATATAAAAGAAGAAGAATCTTATTAAATAAATTAGCCATAGCTTTATGCCTGTCATAGTGAAAGAAAAAGTAAACAATGCATATTATAACAAGAATATGACGTTTTATAAATGGAACATAAAAACTTTCGTTATTTCCTAAGACAGAATTTTTTTCTAAATATTTTATAAAGTGGTTTGTCAAATCTGATATTACAGCAATTTAAATGTGTATCGGAGATTCTTCCTTTATGCTCCAGAAAATGAAAGATGTTCAACGGATTTATGTTCAGCGCATATACATTGATATCCGATCTGTCTTTGTATCTTAAAATTTTACCATATCCTGACAATAATTGAGTTAATATAAAGTCTGGTGTGATATTGTTACAGTGTAGAACGACATCCAACTGTTGAAAAGAACAGTGCTGCTCCTTTAGAGCTGGACATGCACTTCTCGTTCCAATGTGATACAATATACCCTCAAGTTTATTCTTAGCGCAATTGGGACATAAATTGTAGTTACAATACTGTCATTGGGTGTAATAACTGATATACATAAATATCAACTATATATCTTATACTACCTGTCTGACGAAAGAATGCAGTTCTTAGCTGAGGTCGCTTGGAGCGGTCAGAGAAGGCTGAAATATAGTACAGTACAGTCTGACCATCAATACATCAGCACAGTGTACGTAAACAGGAATAAACTAAACGATCCACAACAGGTTATACTTGCTGTTTTGTTTATCAACAATGAATATTGAAGGCATGACTACGCGCGGCGGTGTTTGTATTTTTACTTGATTCGAACCCGTCCACTGCAAGAGACTCAACTGCTGCTTTCCAGTATTGCCGAAGTGTATAGGACATGCACCGGGAGTGATGATGTAATACCTCTTATCTGTTTGTGTTTACGTAAGCATCCACTCGTGGCCGTCTGCATTCATTCTTCAGACAGGTAGGTAATAATAAGTGATATACACAAATGTCAACTAGATTTCTTGTATACCTTAAGAGATAACAATGAGGATGATTACTCACTAGAACAAAACCTGTTCTTCAAATACGGTTGTTCAGCGTGAATACTCTTTCCAAACAAGGAGAGCTCGATGGACTGGCGTTCCATGAGGAGGACACTAGCGGCGTGGTGACGTGCCAGCGTCTGGACAACAAGGGAGCAATGGTTCAGGTCCAAGAGGAGCTGTCTCTTGGCCATTTGAAATCCTGTTTGCTGCAAATCCTCCATCATCAGTACTCCGGGCGTTATATAAACGAAACTTGCTCCAATAGGTTCCACACCTGGTCCGAAAACAAAAGAAACAGAAATATGGGAGCTCCAAAATAATATAAAAAAAGTATTACAGAGGGAAAAAAATATAATTTACTATGTTATAACTACTATTAATAGAACTTAATAAAGTAAAACGTTTTATGTGTAATATGCACTATTTATATATTACAAAAATGTAATTTCTTAATCATAGGTCAAATATTATCTAGTTTTATATTATGTTTTATCTCTTGTTTTGCTTTCCAACAAAAAATTCGATACCCATATTTCACTAAAATACACGTTTTAAGGTACTCTGAATAAAAATCGTATTTTACATTCACTACCATGTATATTCAACCTACAAATGATGGTAGCTAGAGAAGTTATTCTAATCCAACCAAAAATTCGATACGCAGATTTAACCGGAAATTCGTAATTTGAGATTTTATGAGTCAAAAAAGGCTTTTAGAAAAGTGTCCATGAGTGTGTTTGTGGGTGTATGTTTGTAAATGCACAACTTAAAAGCGAAAAGCCGGCTAAATACCATTAACCGTTACATTTAGGTTCAGCAATTTACAATGAAGTGACACAGGATTTTTCAAGAAAATCCTCTCACCCAAAACTACCCTTTACATACAAAATTTTCAATTTTTTTATTTTCTTAGATATAGCTCTAATGGTTATTGGTTAAAATATCGCATATTAAAGCTAGTTTAATATTAAGTGAAATGTGTGTTCAAATTTTCTGGGAATAGCCTTTAGAGTCGTGTTCATTTTAGATGACTTTTGCATAACTGGTATAAACTGTAAGAGATGGAGAAAAATCTCTCCACGCACAAAATGTAGATCTCATTTAAATACTCAATTAGGTGAAATACAATTTTTGAGTCAACCGTTTCCTAGTTAACGTAATGTCATGAAACGAAAGTCCACCCCATGGCCGCTGCATCCCCAACTCGACTCCTGTATGGGGTGCTGGAGGGTGAGACGTGATCAGCGCCTAGAGTCCCTCCCGGTTTATGTGGTATTCTCGATTTGGAGCCGCCGCTTCTCAATCAAATAGCTCCTCAGTTGGCCCCCCCAGGGAGACTGAGTGCACTCCCGACCAGGTCTCCCAGCGGGAGAAAATTTCCCCCGTCGGTACCGGGAATCGAACCCAGGTCTCCCGTTTGGCAAGCAGTCGCACTACCACCACGCTAATTATTGGTTTCAATTTTACAATTTTCTCAAATAAAAAATCGCTAAGCAAAGAGAACGGAACGTCGGTGCATCTCATAGTGACTAGCTCTTAAAATATTTGAATATGGTTTTAGCCTAGTATATTTCCTTACTCCCGCGTATCTACGAGGAAGCATGCAATAATACTACTTCTGTGTGACGATAAGAGAAGTATATAGTAAAATAATCTTTTGAAAGAATAGTTTTTTGTAGAATAGGTGAGCAAGTAATGTGAGTGAAACATATCATATTTTTAAGATACAAAATATGTGTTATTAATGAACCGAATGGAGCTTTATTGATAATGACCGAAGTGTACACTATTCTTTCACAGAATCCGTAACAAGTACTACTATTGTTAGTCGTAATTGTTATTGCTTAACTCGTATTTACTTTTTCTACACGTACATATCAGGTAGAGAAGGTACTGTATTTCACCCAAAAATTCTGTCAAAATTTCGCTGGAATTAGACGTTTGGAGATCCCATGAATCCATAGATCCCATAGAACACACCTACCTAATAGATCCACGTACCTAATCCATGAAAAATGTGTATCAAGCTTTCAACAGAAATACATGTTTAGAGGTCGTTGAACCTAAAAATGTTATTTTAGAAAAAGGTTCGTATACATGTGTGGGTTAGGATTAGAATCGCCGCGGATATGGCTCCCTAGACACTGAGGCAGAGACTGCACAAGGCTATTGTGGCCTTTTGCGTCTTACGTGACCTCTGGGAGGGAAGGATGAGGAAAGAGAGCAGAAGTGCGACCAAATCCGTATGATGATGTGAGCAAGTATGGGCGATCGAACACATTTTATGCTACCCGTGCCCTTTTCTAAGCTCCGAGTCTCCGAGACTCTCCCGAAATGGCGCAACTTAAGCACGGCGCGGTCCCCATGGCCACACTCGCTAAGGCGTCTCGCTTTGGTGCTTCGTGGGTTCGAGTCCCGCCTTGGGCATGGGTGTTATATGTTTGTGTAAAGGAACAGTAAAACCAGTAATCATACGGGGGGGATGTAAATAGGGGATATAGCACCGGAGTCCAGACCAGATTCCGGTACTGTTTAAAAAAAAAAGAAAAATAAAAAAAAGGCGGGTCCTAACAGAGTGCTCCCACGACTCCGTGCCAAACAGGAAGTAGATGAGGCTTTCCATTTCTAACTTAAAACTTTGTTTCATATATTTGTTAATCACACTTTCGATTAATTTTATATTTATATTTAATATTACAATTCTTTGTTTTATACTCGTTTCAAATCTTCTCCCTCTTTTCTTGAAGGTTCGTTTCGTAATCGGCCTACCCTCTCCCCTCCCTAGGACTTACAAGCTAATGCCTAGGGATGAGAAGCTCGCTGGGGAGCCAACGGCACGAAACTACAGAATGAAGAACCTGTTGCGAGGGGTCGGCCCGTAGCCAGACATGAACCTGAGGAAGTGAATGATATGCAATATAAGCGAAGTTGATGATTGGAAAGGTGATGATGGAGAAATTGGTGGAATGAGTGGCGGGAGAAACCGGAGAACCCAGACGCCGCTTTGTCTACCACAAATCCCCATACGAGCCCTTGGGATGGTACCCGGGCGCCTAAATGGGAGGCGAGTGGTCGAACCAATTAACCTGACGCCGCCTTTTCTTGAAGTGATGTATAAATTTATTATTCCTATTTACGAATATAATATTCCTCGATGTTTATTTTGTGTTACTCTCGGATTAATCACTCTACACTCAATTTCCGTTAGAAGATGAAAGTGAATTTGAACCTTGAGCTGATATATATAAGACATGGCGTATAGAAGAAATGATGTGCTTACTCTATCGGCCTTAAATGCATTTAACATAGGCAGCGCAAAGCACTGCGGCACGTTCCAAAACTCCGGCGTCACTATCGCTTTGCAAATTATACCTTTTTGTCTTCTAGGTTTATGTGTGTGGCTGCATTTGACGGCATGCGTGGGATTTGATTTCCGTGTGTTTTTTGTACGTTGGAGTGAAGGTAGTTAAAATTGGTTTTGGTGGCGTGCTTTTAAACACACATGTGAATGTATTGTGTAGAGATAACCTGCAACAAAAATCCTTTTGTTTTGAAACGGGCTGCCGCTGCTGTAAGAAGAGGAAGTTGTATAAGGTAAGATGTTTTATACCTCCCATTTTGGTTTTAAGATGTTGAAAAAAATATTGACATGAAAGATGGGGGATGGAGTTCCAGAAAAAGGTATTTCCAAGAGGTAATTGTAGAGGTTAGAAAGCTTATGATTAGTAATTAAATTAATTCAGCGTTGCATATTTTCCCTAGTATACCACTCACATCAAATCCACTAAATAGAAAAGTGTCATTAGGGTTAAATGTGAGCATAAGGCCAGGGTATTGCTATGATTATATTCCAGTATTCTTACTCTCGCGATATATAAATGTTACTATGAATAGAAAGTTAAAAATACAATATGAAATATTTAATAAGGACAGTAAATATGCACTTAACAAAAATGTAAATAATGTATATATTCCTAATCTCCCATTATTTGAAAAGTAAAAAAAAAGCATCGTTATATGTGTTGTAATTTCTCGCGAAAATATGCATGTTAAATAATTTCTTATTTCATCCGAAATATTATATCTATATATATATATATATATATATATATATATATATATATATATGTAAAGTTAATAGAGAACTATATTCGTATGCAATTAAGCGATTATTCATATTATTGTTATTATTGAATTCCAAACTGCTAATCCTTCAGAAAAGCTTCACATAAATATTACATTTCAATGAACTTTAAATTTTGTATAACTCCAGTTTTGTATATCACTAAAGATATCCCAGTAGTATATAATAATGCAAAATTCATTTCCGGTGAATCCAATTCAGAGGGAACCCAAGATACGCATTTAATAGAAATACCTTAGGCCAATTGCGCTTTAATATGATAAAAGACGCTTTTGAGAAAATAAAATAACTAACAAAAATTGTCCATGTAAGGATATTTTGGCATAGGGATTTTCTTAAGTCGTCGCCTGGAGTTGTCAAGTTAAGGTGATACATCTGTGAAATTTGTAAATCCACACAGTGTAAAACAATTTGTTATTTTTTGCCACACACATGCATTTTTAAAAATATTCACTTAAATTAAATTTTTATTGTAAGCTAGTTAAAATATGTCTATGAATATGAAAATTTAAGTATACTAAAGCCTAAAATAAATGTTTAGTTTATGTGTTCTCCAAAATGTTTTATTTTTTTTAAGGACTAATAACTTATTTATCACATTTTGAGTATTATTTCTAAAAAGTATATGGTCTTTTTCTTTAATATAGCTTTGACAAATGCCACAAAAATATTAAAACAAATTATCAAAAATTTGCATTTTGCAGAGTTTTTTGAGTAGTAAAATTCTGAAAAAAATATTTACGAGAAGCAAGGTTTACAGTTAGGCATGCCTAAACTAGCACCTGTCGGTTAATAGCTTCAATTACTTAGAATATATTTATAAAGTTTAAGTTTTTATTTTTACGGCGAAAACGTAATGTTTTATTTAAACTGCTGGACGGTCATCAAATTATTAGGGGGATTAGATATATAAATATCCTTGCTTAGTTTAATTAAAGTAAGAAGCAAATTGGTTGTTGCTAGTTCAAATGGGCTAATTAAAAAAAGTTCTACATTTCCTTGAACTTTAATAATTCATTTTATTTTGTTATGAAGAAAATAACGTGTAAATTTGCCAATTTTGTTGGTCGAGTTTCACATGTGCCTATAAAGTACACATACATTTTGTTCTTATCTACCTTCTCATACCAACGGATTGCGTGCCCGCAGACCGTTTCATAAGCATGCCCTTTTTAAGGTCCAGTAGAGCCTACAAACGTATTAAATAAATTATGGTAATTATAGAGAACTTGGGCCCCTCCAGAAATTAAACTAATTGTGGTTTGTCTGTAAGTTTGGTTTAAACTTGCTACGTTTTCACTATTTTTTTTTTATCGGAAAAGCTCCGTAATTAAGTTAAACGCTAATTTATTGCGTGCGCGTAGTGATCCTTTTTTGTGAATATTTATGAAGTATGCTGCCTAGAAGGAGTAGAATATAAATAAAGAAGTCTTGTACTACTTTTGCAATGTAAATACAGGGTTACTACAAAAGAAATAGACAACTTCAACTGCCTGTAAAACAAAAACTATTAGAGATAGCAACCTAATTATTTTGGAGGTATGTTGAGAAACTCTCAAGGTTTCGTTTGTTACTATTGGTAACGCTGTAGTGTTTTGTTTGTTGTTGCAGAAGCTGAAATGGCGGAAAATTCTGTGGAAAAGGCATATTGCGTGTTGGAATTTGCTAGAACGCAATCAGCAACTGTTGTCCAACGACATTTTAGAACACGTTACCACAAAAATGAAATGATGCGCTCACAAAAACCAGCATCGTCTTCATCATGTCGCAACATGTCGATGCAAAAGTCACGCCGTATGACCTTATCTTCTTCACTCAGAAACTGCAACATCTGTAATCTGGAAGGCATCATGTGCAGTCGCTTCCGCAAGATTTTCCATACAGTTTGCTGTGGAATTTGTAATTGCATGCTTGCCCTAGATGTCGATTTCTGTGGACTTCTTATGTAGGCAGAACGAACACGTTCAACGTTTTCTTCCGAAACTCTTGGTCTTTCCGAGCTCTTCTCTTTGCACAAATATCCCGTTGTCTCGAATTTTCTATACCAGTCGTAGATTGACTGTCTAGTCGGTGGCGTTTTGTGGTAATGTGTTCTAAAATGTCATTGGACAACAGTTGCTGATTGCGTTCTAGCAAATTCTAACACGCAATATGCCTTTTCCACAGGATTTTCCGCCATTTCAGCTTCTGCAACAACAAACAAAATACTACAGCGTTACCAATAGTAACAAACAAAACTTTGAGAGTTTCTCATCATACCTCCAAAATAATTAGGTTGCTATCTCTAATAGTTTTTGTTTTACAGGCAGTTGAAGTTGTCTATTTCTTTTGTAGTAACGCTGTATATAATAATACTACACACTAAAGTGCCTAAAAACTGAGTTTCATTGTCGGCGGCAGGCGAACAGTGTTGTGGAATGCAACACAGGCATATGTCGCTAGACGCTGTGCTGATGTATGACAAGTATGTTTCACGCAGATACAGCTGATCAATAGATTTTATTACACAGAACTTCGGCCACTCTAAAATTGAATGAAACTAAGTGCGATTGATGGACTTTGTGTTTATGATCACAATTTCAAAGCCTGTGGATTTCAAATTTAGCGCGAGGTTAGGTTCCAATCCGTTTAGGTTAGTGTGTGTATATAAATTTGTTTCTAATTTTATATCGTGGTAGTACCTCATTATCGATATTCCCAACAACTCCTAACAGCGCAATGGATACAACATTAGTTTTTTAAACCATCTCCCAACCCATAATCCCACACCGGTCCCGTTAGAGTGCAAAACTGGCATAAGTCGCAGCGGAGAGATGTAGCGGCCCAACTTGTAAATAATTACCTAAATTATTTGTTCTGAATATAACATTACCACTGCCTGTTATAGACAAGTATAGAGAAAGTAAAAATAAAGATCAATCTCTGATGGTAATACAATGCAAGTCTGACCTTATATTGTATTTTGGGGATTATCTTGCCTACCGTCATCAGTGTCTTGAAAATGGAAAAAGAGGAGAAATAACTATACCTTTTAAACTATCGCATTTCTTTCAACCCGAAAAGGTTTAGCCACGCTAAGCAAACATTTCGTAAATTCCCTGATTACTGAGGAATTAAAATGCTCAACTGTGACGTAAAAAATCTGTGTGTTCCATTCTCATGGAAGTTCGTACCGTTCGCCTTACCGTCATGCAGGTTGCGATCGAACATTTCGCCACATCAAAACAAGTCGTGGATTAACACGGAGAGGTAAACAAACCTGTTGGGAAGTAAACATTACTGTTTCCAAAAAACAATTACTTTTGAGACATTCGTAAATGCATACATATTTAGATAATTATGTAAAACATACAAATTGTTGCATATATACAGGCTGAGTTATTGATTTCTTTACATATATACACTATGAAAACACCAAGCAATTGTAATACGGATCGTAATATTTACTGATTCATTCTAAAATAATATCCAAATAATAAAATTAATTTCTTAAATATCTTACTAGGTAAAAAACATAGCAGGAATGAAAATAAATATTTACTCATTTGCAGCAGTATTACCGAAAACAATAATATACTTCTGTAGCCTTTCAAATAAAAACTCGTTCTACTTCCGACAAAATAGATTTAAAATGCGAGAAAGTAATTCCACTCCACACGATGTCGGTAGGGACTTTTTAAATATTTGATTAATTCTGTATCAATATCACCAAGCTAATAGTACATGTTGAGATTTGAAAGTAGAGCTTGTATGCGATATATCTCACTAAATCCTGCATTCCTTTCAATTACCCTTTTCATTTTCATCTTTATTTCAGGTGCGATGCTCGTGGATAAGTAAATTCGTCTTGACAATTTTACATACAGCATAGATTCAGTCAGTTCTATAGCTATGAACTGTAACAGCGTGATAGTTTTGGGTAACTTTTTGAACCAATTTTCAATCAATAATTTATTTATGTGAAGATGTTCCATTACTAGATGTTTGGATACTAGAACTGTCACCGGTTTCTAAATAAGTGTACGAATAAGTATACACTGCTAGGAAACTTACTATGGTTATAAAATAAATTTTGTCCACATTTGAGCAGAACAAAGATGTTATTCGAACGCCTTCCTTCCTGCCGACGTGGTTCTGTGTTATGTAGTAATAGCTGTTTTGCAGTAATGGGTTACACTCTACGTTGACCTTTGCTCGCATGGTATTGCAAAGTCTGGCCGTTTTTACTCTGCATAAAGAAATAGGTACGAACTTCCTAGCCCTGCTCGTGACTTTCTCTATTTGTTCTGCAAACAACAAATCCCTTTTTTTTCTACAGCATGCTAATCAAGATAAACATTACTAAAATGATCTTATTACTTAGTTCCTTATAAGTAGAAAGGAAATGAGAGAATGAACTAGCGGTTAAAGCGATAGTCAGTTCTTTTAAAATCTGTCATTATGGTTTGGTATTGAAATTCAATTTTCACAATCATGTGCAAGGAGTAAAACAACAGAGATATGAAACGAATGAAGACCTTCCGTTTGAAAAAAGTTTTATGTATTTTAAAACTTACCTATAACAGGATATATTTCTAACATTGGTAACTCTACATATATGACATAAATTGCGTTTTAACGAGATTTATATTTTTGTGCAGACAGTGTATTTTTATTTATATGTTAGGTTTGCCACTTATGCGAAAGTTATCTAGGATGAAGAGACCTTCAGAGGCTATTCCCAGAAAATTCAAAAGATAATATATATTTAATATGTAAATCTATTTAATATGTGTTAATTAAATGAAAACCGTAGATTAATATATCATAAAATAAAAATTTTGGAAAATGTTTACATCTAAAGGGTATTTTGGGGCGAGACATTTTCCTGAATATCTTCGAGACCCATTACTGGAAGATATTAAATTTAAATGCCAAGTTTGGTATTTAACCGAATTTTTGTTGTTGAGTTATCGTGTTCACACATACATACACAGACCTTTTTCTAAAGCGTGTATTTCCGATGAAATCTCGATATCAATGTTTTGACGGAATACGATACTTTCTCTACTTAATATGTACAACATATTATTCTACTTTTTGGTTAGTTATAATTTTTACTAATTTTTCATTTCATTACTATACACTGCATCTAGTCAGGATTATATGGAGTTTCAGAATACAACTTCAGACATATTACGATTTCTCAGATGCACAACCATTTCCTCATTGGTATCATATTTTGATGATGAATGATCAGTTCTAACCTTCCCTCTGTGATCTTGGAAACATTTGGGTTCTACTTTGTCAACCAAGATTCATTTCTCATGTTTTAGAGTCTTTTTCAGCAAGCCCTTTTTTTTTTTTTTTTTTTTAATTTTTCTGCTTGATACATTGGTACCGATGGAACTTTATTCCACCCAAAAAATTCCATTTTTCACTGAGAATATACGTTTTAGGGTCACCTATATTTTCAAGAAAATCCCTTCACCATAAAGTACTATTCTCAAGAAAAATTTTCGAAAATGTTGATACTATCAAAAATGGTACTAAATATTTGAATCATATAAAAAACCGTTTATGACGATACTTATGAGAAATAAAATATATATCTTGAATTTTCTCGGAGGAGCCTCTGAAATCCTCTCCATTCTTATTGACTTTTGCTTCAATGGTAATCAAAAAGTGACCATAAAAAACTGAAGCTTTCATTAAAACACACAATTTATGTCATATACATTTTTTCTAAAATAGTCCTTGTTTATGGATTAGTTTTCCACGTATTTAAACTTTTCTCATAAGGGAAATTGCTAGCTCCCGGCCAAGTAGTAGAACCGAATTTTGAAAATGTTGACTATGGCTGTCTGTAGCTTAATGTATTCTCTTATGCTTGTAAGGGACTAAGTAAGAAGAGAATATTTGGTAATATTTATCTGGATTAGCAAGCAGTAGATAAAGCGATATGTTTTAAATAATAACTTGTTATAGAGAGGTAGAGAAATTCGTATGGTTTGGAGCACATCATATTTTTACTTTTTGTGCACGTACTATCTACATAATGTGTAGAAGAGGTATTGTGTTCCATCCAAAAATTCGATACCCAAATTTCCACTGGAAATATATGTTTTGAGGTCCTCTGAATTCACAAACATTTTTAGAAAAAGGTCCATGTGTGTTATGGACAGCATAGCTCAAAAGCTATCAAAAAAAAGTTTAATGCCAAACTTGGTATTTAAATTTAGTATCTTCCAAGGATAGGACACGAAGATTTTCAATGAAGTCCCTCAACTCCAAACTACCTTTATGTGGAAATGTTTTTGAAAAGTTTGTCGCTATCAAAAATGGCTGTAACGATGTTGATTAAAATACCTTATATGATAGATATTTACATCGCATATAAGGCTCATATCTTGGATTTCCTGGGAATTGGTTCTCCAGACCTATTCATTCTGGATGAATTTGGCTGTACTTTGCATAACTAGTAAACTGTAAAAAAATAGACAAAAGCTCATAGCACAAACAATGTAGAACTCGTTAAAACTCACACTTTACGTCATATGTATTTTTGTTGCGGAGTTGACCATTTCCAAGATATTCCTTGTTATTTGTTTCAAATTTAAACGGGGTTACCTTTCCTTTCATCTCGCTTTTGTTTACTGCTGACTTTGTAAAGGTAACCGAATTTCCATTGTTCACATAGCGACTAGCTTTTAAAAGATTTGACTATCACTTTAGCCATATTTTCCTTCTGCTTACAAGGAATTTAGTAATAAGACCATTTCTGCTAATGCTTATATCGATTAGCATGACGTAGATAAATAATCTCCTATGTAAGAAGAGTTTGTTTGCAGAATGAGTAGAGAAAGTCATGTGAATAAAACTCATAATTTATTTATTTTTTCCTATTCTTATGTTTTCTTTAATATTCTGCTTAATATTCATGTTTATATATGTATCTATACGGATGAATATTTTATAAATTGAAGTTGAATTTATAAAATATTCGTCAGGATAAATTACTGAGGTGTTGTTTATATTTGGCTGAGGAGAAGTGAAAATGGTAACACGATCAAGGTGTGCTTGTAGAAGAATGATCGGAATCGTTATTACATACTGCAAGTATCATACATAATAACTATTTCAGTCTTTTACACTGGCAATACCAATCAACTGATATTAATGCATTTAAAGTGCAAATGAAGCTGTAAGGTAGCAATAGTTTGTCTTTTGTTTACAATAGTCATTATGCCACTCAGTTTCTTGCATTATCAGGAGTTGACAAATTCCCGTATGAGAAAAATTTAAGTGTTTTAAAACTGAAACCAATAACAAAGAGTATCTCAAAAATGATCAACTCCACGAAAAAACACGTGTTACATAAATTATGTAATTTAGCGAGAACTACATTTTTGCGCATTAAGTTTTTGTCTATCTTTTACACCGCTTTACTAGTTAAGTCAAATTCAGAAAAAGGTTAAAGGACAGTAAAGGTTGGTGACATGTATCTATTTTGTAAATATACAGTTACCAGTATTAAAGTTCCAACCTTCATACGTAATAGACAATATAGACAATTTAATATTTTAAATATATCACAAATTATAAAGTCAATATTTGTATTTGCTCTTTCTGGTGTTTCTTGTGAGACCTAAGGAAGTTTAAGTATCAAATGACATTCTTGTTTTAAAAGGTACCCACATACATAGACACCCATATTCACCCCATAAACACAGTGTTTAAAATGTGTCTTTTGACTTTAGGTTATTCGATTACAGGTGTTCGTGTCCAGTACTCCTTAAAAATGGAAAATTGCCACAATATTTCGGTTACAATAATATTATACAGTGTGCACAAAATTGATTACGTTGGTTTTAAACTTATTTTCTCTGCTATATAAATGTAGTCATTTGTATACACTTTGTACATATTTACATACATGTAATGATGAGTTTGAAAGTGTGTCCATCTGCGCGAGGTCATTCTTGACATCGCCGGATGAAATTATCATTCACCGCATATGTACTTCTTGCGCAATGTTCATAATTTCTGCACTATAGTCATACAGTAGGGTTTCAGTTTTAAAAGCTTAGTGTTTGTATGGTCATAGGTTTGAGAAACACCTACTTGTTGTGCAACACAGCTAAGAGACTTCTTAGTTGAGCGTTCCAATTTAGCACCAATTTCGTTAAGCTTTTCCTCCGTTAAAATCTCACAGTGTTTCTATTCAAAACTGGATGAAATGAAATTGCCGCCGAAATTATCTACACTCTTGTCTACATATTCAGTTTTCAAACGATTATTGGAATTAATTACGCTTTTCAGGATCGCGGATTAATAAGAGAATAACATTCTTAAGGAAATCGCACACAAGACGACGCTACATTAACACAAAGAAACGGCTGAGACAGCTCACAGTCAATAAACACGAACTACGCCGCTTCTGCGTAGCAGCATAATACCGAAGGCACTGCCGTCTCAGCCGATATGTACATAAGGCGGTTGTGCCCTTGACATAAAACGAAGGGACGGTATTTATAGATGTAATGCGTACCAACTATTACCCAAATGTTTTGGAATATTTATTTATTCCAAAATATATTTATTCCAAATCCCAGTTGTAAGTAAGCTTCAAAATGTTAATGGTCTACTCCGTTCTAGATTTCTGAGTGTTGTCTGAAAGCACCAAAAAGAAAATCTAATGTGTCTCTTTTTCCTGACTTTTTTACTTATTCTGCAAAACATTATTCTTACAAAAGCTTATTCTTCCATCTACTCCGTTCCTAATTAAGAAACATTAATAGAAATACTCTTACTGCTTATTTGTTGTAAGTATAAAGGAAATAAAGGTACACTGCACTAAGGAGATAACCATATCTTTTAAAAGGTAGCCGCTGATTGATGACATTGACATCCCGTACTCTTTGCATAGTTAAGAGTAAAAATAAAAGAACTTTCCATTTGAGAAAAGTTCACGTAATGGAAACTTTAAACAAATAACAAGGAATATCTCGCAAAAGGTTAACTCCACAAAAAATGTATGCGACATAAACTGTGTCTTTTAACGAGATCTACATTTTTGTGTGGTAGCATTATGTTTATCTCTTACGGTTTACCAGTAATATACACTTCATCCGAATGAAGGAGGCTTCAGAAGCTATTCTCAGAAAATTCAAGATACACTTTTTATTACCTTCTCTCACCTACTAGGTATGTACATTATGAATAAAGAAGTCATTGTGTTCCCTTCAAAAATTCGATATCAAAATTAAGTTTTGAGGTCCCCGGAGTTCAAAAAAGCATTTTCGAAATACCTCAATGTGTGTGTGTGTGTCTGGACAGCATAGTTAAAAAACTAAAATACTGTTAAATACCAAGTTTGTTTTGAGGTCCGCTGAGTCCATAATATTATTTTAGAAATAGGTCAATATGTGTGAGACTGTGGACAACATAGTTCAAAAACTAAAAGACTGTTAAATACTAAATTTGGTATTTAAGTTTTTTACCCTCCAAGGATACGACAGAAAGATTTTACCCCCACCCCAAACTACGCTTTCACGGAAAATTGTTTGAAAATTATGTTTTTCTCAAAAAATGGCTCTAATGATTTTGATTAAAATTCAGATACACGTTTTGTTTTTTATTTAAAATCTTTAAAATATGGACTTTTAATCAAAATCGTTAGAGCTATTTTTGAGAACATCGACTCTTTCGTAAAATCTTTGAAATTAAAAAAATGTAAACTCTAATTTTGGGATATGTTGATTATTTTATTTATTATTTTTATTTATTAATTCTTTAATCTTCGATCCGCATCCTTGGAAGATACTGAACTAAGTTTAACCGATATTTCGTTTTGAGTTATACTGTTTACAGGCACACACAGACACAAGAACCTTTGCTAGGAAAAAAGTTCAGAGGTGTTCAAAAAATCTATTACAGGTGATATATTGTTATCGAATACCTACTAGGTGCTTTGTACTTAATAGAGAAAGTAAAAGTAGAAATTCAAAACAGTTACTAACTAACCTGGTATCACCCTCATCAGCGCAGCATGCATCTCCGGCAAGATGTCCCTAAGAACTCGCTCTTCCCTTGAAAAGGCTGTTGTCTCTATTATCGTCTTATCTCGAATAAGACGCTTAATGATAATAATGATTGCGTCTCTCCTCCCCTCGCATATTGCAGTTGCTCTGTATATATCGCTAGTGTAGTTATCACCCTTATTTGTGGCTATTCGAGATCTGAACTCCTTGACAGATATATTAGGATCCTTAAGCCAGTTCCGAAGGGCAGTTTCCAGCAATCCCTTATCAGGCCAGTCTTCATTTGGTCGGTCTTCATCCTGGATCATATCTAGTCCTCGCATTTTTAGGCTATTAAGATAAGCATTCAGTCATCTATTAATATTTTATAATCTTTAAAATAAATCCTAAAAACGACAATTTAGGTTCTTCAAATTTATGGAACTTAATATTAATAGTTACATATAACACCAATGTTAAAATTATAGAACCTGAAATAAAGATAAGGATATTGAATGTCAACAACCAGTACTTAGATTGCATTCTGTGATTACATGATGGTTCAGCACGCCTTGAGCAAAGGAATATAATACAAAATTAAATACACAAATGACCGCCTCCGTGGTCCAGTGATTAGCGAGTTCGATTCCCGGCTGGGGCGGGCAATGTTTCTTTAACCAGAATTATTCCCTATCCCCCACAGAGTCTGGAAGTATGTATGTGACAGTGAATGTGTGCGTGTTTGAGGAAATAAAATAGTTTAAACCCAACGTAAACCTACAAACGAGTTGTTTCTAATTCGAAGCCCCCAATATAAATGAAAAAAAAAAAAAAAAAAAAAAAAAAAAGAAATACACAAAGTATAGGTACAACATTTAAAGTTCTCTCGATAGATAAAATTAGTAAACAAAACATCTTAAACTTCAAATAAATTAAAATTTAAAACATGTATTACACATTAAAAATTATATCACTCTACTTTTACAGTCTATGAGGGCTGTTTTCTTTTCAATCTCCGGTAGGCTATAAATAAAAGACAAGTTCATAGAAAACAATTATTTTATTACTAAAATTTTTGTACGCTTATGGTTACTTTTCAACATAATCACCGAAAAGATTGAGACATTTATCATACCTGTGTACAAGCTTTGCAATACTCGCTTCAAAAAATGTTGCCACAATGATTTCATATGATCATTGACGTTGTTTTGAAAATCTTCTTTGGTTTGAAAATGCTGACCTCCTAGCCACGTCTTCATTTCGGGAAAAGGTGAAAGTCGGTGGCTGTCAGGTCAGGACTGTAAGGCGGATGATCGAAAATGTCCCATTGAAATTGTTCAAGAAGCCGATAGGTTGTGCCAGCAGTGTGTGGAAGAGCGTTGTCACATCAACACAATTCCTGAAGTCAGCATTCCTCTTCGTTTGTTTTGAATAGCTCTTCACAAACGTCGTAAAGTATGAAGACCTTCAAAACAAGTCAATGCTCATTTGAAATCATTGGCGGCAACATTTTTTGAAGCACGTATTGCAAAGCTTATGCACAGGTACGATAAATGTCTCAATCTTTTCGGTGGTTATGTTGAAAAGCAACCATAAGTGTACAAAACTTTTTGTAAGAAAATAATTGTTTTCTATGAACTTGGCTTTTATTTGTAGCCTATCGGAGGTCGAAGAAAGGCCTTCCTATATCACTATACTGTCCTTAATTTCCTATATCCAAAGCTGACCAAATTTAATATTAAGATCTACATTCTTAAAATATTAAATATATACATAAACATTTATTAATGTAATGTCTAAAGATTTAGTTATTACTATCAAAACTACATATACAAGGTATAAATTTCAAACTCAAGTGCTAAAATAATGCATTAAACATTCATTTTAGTACATTTAATTTAACAGTTACTAAACAAAAAACTTCACTTGACTTTTAGTCTGCGTGTTTATATTCTTTCTTATATGAAGTAAATGTCAAAATTTGGTGCTAAAATATACGTTTTCAGATTAAAATGGGAGTACAGTGGCATATTGCTTTATGTAAAGGGCATCAAAGTTTGATATTAAGATATACGTTCTAAAATGTTAGATATGTACATTCTATATACATGAGTTTGCGGTTCTAGAATACATGTAATTTTATTACATTTCTACAACACTCAAACGCAGTGAAATTAAGATAAAATCACTTCACTTGGCTTTTACAGTCTTCATTATTTCGTTAAGAATTACAAGAAACGAATCAGGCTTATTGTGATTTAAGTATTCTCCTACAGAATAAAACACTATTTATTACAAAGACACTATTTAAGAGAAGCTTTAAAAATATTGTAATTTCTGTGGAGAGTATTAAATATTTTGATTGTTTCATAGTATACACCCTTCTAGAAGCAAGAGAGTTTTGAATTATTTGTTGATATTTCTTTTTGTCTGAATTAAAATGATGTATTTCATGCATTGAAATGATGCGTGTATTGGTCTCAAAAGAAACGTACCCCTGTGAATTGTACATTAATACATATTTTTCCATAAGTGAGATTCCAAATAAAACAGTCGTACGAGGAGACGAGTGAAAATGAATAAAAAAAAATCTGATGTAATTCATTCGCATGACTTTCTCTACATCTCTGCAACAAATTGTAGTTAAAAAGCTTATGCTTCTATTTACTTCATGCTAATTGAGAAACATTAGCAGAAATAATCTTATTATTTGCTTCCTTGTAAGTAGAAGCGAAATGAGAATGTACTATAGGTTAAAATGATAGCCAAAAGCTGGTTGATATGTAACTGAAGTTCCGTTGTTTGTATGGGCAGTAGTTAACAAATTCCTGTATGAGAAAAGTATGTTTTTCAAAGCAGAAACGAAAAACTAAGAATATCTTCAAAATGATCAACTCCACGAAAAAAATGTATATGACATAAATTGTGCGTTTTAACGTGTTCTACATTTCTCATATCATAAGTTTTTTTCCATCTCTTACGGTTTAGCAGTAAAATTCATCCAGAATAAAGCAGTCTGCAGGGGATATTCCCAAGTAATTCAAGATATACATTTTATTTGCCAGGTAAATATCTTTAATATACGATATTTTAATCAAAATCGTTAGAGCCATTTTTAAGAAATTCAAATTTTCGAATTTTTTTCCATGTAAAGGGTAGTTTAAGGTGAGGGGTTTTTTCTCAAAATCTTCGTGTCGCATCCCTGGAAGATACTAAACTTAAATACCAAGTTTGGTATTTTACCGTCTTTTCGTTTTTGAGTTATCGTGTTCACGGACACACACACACGGATCTTTTTCTGAAAATGCTTTTTTTGGATACAGGGGACCCTAAAACATATATTTCCGGTGAAATCTCGGTATCGATAGGTGCAATACCTTCTCTATCCTTATGTACATTGTACATACGGGGCTAGAGAAAATAAAAATACATCATCTTAGTGTCCATGCTCGTATGTAAAAGAAGTTTTGTAAACAAAAATTTTGGAACACCGGCGCTTATATTGCCCTGAAAGTTACTAGTATGGTTAAAACAAACGTGAAGTTATTATTATTATTACTATTATTATTTATTATTATTATTATTATTATTATTATTATACAAAGATAACTTTAATATTTTGTTATTGTTTCTTTGTTTGCCGGTGATTTAAGAACATTTTGTCATTTAAATTCGTCTCTTACCTCTACTGTAGTGAAGATATTTGTACTAACTGCCTCAAGGTTCATTGTAACTCTCTCAGAAAGAAACAGCTCTTATCTTAATATTCTATCGCATAGTAACTCAACTTGACTCTTGTGTGCATTAGGGTTACCTGATATCTCACTTTTTATGTACCACATGTGACGTACTCTCTGATAAGCCACACTATAGTTTTAGTAATCTTCAAGTAGATGTACCTACAGATTTTTTAACATAATAACCCTCTCCAAGGTGCAACTTTAAAGTTTGGGATTAAGTGGTTTGCGGTTGGAAACCAACTCGCAGTTGCCAAGTGTTCGACTTCCTGGTCCCTTAATTGAGTCGCGAATTTCGACTTGCAAGCAGAGTCTTCAGTTTCCAGGAAACAAAATTTTACTACGTTGTCTCTTACCGCTATTACAGGCTCGTCTTTTGTTTGCTAATGGTCATTGCCCAGTGACAGAGGGGAGTGGTCCCGTTTGAAGGCCATAATGTTTTGGAAAAAAGTATATGTGCAGCTGGGTGTAAAAAACAAGAAATATCGATGCTTTCGTTTCTTTTTGTATTGCTTTTCTTTTGGTTTTACTTTCTTTCCTCCTTTTTTTTTTTTTTTTTTTTTTGAATAAAGGGAGGGACGAAAGGGGTAGGAAACGAAAGCATTTTTTACCTGAGTGTTTGGAAGGCGCTTCTCGGACACTCGCTAGATGCCTTCATCGCAAGAACGCCAATTAGAGGAAGCAAGGGGACCAGATCATTCACTTCCCTAGGTGAAAAATAAGTATTTATTATTACTCTACAATCAGAAAAAAATACCACAGTTGAAATACGAATGTTTCAGATTTAAGGAATAAAATGTTATTTTCTTTTATGTTAAATATGCCGTTAACATTCATATAAGAACTCCGAAAATTCTTCAATCTTGGTCCCTCCAACCAGGAACTGAAATGACGCTCTTAATAGTCTCCAATTGCTGAGGTGTTAAAAGTCTGGCAGTCAAACCTTAACCGAAGAACAGAGGTCAGTTTCCGAATCAGGAGAGGAGAAACGGTGCTTGGGGGAAGGTAAGACGAATAATATGTGGAGAGTTTGGGTTCATCGCCTGTAAAAGCTGCCCTCTTTATTATATCGTAATTTAAAGGAAGAAAGAACAACAACCCTTATTGAGCAAAATTATAGCGCTGCGAGGGCTACGGAGTTCTATATGCATCTCCAACAACAACGGCAAACTGGTGGAAGAATAGAAAGAATAGTCAAGTTTGGTATTACAAAAAAAAAATGTAAATAAGAAATTGATTCATAATAAATACACAAAGTAAGACGAAAAAAATTACTGAAAACGTCAAACATCAAACATAGCACTTTCGTCTGACTGAATATAGATTTGTGCAACCTTCTTTATATTAATTTTCTTGCAGAACTCCGATAAAAATATGCTTAAGAAACTGTTAATTCCGAATTAATTATGAGAAGTAGAATAAGAATAATTTTGTTGGAGCTGCAGTAATAGTACATCTACTTTTTCCTTGTTTCTTTTCTTCGTTGTTTTTGTCTCATTATTAGCACTCCATGAAATTGGAGATAACTACATGTTTTACGGTGAAACACAAACCGTTCTCAACTTAACGTACCATAAAGTTTATTCTGATCCTACTTTCCAAGATGCAGAATGACAATAAATAAAACTGGATTAATAATGTTTTCTCAACGAATTTAAAACTGTCTTGGGTCCTAGGCTCTGGTGAACATAAGCTATCGCGAACACCGACATGAATGTGGGAGGAGAGACGTTACCAATTCCTTAACAACTTACCTCTCATTACATCGGCATGATTTTTCTCCCAATTGCACATGCTGTAAGAGACATAGAAACACCAAAGACAAACTAGAATTTTTTTTTGCCTATAGAACTATTCCAATTTTTGTACGGGACAAGTTTTACTTTCTCTACACGTACTATGTACATAGTGTATAAAGAAGGTATTGCATTCCACGCAAAAATTCGATATCGCGATTTCACCGGAAATACATGTTTTGGGTCCCCCTGATTCCAAAAAAAAGCATTTTTGGAAAAAGGTCCGTGTGTGTGTGCGTGTACGTGTGTCTGTGGTGTGTGTGTATGTGCGTGTGTCTGTGTGACTGCGGACAGCATAGCCCTAAAACGAAAAGACCGTTAAATATCAAACATGGTATTTAAGTTTGGTATCTTCCAAGAATGCTACACGAAGATTTTCAAGAAATTCCCCCCACCCCAAACTACCCTTTACTTGGAACTTTTTTCGAAAATTTTGATTTTCTAAAAAATGGCAAACGATTTTGATTAAAATATCATGTATTAAGGATATTTGTCTGACGAATAACATGTATATCTTGAATTTTCTGGGTATAGCCTCTGAAGACTACTTTATTCTGGATGAATTTTACGGAATTTTGCATAACTGCTAAACCGTAAGAGATTGACAAAATCTTACCCCACAAAAAATGTAGAGCACTTTAAAACACACCATTTATGGAATTGATCGTTATTGAGATATTCCTTGTTTTTTGTTTCAGCTTTGAAACATGTATACTTTTCTCATTCAGGAATTTGCCAACTCCTGTCCATACAAAAAGGAACATCAGTCACATAGCAACCAGTTTTTTACTATCACCTTAACCTATGGCACTCCCTTATTTCCCTGCTACTTACAAGGAGGCATGTAGTAAGACTATTTCGCTAATTTTGCTCCATTAGCATGAAGTAAATTGAAACATAAGCTTTTTAACAATACTTTGTTGCAGGGATGTAGAGAAAGTCGTGTGAATGGAACATATCAGAATTTATTTTACTCTAAAGTTGATTACATAAAACCCGAGCGAGACGGCTTCTGAAACAAAACGCTTGCATTTGGGAGGTCCCGGGGTCGATTTTTGTTCGACCGATCGCTCTGACCTTGGTTTTTAATCTTCGCTATCACGTATTTATCCCAAAAATTCGATTAAAAAAAACTCTCTGCAAATACATTTTATAGGACCCTGATTCCCGAAATAGCTTTTAGGAGGCCAGTGTATCTGTGCGCGCGCGTTTGTGTGTACACGCGCGTGGTTTGTACACAGTATAACTAGAAAATGAAAAGTTGGTTAAATACCGAACTCGGATTGACACCAAGATTTTCAAGAAAATGCTCTCCTCACACAGTATTTTATATAGTATTTCCCCAAATTTTCGTTTTTCTCAAACAACTCACTACTGATTTGGATTAAAATGTTAGTTATATATTAAATATGTACGTATATGAAAACAAAATTTGTTTTCTGAGTTTTCTTGGAATGGCCTCCTAAAGCTCCCCTCATTTTGAATGACTTTGACGTAGATCAGTAAATTGTAAGAGATAAATGAAGTGTCACTTCTCAAAAAAGGTAAATCTCAAATATAAATTATATCAAATACCTTTTTGTGCGTGTGGAGTTAACCTTTACCGTTTTATTGTGTTTTGTTTAAATATTCTGGTCATGCGAATAGAATTTCAGAGCCACCACTTTGCGACGAGCTCTTAAAACGTTTGGCTATCAAATTAGCCTAGTGTCTTCTCTTATTTCCCTTGAAACTATACATAAGAAAACATGTAATAAACTCATTTTTGCTAATATTTATCTTGATTACCATGAAATGAATAGAAGTATTTCCTAAAAGTGTTATAAGAAGATGTCCTGCAATTATATTAGCGACTAACCGAATTGCTAGTGTACGAATACTAGCTTTAGTATGAATAGTTTGTTAAAGAATGGGTAGAGTGTCATGTGATTGTAGTATCGAGTACTGGTGGGAGGAAATCCGCAATGCCGCGAATATTCGTGTCCAGTTTCTTGTTATTTCATTTCCTTGACATGCTTTAAGATCCGAGATCAGGCGAATGAATGGATTTACCGAGTGAGGCGGTGGTAATTGTCATGGCGTCCGGTTTGTAATAGAGCCCCACTGACGCTTCTCCTTGGGGAGGTAAGCGTGTGTGAGTGGTAACACAATGAGAAGTTAGGATGCCACTTGCGTCAAAACATATCTCCCTGGGTTTGGGCACCCTGTTTCTCTCGCTGCTTACTGTAGGTTCAGTGGGTACATAGAGTATCAAAAGAAAATCTCATTGCAGCTCTCGTCTACATCACATAATTATCTAGCGTACACATGGCCTTGCGAAGCCATGATTAGTTACTTTATGCCACTGTGCAAGGGTGCACTACCTCTGCTAAATATATACACTATTAATCACAAACGCCGTTACAACAGTATTTGAGAAAATGAAACTTTTCGAAAATGGTGTATATAATAGATGGTTGTTGTGGAGATTTTCTTGAATATGTAGGTGTCGCATCCTTGGGAGAGAAAGTTTGCTTAGAATGAATGGCCGGCAGTGCGTGGGGAGGGGGAGGTCGCAGTGAAACTCTGTGTGCACGTAACTTTTTCCTGTTAAAGTGCAGCGAAACAGCAACCGTGCTGAAACCTAGTAATGCCACTAAAAATCTACGATCGTTATTCTCTGCACTAAAATGAACTCTTGTACATTATCTTTAGTGCGGTCTTGCGTGCAGATACTTGTGGCTTCAGTGCGGAAAAGTGAATTAACTATCAGCTGCCTGACATACTACCAGGCAGTTGATTGTTTACGGAAGATAGATCTAAATTTAGCCGTTATGGCTTAAAAAGTTTTAATCTTTTCCGAAGAAAAGGTGAGAAAATCATGACATGCGTGTTTTTATTTTCGATGTATTTTCACTATAAAAATCACCTCAATCTGCGACATCAACGTGACAACTGCCCCTTGTAGGATAATATATAAAGGAGCAGAATCGAGTGAGATGACCCTGCGGTAGCATATGAAGCTCGCATTTGGAAGGTGCCTGATTTGAAACCCGATTTTCGAGTCCTCCAAGATCGATGGGCGAATGCTGGAGTGGCTCCTCTTCTATCATGAATTTTCTGTCCTCATTTCCTTTCATTTTTTTTTTTTTTTTTTTTTTCGTGTTTTGGCAAACAGCTCTTAAAGTGTAGCTAATGCCTGCTCAATAATGACAACCTATTTTTCTTCTCTAATTTCTTCTTTCTCCTATATCGTTTAATTCCCATGCTATGCAAGTCCCTCTCCACACAACACAGGCAACTTAATCTTGGTGTTTCCATATCTCTCTCCTTTCAGATTTGCTTTCAAAGACCTGTTGGGGCCGCGCCGTGGCCGAGAGGTTACACCACTCGCCTCTCACTAAGGCAGCCTGGGTTCGATCACAAGAAACTGCATGTGGGATTTATGTTTGATAAAGCGGCGCAGAGGCGGGTTTTATCCGGTTTCTCCGATTACCCCCGCCATCACATTCCACCGGTGCTCCATCTTCGTTCCATGCATCATCAGTGTCATCGCCTGCGGTGTCATAGTAGTAAAAACAGACATTAAACAAAATAAAAATATCTGTTAATATATTTACCACCATCCATCCTAATTACTAGCCCAAGCCATTCAACTTTTTAGCCTTAACGAGTCTTAATAAACCTTTTTTGGTCCATAAATTTTCCTCTATATTTTCCTTAGCCATCTTTCCAACTGTGATTTCATACCCCTGTAGTCACCCAGATTTCATATCCATACATCACAACAGATTTAATTATTGTTGTAAATCTGTGGTTTAGTTTGCTTCGACAGGTATCGTGTTTTCATTGTTTTAGGCAAAGCAAAGAAGCATTTATTTTCTGCAGCAATGCTTTCTTCGATGTCTCTACTACAATCATAATCAAAAGTGACCAACGAATCTAAATATTCAAATGTATCATCTTCTCTATATATTTCATCATTTATCACGATTTGATTTTCTTCATTCCTTAATTTTACTCTAGATCTGATCTTTTGTTATTCGATGTTGCATATATTGCAGTGTTGCAGGATAAGCCGACGATTGTTACGTAAAGGATTTCTGCTTTCGCACTTGGATATCAGAGTGGTGTTTCCAACCTAGCGGCCGGTTTCGATATGGATTGATAATTGTGGTCTCGCCCCGGCATTAGGATTTGTGTCATTCAGGAAACCCTCTTTGCAAGCGCCCATCGTCGTCTGGAGCCGCAGTTTAGGTCTCTCCTTCTTCCGTTCCTTCCACCAATCACGTAAGACACAGTGTCCTGAAAAGGTCAATACCTCAACTTTTGTGCCCATTTTGCTGACTCTTTAACTGAACCAGCTTCTCTTCGGCGCTAGAGGTCGTCTTATAGATTTCTAACACACAGTAGAACATTCTTTAATGAAGAACTATTTGAAGCCTACCGAAAGGAAATTACCAGACTTTGGGAAGGCGTATATAAAGAGTTTGATGCTTAGGGAGATATTCCGCGGGTCATTTGTTCTAAAGGACCGGCCTAAAGAACCTACAAAGAACTAGCCTAAAGCAAATATTCCTCCTATAGTATCCTAATTCCTTGGATATTTCCTATATTATTCCTACGGTAGCAAACGAAGTAATTATCTAGTCAAGCTTGTGAGGGAGAAAAACTATTCATTATTTCACTTCTCTGCATTGTTACACAGTATTTTATGACATGTTTGCAAAAGTTACGCACATCAATTTATTTTTTACAGGAAATCATTGTGTGGCGAAATAGGAAGAGTCATGTTGTATATGGTTTTCCAGCTGTGGAAAAGCTTTTCCACTGAAATACTCTAGGCAGACATTACTTTAGTAACTCTTGCAAATCGTCTTCAAATTAATGCGAGCTGCCATTGAAATTATACGGCTTTACGGTTTGTCCTATTAGAAAGTTCTGGAAGGTTTAGAATTGCGCTTGTTCCCCCAAGTGCTTCACTGTTGTTTCTCAAACTACTAATTAGCGCGGTAACGCTTCTACTGTTACTATCGCACACTTTTTAGTATAATCCTAGACTTAAATATACACACAGCAAACTATACTCTGTTGATATACCTAGCACTGTTCTAAGAAGTAAAGCAGATAATATGTGAATCTCAAATATGTTACATTAGCCTGATTTTCTATAGCCACTGATATTTGTGTTTTTTATGGAGACTATTCTTGCGAAACCTCATTTTTCTATTTACTTCATTCCAGTTAAGATAAAACTATAGTTGACCGGCCCCATAGCTCCCTCGTTAAAGCACCAGTCTGCTGTGAGAAGGGTCCTGGGTTCGTTTACCAGCCAGGCATGATATTTTTTCTCTAGCTAATGTTATTCCCTATCCTCCCCCAAATTATCGAAGTATGCGTGAGAGTGCGAATGCATTTGTATGCGATCTATTGTATAAAACACCCAAAAAGTTAATGCAATGGTAACTGTACGCGAGTCTACGACTGTCTATAGGCCATGTTCGATTGTTAAATACCATGATCTATTTTATTTCTGAATATTTATTCTAGCCTCAACTCCATAGAGATCTGAGAATCATGACGGTACAAATATACGATTCTGTGCGCATTTTAGAGACAGTGATGGGACAGCACAAATGCAGGAACTTGTATAGTTCTGCACGTCTCTGATAAAATAATAACTGCAATGTAACTAATGAGCTTTAAAGCAAACATGCTCATATTTCGCCACTTCCCACCAGAGCTTCCTGCAAAGTTTTGGACTTAAATATCGTCAATAATGTAAAATGAATGATATTTCCGATGATAATGCTCCAGTTTAGAAACGGTAGTCAAATCCCTCAAAGTCAAACATATGTTCTATACTAGACAACTCTGGTTATGTATTTGCGATACACCAAATTTCAGATAGGCGTTTATTATCTGTTAGTCTCGTGATCATTGTTTAACTATATGAACTGATCGGTAAAAAGATTCTTAAAGGGTCGTCCTACGTGGTCTGGGGTAACATGCTAGCCTCTGGTTCCTGAGGTCGGGGTTCAAACACGGCGGAGGGCGATGTATTTTTTCCGGCGTAAAAAGCCTTAGCATGACTTCCTTCATAGTGGAAGTAAAGCCGTGGGTCCCGTGTCGCAGATTTACGGCACGTAAAAGAACCTCAAGTCTCATAGAAAGGTCCCTGAGCAAAATTAAGCGGTATTTCACGCCTAATACCATGTGGCCCAACAACGCCGTGCGCATTATAAAAATTGCAGAGCGCCGGTCAGTGGCGTTGTAAGCGAGAGCGACCTTCGTTCTTCTACTCTTGCATATTAGCGTAAACGGTGAAGGAATAACGGGCGATTCCCAGGCTTATAAAAGCTTAAAATCCGTGATGCTATACAAGAACGGTGTAATGACCAAGAGAAAGTTAACATACTTTTCACTTCAATTACAGAGTCTTTATTTTTTAGAAAATAAAGCCACCTTTTAGAATAGAGTAAAAACTATTTCCTCTATCAATATCCATCAATAGCTTGTTTTGTAATTGTATAATACGCTTTCTTGTTTAACATCATAGACTAGACCACTGTAGGCTTAATCGAAACACCAAGACGCCGAAACAAAAAACATGCATGAGAGCACATAGTGTTTCACTGTATTATTATTATTATTATTATTATTATTATTATTATTATTATTATTATTATTATTATTATTATTATTATTATTATTATTATCATTATGATGATGATCATCATCGGCCGCTCCGTGACCTACTGGTTAGACCATTCGCCTCTCACCTAGACGGCCTCGGTTTGATCCCAAGCGACCGCATGTGAGCTTTGTGGTGGACAAAGCGGCGCAGGGGCGGATTTTCTCCGGTTTCCCCCGCCATCACATTCCACCGGTGCTTCATCTTCATTCCATGTATAACCAGTGTCATCGCCTGCGGTGCCTTGGTAGTAAAGCGGGTGTTAAACACTATAAAAAAAGCATCACCATCATCATCGTCATTGCATGTAATTATGAAAGACGCTAGACGCTTTGAATAATAAGAAGCAACCAATGCTTAAGCATTATAAGAAGTATTTGTCAAGGTAAAAGCTTCAATCCCAATGTCAAAACATCAGGAGAAGTCGTGGAATATCGGCACATATTAACTACATGCCCTACAAATGGCGAATTAATAACTAAGAACTTTGAATATGAAGTTAAATAGGTTGTTATATCGTAATACTTCAGACAGAATATTCCCATTGAAAATCTTCAAGGTTATTTATATTAAAAACTATCTGTCATCAGTAGATCCTCAACATCGACCTTTTTTGGATCTACGACATTAGAAGCATGGATATGTTCCAAATTGTAATGCGGAAGGCGATGTGCGCAATGAAGACATTAATGTACAGTCATTAAACGATAAAAATAGAAATTATTTTTAAAAAAATGTGTAGCCATATTAATAAATGAAAATACTCCTAATTTACATTTACAATAATGTGACGTTACGTCTGTGTGCTGCCACTCTCATGTAAGTTGGCGCAGTTGGAGACTTAGTAAGTGTGGCGCGCTGGTAATCGGAGGTTTCGGAAAGCGACGTCTTCGGTTTCCACAAGCTTCCAGAAAGTTCTATGACGTCATTTTCCATCTACGAAAGGAGGGAGTATTGCAAGCCGGTGTGTGTGGTGAGTTGCAAATTGTAATGAGCCGTGAATGACTGGAGTATTAGCGCGCAGTGGTGTGCAGCCGTCAACTGTCTACGCATCAAAGTGTAGAGTGCATTGTTTGCAGCAATGAATTAAAGTCATTATTTTTAATCAACTTTTAAGTCAATAAAGACATTTGTTACATTTTAATAAAAATATTCATCAAACACAGAACAACAAATCACTGCAATAAAATGAAATGGAAAACAGCTCAGAACCATTTTCAAAAATTAATTTAGTGTAAACCATTTTATACATCTTAATAATATTTTCCTGGTTAAAATAACAATATTGTCTGAATACGAAAATATTTATATTTGCAGAATTACAATTACAATATTAATAATTGCAATTATCGACCAACAGTGAATTTTTTTTTTCCTACAAACTGCCGCCTCTATGATGAACATCGATCCATATGTAAAGTGTTAAATGAACTACCGACAGCCCTGAAACTACATTTCTCCAACAATATTCTGAAACTTTTGCGAGCAAATGAAATATATAATAGCATTTAATTAAAAACTCTTGCTCTGATGCATATATTACACAAATGTTCTACTAAATAGCAGTAATTATCATTGTATTTAAATGTTATTAATACACACCAATACATGAAAAGAAGTGTTCTTTTTCTTGTATTGTCCTATTACTGCTTATTACATGCTTTTATACATAAGTTCAAATCAAATTTATTCGCCGTAAGATTTCATTGGCTTCGTAAAATATAAACAACTGAAAATTACAAAATACTGCTTGAAATTACATTATTTGATAGATTTAACACAATTAGGAGATACATTAATAAGGTAAAGCTAATATTTACAAGAAGTTACAATTGAAATACAAGATGCATTATTGGCAAAATATATATTATGTACACCATTATACATTCTAAATGAACTACAAACAATGACCAAATTAATATAAAACATATTTCTTGAAGTGAGTAGTCTCTTCTGCATAGCTGATAGTGTTTATTTATTCACTGTGGCAATTCTCGGACATATAACAGACCCCATAAAAGTAATCTATTAGTATAAGTAGTTATTAAATGGTACAGATTAAGCAATTCACATAATTTCAAATCTTACGTATCCTGTGGCTCTTAAATTCATCTATTGAATAGAACTGATTATTAAGTAGGAATTTATGGACTTTAGTTTTGAGTTGTGCTCTGCAACTTTTGTTTTTCAAATATATAGGAAGATAATTGTATAGTTTAATTCCAGTATGTTTAAATGCTTTCTTAAAGAGACTGGTTGTATGAAAGCTCACAGTTGTGTGGGCTTGTTTACAGTTAGGTCTGTTAATGATCTTTCGTCATCCTAATGATAAACCGAGATAAGATATTTCAGTTAAAGCGATTTTAAATCAATAAAATAAGAAATAATTAGAAAAACATCGATTATCTCAAAGCTCTTGTTATTGGGACTTGTGCTGTTTTGTATATCCAGACTTCAATTCTGAAATGGCATTGTACGGAAAGCATCTCCGTTTCAGACATACGATGTTTGCATGCTCGTAAAACGCTTTTAAAAGCCAGCCAGTAATTTAATCAAAATAACCGCCGCGTTGATGCAGAGAAGTGTGGTAGTGGCCTCTGGCACCAGCGGAAGTCATTACCTACTGCTGGTCTCGGCAGCTCGGTGACTGCAAAAACGGGCGAGTCGATTATCGCTTGGATTTCAACGGAGTCTCGATGTAACTAAATCTCGAATTACCTCGTGGCTTTAAATTCTTGCAACAACAGTTATGAGATATAAGCCAAATAGTTCCAATAACTCAAAAATTACATTGGCAACAATCTGAAAAAGATCTGTAGGTTAATTTAGGCAGAACCTTAATTGGGGCTTATAGTCTAAGATGTAATGAGATAGTATTTAAGATTTTTGTTGTTTATGGGCTTACCTTCAGAACAATATTTTTCTGTCGTTTTTAATTATTTAATGTTTTTTACTTTTGTATTATGAGAAATAATCGAAGCTTTAGTTGTATGCTTTCCAGTCAAAATCTCGCTAACAGAACACCCACATAGCGTTGAAGTTTCTGAACAAAAGAAAAAGAAATAAATAAAAAGTAAAGAAAAAAAAATAAATAAATAAAAACCTGCAGTGTTTCACTCTAGTTACGCAAAAAAAGTTACATACAAAATATTATTCTTTTCATGCTAATCCAGATAAACTTTAGCAGAATTAGTCTTATTAGTTGCTTCCTTGTAAGTAGAAGGGAAATATACTAGACTAAAACGATATCAAATCTTTTAAAAACCGGTCGTTATATGCAAGAATTAAAATTCGGTTCTTTTGGCTTGCTAGGAGTAACAGGGATGGAGAGAAAGAGAGAGAGACGAAAAAAAATGAGTTCTCGTTTGAAGTAGCTTAAAACTAAAACCAATAACAGGAATATCTGGGAAGCGGGTAACTCCACAAAAAATGTATATGAATAAAATGGGTGTTTTAACGAAGTCTACAATTTTGTGTAGTCAATTTTTGTCTATCTCTTATGGTTTACCAGTTATGCAAAGTTCTGCAAAATTCACCCGGAATAAAGAAATTTTCAGGTTTTTTCGTTTTTGAGCTATATTGCCCACTGATACACATACACACAGACACACAGTGAGCTATTTCTAAGAGTGCTTTTTTTAGACTTCAAAACATATTTCTAGTGAAATTTCGACATGGGTGGAATTCAATAACCTCTCTAGTGACTATGCAAATTGTACATACGTGCTAGAGAAAGTGAAAAATGTAGTTTAGGTACCCTGCGACTGACATAATCATAGATAGCGGTGGCAATATTTTCCATTCCTGTACTCTGGGAGTATGTGTACGGGTCCCTCGATGCAATACAACCCCGAGTGTATATATGCCTGTGCGTGCGAGATACAGAGGGTGAGAATAGAGGGGGAGATAGACAGGCGGAACGGCATATCTCCAAAATTTAGTGTTTAGCCAGTTTTTTCAAACTTGCAGTGTGAAGATTTTCAAGAAAATTATATGGAAAAAAAGTCATGCTTTCTTATCTCTCAAAATTGGCTGTAAAGATTTTACAAATTTACCATAATTTTAAGATTTTTATGACCAATTAAAATGAATTTCTTGAAACTTCAAGGATTATCTTGTTAACAACTCTTTGTGCCGAATGAATTTTGTGTACTTTTTATATATCTAACTTTAAATCCTAAGAGATTGATAAAATTTTAAAACACACAATTTATTTCAAATAATGACGTAAGTATGCATTTTCAAAGAATTTATACTCCCTTATTTCCTCCTCGCGGACACAAAAATAGTCAAATTTCAACGCCATCATATAGTTACCCGCTCTTGAACAATTTTAATCGCTTGAGCCTCCTGAATGACTCATTTTACTTTCTCTACAAATAATATGTACATAGTGTATAGAGAAGGTATTGCATTCCACCCAAAAATTCGATAATGAAATTTCATCGGAAATACATGTTTTGGATCCCCTGAATCCAAAAAAAAGCATTTTTCGAAAAAAGTCGGTGTGTGTGTGTGTGCGTGTGTGTTTCTGTGGACAGCATATCTCAAAAATGAAAAGTCCGTTAAATACCAATCTTGGTATTTAAGTTCAGTATCTTCCAAGGATGCGACACGAAGACTTTCAAGAAAATGCCCCCAACTCCAAACACCCTTTACATGGAAAAATTTTGAAAATTTTTATTTTCTCAAAAATGGGTCTAACGATTTTGATTAAGATGTCGTATATTAAAGATATTTACCCGACAAATAAAATGTATATCCTGAATTTTCTGGGAATAACCTCTGAAGACTACTTTGTTCTGGATGAATTTTACGGAATTTTGCATAACTGCTAAACCATAAGAGATGGACAAACGCTTACCACACAAAAACGTAGTGCACATTAAAACACACCATTTATGTTATATATACATTTTTTTCGTGGAGTTGATCGTTTTTTAGATATTCCTTGTTTTTGGTTTCAGCTTTGAAAAATTTATACTTTTCTCATACAGGAATTTGTAAACTTCTGTCCATACAAAGGAATTTCAGACCATAGCAACCAGGTTTTGACTTATTCTTTTGCCTGTGATACTCCCTCATTTCCCTTCTACTTGCACGGAAGCACGTAATGAGACTATATCTTGTATTTTTTCTCGATGAGCATGAAGTAAAAAGAAGCATAAGCTTTTTTACAACAATTTGTTGCAGACATCTAGAAAAACACATGTGAATGGAACACATCAGATTTTTATTTATAATTAAATTGTGATAAAACAAATGTTTACAAATATTCATCTTAATAAGAAGTATACAAAGAATAAGCTTTTCTCACAATGGTTTATAAAAGAGTGCGCTGAGAATATAATATGAATGTAGCAGATTTCTTCTACCATTTTGACTTTCTCTAGCCTGTATATACAATGCTCATAGTGGATATAGAAGGCATTCGACATCGATATTTCACTGAAAACACTTGTTTTGTGACTCCTTGAATCCCCCCCCCAAAAATCTGATGTGTTCCATTCACATGACTTTCTCTACATCTCTGCAACAAATTATTATTAAAAAGCTAATGCTTCTATTTACTTCATGCTAATCGAGATAATATTAGCAGAAATAGTCTTATTACTTGCTTCCTTGTAAGTAGAAGTGAAATAAGGGAGTACCATAGGTTACAGTGGAAGTCAAAAGCTGTTTGCTATGTGATTGAAGTTCCTTTGTTTGTATGGACAGGAGTTGACAAGTTTCTGTATGAGTATAAGTTTTTCCAAGCTGAAACCAAAAACTAGGAATATCTAAAAAAAGAAAAAAAAAAATCAACTCCACGAAAAAAATGTATGTAACATAAATTGTGTGTTTTATCGTGATCTACATTTCTTGTGTAGTAAGTTTTTGTCTATCTTCGCGTCGCATCCCTGGAACATACTAAACTTAAATACCAAGTTTGGTATTTTACCGACTTTTCGTTTTTGAGTTATGCTGTCCACAGACACACACAGACACACGCACACATAGACCTTTTTCTAAAAATACTTTTTTTGATACAGGAAACCCTAAAACATATATTTCCGGTGAAATCTTGGTATCGAATTTTTGGGTGGAATACACAGAGAAAGTAAATATTGAATGCGTTTTCTTTTCCTACTGTACGCATTTTTCTGAGCAATAGCGGAGATGTAGCGAAGATAGAGGAATGGTTTGCGACCAAGCCTTTAGCTCCAGAGAACGCCCCTAAAATGGTCCACGGGATGCACATCTATCTTTCATTATCGCGTCTCGCGCTCGACTACATTTCGCCATTCAGGGTGCTTCCTCTGCCCTCGATTATTCATGTTGGCAGCGCTGCCGGCGGCACAGAAAATATGTAACGCGATTACTGTCTTCTATTGGGGCGATAAGTAAGGACCAGCATGGGAATAAGGTAAACGATGCGTTCGCGGAAATTACACACTACGAGTTTATCAACGTAATTCATTTGTTATTTTTTTCGGTATCAGCGCGGACGTGCCACAGAGACTGTGATACCCACGATTTTTGCTTTCTCTAGCACGTATGAATATAGTAGGTAGAGAAAGTAGATACTGTATCCCACCCAAAAATTTCGTACTGAGATTTCACCAGGAATTCATATTTTGAGGACCCCTTAATAAATTCTAGACGTTCTCGGGCTTCAAGTAAGGTGTAGAGATGAAGAGTCATGGACGTTTTATGGAGCGTGCGTCGATGTCTCTTCATCTCTACACCTGGCTTGAAGCCCGAGAACGTCTACAATATGTTCGTCGCCAGGAAAGCTTCAGAACCCTGAATAAATGTATGCGTGTGTTTTGGTAGTGTTTAATGCTCGTCTTTGCTACTTGTAGCATCGCAGGCGATGACACTGATGATACATAGAATGAAGATGGAGCACAGGTGGAATGAGTTGGCGGGGGAAACCGGAGAAAGCCCGTCCCTACGCCGCTTTGTCCACCACAAATCTTACATGCGCTCGCTTGGGATAGAGCCCGACAGTCTAGGGGTGAGGCGAGTGGTCTAACCGCTCGGCCATGGCGCGGCCCTGTGTGTTTGGAAGCATAACTCTAAAACAAAAACTCGGTTAAATACCAAACTTGGAATGTGACGGAGATTTTCAGAAATATCCCTCCATCCCAAACAACCCTCAACATGAATTTTTTCTGAAACTTTAATGTTCTAAAAAAAAAAGTTCTAACGGTTTTGAATAAAATGCCGTGTAATAAAGATATTTACATGTTAAATAAGATAAATATATATGCTGAAGTTCTTGGGAATATTTCGTTAAGTCCGCTCCTTACTATAAATTCTTACTATACAAAAATGTGGATATTTTGTCTTATGTCGTTTTTCTTTCTATCTTTTTTTTTTTTCTATGTACAGTTAACCATTTCCAAGATATTTCCTGTTAGTTTCAACATTGCAATCCTTTTATCAACAAGAAAAGTGCGAGGTGTTCCAGTTATATCTTTTGTTTTACTCTTGGCCATGGAAAGAGAACTGAATTTCAATGTCAATCGCACAGATATAGGTTTTAAAATATGTGACTATCAGTTTACCCTAGTGCATTCCTTTATTTTCTCCCTCTACTTATAAGGAAGCATAATAAGGCCATTTCTGATAATGTTTATCTGGATTATCTTGAAATTGATAAAAGAATAATCTTTAGTAAGAATAGTCTGTTTGCACACTCATAGAGAACGTTGTGTGAATGGAACACATCAGAGTTTTTTTCTTCTTGTGACCTGCGACTTATTGCAAACCAAAATTAGCGCTCCATCACAATGAAAATTAACAGGCTTCGTTATTCGTTTTGTTCAACTCGTATACAAACATGGCATCTTTACCTACATTTACGGAGAGGAATGGCGCCACCGTAACGTGTACAATTCGCATTTTGGAGATCCCTGATTTGATACCAAGCAACTGCTCTATCTGATCCACAGTTCTTCGTGGCGCCCTCCGGGACGCTAGGTGATAGATGGGGTGGTTTCTCGTGTACTACTATACTACAATTTTTTTTCCAACAGTTCCCCTTCAATTCCTTTCCCTCTCAACTTTCAGGTATGTACTTTCTGTGTTTTTTGGCAGTGCGAGCAGATGGCGCGGATGATTCTCAATATAAATATTACTCCCCTTGAACTTTAGGTGGCTGCCAGATCAACGGCTCACTTGTACGTCTCTCTTGCTTAATCAATACACTAATGACATTAATTCTGTAAACATTTTTGTTGCTAAATTAAACTTGCATTCCATTCGTTCAGAGTTATTCTTTTCTGATAAATTAAACCAGAGTGGTTTGTTTTTATGTTGTTTTTTAATTTTTGATTGTGTTTAACACCAGCTTTTACTACTAGGGCAACGCAAACGATGAATGAAGATGGAGCACCGGTGAAATGCGATGGCGGGAGAAACTGTAGAACAATTTTCAGGGGCAGGTTAGATCTCTGAAATATAGCAAGAAACCATGTTTTTAATAAACAGCTGAGCGAAATATTTGCCTAATTCTTTATACTTATATATTAATAATCTATATAACGGAAATTAATTGAATCATCCTTTCCAAAATTAAAAAATTATATTTAACATTTTAATACACAAATTAAATCTGCGAAAATCCGCCCCTGCGCCGCTTTGTCTACCACAAATCCCACATGCGTTCATTTGGGATAGAATCCAGCCGCCTTGGTGAGAGGTGAGTGGTCTAAACAATCCGCCACTGGGCGGCCTAGCCAGGAAGAGTTACCATAATACGGTATTGTACCTTTTTATTATAAATTGGGCTAAATTGGCTCGCAATGTGTTAATTTGCCACAGGTTTAGAAAATACACACATACACAGTGTATATATACACATTATAATTTAAATATTAAATATTATATAAATCCCAAATTTTGAGTTCCCTATTATTGAGAGTACTAATGTATTTACTATATTTCGTATTGTATTTGCAATGAAATGAAAATAATATATTTCGGTAATTATGATGTTTATTGTATACTGTGTCCAAAAGCAATAAATTAATTATTACTCTCATTAAACAGCGCCACAAAATTGGAAAAATGTGTTGTTGTTTTTGTTTGAAAGATTATGATGTTCTTGGTGTTACATTTATCTACATAATCTCAAAATTAATAAAGTTCTTCAAATGTTGAGCTCCTGTATGTCATATGTGAGCAATAAATCCAATTATAAAATAATATATGTGTATTTGTTTATAAAATAGTTTCCAGAGTTTGGTCAAAGTAACACGTTAATGGCTACTTAGCTCCTGTTTATGGTAAAACGTAAACTACTGCATTATGGTAACACTTCTTGGTATACTTAATCAGATAACAATGATCCTGAATGAGAGTTGAATGCAATATTTTACTTTGAAGGTTAATTTAAGAACAACAATTACTATAGTATAATGTGTTAGTTATTGCTGGGTATCAGCACCTTTCGCTTGAATCCAGTGATGTATAGGAACAGCTCGATACCAATTGTAAAGCTCCTAGCTTAATTATCTTTTATTTTATTTTAATTCATTCACACCTTAACATTTTTTTATATTCCAAATTTTGACTTATTGGTTTTAATATTAATTTTAGTTTGTAGTGTAGTTAGCTATCTAAAAACTAAATAATGGATAAATAGTTTATATTTTTTGTTTTGGAGAATAAATTTAGAGTTTGGATGCATCCTGAGTGTAGTTACCTATCCGGGACAATGTATTTGAATTTCATTTATTTTCTTATTTCTCTAGCGGCCCTGCTTTAGGAAATTTCATGGAGATTACAAACGACAGGGACTTCCGCACGTCTCTGGTGCCCTTTCCGCCTGAGGCCTTATTTCTCTGGCTGTGGGAAGATTAATTCAGTTACAAACGATAGGAACTTCCGCGCGTCTCTGGTGGCCTTTCTGTTTTTGGCCTCCTATGGTTCCTTCATTTCATCCCATCCTTCTGGGCGTGTTAGCCAAAATAGATGTGCATAGGTCATAGTGTGCGGGGTGTTCCAATCCATTAACTACCCATTATCTACCGTATCTTAAAATAAAATGTATAAATGAAATGTGAATTTAAAATTTACTTCTATTAAGATGAAGTAGATAGACTAATCGGCCTTTGTAAAAATATTTTGTCGAATAGAGAGTACAGGAAGTGAAATGAATGCACAATACAGTTTATAATTTATGTAAAAGACATCCAGAATAAAAATGATTTCAGAGGATATTCCGAAAAAATGCAGGTTTTACCGTTCATTTGTTGTGAAAGTATCTTAAACACTCACAGAATGGCTCAAATGTACACACACATACTGAATAATATTTCTTCATACATATTGATAATGTTTGGTTTATGGAGTTAGTAATTCGTGTAGTTACTATGGAAACTAAATACGCAATGCAAATGTTATCTGCGGGAGGAGGTTAAGGGGGAACTTTGGTACTAAATCGAACTTCTATTTTGTCAAACAGAATCTCTGAAGTTTTTACAAAATGATATGCTTTGGACAAAATTTGGAAGCCATTTTGATTCATTATTCTTCTAAATAAGAATTTATACATTTCAAATTTGAACTAGGTTCAAAGCTGTTAGAAAATAACATCATTTATCAATCTTCGAAGCCTATTTGATTCATTGTTTTGTCAAAAAGCTTGTGTGTTCCATTCATTTCTGTACCTTCCACAAACAAGCTATTCTTACAAGATTATACTTTTATCTACATTACACTAATCGAGATAAACATTAGCACAAACAATTGAAATTCATTTTCGCTTTTCACGCCGGGAGTAAAACAAAAGAGAGATGAAACGAAATATTACCTCTCGTTTGAGAAAATTTTAAGTGGCTCAAAATTAAAACCAGTAACAGGGAATATCTCGGAAACGGTTAATTCTACAAACAAGGATATAGATCTGACAAAGTATGCGTTGAACGAGATCTACATTATTTCGTAGTAAATTTTTGTCTATCTCTTATGCAAAATGTATCATGCAAGCCCCAAAGATATAGCCGAACAGATCGACGAACAGTGACAAAAGCAAAGCATTAGGATAAACGCTTTGGAATTCAAGATCAAATTAAAGTAGCAACCTAAATTCCAGAGGAAATACATCATAAAGAAACCGAACAGGAAAGAGAACTAAAGGAAAGAGAAATAGACACTTAGAGCAGTGGTATCAGAAACAAAAAGGAAGTCAAGATCTAAGTAATTATATAATGCTGTATAGTGGAATCAAAATAATATTAGCAACAATATTAGCAAGCACGTGATTAAGAAATGGAATAATAGCATATGAATAGATAAACCAGAGAATAGTGAAAATAAGATGTAAAATAGTAAAAGGAAATCTTACTGAAATAGGAATCTATACGCCAGAGGAAGGCATAAAAAAAGAAACAACATAATTCTATCAATAATTACAAAAATAATAGACCAAACAAATAATGTTATCTAATCATGGTAGGAGATCTAAATGCACGTATTGGGAAAATACCAATTACAAATGTAATAGAAAACAATGGAGAATAAACGATAAATTACAATGGGAAGACACTATTACATTTCACATGCCTTAACCAATAGGGAATAACAAACAGCTACTTCAAGCATTAAAAAATCCACAAATTTGCAAGAAGTGAGAGAGGAACATGCTCAAGATTAGATTGAATTATAGTTAACCAAATAAAAAAATAATAAATAAATAAATTAAGAATCTAGTCAGAGGTATGAGAATCTACAGAGGAAGTGACATCCACGGTGATCATTTTCTAAGTATTAGTAAAATAGGTATACAAAGGAAATTGTATATAAAATGAAATAAAGAATTAAAGAAAGAAGAAAACAACCAAGATATCTATAAAATAAAATTGTTAGAGGAAGAATCAATACAAGATCTCTACAAAAGAAGGATAAGAGATTATAAAAATGCAGAAGAGCCAAATGAGGAAATTGAAGAAGAATGGAAAAGTTTAAGAGGACTCTTACGTAAAACAACAAAAGAAGTACGGGGACAAAGAAAAAAGGAGGAAGGAAAAATAAGCTAAGAAAATGGGATCCTGAAACAAAATTGAATAAAATAAAACAAGAGCACCAGTAAAAAAAAATCTGATGTGTTCCATTCACATGACTTTCTCTACATCTCTACAACAAATTGTTAAAACGCTTATGCTCTTATTTACTTCATGCTAATCGAGAAACAATTAGCAGAGATAGTATTATCACCTGCTTCCTGTAAATAGGAGCGAAATAGGGGAGTACCATAGGTTAAAGTGATAGTTCAAAGCTGGCTGCTATGAGACTGAAGTTACTTTGTTTGTATGTACAGGAGTTGACAAATTTCTGTATGAGGAAGCATAAGTTTTTCATAGCTGAAACCGAAAACAAGGAATATTTAAAAAACAATCAACTCCACGAAAAAAGGTATTTAACATAAATTGTGTATTTTAACGTCCTCTGCGTTTTTATGTGGTAAGTTTTTGTCCATATTTTACGGTTTACTAGTTATGCAAAATTCATCCAGAATAAAGTAGCCTTCAGAAAATTCAAGATATACATATTATTTTTCAGGTAAAAGTCTTTAGTATACGGTATTTTAATCAAAATTTTAAAGCCAATTTTATGAAAATCAAAATTTTCGAAAAATATTCCATGTAAACGGTAGTTGGGGGTGGGGAAATTTTCTTTAAAATCTTCGTGTCGCATCCATGGAAGATACCAAACTTAAATACCAAGTTTGGTTTTTAACGGTCTTTTCGTTTTAGAACTATGCTGTCCAAAGACACACAGACACACACGGACCTTTTTCCAAAAATGCTTTTTTTTTTTTGCATTCAGGGAGAACCAAAACATGTATTTCCGGTGAAATCTCGGTATCGAACTTTTGGGTGGAATGTAATACCTTCTCTATACACTATGTACATAGTACCTGAATAGAAAGTAATACATTAGAAAACTGAATAGAGAACATTGGGATACATACAACATAAATGGAGCATAATTTACAAGAAAGACAGGATAAAGTATATACATTTATAAGAAGCCTAAACTCTCACTAAAAGACAAAACAAATTTAATAACTGCACACGATATAGAATTATAATACTATAAATAATTGTGGAGTAAAAAAAAGATAGAAGAAATAATAAAAACAAAAAAACAACACATGAACTGGGAATGCAGAAAGTGACAGAAACAAGAAGGAAATATAAATAAAATAAAGCATGCAGAATAAATAATACAAATACAGAAGTATTTAAAAAGGCTCCAATAAATTTCCAAGAAACATTATAAAATTCTCTAACAAATGTTGAAAACAAAACACAATATCAGAAGAGTGGAAAATTCGTAAAATAATATCTATATTTAAAGAAGGAGATAAAACAAAGCCGAAAAACTGCAGAGGGTAAGCTAATTATGTGCACCATATAAAATATATTTCAAAATGATAAGTCAAAGATTAACAACCATAGCAGACGCAATAATAACAGAAGAGTGGACCGGCTTTGGGAAAGGAGGAGACTGCACGGATGAAGTATTCATTTTAAAGCAAGTAATTGAGAAACGAACAGAATTTAATTTAGAATTTTGTTTCTAGATTATATGAAAGCTTTTGATATAGTCTCCAGACCAATACAGTGGAATATATATATAAAGAAGAATATCACAGCATTTGATAGCGGTAATAAAAAAAAATTACGAAAAAACAAAAATAAAAATAAATCAGAGGGAACTAATAAAAAGAACTGGAGAAGTTAGACAAGGTTATCCACAGTCAACCACTCTTTTGAAGATATACTTTGACGATATGATAAGATCATGCAAAAAATAACAACTGGAGGAATTAGATAAGGGAATTTAATAGATGACCAGATTTTAATAGACAAAATCAGAAGACGAACTGCAAAGAGCGCTATATAAATTAAGTGAAATAACAAAGCAACATAATATATAAATATCATCAGAAAAATAAAAAACAATGGCTTTCAAGGGTTCTCTTCCGGTTTGGTCAAAGATACGCCCTAGAATAATGGTAATCAAATTCTTCCTTTGCACATTGTCTGCACTCCCATTAATAAAAAAAAATAATAAATCCAAAATATATATATATATATATCTCATGAAATTATATAACACGATGGCAGTTCCTACAATAACTTGTGGATCCGATACATAAACTATGACCGTACGACATTTGGCTAGAATATAAGCTGCAAAAATGAGATTCCTCAGGTCAATAGCAGGATACTAAGGTACAGACAAAAACATAATGCAGAAATCAGACAACAATGAACCGTAGAAGAACTAAATATAACCTTAATGAAATATAGAACAAACTGGAAACAACACCCAATAAGGATGACCGAAAAGAGAATACAAAAACAGAATACAACTATTCACCACGAGGAAGAAGAAACTTCGGAAGACCTAAGAAAATATGGAACAAGCAGCAATTTGGATACGGAATAGACCAATAAGGGCTAAACTGTGATGAAGAAGAAGAATAAAAAACAAAATCCATTCTTCAAGGCTATTTCCAGAAAATTCAAGATACACATTTATCATGTAAACACCTTAAATATTCGCTATTTTATTGAAAATCATCAGAGCCATCTTTATAAAAATTTAATGCTCAAAAAATAAATTTTACAGTTTGTAGTGGGCGGATTTTTTGAAAATCTTCGTTTCGCATCCTTGTAAGATACTGAATTATTTGACGTTATTTTCATTTTAAGCTATGCTATGCACACACACCCATACGCCTTTTTCTAAAAATCTGATTGTTGCATTTATATGACTTTCTCTGACTACTCTACAAACAAACTTCTTACAAAACATTAATAATTCTTCTTTCTATATTCTGTTAATCGAGACAAGCATTAAGAGAATGTTTGTTTTTTAATATTATTTATTTTGGTCGCTCCTACAGCATGGTCATATATCTACCTTCAAATTGTACATAAATTTGTTCTTTACACAATGGCACTAAATGGTAACATTTATACTTCACAATAATTCAAAAAGTTTACTTTTAGCATGTTCTTATTATTTACGTATTACTTATTATTCCGTATAAATCAGAAGGGACCTAAACGAATGTACTAGGTTAAAGCGATAGTCAAATGTCTTAAAGGCTATCGCTATGCGATTGTCATTATAATTCGCTTTTTTTGCATGGACAGGAGTAGCATAAAAAACACGGGCGACTTCCTGCCTAAGAAAAGTATTTTAAGATTGAAACCAATAACAAGGCATAGTTCGCAAACACGTACCCTCACAACAAAAATGTAATGGAGTATTGCGTATCTTGACAAGATTAATTTCTTTGGTAGTTACGATTTCCCAGTTATGCAAAAATTAATCAGAATGAAGAGAGCTTCAAAGCCTATTCCCAGGAAATTCAAGATATACATTTTATTTGGCATGTAAATATACTTAATATACAAACATTTAATCAAACCATTAGATTTTTGAAAAATTTAAAACTTTTCAAAAATGTTTCCATGTAAAGGGTAGTTTTGAAGATTCTAAACTTAAATACCTAATTAGGATTCTAACCGTATTTTCGTTTTTGAGCTAAAATATCACAAACTGACGTACACACATAGAAACACATACGGATATGTTCCTAAATATGCTTTTTTTTTGGAATCAGGGGATCTCAAATATATTTCCGATGAACTTTCGACATAAACTTCTTATGTAGAATACAATATCTGCTCTAATGTCAAAATATGAATAACATCACATAACAAATTTTGGGTATTGAGGTACCAGTATAATAATGTAAGTGGTATGCAAACAAATGGTTGAGGAAAGACATTTTGATTTGCATGAACTATTTTGCCAAGAATAGGTGGCAGCACTGAGACAACGGCGGCAACAGCAGGCGGCCGCAAGATTGCCGGTGCATGTCAGGTCCCCCTGTGACATTAACTTGGATCACTGCCCTCCAGAGGGATGGGACATAAATTCAACTGGGAATTAATTTCTGGTGACCATGTAGCCAGGACGACGCAATCGGTAATGAGATGCCGACGACAGTGGTGCCCCTTGTGGCAGCAACAGGCTCTGCTCCAACATATCAGGCGTCTCTGGATTTGACAGCTATGGAAAAGACAACTGCTCTTTGGTAAGGATGGACCCCACCCTTCAGAGGGAAAGGCGCCTTTATTACGCTCCAATACGCGTTCTTTGCGATGTACTATGTGGCTACCAACTAGGCCCCGTGTTTTGTGTGGTTCTTATTACTTTCTCTAACACGTATGTACAACGTACAATAGGGAAGGTATTGTACTCCATCCAAAAATTCGATACCGAGATTTCACCGTAAATATACGTTTTGGGTCCCCCTGAATAAAAAAAAAAGCATTTTTACAAAAAGGTCCGTGTCTGTGTGTCTGTGGACAGCATAGCTCAAAAACCTGGTATTTACGTTTGGTTTCTTCCAAGAATGCGACACGAAGAGTTTCAAGAAAATCCCCCCACCCCCAACTACCCTTTACATGGAAGTTTTCTCAAAAAGTTTTATTTTCTTATAAATGGCTCTAGCAATTTTGATTAAAATGTCAAATTTTAAAGATATTTACTTGACAAATAAAATGTATATCTTGAAGTTTCTGGGAATATCCTCTGAAGACTTACCTTATTTTGGATGGATTTTATGGAATTTTACATAACTGCTAAACCGTAAGAGATGGACAAAAACTTAACACACATAAAATGTAGAGCACATTAAAACATACGATTTATGTCGTATACATTTTTTTCGTGGAGTTGGTCGTTTTTGAGATATTCCTTGTTTTCGGTTTCAGCTTTGAAAAACTCCTGTCCATACAAACAAAGGAACTTCAGTCACATAGCAACCAGCTTTTGACTGTCACTTTAACCTATGGTACTCCCTTATTTCCCTTCTACTTGTAAGGAAGCAGATAAGACCATTTCTGCTAACTTTTCTAATTTAGCAAGAAGTAAATAGAAGAATAAGATTTTTAACTATAATTTGTTGCAGAGATGTAGAGAAAGTCATGTGAATGGAAAACATCAGATTTTTTCACATTGCGATGTGCTTTTAAAATATATTACTATCGCTTTAATCTGATGTTTTCCTTTATTACCATTCGACTTATAAGGAAACAAATAATAAGACCAATGCTGCTAATATTTATCTCGATTAGCATGATGTAGATAAAAGAAAATATATTGTCAGAATTGTTTGTATATGGAACAGTTAGAGAAAGTTATTTAAATGGAACAAATTAGATTTTGTTTGTGCAAAGTTAACCGTTTCATAAATATTCCTTGTTCAATTTTAAATTGCTTAAACTTTTCTCAAGTTAACTTTCGTTTCATCTCTTTTGTTTTACTTCTGGGAATGCCGAATTTCAATGTTCTACATTGTGATAGTCCTTAAAAGATTTCTATGTGCTTAGCCAAGTGTATTCCCTTATTTCCGTTCTACTTACAAGGAAGCAAGTAATAAGATCATTTCTGCTAATGTTTACCTCGACATAGAATGACATAGATAAAACAATAATTTTTAGTAAGGAAAGTTTGTTTGTGGAATAGCTAGAGAAAACCATGTGAATAGAACACATGAGATTTGTACTTTCGGTTCACTTTGCATGGCCAGGAGTAAAACTAAAGAGAGATAATACAAAAGATGGGCTCCCGTTAAGTAGACAATTTTAAGTAGCTTAAAATTCAAACGAAAAACAAGGAAAACGGTAAACTCTACAACAACAACAAGTCCATTTTACATAAAGTGTGTGTTTGGACGTGATTCACATGTTTTGTGTAGTAATATTTTTCTATCTTTTAGGGTTTACCAATTATGCAATGTTCATCCAGATTGAAGAGGTTTTCGGAGACTATTCCCAAAAAATTCAAAATAAGAATGTTATATTTCGTGCTTTTGCTCTGTGTAGATCCATCCTCTAGGCATTATTCTTATTTGTACCTTCCACAATTTAAATTATTTCAGTGCGTTTTACCACGGTAGGGTCTCGTAACAATTTGTAATGCAAATACTTTTAATATACGGTATTTTAATCTAAATTGAAGAGCCATTTTTGAGAAAAACAAAATTTTAAAAACATTTCCATTTAAAGGGTAATTTGGGGTGGGAGATTTTCTTGAAAATCTTCGTGTCACATCCTGAAAAGATAAAAGACTTAAACACTAAATTTGGTATTTAACATCTTTTCATTTTGAGCTATGTTGTCCACACACAAATACACACGGCTGCGCCGTGGCTGAGTGGATCGACCATTCGCCGCTCACCTAGACAGCACGAGGTTGATCCCAAGCGTTCGATCACCACGTGTGAGATTTGTGGTGGACAAAGCGGTGCAGGGGCTGGTTTTCTCCGGGTTCTCCGGTTTACCCCACAATCGCATTCCACCGGAGCTCCATCTTCATTCCATGTATCACCACTGTTATTGCCTGCAGTGCCATGGTAGTAATAGCGGGCGTTAAACACCATAAAAACACATATACACATATGGCCGCGCTGCTGGTTGGACCACATGCCTCTCACCAAGGGGCCCGGGTTGGATCCCAGGTGACTGCATGTGGGATTTGTTGCAGACAAAGCGGAGGAGGGGCGGGTTTATCCTGGTTTTCCGGGATCCCCCGACATCACATTCCACTGTGCTCCATCTTAATTCCATGCATTGTCAGCGCTGTCTCAAGCGGTGCATATGTGGTAAAAATGGGCGAAAACACACACACGCGCGCGCAAATCTTTTTCTAAAAATGTTTTTATAGGATTCAGGGAACCTTAATATATAAATTATGGTATATATTCAAAAGAATATATATAAAATCACCAGTGAAATTTCGACATTGAATTTTTGGATGGAATGCAATACTTTCTCTCCTACTATATACATAATGCGTGTCGATGAAGTAAAAACAAAACAAACAAAAAATTAAACGCAAAAGAAAATTGTAAAATTACGATTTTCACAGCTGCAAAAAACTTTGAGAATAGAAAGAAGTGTTACCAACATAATTTTATTAGCAGTGGCTTTTCTGCTATCAGGAATTGTGCTTCAGTTACATCCTGTATAATGACCTTGTTATTGTGTGAGTTTAATTACTTAATTACACAAACAGAATTACGATTGTGATGTTTAAAATCAGTTTGTGCTAGGATAAAGATTTATCGTATTAATGAAATCTACTAACTAGTACAGATGTGACAGTTGCACATCAAGTCTTTTTATTGCGCTGAAATGGAAGAAAACAAAGCAATGTGGATGGATATGTAATGCAGAACGGGAAATTGATGGAGTGGGTGAGTCGAGTGGTCTGTTTATTTTCCCTGAGGATGTTTATTCGAACTCCTCTCTTTCTATTCACGTTTAAAATTAAATGTCATTTTCACTAATAATTCTGATATTTAAAAAATATATATTTGAACACGTCAAAAACACTGTGAGTTTATCATTTCCATATAGTCGCTTCCTGCTGTTTGCATGATGAAAATTTGCAAATGGATTCTATTAATGATAATTGCTTTTTATGTAAAATATGGTACCAAAACAGGTATTCAGTTTCCTCTGTGTGTGCTCTCTGTGCAGCTTGTTCATCTACGTTTATTGTCATTCTCCTCTACCCCAGGGCACACAAAATGGTCCGTTCCATCTCAGAATTCTCTGGGAAAATAAACACGTACATGGTCGACACATACACACAGACTGAACAGTCTAAGGGAGCATAATCTTGTCACAGCGTAAATTCCGGTAACAATTGAATATCATTTCCTTTCATCTTGGCTTGAATGACTACATTTCTTATCAAGGTTATATATTCCACTAGAAAAAAAAATCTGATGTGTTCCATTCAAAGATTTCCCCTACATCTCTGTCACAAATTAGTATTAAAAAGGTTATTCTTCTATCTACTTCATAATAATCGAGATAAACATTAACAGATTCCTTGTAAATAGAAGGGGGGAAATCTAAAGTGTTACATTCACAAACTATCCTCTAGCTGTTCTATAAACAAATATTTTATTCAAAACATTCTTTTGTTATCTATGGTACGGTAATCAAGATAAACATAAGCAGAATTAGTCTTATTACTAGTCTCCTTATAAGTAGAAGGGAAATAAGAAAATACACAGGCTAAAACGTTGTCTCGTGCTTTAAAAGCCAGTCGCTATGTGAAACAATTAAACTTCCAATCTCTTTGCTTGCCAGAGATAAACAAACGGGAAACGAGAAGAAAGATGTATTCCCGTATGGGAAAAATTTAAGTGATTTAAATTAAACCAGTAATCCGAAATAGCTCGAAAAAAATGTATATGGCATAAATTGTGTATTTTAATGAGATCAAAATTTCCGAAAAATGTTCCATGTAAATATCAAATTTGGTATTTAATGGTCTTCTCGTTTTTGAGCTGTACTGTCCTCACACACACACACACTCACACACGGACCTTTTTCTAAAATGCCTTTTTTGGACTCAGGGGGACCAAAATATGTATTTCCAATGAAATTTTGGTATCGACTTTTAGGTACCTACATTACAATACATTCTCTATACCTATGTACATAGTACGAGTAAAGATAGTAATTATATGTAGACATTTCACGGCAAATGCATGTGTTGAGGTCCATGCGTCCAAAAAGATATGTTTAGTAAAAGGTCCATGTATGTGTGTGATCAACATAACTCAAACTTGGTATTTCAAGTTCAGCATGTTCAAGGATGCTATTTGAAGATTTTCCGAAAAATCCCTCACCAAAATATATCCTATACACGGAAATTATAGAAACAATTTATTTTTCTCCAAAACGGCTTTAACGGTTTTCATTAAATACGTATATTACAGATATTTACATGACAAACAAAACGTATATCTTGAATTTCCTGAGAATAGACTCGAAAGACCTCTTTATTCTGAATGAATTTACATAATTGTTAAACTGTAAGAGATAGACAACAACTTAGTTCATAAAAATGTAGATCTCGTTAAAACTAAAAATTTCTGTCATATACACAGTTTGTTGATTTAACCGTTTCAAGACATTCCTTATTATTGTTTTCAATTTTAAACTATTTAAACTTTTCTCAAACGGGAAGTCATCTCTCGGTTCGTTTCTCTTGTTTTATTGCTGCCCATAGAAGGAGAACCAAACTTCAGTTGTTCACATTGCCGCCAGCTTTTAAAATATCTTACTCGCCTTAGCCTGGCATATTCACTTATTTTCCTTCTACTTACAAGAAAACAATTTCTGATTCTGCTTATCTTGATTAGGAGATAATTCTTTGTAAGTATACTTTATTTGCAGAACAGGTAGATACGTATGTGAATGGAACACATCAGTTTAGTTTTATTGATGCATTTCTTGCAGCTGTGGTCAGCTGTAGTTACTTTATTACAACGGATATCGAATATGTAGAAGATGTAAATTTTGATATACGTATTTTATAATTGACAATTAGCAGTTTATTACTTTCTCTACACGTACTATGTAGCAGTGTATAGAGAAGGTATTGTAGCATCCAAAATTTTGCTACCGAGATTTCACCGGAAATACATGTTTTGGCCCCCAATACCAAAAAACATTGAAAAATTTCCGTGTGTGAGCCTGTGGGTAGCAAGCTCAAAAACGAAAAGTGTGTTAAATACCAAACTTGATATTTAAATGCAGTATCCTCTAAGGATGCAACATGAAGATTTTCAGGAAAATTCCCCTACCCACAATTACACTTTACATGAAAAAAAATTCGAAAATGTTGATTTTCTCAAAAACGGCTCTTACGATTTTGCTAAAAATCTCTTTATATTTCAGACATGTACATAGCAAATAAAATGTATATATTGAATTTTCTGGCAATAAACCCTGAAGATCTGTTTATTCTGAATGAATTTTGTTGAATTTTGCATAACTAGTAAACCGTAAGACACAGACAAACACTTATTACACAAAATATGTAGATCTCGTTAAAACACACAATTTATGTCATACGCATTTTTTTCGTGTTGTTGACCGTTTTCGAGATATTCCTTGTTATTTGTTTCAGTTTTAAAATAAAAAAAATTTTCATACGGGAGCTTGTCAACTCCTGGTCACACAAAGACAAATTTTTTCTATTACATATGAACCATATTTTAAACTATCTTTTTGTCGGTTTAGCCTAGTGCATTTCCTTATTCCCCTTGAACTTATAAGGAACTAAGTAGTGAGAGCGTCTCTGCTAATGTTTATCGCGATAGGCATGAAGTAAATTGAAGAATAAGCTTACTAACAATAATTTGTTACAGAGATATAGAGAAAGCTATGCGAATGGAGTACATACCTTTTTTTTCTTGGGGAATATAATTACATGTCCTACGCCACTGCGTGGTCCTAGTCACATAATGCTCGTGACTCTGTGATGTTCTTGCAATGGGTAGAATAAGGTTTAGCATTACCTTGATTGGGACCCTCAACCAGTGACATGACCGCATTCTGGCCTCTACCTGGTTCGAAACCAGGCGACCGCCTGTGAGATTTGTGGTGGACTAAGCGGCGCAGGGGCTGGTTTTCTCCGGGTTTACCGGTTTCCGCCGCCATCACATTCCACCAGTGCTGCATCTTCATTCAATGCATCATCAATGTCATTGTCCGCGGGGGCATTTGCGGACGTTAAACAATATATAAACTCTAATGTGTTCCATTCACATGACTTTCTCTACATCTGTAACAAATTATAGTTAATAAACTTATTCTTATGTCTACTTCGTGCTAAAACATTATCAGAATCGGTTTTTTTACTTAGCTCCTTATAAATAGAAGGACAATAAGGGAATACACTAGGCTAAACTGACATTCAAATGTTTTAAAACGTGGTTGCTATGGGATTGAAATCCGTTTCTTTGCGCGATCAGAAGTTGACAAGTTCCCGTATGCGAAAATCCTAAAGTTTCCAGATAGAGCACATCGCCCGACTCTTCCACAAGCCCTTAAACCACCAGGAGCACTGCCTCGCACCCAAAGGATCCCAGGGACAGGTCCTGGTCGGCATGCTCCCGCAATGAAGCCTGGAAGAAGTCTTTACAAACTGAAAGCTACACGCCTATCTGCAACCCACAGAACACCACCACCCAACTTAACTCTGAAACGGATGACAAAGAGTGATGAGTACAGTGAAATAGCGTCTTCTGCCGACCCGAGAAAACAACAAAAAAGCATAGGTCATAGTCCGCGGTCACTGGGGTTCGAACTGCGGTTCACAGATGTCTTAATTAGAGGTAAGCAGTGGAGGAAGTGTGTGCTTAAATAGGTGATTAAGGTATTATAATAGCAATGCAATGATACGCTTCAGCAGATGGTGTTTTCATGTGATGACTTAATACTATAAATACTATTATCATAAACATAGTACCTACCTGCATTGCTGGCAGTCTATATATCACGTGTTGTCGCTAACCACCCACCTATGTACCGATTCAAATCGAACCCAGTGCGGGCACCCGTAGCATTTTAGTCACGTATTGAACACGTTGTATGATAAAGTGCATTATAATTTATAAATAGTCTCTTTGGAAGTTACCTTCCATCGACACGAATACTCCCGCCGGGGATTTGCAGCTCTATTGCAGAGGCTGCAAGAGTAAAGCAGTAGGTAATCTGCCTCAGAAGTGTTCTAGTGCCTTTTAAATAGGCACATAGTAGGTAGAGAACGAATTGTATTTTACCCAAAAATTCGATGTCGAAGTTTCAACAGAAATACTAGTTTTAGATCCTCAGTATCAAAACATTAGAAAAAGGTCCACGCACGCGTGTGTGTGTTCCTGTGTCAGTATATCTACGTGTCTGATGTGTTGCATTCACATGATGTTCTCTACACATTTGCAGCAAATTATTGTTAATGCTAATGCTTCTTTTTACTTCATACTAATCGAGAAAAAAATTAGCAGAAATAGTCTTATTACTTGCTTAAGTGCAAGTAGACGGGAAATAAGGGATTGCATAGGCTAAAGTATTAGTCAAAAGCTGGTTGCTATGTGACTGAAGTTCTTTTGTTTCTAAAGACAGGAGTTGACAAATTCCCGTATGAGAAAAGTATAAACTGTTTACAGCTGGAACCAATAATAAGGAATATCTAAAAAAACGAAACAAATGTATACAACATAAATTGTGTGTTTTAACGAGCCCTACATTTTTTCTTGATAAGTTTTTGTCTATCTCTTACGGTTTGCCAGATATACAACATTCCGTAAAATTCATCCAGAATAAAGTCGTCGTCAGAGGCTATTCCCAGAAAATTCAAAATATACATTTTATTTGTTATGCAAATGTCTTTAGCACATGGCAATTTAATAAAAATTTCCATAACAATTTTTTAGAAAATAAGCATTTTCAAAACCTTTACAATGAAAAGAGTAGTATGGGGTGGGGAGGGGTTTCTTGAAAACCTTCCTGTCGCATCCTTGGAGGATACTAAATATAAATACCAAGTATGGTATTTAACGGTCCTTTCGTTTTTGACCTATTCACATACACTCAGATACACACGGGTGGTTTTGTAAAAAAAAAAAAAAAAAAAAATTTCGGACTCGGGGAGCTTAAAAATATATTCCCAGCGAAATCTCAACATAGAATTTTCGGTTGGAATACAATACCTTCTCTGGCTACTATTCTAATCACTATGTAACTTGTATGTAAGACGCTTACAGAAAAAAATACATTTGTGTTTGGCAAATAAAACTTATGTAGTTAACAGCATATTTGGGGAAAACATCTCTGGCATCTAAAGTTTAAGACAGCCAAATAACCTATGCAAACTCAGATTTGGCAAACATTTCTTTTAATAAAATTAGTCTTATTACTAGCTTCCTTGTAAGCAGAAGGGAAATAAATGCACAGGCTAAAGCGATAGCGTCGACCTTTGAAAGCTAGTCACTATGTGAAGCATTTGAAATTCCAGTCTCTTTGCTAACCAGAAGTAAACAGACGAGAAACTAGAAAATGGATCTCTTCCCGTTTGAGAAACGTTTAAATTGCTTAAAATTGAAAACAATAATCTGAAATATCTCGAAAGTTGTATAAAATCCATCCAGAATGAAGAGGTCTTCAGAGGCTATTCCCAGAAATTTCAAGATATACATTTCGTGTGTGACAACATATCTTGTACATAGATATTTTAATCAAAATCGTTAGAAACATTTTTGGGGAAATAAAATTTTCGAAAAGTGTTCCATGTAAAAAATAGTTTGGGGTGAAGGGATTTTCTTGAAAACCTTATTGAGCATCGTTGAGAGATACCAACTTTGGTGTTTAACGGATTTATCGTTTGAGATATACTGTCCCCAGACACACACACTCTCTCTCTCTCTCTCTCTCTCTCTCTCTCTCTCACTGACACGGATATTTTCCTAAAAGTGCTTTTTTTGGATTCAGGGGGTCCCAAAAGATGTATTTCCTGGTATCTAAATTTTGGTTGCAACATCTTCTCTATACACTATGTGCATAATGCTTGTAGAGAAAGGAACAAATGATTGAATATAAGTTATATATTTTAAGCAGATCTACATGCTTTGTGTAGTAAGCCTTTGTTCATTTGTTACGATTTATCTGTTATGCTAAACTCAGCAAAATGTATCCAGGATGAAGAGATCTTCAGAGGCTATTCCCAGAGAATTCAAAATATACTATTAATTTGCCATGTAAATTTCTTTAATTCATGAATGGCATTTTAATCAAAATCGTTCAGAGCCATTTTTAGAATATAAAAATTTTCAAAAAAAGTTCTACTAAAAGGGTAGTTTGGATGGGAAAATACTTGAAAGATACTAACCATAAATACCAAGTTTAGTATTTAACGGTCTTTTCGGTTTTGACCTATGCTGTCCATAGACAGACACCTACAAACACGGATTTTTTTTAAAAAGTGTTTTTTTTTCCGACTCAGAGGACCTAAAATATATTACCAGTGAAATATCGTCATCGAATTAGGGGTGAATACAATACCTTCTCTGGCTACTATGTAAATTGTATCTACATACTCCTAGAGAAAGCAAAAATGTATTTGTGTTTGGCAAATAAAATTCATGTCAATTAACAGCATATTTGGGAAAACATCACTGGTATCTAAGAATTTAAGACAGCGAAATAACCTATGCAAACAACAAATGCTTGAATTCAGATTTGGCCAAACATAGTTTTTATGAACGTATATTTGTATTTGAGAAATAAAATCTATGTTAATTATCAGGATATTTTTGCAAACATCACTGGTATAACACTACGGTCTCCAACTTATCACCATGTCCTCGCCTTGCATAAACGGTGGCACCAATGATCAATACATTTTCTATGGATAAACTAATAACTTACGTATTTTTGGGGGAGAGGTAAGGGTTTACTTGACAAGCAGCGCTTGGTTTACGTATATAATCTCGCTTCTCGTAACTCCCGGAAACTACGTTGAAATTGGTTTCGAATTGGCGATTCAGATGCCGCCTTGACTTGTACAATTTTGCTAGCAAGTCAATGCACAAAGAACGGTTCTTGCAGGAAAGTGATGGGAACAGCTACTGTTTCAAACTGCTGCCCCAAAATTACTGCCCAAAGTTTATAACTGAAAAACTTTAACAGATACAGTTGTAATTTTCTTTTTCCAGGGGCTTATTTTTTGGCTGCCAACTATACGCAGATATCGATTAAGCAGTTCCTTCCTTTTTGGCTCAGGAACCGGCTGGGCTTTGTCCCTTTATGACTCCATTCTTTCCTATCTTGAACTTTCTCCCACCATCTTTTCGCTTTTATTATCCTCGAGTTCACTTCTAAATCTTGCGTCCACTTCGTTCTTCCTTCCATTTTCGTGCTGAGGGAAGGAACCTCTATCTTGCTTCATGTTCTTGTTAGCCAAAGGTCTCCATTTCATGAAGCACAGGACTACAGCTACCACATCTCAACCTGGAAAAGAGAGAGGGAGAGAAAGAGATGTATAGTCGCGGTTGTAAAGGAACTCCATGAAGAGAAAAAAAATCTGATGTGTTCCATTCACATGACTTTCTATACATCGCTGTAACAAATTATTGTTAAAAACATGTTCTTCTATCCACTTTATGATAATTGAGATAAACATTAGCAGAAATTGTTTTAATTACTTGCTTCCTTGTAAGTAGAAGGAAAATAAGGAAATACACAAGGCTAAAACGATAGTTAAATCTTTTTTTAAAAGTTGTTGCCATGTGATTAAAATCCGTTTCTATGCAAGGCCAGTAGTTAACAACTTTCCGTGTGAGAAAAGTTTAAGTATATTACATCTAAAACAAATAACAAGGAATATCTCAGAGATGGTTAATTCTACGAAAGAAAGTATATGACAAATTGTGTGTTTTAACGTGACCTATATTTGTTGTCTATCTCTTACGGTTTACCAGTTAAACAAATTTCAGCAAAAGTATTTCAGAATAAAGATATTTTTAGAGTCTGTTTCCACAAAATTAAAGATATAATTTTATTTGCAATACAAATATTATTAATATATGGTATCAAAATCATAAGAGCAATTTTTGAGAAAATCAAAATTTTCGAAAGTTTGGGGTGTGGGGATTTTTCTCAAAATCTTCTTGTCGCATCCCTAGAAGATACTAAATTTCAATTCCAAGTTTGGTACTTCACCGACTTTTCGTTTTTTGAGTTATCGTGTACATAGACACACGGACACACACGCACCTTTTTCTAAAAATGTTTTTTTTTTATACAGAGACCCTAAAACATCTATTTCCGGTGAAATCTCGTATTCGAATTTTTGGGTGAAATGCAATGCCTTCTCTTTACACTATATGCATCGTAAGTGTAAAAAAAAAATTGATGCATTTCTCTACCTACCTATTCTTCTACAAACTCTTGTATTCTTAAAAAAACTTATTTAACTTATTAATCGAGATAAACTTTCATTGCATATTTACATATTCCTTGTACATGTAAGCAGGATGCAATTGGCTAAAACGATAGACAAATATTTAAAAGGCGTTTCGCTTGTGATTACATTTACAATTCTGAGTTCTTTGCATGACCACGAGGGGGAAAAAGTTCCCTTCACATGACCTTCTCTTCCTATTCTGCAACAAATTATTCTTAAATAAGCATATCCTTCTATCTACTTAATCGAGATAAACATTAACAGAAATAGTCCTATTACTTCTTTTCTTGTTGGTAGAAGGGAAATAAGGGAATAAGCTAAGCTAAAGCGATAGTCTAATATTTTAAAGACTATCGCAATACGATTTACATTAAAATCAGTTTTTTCCAAGGCCAGGAGTAAAACAAAAAATATATGAAACGATGAGGACTTTCCGTTTGAGAAAACTATTAAGTATTTTAAAATTGAAACAAATAGAAGCGAATAACTCGAAAATGATTTACTCTACAAAAAAAAAAAAAAAAAAAAAAAAACTGTATATGAATGTTTTTTTATATTTTAAAGAGATCTACAGTTTATGTATAGTAAGTTTTGTCTATCTCTTTACTACATACCAGATATGCAAAAATCACTCACAACAAAGAGGATTTCGGAGGCTATTCCCAAAACATTCAAGATATAGTTTTTATGCTTTATTCTTTAATATACGACATTTAATCAAAAATGTTAAAACCAACTTTGAGAAAAACTACATTTTCAAAACATTTTCCAAAAAAGAGTAGTTTGGGGTGTGAGAATTTTCTTGAAAATCTTCGTGTCGCATTCTTGGAAGATATAAAATTTAAATACCATATTTGGTATTAAACGATATTTTAGTTCTTGAGCTATACTGCCCATAGCACACACATACACACATAAATCGTTTTCTAAAAATGCCGTTTTTATCCAGCGAAACATCAAAACATATATTTCCGGTGAAATCTTGACATAATATTTTTAGGTGGATAATAATACCTTTTCTACCTACAACATGTAGAAATCTAACTACAAAAAGTGAAGTGTTACAATGCTTTCTACTCCTCTTTTACAATAAATATTCTTACAACAGCTTCGTCCTACCTGCTTCATACTAAATAAGATAATACTAGTAGAATTGGCTTTATTGCACATTTAGTTTTAGGGTGAACTGAAACAAGAAAATCCAATAAAGCGACAGTCAAATATTTAATCAGATAGCCGCTATTGAATTGAAATTTCAATTTCATTGCAAGATAGGAGTAAAATGATATGAAAACGAATGAAAATCTTTCATTTGAGAAAAGTATAAGTGTATAGAGAAATATCTCAAAATTGGGTATCTCCACAAAAAAAATGTATCTGACTTAAATTGTACATTTCCATTTTTCCCCTGAATAAAAATCATTTTACTTTAACCACCACGTGCATAGTAGGTAGAAAAGGTATTGCATTTATTGTATAATGAAATTTTTCCGGAAATACAAGTTCCATTCAAATGAATTTCTCTACATCTCTGCAACAAATTATTGTTAGAAAGCTTATGCTTCTATTTACTTCATGCTAATTCAGAAAAAAAAGAGCAATTATTACTTGCTTCCTTGTAAGTAGAAGCGAAATAAGGGTATACCATAGGCTAAAATTATAGTCAAAATCTGATTGATATGTCACTGAGGTTCCTTTGTTTGTATGGACAGGAGTTGACAAATTCCTGTATGAGAAAAGCATAACTTTTTCAAAGCTGAAACGAAAACACCAGGATCAACTCCACGAAAAAATGTATATAACATAAATTGTGTGTTTTAATGTGCTCTACATTTTCTCCCAGGTAAGTTTTGTCCGTCTCTTACGGTTTAGTAGATATGTAAAAAAAATAAAGAACAAAGTAGTCTCCAGAGGCTATTCCCAGAAAATTCAAGATGTACATTTTATTTGTCAAGTAAATGTCTTTAATATACGATATTTTAATTCAAATCGTTAGAGCCATTTTTGAGAAAATCAAAATTTTCGAAAAAAGTTCCCTATAAAGGGTAGTTGGGAGGCGGGGGATTTTCTTGACAATCTTCGTGTTTTTGGAAGATACCATGCTTAAATACCAAGTTTAGTATTTAACGGACTTTTCGTATTTGAGCTATGCTGTCCACAGACACACACACATACACATACACACGGGCTTTTTCTCCAGAATTCTTTTTTTAGATTCAGGGGGACCTGATACATGAATTTCCGGGGAAATCTCGGTATTGAATTTTGAGTAGAATACCATACCTACTCTATACACTATATACATGGTACGTATAGAGAAAGTAAAAACTTATAAAAATCTCCTTGTGTCTATGTGGGTCTGTGAACAGCTTTACTCAAAAGTAAAAAGTCTGTTAAATACCAAACTGCCTATTTAAGTTCGGTATCTTCCAAGGATGTGACACGAAGATTTTCAAGAAAGTTCCCCTGCCAAACAACTCTTTAATTGAAACATTTTGGAAATTTTTATTTTCTTAAAAATGGCTTAACAAGTTATATTGTATTTTTAAGACACTTAAATTATATCTTGAATACTCTTCATCCTGAGTGAATTTTACATAACTGGTAAACCGTTAGAGATAGACAAAAACTTACTGCACAGAAAATGAAGATCTCGTTAAAGCACACAAATATATATTAAGAGATGTGAGGGAATTGAATTCCTGGGAATAGCAAGGACAAAGATGACAAATTTTTTCTAATTGGGAAGTAACCGTCGTTTTCCCATATTTTTTCTTTCTTTTTTATTCTTCTTTGTCCATGCAATTCCCAGGTATTCAACTCTCACATTCAATTCCCTCACATCTCTTAAAAAATATTGATTACTATATTAGGCCAGAATATTGCCTTTATTTATTTATACCTACAAAGAAATAAGTAATAAGACCATACCTGTTAATGTTTATCTCAATTAGATGAAATCTAATGAAGAGTAAGCCTTCGTAAGACTAGTTGTTGGAAAATAGGTTGCAAAATATTTACAGAGCTCTGCCCGCTAGCGTATCCTTGGAAGACGCGTAACGCAATTATCCAAGGCAGTTGAGATATTTAATGCTATGCCGGTATGTTGCAATGGTAGCTCAGTGGTAGGGCAACTGACTAGAGACCGGGAGATCCGGGTTCAAATCCCGGCCAAGCCACTGCAGTTTTCAGTCTGACTCTACCTATCCAACTTGTGTGGAAAAAAAATAATACAATATGTAATTATGAAGTTAGTATTATATTTTCAGGGCCCGCTTTTTATGTTCTCGTAAGGAGATTTTCAACATTATTTTACTGATTCAGTAAGCCACAAATCTTTCTGGAGAAATATCGAATTTATATCTGTGATGCGAGTGAATACTAGAGTACCTGCCTATAGGTTGCACATTGAGAGGAAAAACCCTGACATGACTTTCTCTAAGCAGTATTGTTACAAAAAACTATTCTTTAATCCACATCATACTAATCGAGATAGACATTATCAGAAATTGTCTTATTCCTTAGCTCTTTATAAACAGAAGACTGCAGCGGCAGTCAAGACTTTAAGTAGCTCAACGATATGTGAAACAATTGAGATTCTGTTTTGTTTTGTGGGTCCAGGAGTAAAACAAAATAGCGGCTAACTCTACAAAAAATGTATGTCAAATTGTGTGTTTTAAGAAATCTATATTTTGTCTATTTCTTTCGGCTTACGAGCTATAAGAAAGTCATCCAAAATGAACAGGTCTCCAGATGTTATTCCCAAAAATACGTGATAATACACATTTTATTTGGTATTAAACTATCTTAAATATATGGTATTTTAATCAAACTAATGGTGACATTTTTGAGAATTTTAAAATCTCTGAAAAATATTCCATGCTATCGTATCCTTGGAAGACACTGAACTTAAACACTAAGTTTGGTATTCATACACACACACACACACACACACACACAAACATCAATATTTTTCTAAAATGACTTTTAAATTCAGGGGGTATAAAAACTTGTATTTTTGGGGAGATCTAATATGTACATAATACATACGTGAAGAGAAAGGAAAAACTGAAAACAAATAAAGCATATTTCCCTCAAATATACTGGGGTCAATACAGGGCAGAAATGACTTTAAATTGGTTCATTCCTAGCCGTCTGTCATATCAGGTTCATATATTTTTTTTATCATCGAAATAATAGCGAATTGGATATTCATGGCAATGGTTCTGTGTTTCGACCAATATGGAACATATACTGACATCCTGCACACAGTTTACTTCAGTACCAGAAATACGCCAAAACATTATGTAAGTAATGTAAGTTAAAACGTTTCTACTCTCTAACAAATCCCTTATGTTGATTGGAGGCTCACGTTCAACTTTGTTCGAAAGGTGGATACAAGTTTCATCTGGACAAATGTATTAAGATAGGTAAAACTCCAGGTTATAAACTCTAATAGACAAGAAATCTTAATCCATTTTCAGAATTTTATATATATATATACATATTTTCATTTGATATACTGAAAAATAAAGGAAGTCGAATGTTCCAGTTCCTTTCACCTAGAAAGAAATGTATATTGTATGCACTTTTATTGAGATCAAAACAAATAAATATCTGATATCAGAATTAAAATTGATCTGCGTGATGAAGTGGTTAGCATGCGTCACCAACTCGCTGATTTTGTGGCGCACCAAACAGGCTTACTCCATACATACAGTGAGTAAACACGAGACAGCAGGAATTGTCTCTCTTCCTTGTATAGTGTGCCATGTGTCAGTTTATAATGTCGGGAAGAGAAAGCAATCCAAAACGAAAGCCATCTTCCTGAGTGCCAAAGGGAATTTTTCCTTAGTTTACAGAAACTGGAGGAATAAGTATTTAGTTTGCGGAAAAGTTGCATTCAGAACACTCAATTTGCAGCGTTATTACGTAACCCAAAGTGAGTACGATAGTTACCAAAGAGAAGATCATCTCTTTCAAATTGTGTTCGATATCAATTAATTACCACGATGGTTGTTAATATTTACTGCTATAAATGTAAACGTTTTCGTTACAAATTAATTCTCATACTGTGGTGATACAATGCAATTTCAATGGTATTAACCAAGCAAAGGCGCTTGTTGTTTCTTGTTGTTTTATTATGTTAATGTTATAACTATCATTATTTTTACAATTGTTCATTAGGCACTACTAATTAAAATTACCACCAAATGAACATTTATATATGATCATATACAAGTATAAATGTTATTGTAGAAGACAAAACAGAGTAATGTTCTACCAATCATGAACGTACAGCAGGTGTATTAACCAAATAAATGTGAGTTACGTAGTTCATATGTAAAATATTGCATACTGAAAGAATTAAATATTATCGCTGGTCGCGCATCGCGTAGCTGATTCACAGGAACATTGAGAAAATGTGTTCTCTAGTTTTATTCAAAGGGCAACGAGTCGTTGTGTGTGTGCTTGCAAGATTGTGGTGAGGTTAGATATAGTCGCTCTCTGCCTAACTTTGTAAGGGCTTAACCACAGGAATGTAGGGGATGAGCTAAAGTTTTGTTTTGTATAGTTTAGATAGATAAAGTTAAGGAGGTAGCGCTACAGGTAGGCTCCTTAACGGCTGTTTTTCCAGGAGCAGCATCCTTTCGTTTGTCCGCTGGTGTCTTGTTTCGTGCATTTCAGTTGGCCTTAAGGAGGAGGGGGAGTATTTAGTTCAGCTTTTTTGCTGTTGACTGGTTTGAAGCCTTTGTTACTTCGTGTGACCACAAGCATGCGAGGATTCCGGAACTGCCGGCATTGGGCCAATCTGCCGTAGAAATTTTGAGCCTGGCGCCTACTCGTATCCTCCACGTATGGAAGAGCGAAGCTTCGTGTAGTTGCCTCACTGGGAAGTAACGAAATACAGAGTACAGAGATGGACCGGAGCCCTCTATTCTGTATTCGCTTAACCAAAGAAATCAGGAGTCTACTACCATGTCCTCCCCCCTCGCAGACATAGAGTACTAGATGAGCTGTCCATCCGGTCATAAAATCCTCAGCATGCCTTCATTCGGAAATGACGTATGGTCTCTGATGTTTATTTGCACATAAAATAAACCGATAACTTGAAAGAGAAGGTTCTGTGCAAAATTCCAACATTTCAATATCTGCAAGTCGTGATTTAGTCCTATGGTTATGATGAACATTTGAACACTATTGGTGATGAATTGATCCCTCGTCACCGTGTGCATACAGGAACGAAATCGCGAATAAGAACTTTCGCCTGATGTAAGACACTATTAGGTGTCCCAAAATATGCCAATGTGGCGCGATGAAACATATACATAAAAACATCAAAATTAAACACACTTATAGTTTTTGGAATCGTTTTATAGCTGAGCAAAAGTGTAAATACGACAGTAAATAAAAAAAATTAGTAATATTAGAAATTCAGGAACGCCTTTGTTCTCCCATTTATATATGTTGTTCAAATACATTTAAGCAAACAAAATAGATCACTCAAAAGGGAGGTTAACACCTAGAATATCAAAGAAAATATTGGGTAATAACAGTTTAAATATTTATTTTAGGATTAATGTTTATTTGATTTATTTTGACTGCAGAAACAAATTATTTGTTCCGCATTTTAAACGGTATACTATGCTATTTTATAAGCATATTTCGTTACATATATCTGTAGAGCGCGCTGTGGAAAGCTAGTATTTAATTGTGGAAACTCAATAAGAAAACACGGCACTAATTATGCTAGAAGTGGTGATAACAAAGGGCTAAGATAAAAAGAGAGAAACAAATAAGATCAAAAACATATCCGGGAGGGGTTTGAGTACGTCTGTCAGCCACACTCTCCATATTTTCCATCTTTGTCCTTCCTTAGGAAGCTCCACCCAAAACATCTCATAACATCTGATGACACGATCGATGTCTGTTCTTCGAGAAATGAAGTTACAACTTGGAAGGTAAAATATTCATCTTCAGCTCTGGGTGTGGTCATTGAATGAATTGTTTTATCTGCACATGTAAATATTACAAATAGGCGTATCTTGTGCCAAAATATATTACTCTGACTCTACTTAAGAGGATAAACAATTTATTATTCTTTATATAAAATACAGATATTAATATTGTCCATGACTCTATGTTAGATGTCCATAGGCTACTTAAGATTTGTGATATTGCTAAGGAAAGTAAAACTGTTCAGAAACATGCAAAAAATTCTCTTAATTTCATTCTCTATATTGTTTTATAATTGGCACAGTGTTAAACATCAAAAAAATGGGGATGAAATTTGATAGGTATGAATAATAATAATAATAATAATAATAATATAATACTAATAATAATAATAATGATGATGATAATAATAATAATAATAATAATAATAATAATAATAATAATAATAATAATAATAATAATATGATCACAAAACTGCACGTGTTTGCATTGAATAATATATTAAACGTATTCCGTGAAAGTTTAAAAAGTTAAAAGTATAACGTGATATACAGTTGTATACTCTTCCAGCAAAGTTATCATTTCAGTAAGTTCAGTGGTGTGATGTCATGTTATTATTGTACACTAACTACTGCAGTGTCATCAGACAAAGCGGTCATGCTCTTGTCGGCGTTTGGGTTTCGGGTGAGCGCCACTCGCCTGCTCAGACTGGTGTTACATCTCATATGCCGTGACATTCTGACTCACACCACGTAAATGATAGACGAAGACAGCAGAAAGAAACTTCCTTGGTGGCTTTCCAATATGGTCCAACATACCACAGAATAAAGAATTTTCATTTATTGCAACTTTATAAAACACAAATCTCCACCTCTGTGTCGTAGAGTATTTCGGAAACGCTTTCCTGGAACTGATCTCTCCAAATGAAGTACAGTTAAAACTATCTGATGTGTTCCATTCACATGGCTTTCTCAACGTCTCTGTAACAAATTATTGTTAATAAGCTCATTCTTCTATCCACTTCATGCTAATAGAGATAAACACTAGCAGAAACGGTCTTATTACTTAGTTCCTTATAAGTAGAACGAAAATAAGGGAATACACTAAGCTACACCGACAGTCACATGTTCTAAAATGTGGCTGCTATGGGATTGAAATCCGTTTCTTTGCATGACCGGGAGTTGACAAGCTCCCCTTTGAGAAAAGTAGAAGTATTTTAAAACTGAAACGAATAATGAATCTCGAAAACGGGCCAACTACACGAAAAAGTGTATAAAAATAAATTGTGTGCTTTAAGGAGATCTGCATTTTTTGTGTAGCAAGTTTTTGTGTATTTCTTACGGCTTAGCATCCTGGCAAAATTCCGAAAAATTCATCCAAAATAAAGAGGTCTTCAAAGGCTATTCCCAGAATATTCAAGATATACATTTTATTTGTCATGTAGATATCATTAATTGGGTTTTCCTCCTTCATATTTCCACAATAACATGAGTTGCTGTCAATCTCATACTCGTTTATCTAACCTCAGGAAATCTTCGGGGAATAACAGTTAGCTATGAAAGAGAGAATATCGTGTTTACTATCATTTGATGAAGAGGCCTTAAACAAAATGTTAGAGCTACTTTTGAGACCAAAATGTTCCATGTAAAGGGGAGATTTTTTTTTTAAAATCTTCTTACCGCCTCTTTGGGAGACGCTGAGCATAAATATCAAGTTTGGTATGTAAAGGTCTTTTCGTTTTGGAGCTATGCTGCCCAAAGACACTCACACACACGCAGGGACCTTTTTCTAAAAATGCTTGCTTTGGATTCATGTAGCCCCCAAAATATGTATTTCCGGTGAAATCTCATTATCGAATTTTAAGATGCAATGCAATACATTCTCTATACATTACGCTATATACAAGGTACGTGTAGAAAAAGTAATTTAAGGATACCTCATTCTCTTTGTATCTAATACGAAATGTGTACAGTACCTATTTCTGCAAAGGCTTATCTCGATAGAGGGACATTTTACACTTTGCTAAGAATAGTTTGTATACCATTTTTACTTTCTCTATACGTTCTATGTATATAGAGAAGGTATTGCACTCCACCAAAATATTCGATACCGAGATTTCACCGGAAATATATGTTTTAGGATCCGCTGTATACAAAAAAGTATTTTCAGAAAAAGGTCCGTGTGTGTCTCCGTGTGCCTGTGAACACGATAACTCAAAAACGAAAAGTCGGTAAAATACCAAACTTGTTATTTAAGTTTAGTATCTTCCAGGGATGCGACACGAAGTTTTTAGAAAAGTCCCTCCACCACAAAGCACCTTTTACATTGAAATTTTTTCGAATATTTTGAATTTTCTGGGAATAGCCTCTGAAGACTACTTTATTCTCGGTCAATTTTACGGAATTTTGCATAACTGCTAAACCGTAAGAGATGGACAAAAACCTACCACACAACAAATGTCGAGCACCTTAAAACACACAATTTATGTTAAATACATTTTTTTCGTGGAGTTGATTGTTTTTGAGATATTCCTTGTTTTCTTTCAGCTATAAAGACTTATACTTTTCTCATACAGAACTTTGTGAACTCGTATCCATACAAACAAAGGAACTTCAGTCGCAGAGCAACCAGCTTTTGACTATCACTTTAACCTATGGTACCCCCTTATTTCGCTTCTAACAACAAGGAAGCAAGTAATAAGACTATTTCTGCTAATTTTTGCTCCATTAGATGAAGTAAATAGAATAATTTGTTGCAGTGATATGGAGAAAGTCATGTGAATGGAACACAGCAGATTTTTTGTCTTGTTCATTTTGCCTGCACTCACGTTGTTTTCCTATTTCCTAGCCTTTTTACTTTCTCTAGCACGTATGTACGATGTACATAGTGAATAGAGAGGGTGTTGTAGTTCACCCATAATCTCGATACTGAGATTACACCGGAAATACATGTTTTGAGGTACCTAAATAAAACAAAGCAATTTAAATTCTTTTCATTTTGTTTGTGACTGAGTGTGTGTGTATGTTTGTTATTCGTGTGCTTCAAAAACGAAAACTCGGTTAAATATCAAACTTTAGTGTTTTCCAAGGATACGACACAAAGATCTTTTTAAAAAATCACACCACCCTCAACTACCTATTACATGGAAGATTTTGCAAAAAAGAATTATTTTCTAAAAAATGGCTCTAACGATTTTGATTAAAGTGTTAAAGATATTTTTATGTCAAACGAAATGTATAGCTTATGTTTTTTTAGATAGCAATAAGAACCTCTTCATTCTGCATAAGTTCATTATAATGTTTGTATAACTGGTAAAGAGGTGAGAGGTTCACAAAAACGTACAATACAAAAAAGGTAGATCTTGTTAAAGCACACAATTTATGTCATTTTATTTCCTAAAGTTAACCGTTTTCGAGATATTCTTTGATATAGGTTACAGTTTTAAACCCCGTTAATTTTTCTCCAACGGGAAGACGAATATCTCTTCACCTCTATTTTGTTTACTCATAGCAAGCAAAGAGAACCAAATTTAAATTGTTTCACATAGCGATAGCTTTTAAAAGATTTGACTGTCGTTTTTGGTTAGTGTATTCCCTTATTTCCCTTCTATTTATAAGGAAGCAAGCAATAAGACTATTTCTGCTAATATTTATCCATATTAGCATGGTGTAAATAAAAGAATAATCTTTTTAAGAAAAGTTGTTTGTGAAGTAGCTGGAGAAAGCTATGTGAATGGAACACATCAGATTCTTTTACTTGCAAATCACATATATACACATTTACAAACACACACTGTACATAGTTGATAGAGATATTGCATTCCACCTAAAAATTCGATGTCTAAATTTCATTACAAATATATGTTTTGAGGTCCTCTGCGTCCGAAAAAAGCATATTTAGAAAAAGGTCCATGTGTGTATCTCTGTGGACACATAGCTCAAAAACGAAAAGACCTTTAAATACCAATTTTGGTATTTCGGTTTAGTATCTTCTAAGGATGCGACACGAAGATTTTCAAGAAAGTTCCCCCAATACAAACTACCCTTTACATGGAACATTTTTCCAAAGTTTTTATTTTGTCAAAAATGGCTCTAACGATTTTGATTAAAATCCCGTATATTAAAGCTATTTATATCCCCAAAAAATGTATATCTTGAATTTTATGGGAATAGCCTCTGAATATCTCTTTGTTCTGAATGAATTTTGCCGAATTTTGCTTAACCGCTAAACTATAAGAAACAAACATTTTCTACACACAAAAAAAAATCTCAAAAATCTCGTCAAAACACACAATTTATGTCTTATACGTTTTTTTTGTTGTGAAGGTAACCGTTTCAGAAATATTCCTTGTTATTGGTATAAATTATGAATTGTACTTCTCAGACAGGAATTGTCCGTTTTTCTTATGTTCTACTCCTGACCAAGCAAAAAAGCTATTTTCAATGACAATCGCATAACGATAGATTTTAAACCATCTGACTATCATTTTAGCCCAGTGAATTCCCTTAGTGTCCTTCAATTTGTATTGAACTAAGTAATAACAACATTCTGCTAATGTTTATTTCAATTAGCATTGTTTAGAAAGAAGAAGAATCTTTTGTAAAAAGTTTGTATAGCAGCTAGAGAAAGTAATGTGAGTATAACACATAAGATTGTTTATAGTGTTTAAAACCCGCTGTTAGTATATTTGGCACAGCAGGCGATGACCCTGATGCTACATGGAATGCGATGGCGGGTGAAACTGGAGAACCCGGAGAAAACCCGCCCCTGCGCCACTTTGTCCAGTGGTCTATTCGGCCACGGCGCGTCCACAAAATATTAATCTAAGCGAGAACGCTATAGAGTTCGAAGAATGCCGGTCCCCGTAGCTCGCTAAAATGCCTTTGTTTTGGTGCTTCGCGGAGCAGGGGATCGTGGGTTCGAGTCCCGCCTTGGGCATGGATGTTTGTGTGTTTGTAAATGTGTATATGTCTGTGTATGTATGTGTTAAAAGGAAAACGTTAAATTCATAGGTCAACTGAAAAAAAGAGGAAAAAAGGCATACAGCTCCGGAGTCCTGACAACCCTGTGGAGCTGTATTCTTATGAAGAAAAAGAATAATCAAAAAAGAATCGGAACGTTTCCTTGCTCTCGAATGCGCAGTTGAAATTGTAATGTTGATGGCTGTGTTATGGTCACCCCTGGCGGTGTTAGCGCTGCAAACCATTAGCGGACATCTGTAGCCAACAGAAGTTTGTTTCTTGTGTTCCAATACTTCTCTAATTGCATCCGGCTTTGATACTGACAGTCGCAAACAACCGGAAGTGCGGGTGAAGGCAAAGTCGTGGGTAGACGATGTACGTACGTGTGCTGAATGTAGCAACACGTTCCTCCATGATAAAGAAATATTCCTGGAACGGAAATAATTTATTTTCGAGCTTCAATAAGCTCTTCAAGGCCGTACTATGTTATACTCAATGTATTCCTTTTTAGAAAGATATTTCCGAGAAATATGTTCCCCGTCGATACAAATAAAGTGAAAGTCTATAGAATACGAAAGTATTCTAAAACTTTTTGGAAAAACGTTCTTTATCGTACTTATACTTCTATAACGATACACAGGAAAAATTGAGCTAAGAGTACTCGTTAACAACTTCATAACTCTTCATTTTATTTTATGGGCTTCAACCCTGCCCTTAAAAGTCATCTTACTTTTTTTCACTTTGTCCAATACTTACCTATACTATCTTAAATAAATAAACAATAAATATATTTGTACCGAAATTCATAAAAAGGTTATGTATCTACATTAAATGCTCAAACTTGTTTGAAAAAAGTCAGTTCTAGCCATTTTTCTTTTAAAAGTTATCGTTTTTCTGTCATCCTGGCCTTTCAACTTCCTTTCTGTGATTCCTCATGTTCTTATGCCCCCTATTCTCAGCCTCCCTCTTGGACTCCCAGATAGAGTAGGTATTGTATTCCAACCAACAATTCTATTTCGAGATTTCACCGGAAATATATCTTTTTAGATCCCTGAATCTATAAAAAACGCATTTTTAGAAAAGGCCAGTGTGTGTCTGTGCAAAACTCAAAAACGAAAAGTCCATTAAATACCAACATTGGCATTTAAGTTCAGCATCTATCAAGGATGCGATACGAAAATGTTTAAAAATATTCCTTCACCCCAAACTACCCTTAACATGGACAAGAGTTTTATTTTCTTAAAAAAAGTTAAGATATTTACTTGACAAATAAAATGTATATTATGAGTTTCCTGGGAATAGTCTTTAACTCCTCTTTATTATGAAATACTTTTGCATAACTGGTAAACTATTAGAGAGAGAGAGAGAGAGAGAGAGAGAGAGAGATAAAATCTTACTATACAAAAATGTAGATCTCGTCAAAACACACAATTTATGTCCTTGACTGCCTCCGTGGTCGAGTGGTCAGCGAGCTGACTTCTCACCCGGAGGTCCCGGGTTCGATTCCCGGCTGAGGCGGGGAATTTCTCTTTAACCGGAATTATGCCCTAGAGTCTGGAAGTATGAATGTGAGAGTGAATGTGCGTGTGTTTAGTAATATAAAGTTTAACCTAAAGTTCCGAACCTACAGTTTCACAAGTGAAAGCCCCCGATATGATCATTGATGTTAAAGGGGGCTATACAAATGAAGCAAAAAAAAAAAAAAAAAAAAATTATGTCCTTTACGTTTTTTGTTGTGGAGGTAACTGTTTCCGCTATATTCATTGTTATTGGTTTCAACTTCAGAATGGTTACTTATACTTTTCTTAGACAGAAAGTCGCCCGTGTTTCTTTTGTGTTACTCCTGGCCAAGCAAAGACGCGAATTTCAATGGCAATCGCATAGCATTAGCTTTTAAAACATTTGCTTGTCTCGATTAAATTGGAGTAGAAAGAATATCTTTTGTAAGAAGTTTGTTTGTATAACCACTCATCATGTGAGTGCAACATCAGATTTTCTTTTAAGGATTGCCGTGTTTTTGGCACCCTGGCCTTTTGACTTCTCTTCTGTGATTCTTCCTTTTCTTATTCTCTTTACTCTCGCACTCCCTCCTCCATTCCCCTTGCCCCCCCCCCACCCGTAACCTCGCAAATGCCTTAAGTTTTCTCTCCTTCAACCGTAATATTTTCATGTGTATCATTTCCTTGCATATTTTGTTATACTTCGAATCCAATACTTCCAGTCTCCACTTCTCTAACGCTTTGCATTGTACTATGTAATAATTTTCCAGAAAACCTACCATTCCAAGCTATCCTTTACATGGAACATATTTGGAAAATATAGATTTTATTTAAAATTACTCTAGTAATTTTTATTAAAATGCCGTATGATTAAGCATTTTTGTTGCTAAAGAAATGTGTAAATTGGGTTTTCTATGAATAGCCTTTGAAGACCTCTTCATTCCTGATAAACTGTAAGAGAGTAATTCTTACTATAAAAAGCAACATAAAAGACTCACTTTTTGTGGTAAAGTTAACTATTTACGAAATAGTCGTTGTTGGTGGATTAAATTTGCCAATACGTATACTTTTAAATGGAAAGTCGTCATTTGTTTTTACTTTTTCATCCTGAATGCCAATACAACGGAATTTCAAGGTCATTAAATAGCGACCAGCTATTAAAATATTTAACAATTGCTTTAATTTAATGTTTTGCGTTATCTTTCTTGTACCTACAAGGAAATAAGTATAAACACAATTTCTGGTAAGGTTTCATTCCATTCGTATGAAGTAGATAGAAGAGTAAGCTTTCTTAAGAATAATTTCCTGCTACGGATTTCAGCCACATGGCTACCAGCTTTTAAACGATTTGACTATCACTTTAATCTAGCGTATTCCCATATTTACTAATCCATGTACATAAAAACTTTTTCGTTAAAATAAAACCTATATATGTGTAAATGTGTGGTAAAATCTTCAGCCCTTAGTGCCAATTAGTTTCTGAGATAATACTGCATTTGTATAGACAACTACTTTTAAATATAAAAAATAACCAACTTTCCAAACACAACTTTGTGGTACTTATAAGAAAATAGATAAAAGAATGAAGCTTTTTAACAATAATTTGTAACAGAGATTTAGAGAAAGGCATGTGAATGGAACACATTGAGTTTTTTCTTAAAATGGTGATGTTTTTTTTTTTGTTTTGTTGTTGTTTTTTTCATTTGTATTGTCCCCTTTAACATCAATGGTCATATCGGGGGCTTTGACTTGTGAAACTGTAGGTTCAGAACATTAGGTTAATACACTTTATTTTACTAAACATACACACATTTACTCTCGCACTCATACTTCCAGACTCTATGGGGGATAGGGAATAAATCGGGTTAAAGAAAAATTCTCCGCCCCAGTCGGGAATCGAACCTGGGACCTCCGGGTGCGAAGTCAGCTCGCTGACCACCCTTAAAATGGTATTTTTGGAAGTAATATTAAAATTCACACTGTATCACATGAAACAATACGGAAGATATGACAAATTAAATCCAACAAGAAATAGGGCCGCGCGAGTGGTTAGACCTCTTGCCTCTTGTCAAGGCCCGGGCCCGCTCCCAGGTGGTAGCATGTGGGATTTGTGGTGGACAAAGTGGCGCCAGGCGGATTTTCTCAGGGTTCCCCAGCCCGCATCATATTCCATGGGTGCTCCATCTTCATTCCGCATATCAACAGTGTAATCGGCTGGTGCCTGTAAAGTAAAAGCGAGGATTATATACTATCAAAACATCTTATGTGTTCCATTCTGATCACTTTCTGTACATCTCTGTAAGATATTATTGTCAAAAGGCTTATTCTTCTTCATGCTAATCGCAATAAACATTAGCAGAAATTGTTATTTGCTTGTTGGTAAGAAAAGGGAAATGAGGGAATTCACTAGGCTAAAGCGATTATCAAATCTTTCAGAAACTGGTTGGCATGTGGTTGAAATCTGTTTCTTGCATGGTCAGCAGTTAACAATTTCCCGTGTGAGAAACGTTAAAGTATTTTAAAACTGAAGCAGTAACAAGGAATATCTCAAAAATGTTCAACTTCACAAATGTTCAACTTCACCAATTTTTGTGTTGGTCTATCTCTTACGGTTTACCAGTAATACAAATTTCAGCAAAATTCATTCACAATGAAGAGCTCTTCAGAGGTTATTCCCATAAAATTTAAAGAAATATATTTTATTTGTCATGTAAAATATCTTTAATGTTTAATCAAAATCGTTTGAGCAATTTTAGAGAAAATCATAATTTTCGAAAATTTCTGCATATAAAGTGTAATTTGGGAGGGGGGATGTCTTGAAAATCTTCGTGTGGCATCTTTGAAAAATACTAAACTTAGATGGGGGTCTCAAAATATGTATTTCTGGTAAAATCACAGTAGAAAAGTAACTATAAGCTGAATGAAATAATTGTTAGTTAATAAGTAGGAAACTAATGTCAATAAACATCAAATATTTGAGGATTTTATATAACTTTTGTTTTGATAATTGCTCATGAGGAATTCTTTATTTATAACCTTGAAGGAAATTAGTTTATTTCAATTTAAGTGGAGTCAATATGCCCTATCTTGCTAATGTTAAAGTTTGACTCATTATCTCAGAAACTATTTAAGATAATAAGCTAAATTTTTCAAGGTACATTTAGCAATACCTTTACTGTTGATTATGGAAAATAGAATATTTCTGTTGATAATAAGGAAAGGTATGATTTTTTTAAATAAAGATCTTAAAATTTTATTGAAAAATGATGATTTTTAAATGTTTAAAAAATTACTAATCTATATATATAAAAACTTTTTCCTCAAAATAAAGCCTATTTATGTGTAAATGTGTAGTAAACTTTTCAGCCCTTAGTTTCTGAGATTATGCGGCATTTGTATAGACAATTACTTTCAAACATAAAGAATAACCAACTTTCCAAACACATCTTTATAGTACTTTGAAACTCTTACATGAAGGAAATGAAATGTGAGTGGAATGTCAATGATGCGAATAGCTAAAATAAAACTTTCCGATCAAAATTAAAAAAAAAAAAAATCTCTTCTCTAACCCTAATGTTTACAAACTTATTAGTGTTCTACCAAACTGAGTGTATTAGAATGTTCTAAAATGAAAAACATGCAGGATAATTTTCATAATATATGTAAACTATTTACAATTAATCTCCTTCTGCGAAAGTTATACCAAAATGAGCGGGAGATTCGAAATACGCATATGCAATTAAAACATGAAAATGGAGAAAAAAAATTCTATTTCAACTCCCCTTAAAGTCTTTAATACAATTTTGGTGGAATACAATACCGTATCTATGCTACTATGTAAGGTATAGGAACTATAGAAAATAAAAAACGAGAAATAGGAAAGAGGGAAAGACCAAAAATAACGCAGACACGGGAATAGTTGGAACTACGAAGGGAAGTAGATTGGAAGAAAGAATATGGTATTACATAGATAGAGATTCATTTTGCGGTCCTGAAATAGGTGCAGGAATGTGTCTACGACATTCTTATACTTGAAAATATAAATTAGAGAAGAATGTCCTAGAACTGGAGAGGTTAAAAAGGGCGGAAAAACGCTAATGAGTAATGTAGTTAGAGAGCAACAAAAATATAAATTGCCGTGTTTATATTTTTGAGGTGAGATTTTTATTTTCCTTGTACTAGTTTCAGCACCATTATATGACAACGAAGCGGTGATTTTTAAATAAAAAAGATTTTAAAATTTATGTAGCAGGAAATGCCGGTTCTGTCGTATATTCTCAATAATTTATTTACTATTGTGCATTACAAATTCATGGAAAGTTGTTATAGTTTGAAATTCTGATTATTAATGTCCGCCGAATTGTTATCTGTGAGAATGAATAATTCATTTCGCTATTAGAATTGTATGCGAGAGCTGCAGCTGTGGGCTCAGGTTCGATTTCCGTGAGCTCTACATTGCTGCCAGAATAACCTAATATTGAAACTTCGGCAAGCAGTTGCTTGCAAGTCCAAACGCACAGGCACCAAAAAAGTACATAACCAGAAATAACTAAATTTTACTTTCCCTGTCAGATACCTAGCAGATAGAGGTTGTTTGTATTCCACCCAAAAATTTGATACCGAGAATTCATCGAAACACATGTTTTGAGCAACCCTGAATAGAAAATCTATTTTTCCTCTCACATTACGTACACAGAAGAAAACGATTCGAAAATCATACTAGCACTGCTAATTCCTAGGAAATACTAGAAAAACGTAAGCAAGGTTATGTGCAATTTTTAGAGCCTATAAGGGGGAATCTGCATGGAAAGAAATACCTAAGCGAGTATTAAAGCCATTATACTGTTTGAGAAATGATCACTCAAAAAAAAGTAGGGAATAGAAAACTGACATAAGTAAATTTGTCTTCACAAATAGAACAATTAACGAATGGAACAAAATACCTGCAGAACTACTAGAGGCTTTGCTTCAAAGTGCGAATGGTTTTTTCAAAGAGACTAAAGGAGAGTGATTTATAGTGGGAATGGTAAATATAAATGTTGCGTTATCACTATTATTAAAACACGTTTAATATTGTATTATTATTACTGTTGTTGTTATTATTAGCATTAGTATTTTTTGTGTAATATACTGTGATGTATTAGCATTGTGACACGGAATTATACTACCCATACTGTTTATTTATTTTAATTATATTGTACACTGTGTTACTTCCATCGACCCACCCTCCCACCGATCCATCCGTCCATCCATCCATTCATCCGTCCGTCCATCCATCCATCCATCCGTCCGTCCGTCCGTCCATCCATCCATCCGTCCATCCATCCGTCCATCCGTCCATCCGTCCATCCGGCCATCCATCCGTCCATCCATCCATCCATCCGTCCGTCCATCCGTCCTTCCGTCTCCATCCATCCACCCATCCATCCATCCGTCCATCCATCCGTCCGTCCATCCATCCGTCCATCCGTCCATCCGTCCGTCCGTCCGTCCATCTTTTCGTTTTTGAGTTATCGTGTTCAAAGAAGCACACACACACACACACACACACACACACACACACACACACACACACACACGTGAATGTTTTTCCAAAAATGCTTTTTTGGGTACAGGGGACTCTAAAACATGTGTTTCCGATGGTATCTCGGTATCGAATTTTTTAGTTGAATACAATTCATTCCTAGCTACTACGTTTAGGCTTAGGATTAGGTTTATTGAAACACTATATTGTACAACATATATCTTTTGCTGCCCACTGGGCCACTTTTTCAGTTGGCAGTCCAGTTTAAGTTATAGCGCAAAAGAACATATTACTGTAACTACCACTACTACTAAATTTTCACGAACTGTAGTTTTTCTCTGTTAAGAGTCCATTTCCATTTATTTTGACTTTTTCTAAATATTGTCTGTATGTCTTACAATTTTTATCTGTAATTTTAACCTAGCCATTCTGTTTTATTTATTTCAGATTTGAGTGTGTATTTTTACTTTCTCTACACGTACTATGTACATAGTGTATAGAGAAGGAATTGTAATGCACCCAAAAACTCGATACCCAGATTTCACTAGAAATGCATGTTTTGGGAAAAGGTCTATGTGTGATGTGTGACTGTGGACAGCATAGCTCAAAAACGAAAAGACCGTTAAATACCAAACTTGCTATTTAAGTTTGGTATCTTCCAAGGATGCGACACGAGGATTTTCAAGAAAATTCCCCACCCCCAACTACCATTTGCATGGAACTTTTTTCGAAAATTTTGATTTTCTCAAAAATGGCTCTAATGATTTTGATTAAAATCTCTTATATTTAAGATATTTACATGCCAAATAAGACGTATATCTAGAATTTTCTGGAAATAGTTTCTTATGACTACTTTATTCTGGATCAATTTTAAAGAATGTTGCATAACTGTTAAACCGTAAGAGATGGACAAACACTTACCACACAAAAAATGTGGAGCACGTTAAAGCACACAATTTATAGTATATTCACTTTTTTCGTGGATTTGATTGTTTTTATATATATATACCTTGTTTTTTGTTTCAGCTTTAAAAAATATAATTTTCTTATACAGTTCAATTTCTGTCAACTTTTGTCAACTTCTGTCCATGCAAACAAAGGAACTTCAGTCACATAGCAACCAGCTTTAGACTGTCACTTTAACCTATGGTATTCCCTTATTTCGCTTCTGCTTACGAGGAAACAAGTAATAAGACTATTTCTGTTATGTTTTTCTCGATTAGCATATAGTAAATAGAAGCTTTTTAGCAATAATTTGTTGAAGAGATGTAGAGAAAGTCATGTGAATGGAACACATCAGATACACTTACATTATTTTCAGCAGTAATGTTAATTAGGTTGTTAGTATTGTTTTCCATTACATGTACATGCGTGCTAAGGAAGTAAAATACCTACAGAGGAACCTAAAGCTCTTATATCAGGGGAAATCGCGATATCGAATTTTTAGGTGGAGTGCAATACCTTTTCTACCAACGCACCATGTATTATGTAGAGAAAGTAAAAACGTGGCATGCCGGGGTTATTGCTGTTGTTACGTGACAAGATAACTGCACGAGGAGGACGTCTCACGTAAGGTTATGGGGGCACGGGAAGTCGTAGAAACGCTCTGTGACTTCTTGCATTGCGCTAAACGAATCATACTAAGGGAATTTGACTTTGTAATCAGGTTACCAACCGGCGCTAGTCAGAAAAACTGGAAGGGGAAGTGTTCTTGAAAGGTCACCGGGGACCAATAATCTCTCCCCTTCTGTATATCGAGGCGATATATAACTCAGATCGATAATAATCGAACTCTGCGGGAGACTGCAATGAGAGTGTGCTATTGAAAGGTAGAACAATTTTTTTTATCTCCACTTCAAGGGTATACGAGATGAATTCGTTCCATTTTGGGCCTGGGAATAAAAATATATGCCATACTTTTCGTTATTTCAATTTAAGATAAAATACCTTAGGGGTTCTTTTAGGTAAATACTGTGAAATTTAGACAAATATTTTTTCAATTATTTTACTACTTTATCAACCACGTACATAGTAGCTAAAATAGACAGAGGTTTGACTGTTGATATCTGGTTACCAGAGACAAAAATGTGGTACCTCTATTCACATAGCTTTCTCTAGCTCTTCCAAATACAAACCATTCTTACAAAAGATTATTCTTTTATTTACATCATGCTAGTCAAAATAAGCATTAGCAGAAATGATATCATTACTTGCTCCATAGTAATTTCTTCAACATTTATTAAAAACATTAAAGAAAAAAAAAAGTAACAGGTTTTGAATTATGTGCTTTTGCTTTCAAAGTCTACTGTTCACACCACACTTCTCTTTCAATTGTCTTCTGGATTCCTGACGATGCAGACAGGTTATTTAGAAATCAATTATTAATGTTATATTGAATATGAACAATAGGAAATTAATAATGAGCTTCCAATAGAATAACACGATTATCTGTTTGTATACTGGAAATTATTGATTAGAAACTTATTTCTCAGTTCTTAGAGTAGCATTATAAATGTGCGACAAAGTTGGTACTTACGAGAGGTGTTCAATATGTCTTTAGAAATCTGTTTGGGAGATGATCTCTTCGTTATACGTGAGTCACTTTCCGCCGAGCCACTTTTTCAAGTTTGTAAATAAAAAAGTCACCGGGGCCCGAATCTGGTGAATACGGTGGATATTATAGTAATCCGAACCTTAATTCTACAAACTGCACAGATGAGCACCCCTTGCATTGCCTTGATGGAAGAGAATCTTTTTCTTTGCCAGTTAAAGAGGCTTTTTTTTTTTTTTTTTCTTGATATCTTCACTCAACCAATGCAATGCAATGACGATGCATTGTTCTTCCTTTCTGCAAGTAAACAATTTAGATTGATTCCGCGTGCATCCAAAAAAAACCGAGGCAATCGCCTTCTCTGCATATTTCACGTATTTTTGTCTCTGGAGTGTAGTAGTGTATTCCTGTTTCATGCACAGTTATGTATCGACGCCGAAACTCGTCAAGACTCGACGGGAAAGTGTCAAAAGGCTTCCAAATTGATCACACGATTGCGTTTACTCTTCATTGAAAGTAAGAGCGGCACCCATATTGCTGAGACCTCTGTCAGACCTAATTTTTGGTGCAAAATTGAGAACACTGTACCTTGTGATATACCTGTGGCCTCTACTATTTCGTGAACTTTGATTCGTCGATCACTCAAAACCATATTCTGGATTTCGTCAATAATTTCGGAGGAAGTTACGACTACTGTGCGTCTGGAATGATGCTATCATATATGGATATACGGCCACGTTTAAATTCATTTATCCAATTGTAAGTTGTTGTAAATGCAGGAGATGTGCCATGTATTCATCCAACTCGGCTTTTATCTGTTTCGGCGTTAAGCCTTTTAGAAGTGTTTAAACACCGCACGAAACTCACCCCCATCATTCTAAAGAAGACAAGCTTGTTGATTCAATCGCCTATGGCAACGAAACCACGTGTTGGATATGGCTAAAACTTTAACTGCCATCTAGGAAGAGATGACGTGTACTAAATACAAACTATTTTGGATGCTACGAGTGTAATTTCTTGGATTTTCTAAGGACTTATTGGTCGCCCCTCGTAGACTGGTATACAACCCAACGATAAGCCGTCACACTAACTGGCACTAAGGTTGATCCTATTTTCTTCCATTTCCCGCTGGTGTCTAGGTGAAAACCAGAATGCCAAGAACCCATGTCTGGATAGCAGTGGCCCGGATTCATAGAACAATAACATAATGTTTGCAAACTTGCAACTTGCATCTTCTTCAGCTTCTGCGGCATTCGATTGTCAGGTAAGTCACTTCATTACCCGTTGAAGAATAATAAGCAAGACTGATATAATCCTTCATGATGCAGTGATGTACGCATTTCTTCATTTTATTGAGTTAACCGGCAGGCACCTGCTCTTAGGTAACTACTTTAGTTAAGTTTCCGTACCCCTGAATTTTATGTACTCAGTGGGTTCTTTAAGTTATTCTATGCATTAACTGTTTTGTTTTCTCCCAAGAGTAGAGTACAGTGTACTTAGTATCTAGAGAAATTATTGTAAACCACCCAAAAATTCGATATTTTGAAGACCCCTGAATCCAGAAAAAAATTATAAAAAATTGCGTGCGTCTTTCACTGTGTGTATGTATCCGTATATATGTCTGTGTACAGCATAACTCATAAATAAAATTCGGCGATTTAAGTTCAGTATCTTTCAAGAATGCGACACGAAGATTTTTAGGAAAATTTTACCTCTCCAAACTATGCTCTATATAGAAGACTTTTCGAAATTCTGAAATTTGTCAAAATGCCTCTAACGCTTTCGATTATAATACTGAGCATTAAAAATATTTACATGACAAGTAAATGATCTTGTATTTCTTGGGAATAGCCCGTGAAGTTCTTTTCAGTCTGAATAACTTCTGCATAACTGCAGAAAGCCATCGAATGAGGAGAGTTTCAAGACTATTAGAGATAATTTAAGACATACCTACATATTATTTTTATGCAATTATCTTTGATATGCGGTAATTCAATCAAAATTGTTTGAGCCATTTTTGAGAAAATCAAGCTTATCGAAAGTTTTTTCATGTAAAGGGTAGTTTGGGTTGGGGATATGTTCTTGAAAATCTTCCTTGCATCCTTGGAAGATGCTGAAGTTTAATATTAAGTTTTTGTTTTTGAGTTATCATGTGCACAGACACTGCCACACACCACAAACGTACCTTTTTTTTTCTAAAATTACTTCTTTTTTGGACTCAGGGTACTCCAGAAACGTGGTTTTCCAGTTAATTTTTGGGTGGAATATACGTAGTAGAGAAACAAAAACTGGTGCACTACGGGATTCTGCAAGAGGCCACTTTGAACATCTTCTATAAATGGCGAGTACTTTTCAGCACTTCGCTTCTGTGTTTTTGTTTCATTCTATATTTACTCCTCACTTACATGGCTACTTTTATTTGCGCATTCACGTATCATATTCACATTCAAATGGAAGAGGGCTAGCGCCACTCTGTATTACCCTTCCTCAGCTCAATCCGAGATGAAAGAGAAATTAAATTATCTTCACATCTGCCTGTGCGTTCTCTTTTCATAGGCACTGGCTCGGTAGAAAAAGTTTATATACTGCTTTTGTGCTCAAAAAATATTATGAAATAATACCTCTCGTGACCTTTTCTATTCAATATCATTTATTTTATAGCTCTTCTGTAAACCGTTCTTCCTAAAGCATATTACATTCTCTACTCTGTAATGTGTAGAGAAGGTATTTCACTCCATCAAAAATTCAATACCGAGTTTTCACTGAAAAACACTTTTTATGTAGCCTGAGTCTATTAAAACATTTTTTACAGAAAGGTTCGCGTATGTGTGAGTGTATGTGTGTGAACAACAACATTAGATACTCAAAAACGAAAAGTAGATTCAATAGTAATTTCTCAAAAATGGTACTAACGATTTGGATTAAAATACCCCAAGTAAAGATATTGTGACAGTGCCGTTTTATGCCTTAGTATTCACGTTCGCCTTGGCATTGAGTCATCACAGTTGGTATGCGTAAACAACATGGAAGAGCGGCACACATAACAGAATCTTTTGGAACGCGATACTGTTATCGATTGTTCTCCAAAGTTTCGGTTTCCAGAAGCTTCCAAGAAGTCCTGTGATGTTATTTTCTAGCTATAAAAGGAAGAAGAATTACAGTGCTGAGGTTCTCAATTGTAATGAGTCGCGAGTGGGATGAGTTTGCGCTCAGTGGTGTACTTGTCATGGATGGCGATCAGTGTAAACTGTCCAAGCGTTAGTGCAGTTGCAGCATTGAACATAAGCTTATATTTGCAAACATTGTTCTAGTCAATAGTTAAATGACAAATAATACACATACATTTAATTTGTAGGGAATAGCTTTTAAAGTCCTTCAATTTGAATGTTTTTTTATAACTCTTATACCGTAAGAGATATACAAAACTTACTAAAAAAAGATAGGTATATACACATATACATATTTATATATATCGTTGAAACATACAATTGGCCATATACATTTTTTTTAATTCTGAAAGTTAATTTTTTTTGGTTTTAAATTGCATTTAGTTTAGATTTTCTCAAATAGGATGTCGTTATTACCTTTTTCAACCTAGTTATGCAAAGAAAAACAAGCAATTTTCAATTGACCACCAGCGACAGCTTTTAAAGGTTTGACTATTGCTTAGCCCAGTGTATTCCCTTATTTGCCTTCTACTTTAAGGGACTAATTAATACATCCAGTTTTGCTTATGTTTATCTCGATTAGGATGATTTCGTGAGAAGAATAAACTTTTATAATAATAATTTGTTTCAAATAGACCGAGATAGTCATGTGAACTGTGCACTTCGGTATTTTTTCTTTCTTTTTGTGACATCCGTTACAGCTCTGCTCGTAAAGAAGAATATGAATAAAAACAAATACGGGTGGAAGGAAAATTATCATATTCCGTATAAAATGTACAGGTAAACAAACAAAAAGATATAATGGCACTATGTTTTGTGATCAGCCGTATTAAAAAAAAAATCCAAATTACATAGTTATTATTAATGCCGATAATAGCATGTTACTTATAAAATATGTAACCTTTTACTGACCTATTTTCAAAATGTAAAATCATACAGGATTTTGAAATAATGGTTGTTTTGGAGCATCGTTTTCCACATACAATATTTAAAAGGCGATAAAGGCGATAAAGGCAACGCTGCTAGCTTCAAGGTAGGTCAGTATGAGAACCAACTCCCGGACGTAAACAAAACAGCTCACCTGAACAGGAGACTGGCGGTTTTGTTTTCCACATGACACTTAATCTAAACAAACACGACAAGCGAAAGTAAAATCTATATTACACGTTGATCACACCCAGCTACCGATTGTTTGCTGCTATAACGTGTTGTATGTGTGTGTGTGTGTGTTTTATGTTTTCGAAAGCATAAAATATCTCCATAGAAAAAGTCATAGATAAAATAAGATATACAAAATATATTCAGAATAAGGCATCTATAACTGATTTAAATTAATAAAATAATACCCTTTCATCCGTATATAAAGCATATACACATACATGCATAGACCTGTATACATACATGCATATATATAAAGACACAAATTATGATTTACTCTATAATTCTGTATTAGGTTTAAATTTTAGAGAAACTTCTATGCATAATAATGGCACACTGGCAACCATTTCTATTTGATCTTAGTTTCTATTTGTTCTTATCAAAGTCTGTGTTAGATGTCCACAGTTTTTTATGTCGCAGGTTATATAAATCGATTTTGTTAATCCAATGGCCCATTTTTTTCAGGAATCGTCCATGTGAGAACTTCAAAACTTTACAGATATTCACTAAATCTACAGTTTGTAACTTTAATTCAAGTAAAAGAGTGGAATAATTTCAGTATTTTACCAGGAGTTTATCTTCTTAAGTTCCAAAAAAATACACTAACGTAGATCAGTGAGCTCATACGCTATTATATTTTCATTAAAAAATCTGTATCCATTTCAGAGAAAACGCGAGAATTTAACTTTGGTGGGATACCCCATCTAATCTTCACTTAGACTTCTGCAGCTGGGTAAAACTACAGCTAGGTATTCAAGCTGAAAATAATAACTCCAAATAGATAGACCATTAATGTTTTGAAAAATTGAGTCAGACTTGAGAAAAATCTGGTGTTCCACATTACTGTTTCTAATTTTGCTACCAAAAATGTTCTATTATGTACATACTTCATGCTAATGGAGATAAACATAAAAATAGCTTTATTACTTATTTCATTGTAGATAAAAGGAAGTAAGGGAATAGCTTACATAATAGCTGGTCGCTGTGTGATGAGTTTGCAATTTTAAGCTTTCTTTCCATGGCCAGGAGCTAAAAAAAGAAGGAACCTAGTGAGAACCTCCTATTTGAGAAGAGTATAAGTATTGGGAAATTTAAACCAGTAACAATCAATATTTTGGAAATAGTTAACATCACAAAACTTCGCATCTGTGCCATTCATATGACTTTCTCTGGCTGTTCCGTAAACAGATGTTTCTTACAAATGATTATTCTTTTATCTACATCACGATAAACATTACCAGAATTAACACATTGTAAGTATAAATAAGGGAATGTACAGGTTAAAGTGATAGTCAAATCTTTTATAAGCCGGCTATACAAAAACATTGAAATGAAATTCTTTTACTTGCTAGGAATGACTGTCCGTTTGAGAAAAGTTTAAATAGTTTAAAACTGAAACCAATAACTCGGAATATCTTGAAAAAGCTACCTCTACAAAAAATGTGTATTATATAAAATGTGTGTTTTAAAGAGAGATACAATTTTTGTGTAGTAAACTTTTGTCTATCTCTTGCGGTTTATTAGTTATACAAAAACTATACAGAATTCATTCAGAGTGCACAGATATTCAGAAACCATTCTCAGAAACCTCAGAAAGTTCAAGATATACATTTCGTTTGTCATGAAAATATCTTAAACATAGCATTTTAATCAAAATTGTTAGAGCCATTTTAGAGATAATAACAAAAAAATAAGGGTAGCTGGGATGGGGCGATTTTCTAGAAAATTTTCGTGTCACACCCCTTGAAGAAGCTGAACTTAAATACCGATTTTTCGTTTATAAGCTATGATGCTCGCAAAATAACGCACGCACACAGACACACCACGGAATGTAGATCTCGTTAAAACACACAATTTATGTTATATACATTTTTTCGTGAAGTTGACGGTTTTTTTAGATACTCCTTGTTATTGATTTAAGTTCTAACTTTGCTCAAACTGCACTATGCAAGGTGAACCGAACCTCAGTTATATCAAACAGTGACTAGCTGTTATAAAGGTTCGACTATCGTTTTAGCGTAATATGTTCTTTTATTTTCCATCTACTTACAATGAAACAAGTAATTAGACCAATTATGCTAATGTTTTTCTCGATTAGCATGATTAGATAAAAGAATAATCTTACGTAAGAATACTTTGTATTTGGAACAGCTAGAGGAAGTCATGTGATTGGAACACAGCAGATTTTTTTTGAGTTTCATTTGTTTGGATACGCGCTGCTAGAACATGAAGGAATAGCAGGATGACGGATTGCACAGTTTGGTAGTGGAACGGTATCTAAAACAATATCAATGTCCCACGGGTAGGGATATTTCACTGGTGTACAAAACCTCAGCAGTTGTTGCCACCGCCACAGCGTTTTGTTATTGGTGCATGCTGATATTTGTTTGTTCTGCGTAATTACAAATTATTCCGCAGCTCTTTTTTTTTTCCTCCCTGCGCAGTGTTTTGTTTTTCCTCTGGTGTATTTACATTTTTAAAGGTATATGGTGATTGAACACGGAATATTCGTTCACTCTTCTATCTCCTGAGGCACTGTAAATAATTGTTTTCATTAAATATTGCGTTTCTTTTCTCTTTAACAAACAAACAATGTGCCCCATCCCACAGCAATATTTTATAGAACTTGTCGGTGTAACAAAATGCTGTCCAATCTGTCCAATCTGATTGATACTTGTTAGGGATTCGTAACGGGGTTATGCATAATCAAAACATCTAATGTGCCACAATTTTACTATTTTTCTGTATACTATTAGTTCTTTTAAAGATAATTACCCAATATATACTAAGAGAGAGAGAGAGAGAGAGAGAGAGAGAGAGAGTATTTGTGTGTATGTATAAGGCAAGAATCACCAACTGGTTGCTCTTTGATTAGAGCAGAGCTCGCATTGAATCACCTACTGTATGTCACGTTCAATTCGTTCAGTGCAGTGACGGTATGCAACATTCTGTGCTTGTAACACGTAAAAAGTGGAAATAGACTTCTTAAGGAGAGGATACAGATTTCTAAATTACATATAAACTATTGTTTACCCCCTAACACAAGTTGAGCGCCAGATATAACTATCTTAACTGGCGTCAGGCATCTATGTGATAAACAAATCTCCCCAACATCTTTATAGTGATTTATGAAGCTACATTCACCTGCGATCTGGTGGGACACGTTCGAACTGATCATTCCTTCTGCTCTTCGGGGAGCCACCGTGGGAGATAGTTCGTCAGTCTAGCAAGAAATGCGCCGAGAACAGATTGTCTTTAAAAGCACATCCAGGTTTCATTTAGTAGCCGCCAAAGCAGGCAAAAGTGGGCTTTCTTTCAGCTTGGGAAAAATTGACGGATTTAATATGTTTTGGTGGTTTTAAATTATTAATATTTTGAAAACCTCGCTTTCCTAGTCGGGACAATCAAGCGTTTCTTTGATCACAACATTTAGTTTTAAAATTGTTAATTCAAGGCATGTTAACTTACAAATGTAACAGTATACCTTTAAAGGCTGCTTGTTGAAAGAGTTTAAGTTAATAAATAATGAAACTCTGCCAGTGTTTCCTGTAATTTTTCTTCCAAGGCTTTTAAGGAAACTGTTTTTCTTTTACGATGGTTTTTGGAGTATTGTGGGTTTCTGTACCTTAGTTAATTGCCTAAGATAACTACAATACACAATATGTGCTTAATTCAGAAATTTGAAGGACAAAGAGTCATGGAAATCGAAATGCAGGATGCGACAATGAATGTAGAAACCCCGCTATAAAAACGTACTCTGCTCCATTCACGTAACCTTTTATACAAACTAATGTTACAAAAGATTATTTATTTAGCTACATCGTGGTAGCCAAGATAAACCTTAGCACAAATGGTTGTATTAATTCCTTCTCCAATGTAGATAAAAAAAATAAGGGAATACACTAGGCTAAAGCAACAGTGCAATACTTTAAAAGCTGGCGGCTATGTGAGCTATTGAAGTTTGTTCCCCTTTGCCTGCCTAGGAATAAAACAAAAGGTAGATTAAACTAAAGATGACAAGTAACTTAAAATTTAAACCAATAACAAGGAATATCTCGTAAAAATTTAAATCTACAAAAAAATATATGCCAAAATTGTGTGTTTTAACGAGATCTACTTTTTAATAGTAAACTTTTGTCTATCTATTATAATTTTCCAATTATGAAAAATTAATACAGAATGGAGCGGTCTTTAGAGATTATTCCTAGAAAATTCAAAATATACATTTTATTTGTGATATAAATATCTTTAATATACGGTATTTTAATCAAAATTGATAAAGCCATTTTTGAGAAAAAATGATGGAGAATGTTCCATGTAAAGAGTAGTTGAGGGTGGAGGAATTTCTAAAAATTCTCATATCTCATCCCTAGAAAATACTGAACCTAAATACCAAGTTTGGCATTTAACCGACCTTTCGTTTTTGAGCTATGCTGTGCACAAACATATACACACACGGAGGTTTTTTTTTTTTTTTTTCGGAGTCAGGGGATCTTAAACATATATTTACGGTGAAATCTCGGTATCAACTTTTTGGGTGAAATACAATAACTTTTCTATCCTCTATGTACATTGTACATACGTACCAGAGAAGCTAGAAAAAATTCTAGAAAATGTCGGTGCGCATGGGTATGAGTATGTGTGTGTGTGTGTGTGTGTGTGTGTGTTTACAGCATTGGGATTTAAGTTTAGTATATTTTAAGAATGCGATTCGAAGATTATCAGGAAAATCTACCACCACAAACTACTCTTTAAATGGAAAATGTTTCCGAAACTTTCGATTTTCTTAAAAATTGCACTAAAGAGATTTACATGAGAAAGAAAATGCATATTCTGAATTCTCTTTATTCTTAATGACTTTTGCATAATTAGCAAACTGTAAAATATAAATAAAACCTTACTATACAAAAACTGTGAATCTTGTTAAAACACACAGTTTATGTTATCTATAACTGTTTCAGAACTAACCACTTTCGAGATATTTCTTATAACTGATTTTAATATTTCCAATGCTCAGGTTTTTCTCAAATGGTAGGTCCCTATACACTTTTTCCTCCTATTTGTGCAAAGACAAGGGAATTCCCATTTCATCACCATCATCAAATATATATATATATATAGAGCTCTTAAAATATCTGACTATCGCTTTAGCCTAGTGTATCCCCTTAATTCCCTTCTAAGGAAATAAGTAATAAAACCATTTCTAGTAATATTTAGTTCACTTAGAAAGAATTAGAGAGAGGAAGAGAGGTAGAGTTTTTACTTTCTTTTTTTGTCCCTTTAATTTCTTTTGACATCAACATCTTCGGAGTTAAACTGTTTGCGGACAGTTCTTAATAGGTTAGTGTTGAACTTGCTAGATAGAAGATGGCCTACATCAGTTGGGGACGGACTCACCGAGGCATAAGCTAGGCAGTTGACTTGCTTAATTAGATTTCTGCACCGTCCCAACAATTCTGTCGTACACAAAGAAACCCCACAAGAAGGTTTCACTGTTCAAAAACAAGCTACTGTTGTAGGACGTCTGCAACCCACCAAACCCTTGGTACAGAGGCGGCTAGTGTCAGCTGGGAGAGAAATCTAACATACTAGGGTTCGCTGATAAGTCCCGTGCCTCTCAATGAAACCAGCATTTAAAAACGTTTATTTTTGCTTTCTTTCTCAATATAATCTCCAGAAAGGCTAATAATACATTTGTCATATCGGTGTTCTAATTTAATTAAACCATCTCTGTAGTGCGATTTATCAAGGTGCTCAAAATAGTTGTTTACCGCATCAATGACCTCCTCGTTGCTGTGAAATCTTCGTCCTCCAAACAAATTTTTGAGGTTTAGGAACAGGTGGTAGTCACTGGGTGCTAGATCTGGTGAATAGGGAGGATGTTCAAACAATTCGAACTTTAATTCGCACGTTTCTCCCATTGCAATGACTAAACGATGTGCCGGAGCATTGTCGTGATGAAACTTTTTTTTTACTAATTGAGCTCTGTTTCTTTCCCCCTCATTACTCAAACGTTGCAGTAAGCTTGCGTAGTAGTCATCAGTGATAGGTTTAATCTTTTCCAAGTAATCAATACAAATAATTCCCTGTGCATCCCAGAAAACACTCGCCATATCCTTGTTAGCTGACAAAATTGACTTTGCCCTTTTTGAAGTTGGTTCACGAGGCGCAATCCACTATTTTGACTGTGATTTACTTTCTGGTGTGTAGTGATATATCCAAGTTTCATCCATAGTAATAAGTCATCTCAAAAATTCACTGGGATTTTTAAGGTGGAGCTCCACATTTTTGACAGAAACAGTTATTCTTAGCAACTTTTAATCAGGTGTTAACGAACGCGGCACCCATCTTGCATAGACCTTGTAAAAACCCAAAACATTACTTAAAATACTACCTGCATTTATTATCATTCTTTTGATATGCTTACAGCCTCTGCTATCTCAAACAACTTTAAACTGATGTCTTCCAATACTAAACGATGAATTGTTTCAATAATCTCTGGAGTTGTCACTTCTTCAGGACGTCTAGAGCGAGGCTCATCACTAGTGCTCGTACGTCCCATTTTTAACTCTTCAACCCACCTTTTAATCGTTGAATATAAAGAGGCAGAGTCTTTCAATGTACTACCATTTACTTGGAAAATGTTTGAGCATTTGATTTTTTTAAAAAATGGCTATTTACGATTTTGATTAAACTATCGTATGTCAAATATATTTACATGGCAAATGCAATGTATACCTTAATTTTCAGGGAATAATCTCTGAAGACATCTTTGTCCTGGATGAATTTTGCGGAATTTTGCATGACTGATAAGTCGTAAGAGGTAGACGAAAACCTGCTTCACAAAATTTTAGATCTCTTAAAACACATAATTTATGTTATATACATATTTTCATGGAGTTGATCGTTTTTATAGATATTACTTGTTATTGGTTTCAGTTTTAAAACATTTAACTTTTCTCATACAGGAACTTCTTAAGAGAAAGATTTCAATCCAATAGCAGCCACATTTTAAAACATGTGACTGTTGCTTTAACCTAGTGTATTGCCTTATTTCCATCCTACTTATGAGGAAATAAGTAATAAAACCATCTCTGCTAATGTTTATCTTGATTAGCATGAAATGGATAGAAGAACAATCTTATTAACAATAATTCGTCACAGAGATGTAGAGAAAGCCACGTGAATGGAGCACATCAGATTTTTTTTCCTGTTGGTTTGGCGTTTTAAATATAAACATACATACGTGAACTCAAACACCCATAGTCAAAGCGGGACTCGAATCCGCATACCCTGCGAGACGAAGAACCAAATCTAGGCACTTAAGTCAGCGCGTCTTTGGGTACCGGTAAGATCTTGGTAAAGAAGGCTCAAATATATGAATTGCAGAACATCTTGTTGGTGGGTGAGAGGAGATGAGTAGAGAGTCCAATCGCTCTGACTTTAAAGTTTGCGGTTGTAAAGCAGCCCTTGCTGTTGCCAAGTCTTCCACTTACTGGTCCCCTAACTGAGGCATGGTTCTCCACTTGCAAGCAGTGTCTCCAGGAAACAGATTTTACTACATTGCCTCTCGCTCCTAGTACAGGTTCGTCTTTTGTTTGCTAATGGTTACTACCCAGTGATAGGGGAAAGCGTTTGGGGGCCATCATATTTTGTTAAAGACAATATATCTAGCTCTTAAGTGTGGTTACCTCTTCCTTTAGTGCTACCTGCATTTAAATAAAAACATTTTATGTGTTACATTCACATGACTTTCTCTTCCTATTCGGCAACAAAATATTCTTATAAAAGCTTGTTCCTCCTCTGCTATTTGCCAATTGAAAAAAAACATTACAATGGTTGTATTGCTTATTTCATTCTAAGTACAAGTAAAACAAGAAAATACACTAGTTTAATGTGACAGGTAAATCTTTTAAAAGCCGGTCGGTAATTGATGCACGATGAAAAAGGTGAATAACGATTTTCCAGTTGAGGAAAAGCCTAAGTATTGAAATTTTTAAAACTAAAAACAGGGAAAGATTAGCCCTTAAAAATGCATTTTGTATAGCGAGTGTTTTAGCAATATCTCTTATCTATTACCTCTTGCCGGTTTACAGTTAGGCAAAGGAAGTTGCCTTCAGAGGCTATTCCTAGAAAATTTAAGATGTACATTTATTTTATTTATTATAAACATTTGTTATTAAGAAAATATAAAAATATAATATATGGTATTTTAATCAAAATGGTCATTTTTGAGAAATTGAAAATTATCGAAAATATGTCCATGTAAAGGGTAGTATGGGTGGAGTATTTTCTTAAAACCAGCTGTCACATGCTTGGAAGACGCTCAACTTAAATATCTAGATTGATATTTAACGGAATTTTCGTTTTTGAGGTTGCTCTTTAAGGACGTTCGCACGCACGCACGCACACACACGGATACAAGACACAGGGCACACACAGATATACACACTGCTTTGACATAGGTATTCCAGAGGAACATCTTCATAATCGTCAATGGAAATTGCACTTCACAAGGTAAATGCATCTTTGGCTTTTCGTGGTGATGCTCTATTGCTGAGCTGCGATCGTCAGACACCAGATTCAAGGTCTTAAAACTTACAAGCCTGTCTCACACACTCTGAAATATAATTTTTACTTTCTCTATACGTACTATGTACATAGTGTATAGGGCAGGCACTCCACCCAAAAATTCGATACCGAGATTTCACCGGAAATATATGTTTTAGGGTCCCCTTTATCTAAAAAAAAAAAAAAAAGGCATTTTTCAAAAAGGTCCGTGAGTGTGTGTGTGTGTCCGTATGTCCGTATGCCCGTATGTCCGTGTCTCCGTGTGTCAGTGTGTACGTGTGTCAGTGAACACGATAACTCAAAAACGAAAAGTCGGTAAAATATTTAAGTTTAGTATTTTCCAGAGATGCGACACGAAGATTTTGAGAAAAATCCCCCCCACCCCAAACTACCCTTTACATGGAACTTTTTTCGAAAATTTCAATTTTCTCAAATATGGCTCTAACGATTTTGATTAAAATTGTGTATATCAAAGATATTTGCCTGACAAATAAAATGTATATCTTGAATTTTCTGGGAATAGCCTCTGAAGTGTAGTTTATTATTGATGAGTTTTACTGCATTTTGAATAACTGCTAAACCGTAAGAGATGGACAAAAACTTACACACAAAAAATGTAGAACACGTTAAAATACACAGTTTATGTTATATACATTTTTTTCGTGGAGTTCGGTTTTTGAGACATTCCTTATTTTTGGTTTCTGGTATGAAAAACTTATACTTTTGTCATACAGGAATTCGTCAACTGCGGTCCATACAAACAAAGGAACTTCAGTGACATAGCAACCAGCTTTTGATTATCACTTTAATATATGGTACTCCCTTACAAAAAGCAAGTAATATGGCTATATCTGCTATTTTTTTTACTGATTAGCATGAAGTAAATAGAAGTATAAGCTTTTAAGAATAATTTGTTGCAGAGATGTAGAGAAAGTCATGTGAATGGTACACATCAGATTTTTTAACATCTAATGTGGTGCATTCACATGACTTTCTCTACATCTCTGTAATAAATTGTTGTTAATAATCAGTTTGGGTTAAGGGATAATCCTGTAAATAGTGGATATCAATGGACAAAACCAAGCTTATTCTCTATCTACTGCATGCTAATCGAGATAAATATTAGCAGAAATGTTCTTATTAGTTAGTTGCGCATAAGTAGAAGGGAAATAAAGGAATACACAAGACGTAACCGGCAGTCAAATGTTTTAAAATGTGGATGCTAAGGGATCGAAATCAGTATCTTTGTGTGGCCAGGAGTTGAAAAGTTCCGGTATGAGGAAAGGTTTAAGCATTTTAAAACTGAAATCAATAACAAGAAACGATCACTCCACGAAAAAAAGACCTATATGACATAAGTTTGCATGTTTTAGGTAGATAAACATTTTTGTGTAGTATGTCTTTGTTAATCTTTTATGCAAAATTCAGAACCATTAATCCAGAATAAAGAAGTATTCAGACTCTATTACCAAAGATTTGAAATATAAATTTTATTTGTGAAGTAAATATCTTTAATACATGGTATTTTAATCAAAGTCGTTAGGGACACTTTTGACAAAAACATTTTCAAAAACTTTTTCCATATAAAGCGTAGTTTGTATTGGGGGTATTTTCTTCAAAATCTTCGTGTTACATCCTGAAAGATAAGCTTAAATACCAAGTTTGGTTTTTAATGGTATTTTCGTTTTTGAGCTATGCTGCTCACAGAACCACAAACACACACACAGTCTGTTAACAGTTTTCGAGATATTCAAAATATTCGAAATATTTTAAAATTTGAGACCATCATTTTTGCCCGTGAATTTTCTTATTTCCCTTCTTCTTATAAGGAAGCTAGTACTAAGACAAGCTCTGCATATGTATATATTGATTAGCATGATTTAGATAACAGATTACTGTTTTGATTAGAAGGTTTGTTTACCGAACAGCTGGAGGACATCATGAGAATGGAACGCATTAGAATTTTTACTTTCTCTATACGTACTATGTACATAATGTGTAGAGTGAAATCTCGGCATCATATTTTTGGGTGCATTGCAATACCTTCTCTATCCCTATGTACATTGTACACATGGGACTAGAGAAAGTAAAAATCATGTGAATGGAACACATCAGATATTTTATACCTATTAACCTTAATTGTAGAAAAATTAATACTTTGCGTACCCTTGATTTTTCAAATGTTTTGAATATATTGTAATTGTTCTAGAAAAATTATTACTTTTCGTAACCTTGATTTTTAAATGTTTACAATATATTTTTTAAAATGCAGCATGTTTTTTTTTTTTTGTTTTGAAAAAGTATACGACCATTCTTTAATATAGTTTAATAATTAGGAACGAATTATTTTAATTATTTTAAAATGTTTCTTTTAGAGCATTTGGAGGATGCTTAAGTGTTAACAAAATCTGATGCCTTTGATACACATGAGTTTCTCAACTTCTTTTGCAAACGAACTATTCTTAGAAAAGATTCTGAGAAAACAAGGTTCACAGTTAGGTGTGCTTATAAATAACATGACCCTATTCATTTATAGCTTGAGTTGATTGGTAGTTATAGTGCGCCAAGTGGGAAAAACGATATGCTTCTTAAAGTATAGAACTCGTGTAACTTTTCAGAGTTCCTGTATACGTGGATAAGCAATTATTTGAAAATGTTCTACGGTATGCAATTTTTTTTAATTTGCTTCAAAATGTTAAGGAAAAATCTAGAAGGTACGAATAAAAGATGTTATAAGTGATTTTTCTGAAATACTAATATTCATGGGCATATTACTGTATTTGAATAGGAACCAAAAGTATCCAACAAATTGCTTTGCATGTTAATTTTTCTACGAAATTAAAACAGTGACAAAAATCTGTTTCCAAAGTTTTTTCTACTCTCTACGCGTGTTTTGGAATAAATATTCAAATTCGTAAAATGATGAGCTTCTGAGATTATGAAACACTTATTGTTTATGGCCAAATAATTGATTAATCTTTAATACGTACAAAACTATGAATATATTGCAATAAAAGTTAACATGCATACTATAATTACATATATAATGTATCATCATTTGAGGAAAAATATATAGAATTATTAAATTTAGAGATATCACTTAAATTTAACGAAATCCATCTCCTCACGATAAACAAAAATCTTGAAAAACACGAATAACTCACCCTAACTGTCACTGAATTTGGAACTTTTGAAAAGAATATTTTGTAGAAAGTACATAAAAATAAACGATAACGGGAAGAGAAAGGCATGCAAATTAAACACAGTAGATAATTTTTCAGAAAAAGTAGTCCCTCTGTACACTTCAAAACGGTAATTGTAAATTTTATAAATGTTATAAAAAACATTTGTCAGATATTGACATATTTTTATAACATATATTTACTATAATCTCATTGTACATTATATTTTTTCTCAAACATTAAATAAGCAATAAATAACAATGTAGTTTATTTACAAACTGACAACTGTTGTAAAAAGAAAAATGGTGCCACATCTCCTTCCTTGTTGATAATTTCCGACTTGCCACGTTTTTTCATCGCTATGAATAATAAATTAAACGTGTTTCATGCTTCTGAGAAACTTGATTCATGAAGAACTGTCGACTGACAGTCTTCTTCTTTTCAACTCTTTGCTGTATTGTGGTTGAGTGTCACATCTTTCCCTTCAACTTCTATTTCCTCCATCTTGCGTAATCCTCTTCTGATATTTTTTCCACAAAAAAGTCTTTCATATTTCCTTCCTTTTAGCCCTTCTCCCGCAATCGGCTACTTTTTTTCTTAGACACTGATATATTTACACATTTTAATTTCCTCTTCTTTCAGATTCTCCATTATACGAGTCTCTTCCTTTCTTTGGTCTTTTGTATCTAGCAGCTCTTTCTGCCATTTTTCATGTCTGACCTCGTTACTTTCAATCCGCGTTTCTTTTGTACATCAGTTGGAACAGAGACAAATCGGATATTGAAGAGCATGTCTAAACTTTGAACAAAAGCCATCTTGAAGCGCAGTGCTTGTTTAATTAAGAGGCGCATGAAATGCGAAAATATGTTAACCTGCATATATTGTGTTCACCAGGGGCAAAGAGTTAATGGTTATATGTTAACATGCGCTAACCAGGTTAGGTTCACGTCTCACTGCTTTTGTTTCTCACGCTATTAGTGTTGGATATCTGCTCTGAGGCACTTACGCAATGCATTTCGATTTCTCTACACAAAGCTCCACTGTGAGTTTTTCCTGACTTATGTGATCACTCGCATATACTTTTTGCTTTCTCTACACATATTATATATACATAGTGTATAGAGAAGATATTGCACTGCACTCAAAAATTCGATACAGATTTCACTGGAAATACATGTTTTGGAGCCTACTGAATTAAAAAAAAATCTTATATGTTCCATTCACATGATGTTCTCTACATCTCTGCAACAAATGTTGTTAAATCGCTTACACTTCTATTTACTTCGTGCTAATCGAGAAAAAATCAACAGAAATAGTGTTATTACTTGCTTCCTTGTAAGTAGAAGCGAAATAAGGGAGTACCATATGTTAAAGTGAAAGACAAAAGCTGGTTGCGATGTGACTGAAGTTTATTTGTTTGTAAGGACAGGAGTTGACAAATTCCTGTATGAGAAAAGTATAAGTTTTTTAAAACTGAAACCAATAACAAGGAATATCTCAAAAACAATCAACTCCACGAAAAAAGGTAGATGATATAAAGTGTGTGTTTTATCGTCACCTACATTTTTTGTATGGTATGTTCTTGTCTATCTCTTACGGTTTACCAGTTTTGCAGAATTCAATAAATATCATCCAGAATAAAGAGGTCCTTAGAAGTTGTTCCCAGAAAATTTAAAATATACATTTTATTTGGCATGTAAATATCTTAAATGCAATAGATTTTAACCAAAATTCCTAGAGCCTTTTTTGATAAAATCAAAATTTTTGAAATTTTTTTCCATGTAAAGGGTAGTTTGCGGTGAGGTGATTTTTTGAAAATCTTCGTATTGCATCCTTAGAAGATACCATACTTAAATACCAGTTTGGTATTTAACGGTATTTACATTTTTGAGCTATGCTGTCCACACACACACACACACACACAGACACACACACACACATCGTGCACACGGACCTTTTTCCGTAAAATACTTTTTGTTTGGATTCAGGGGGACCCAAAACCTGTATTGCCGGTGAAATCTCGGTATCAACATTTTGGGTGGAATGCAAAATTATGTACATAGTACATAGTACCTGCAGAGAAAGTAAAAAGTATTTCTAGAAAAAGATATGTGTATGCGTGTGTTTGTATTTATGTGGACAGCATAGCTCAAAACCGAAAATTCCGTTAAATACCAAACTTGGTATTTAAGTTCATTATCTTATAAGGACGTGACAGGAATATTTTAAAAAAAATCCCCACCCCCAACTTGCCTTTACAAGGAAAATTTTTCCAATATTTTGATTAATTCAAAATTCGCTCTAACGCTTTTGATTAAATTATCATATATTAAAGATACTTATATGACAAATAAAATGTATAGCTTTAATTTTCTGGAAATAGCCTCTGAAGATATCTTTATTTTTAATGAATTTTGCGGAATTTTGCATAGCTGGTAAACCGTAAGGGATAGACAAGAACTTACTAAACAAAAAATGTAGAACTCGTTAAAACACACAATTTATGTTATATGTATTTTTTACCTGGAGTTGACCGGTTTTAAGGTATTCCTTGTTATTGATTTCAGTTTTAAAATACTTAATACCCTTCTCATACGGGAACTTGTCAACGCTTGTCCACGCAAAGAATCAGATTTCTATTCCATAGCAACCACATTTTAAAGAATTTTCTGCCAGTTTCGCCTAGTATATCCCATTATTTCCCTTCTGCCTATAAGGAATTTAATAATAAAACCGTTTCTCCTAATGTTTATCTCGATGATCATAAGTAGATAGAAAAATGAGCTTGTTAACAATAATTTGTTACAGGGAGGTAGAGAAAGTCATGTGAATGGAGCATATCAGATTTTATCGCTGAAAGATCTACATTATACTTAAAAAATCTAATAATTAAATTCACTTGGCATATTATCTTCTATCATTTGTTTATGTAGTATAAAAACTCTCTTACAAACGTTTATTATTTTCTCAAACACGCATATAAAATTGACATAGCAAGTAGAGAAGGTATTGCTTTCCAGCCAAAAATTCGATACCAAATTACTTGCTTCCTGTAAGTAGAAGCGAAATAAGAGAGTACCATAGGTTAAAGTGATAGTCAAAAACGGTTGCCATGTGATGAAGTGCATTTGTTTGTATGGACAGGAGTTCACAAAATTCCTGTATGAGAAAGGTAAGTTTTTCAAAGCTGAAACCAAAAACGTGGAATATCTCAAAAACGATCAACCCCACGAAAAAATGTACGTGACATAAATTGTGTATCTGAACGCGCTCTACATGTTTTGTATGGTTAAGTTTTTGTCCATCTCTTATGGTTTAGCAGTTATGCAAAATTCCATAAAATTTATCCAGAATAAAATAGTCTTCAGAGGTTATTCCCAGAAAATTCAAGATATACATTTTATTTTTCAGATAAATATCTTTAATATGGAATATTTAAAATCAAGATTGTTAGAGTCGTTTTTGAGAAAATTAAAATTTTCAAATTTTTTCCATGTAAAGGGTATTTGGGGGACGAGTTTTTTGAAAATGTTCGTGTCGCAACCTTGGAATATACCAAATTTAAATACCAAGCTTGGTATTTAACGGTCTTTTCGTTTTTGAGCTATGCTGTCCACAGAAACATAGACACACACGCACACGCACACACGGACCTTTTTGTAAAAAAAATGTTTTCTTGTATTCAGGGGGAAACAAAACATGTAATTCCGGTGAAATCTCGTTATCGAATTTTTGGGTGGAATGCAATACCCGCTCTATAAACTATGTATATAGTACGTATAGAGAAAGTAAAAATATATATGACAAATTGTGTGTTTTAACGAGATCTGCATTTTTATTTAGTAAGTGTTTCTCCATATCTTACGGTTTACCACTTAACCAAAAGTTATACAAAAGTGATTCAGAATGAGGAAATGTTCAGAGCCTATTCTCAGAAAACTCAAGGTAAGTGTTTTTTTATAAAAATGTATTAGGCACGTGACATTTTAATCAAAATCGTTACAGCCATTTTTGAGAAATAAAAATTGTCGAAAATGTTCCATTTAAGGGTGATTGGGATGGGGGATTTTCTTTAAAATCTTCGTGTCATATCCATGGAAGATGTTGATCTTAAATACCAAGTTTGGTATTTATCCGACTTTTCGTTCTTTGGCTGTGCTGTCTATAGTCAGACAGACCCACACACACACGCATGAACCTTTTTTTAAAGATGCTTTTTTTTTTGCTTCACAGGAACCTAAAACATTAATTTCCGATGAAATGTTGGTATCGAATTTTTTTTTGGGTCGAATACAATACTTTATCTATCTACGTATATACGTTGCACATACGTGCTAGAGAAATTAATAAGCCTTTTTAGAAAAATGGCCCATGCGTATGTGTGTGAGTCCGTTTGTTAACACGATAACTTAAAAACAAAAACTGTGTTAATACCAAACTATATTCATGGAAAAAATGTCTAAATGTTTGATTTACTCAAGTTTGATTAAAATACCTTATCTTAAAGATATTTATATGACAAGCACTATCTGGGAATGGTGTCAAAGTGTTCTTTTTTTTGAGTCCCTTAAAATACTGGCAAACGTAAAACTAGTGAAGTGTATGTATTACATCGTATTTAGCAAAAAAATGTAAAAAGCATTCTTAAAGCATTCTTTGTGTATATGTCTGTGAACAGCTTAACCCAAAAACAAATAACAGTATATAACAAACTTAGTACTTAATTTCGCACCTTCCAAAGATGCCACATGAATGTTTGCAAGAAAATCTCCCACGCCAAACTTTATTTTACAAAGAGTATTTTTCAAAATGTTCGGTTATCTAAAAATGACTAACGATTTTGATTATCAAATAAATCATCTACATCAAACTTACTTTTACATAAAATATTTTTCAAAATATTCGATATTCTCAAAAAAATACATTTAGATGACCAATAAATTGAAAAATAAACTGCGTTAAAATGTGTTGCTATGTAGCACAATTTATATTTTCCTTAATGTTTACCAATTACAAAAAAATTATAAAAAAGTCACAGTTTCCGTCTCGTGGTATAGTGTTAGCTTCTCTAACTCACATTTAAGAGGCACCTAGTTCGAATCTCGGTTAAGATTAGTTACCGTATACTTTTCCAGGGTTTTCGCTTACCCTGAGAAAACGAATGTCCTGTAATTCTGAGCTGCATACTTAGGGGGCTCATTTGTGAATTATTTCACCTAGTTTATTCATTGTTGATGATTCATCAGGTTAAAGGGCGTTAAACTTATAAAAAAAAACAAAAAAAAAAACATCGCACAGATTATTCTCAGAAAATTCCCTTATTATGGGCAGTTTGGGAGAGTACACAAGTAGTTTGGGGATGGGAATTTTTATAAAAATCTTCGTGTTGCATCCTTGAAAGATGCCGAACCTAAACACTAAGTTTTGTATTTATCGAAGATTTTGTTTTAGGCTTATAATGTTTACAGAAATACACACACAAACACACGCACACACACACACACCTATAAAATATATATATATATATATATATATATATATATATGTTCATACTAGGTGGCCCAGTTGCCCCGTATTTGACGTGTGGAGATATCCCGCCGAGCGTTAAAAGAGTTGCAGAACTTCAAGGAACTATTTGAAGTTAAATTCCGGCAAGTAAGGAGCCGACAGAATAACCATTTTTACCTCTCTAGCTTATCGCGCACATTGAGAGGAATAAAAACGAAGATAGATCCCGCAAATCAGAAAATTCTGCAAATCTTTTAACTCCTGAAGGAATATCTGCATACGCCAAATACGGGGCAGTTGGGCCGCCTACTATGGATCTTTTATAAAAGTCTGATGTGTTCCATTCACATGTCTTTCTCTACATCACTATAAAATTATTGTTAACAAGCATATTTTTCTATCTGCTTTTTTGATAATGGGATAAACATTAGCAGAAGTTGTCTTAATTATTTGCTTCCTTGGAAGTAGGAGGAAAATAAGGGATAGACTAGGCTAAAGTGTTTGATCAAATCTGTTAAAAGCTGGTTGCCATGTCAGCTTCTATGGAGTGCCAGGAATTTACAGCTTTGTGTGAGAAAAGGTTTAAGTATTTTAAATCTGAAACAATAAATAAGGAATATCTCAGAAATGGTCAATTCCACGAAAAAACGTATATAACATAAATTGTGTGTTTTAACGTGATCTATAGTTTTTGTGTAGTAAGTTTTTGTCTATCTCTAACGGTTTACCAGTTGCATAAAATTGAGCAAAATTCATTCAGATTAAACATATTTAATATACGGTATTTTAATTAAAATTATTGGAGGCATGTTTGAGAGCATCAGCATTTTGAAATGTTTCCTTTAAAGAGTAGTTTGAGGTATTGTTTTCTTTTCAAAATCTTTGTGTCGCATTCTTAGAAGATACCAAACTTAAATACCAAGTTTGATATTTAACGATCTTTTCGTTTTTGAACTATGCTAACCAAAGACACACGCACACATACCTTTTTCTCGAAATTCCTTTTTTTTTATTCAGGGGGGCCCAAAATGTGTATGAAATTTCGGCATCGAAATTTTGGGTGCATTACAATTATCTTCTCTACACACTATGTACCTAGTGCGTGTAGAGAAAGTAAAAATGCTTTTGGAAGGGATTCAGGGCGTCAGTGTAATTTAATTCCGCTGAAACGTTGGTAAAAACATTTAGGTTAGAGTGCAATACCTTTTCTATCAGCTGGGTCTGTGCTAGTGAAAGTAAAGAATATCGCTGATAACTGTGCGGTGCTGCCATCTGGCTTGGTTTGTTTCCGGCTGACCCGCTCGCTATTGAAAGAAGAAGAAACGCTTCTCTCGTATATCCATCCCCATCCCACTTCTAGCCGCCCGTCCGTTTGAACTTTTCTTGCATATAAAAGTCAATACCGGCACTTTATACGAAGGGGAAAGAAAGAAACGCCTTTTCGCCCAGTTGTACAAAGTCCCCGATAATGGCGTGCAACTTCATTACTTCATTACAATGGCCGCCGCGCCCCTCAGTGCGCCACTAACTCAATTGGATGCGCCATTTTAACCTCACCCCCGTACTCCCTCTGCCCTCATTCTAAATTACAGCCATTTAATTTTTGCAGATTCCGTAGTTACGACTTTTTTTTCCCCTTCCCCTTCCAAGCTTCACGCAGGCGCAGTTACCGCGTGTGTGAGACGGGCGTTGGTTCATACCTCTTATTTATAATCACTATCAAGATGCCTCAGGACAGGACCCGGATCTTTGCGTGTTAATCAATTTTTACTTCCTCTACAACGTGTTGTAAGAAGAAAAACCATTGCATTCCAATCAAAATTTCGATACCGAGATTACAATCCAGTAATCTCCAAGAAAATTAAAAAAAAAAAATCTAAATTGTTCCATCCACTTGACTGTCGCACCTTCTCTGCAAAAAATTAATGTTCGAAAGCTTATTCTTCTATTTACTTCATGCTAATGAAGATAAACATTAGCTAAAATTGTCGTGTTACTTGCTTCCATGTAAGTGGAATGCACTAGGGTAAAGTGATTGTCAAATGGAAAGGAGTTAATACATTTCCGTAAGAAAAAAGTAGAAAAACATTTTAAGCTGAAACCAACAACAAGGAATATCTAAAAAAACGATCAACTCCACGAAAAAAAGGTGTGTAATATAAATTGTGTGTTTAAGCGAGCTTTAAATTTTCTGTTATATAAGTTTTTGTCTATCTCTTATCGTTCACCAGTTATGCAAAATTTCGCAAAATTCATTCAGAATAAAGATGTCTTTAGAGGCTATTTCCAGAAAGTTTATTTGTCACGTAAAAATCACTAATATATTCTAATCAAAATCGTTAGTCACTTTTGGGAAAATCAAACTTTTCGAAAAATTGTCCATGTAAAAGATAGCTGGGGGTGGAGGATTTTCTTGAAAATCTGCATGTCACATCTAGGAAGACACTGAACTTAAATACAAAGTCTGTTATTTAAAGCACTTTTCGATTTTGAGCACACAGACACACATACACACACTGACAGATACATGCAAACGGACATTATTCTAAAAATATTTTTTGGGGGTATCCTAACATATACTTCCGGTGAATTATCGCTATCGAATTTTTGGGTGCAATACAATACCTTCTCTATGCACTATGTACATAGTATACGTGTAGAGAAAGTAAAATGTATTCATTTCTCTAGCACGTATGTACAATGTTAGTAGATAGAAAAGTATTGCATTTCACTCAAAATTCGATACAGCATAACTCAAAAACGGAAGGACATTTAAATACCAAACTTGATATTTATATTTAATATCTTCCGAAGATGCGACGAAGGCTTTAAAGAAAATTCCCCTACCACAACTCCTTTTACATGGAAATTTGTTTGAAGTTTATTCTCAAACGTGGCTCTAACGATTTTGAAGACCTCTTTATTCTGGATGAGTTTTGCAGAATTGTCCATAACAGTTAAACCGTATGAGATAAACAAGAACTTATGAGACAACAAATGTAGATCTCGTTAAACGCATAAGTTATGTCACATACGTTTTTCTTGTAGAGCTGGCCGTTTTCAAGGCATTCCTTCTTATTGTTTCAATTTTTAAGTACCTTACTTTTCTCAAAATGGACCACGCGAATCGAATCTTGTTTCACACAGCGACTGGCTTTTAAAATGTTTGATTATTGCTTTAGTCTAATGTACTCCCTTATTTCACTATTACTTACAAAGAAGCAAGTAATTCGATCAATTCTGCTAATGTTTATTTCGATTAGCATGATGTAGCAAAGTTGTAAAAGTCTTTTGTAATGAAAGATGGCGGAAGAGAAAGGCATGTGAATGAAACGCAAAAGATTTTTTTTAGAAAAATATCCATGTGTGTGTGTTTTTAAGTGTTTGTGTGTGTGAACAGCATAACTCATAAACGAAAATCGGTTAAATACCAAATTTTATATTTGAGGACTGCATCTTTAAAGAAGGTTTTCAATAAAATTAACCACACGAAACTACAGATTACATGGAAATATTCGAAAACTCATTGCGTTTTCAAAATTTTCGTTTTTCCCAAAAATTGCCTCAGCGATTTAAATTAAAATACCATATATTACAATGTTTTAAATTAAAAGTATTCTATTAACAGTCTGTAACGTCCATTTCAGTGGAAGGAATTAGCGTAGAGTCGTATACAACTCATAAACGTTAACTGATAGACAAAACTATCTTTATAATAATTATAGAAAATCTTTGAAATCACTATATTTACCAAATAACCTTAATGTGCCATAAGCCATTTCCAAAATATTCGTTATTGATTTGAATGGATTAGTGTTTTTCTATTTAAGTCGATATTGCTTCTCGGTATTGCATGAGAAGCTTATGGAATTTTATGGCCAGTATATACCCACTAGCTATTAAACCATTTATACATCACTATTCCCAATGTATTTTTAAGGAAATATCTAATTAAACTATTTGTAACCAGTTTTATCTCGATTAATATTACTTTTAAAATGAAAACATTTCACCCATTAGAGGATTGCCACAAGCACAAATGATAGAAACAATGCTATGCGAAAAGTTATATAAATTCGCTATAATATAAAAATAATAATTCAGTCATTAGAGAAAAAATGTAACCCATCAAAACGATAATAAAGCAAACATATTGTTATTTTAAAAGCATATAATAAAAAGTAACAATATTGAATACTAGATATTAATGCATAAAATATTTCTTAGGATTGCCATTGAGTTTTTACGAGCTGCAAGAGCCAACAATGGAAGAAATGGCTCTGAGGATTAGGAGATGTCCAAAAATCTGATGTGTTCCATTCAGATGACCTTCTCTACATCTCTGTAACAAATTGCTGTTAAAAAGGTTATTCTTCTATCTACATTTGGTAATCGAGATAAACATTATCAGGAATTGTGCTTATTACTTGTAAGTAGAAGGGGGAAAAATCTAATGTGTTCCATTCACATGATGTCCTTTAGCTGTTCGGAAAACAAACATCTATTCAAAAGATTCATCTATTATCTACTTAACGCTAATCCAGATAAACGTAAGCAGAATTAGCCTTTCTACTAGCTCATTCTAAGTAGAAGGGAAAGCGATGGTCTCGTGCTTTAAAAAATGGTCGCTACGTGAAACAATAGAAATTCCAATATCTTTGCCTGCCAGGAGTAAAAAACACGAGAAACGAGAAGAAAGATGTCTTTCCGTTTGAACAAAGTTTAAGTGACTAAAATAATACGGAATACCTCGAAAACGGTTAACTCTACAAAAAAGTACATAACATAAATTGCGTGCTTTAATGGGTTCTACATTGTTTTTGTTTAGTAAGTTTTTGTATATCTCTTACGGTTTGTCAGTTGTACAAAAGCCATTCAGAATGAAGAGGTCTTCAGAGGCTATTCCCAGAAAATTTAAGATATACATTTCGTTTGTCATAATATCATCTTAAATACAAGATATTTTAATCAGAATCGAAACATTTTCCATGTAAAGGGTAGTTTGGGTGGGGGGATTTTCTTGAAAATCTTCGTGTCGCATCTTTGGAAGATACCAAACTTAAATACCAAGTTTGGTATGTATCGGTCTTTTCGTTTTTGAGCTATGCTGCCGACAGACACACACGGACATTTTTCATAAAAGGTTTGTTTTTTTTTTATTCAGAGTGTCTCAAAAAATGTATTTCCGGTGAAATCTCAGTATTGAATTTGTGGGTGCAATACAATAAGTTCTTTGTAAACTATGTACATAGTACGAGTACAGAAAGTAAAAATGAAAGAGCCGGTAGTGAATAGTATAGGTACTTCAAAAACGATATATTGGATGAATACCAATGTTGATGTTTAGGTTCAGCATCTTCCATAGAGACCCTTAATTTTCAAGAAAATCCTCCTATTCTATACTACTCTTTAAATAGAATTACTTATGTTATTTTTGTTATTTTCTCAAAAATCGCTCAAACGATCTTAAATAAATGCCATACGTTAAACTCTTTGCACGGTAAACAACACGTGTATCTTGAACTTTAGTAAATTGCCTATGAAATGCTCTTTTACGAAAGGAATTTGTATAGTTGGTAAACGGTAAGGGGTCGACCAGATCGTCCTACATGAAAAGTGTAGATGTTTCGAAATACAAGTTATTCAAATATCTTTACGCGGTGTCAGTGATTTCAGAGATAACACCGTATTATAGGTTACAATATTTTCATTTTTTAAAATTCTGCCAGTAATGATTTGTTTCTCGTGATCTACGGAAAGGCTACGTAACTCCAAGGCCAGAAAATAGCGACGCGCTTTCAGACATGTGACTTTCGATTTGGTAGTGTGTGGCTACCGGAATACTGACTATTCCACTTGTACACTCAAAGACATTAAAAATACGCCTGGAAATACTCATCGTAAGAAGAAGTTTAACCGGTGACCCCGCCAATGTCCTACACCTGTTTCCCATGCTCTTGAGAGGGCATTGGACAGGCCACGTCACCGAAGGGAAGGAGTTGAATATGAAACATAACTTGCGATAAATGAAGTTTGGAGTTGGGAACTGCTGATCCCTAAACTTTTTGGTTGGACAATTCTCTACCTCTCTCACCGGGTGTCACAAAATTAGGTTACTATTTTCTCTGCACTACATACTGGAGTTTAAATGCCATGGTAACGCGCGCACGTGTGGACTAAATTAATACACTACTATACATGTCAATCTGTCTGAGGAAGTGCCAAGCGGCTTGAGGTGTGAAGGGATGGATGCCAAATTGGTTTTGCATTTTCTTTTTCATGTGGTATGTAGTACCAGAATGGCACCAATGAAAATCGTGATAAGAATCGAGTCCCCGTCAAACGCTAACATTTGCAGCAAAATCAAGCACCTGGCGTACTTTTAATTTCTTTGACTGTATCTACAATAAGATGTATTAATAGACTAGTTCTGCAAACGATTAACATAAAGGGATAACAAAATAAGACATTTAAGAATAAACAATAGCGTGCATTGAAAAAAATGTAAACGTAATATATCTAATATTTATTTTTTCAACTGTTAAGTTGCTAATCGTTTGGATTTCCATGATCTTGCTGAATTTCAAAGCCGTCAGAATTGTAGATACTTATTCCCTGTGTGTCTGCAACAAAATGTATAATATAAGTTAAGTGCGCGCTAAATAAGGCTATACTAAGATTGGATTCACATCTATGGGCCAAATTTTTAAAAACTTGATAAACGCATATATTGAATCTTGGGAGGAAAAGAAAATATAAATTCTATTATATAAATTGGGGAATGTAACGTTAACATTTTTGGCTCTTTTAAAATGGGAAAAAAATGACTTTGACAGCTGGGTACTGTGTAAGGACCCAGAGTATGAAGAGCATTCTAAGGTAACTGTAAACTTTGTGTTTTCTCAAAGCTTATTTTTCTGCATACAGTTTTACAATTTTCTCAAGAGCCACCTGTCGCAAAGTGATAAAACTTTTAGAACTCATTTTATGGCTGCTTGTGGATGTACTGACCTTAATATAACTCTATCATTACAATTATAGATGCTATAAATTGGTTTTTTAAAAATGGTGTAATAATAATCTATAATTTTTAAAATATAGAAATATATCTATGTAATATAAAAAGTCAGTTCAATAAAAAAAACGTTGACTTATATGTGTACCAACTTCTAGAGCAAATAGTTTCCCTGAAAAGTGCTTAAAACTTCTTAAAATTAGCATTACAAGTATGTGGCTTACAACCTCTCCATAACGTTTGGATATGTATGCTGAGCTTTCATATTTCATTACTTTTGTTTGATAAGACATATTTTAATTCAGAAATTTAATTATTCACGTGATCACTGCTGTCTAGTAAAAGAGAATTTAATTCGAGTAACATAATTTGAACATGTCATATTTGAAACCCGATGGACATAAAAATTAATGTTTTAATTTGTTGAAAATTTTGACCATATTTCAGCTATGGGAACCCTTAAACATTACACTGTATTGTATTGGTTGGAATATTCCAACCAATTTATATATTTCTGTAATTATATCCTCGTTATTTTTTTCTTGCGATGTCATTCCAAAGGTGTGCAATACCAAAATCAACATTTCTTAAACAGTTGACTGTCGCCGTATCTTCTATCTGCTCCTGTATGACTACAACAAAGTCTAATTTAAAACATTTGATCGATATTTTTTTAATCTTTATTTTAGGTCGCAGAACTACTAGGTCTTATAACGACCACATTAAAAGTTTATGTACAGTTTTACATCCAGTATACAATGAAAATTTCAAGTAAATCATTATGTACACAGGGACTAAAATATATCTCTCAAAAGTACAATTACTAACATGTTATACCTAATTCAATTGTCACTGTTTGTTGTAATATAATTTAATATTGTTATATTATTTATACTTAAACCACTGTTTTCACATGCCAATAAGCATCAGATAGATATATATATATATATATATATATATATATATATATATAACTCTCAAAAGTACAATTACTAACATGTTATACCTAATTCAATTGTCACTGTTTGTTGTAATATAATTTAATATTGTTATATTATTTATACTTAAAGCACTGTTTTCATATGCCAATAAGCATCAGAGATATATTTTAGTCCCTGTGTACATAATGATTTACTTCAAATTTTCATTGTATACTGGATGTAAAACTTCATTTATCGCAAGTTGTGTTTCACATTCAACTCCTTCCTTTCGGTGACGTGGCCTGTCCAATGCGCTCTTAAGAGCATGGGAAACAGGTGAAAGACATGGGCGGGGTCACCGATTAAACTCCGTCCTTAAGATAAGTATATCCAGGCGTATTTTTTATGTCTTTGAGTGTAAAAAATGCTTTTTGGATGCAGAGCTCCCTAAAAACGTCTATTTCCGATGTACACAGTACGTGTAGAAAAAGTAATAGTGTTTTAGTTACGCAACAAGCTCTGTCACTAATGGTGTATGCATTTGTCAGGAAACTGGATCTCCTAGTATTACATATGTATACAGTGCACAAATATTCCAACGGAAAATGCCTTTATACTGATTTCCATTGTTATAAATATTAGTTTTTAAAAGGGATAAATTACATGCGAAACATTTCTGCCAATGTGTGGCCTCATTTATGACTTACACAAATTAGTGAATTAACACAAGCGACAGTTTTAAAATATGACTTTCAAAAGTAATAATTGTTTTTTCCCTCTATACTCTTTTGCACTTTCTCTACCTAATCATATAGATAGAGATGGCATTGCATTCCACCCAAAAATTTGATACCAGAGTTCGTTTTAAATACACAGATTTACCTGAACCTAAAAGGAGCATTTTTTGAAGAAGGTCCATGTGTGTGTGTGTATGATGATGGTGATGGTTGGTGTTTAGGGGTGCTGGAATTCAATGGGCATTAGCGCCCTTATTAAAACAGTCCACCAAATAAATCACAGCTAAAACCATGTAAAATCAAATCGATAAAATAAAGGGTATGTTATAAAATCCAGGGATTAAAACTACTGATGGCGAAAACCGCAGATCAACCCAAAGCTGAATAAAAAAGGGAACATACACGATAGAAATAGTGACTAAGAACCAGACCCTGGGTTAAAATTACTAGGGATAAAATACTTAAAATTCAATATAGGCAGCTCCATTTAAAACTGTCAGGATAAAAGAAATAAAATCTAATTCCTTATTAGGAATAAAACCTTCTCTATCGCTCTGTGGTCATCGGCAAGAAGTGTGTGTATGTGTGTGTGCGTCTGAGTGAAAATGTTCAAGAACCCTCACAACCCAAACTTTACTTGGAAACTTTTTCGAAAATGTTGACTGTCTAAAAAATTACTAATGATTTAAATTAAAATACCATACATAAAGGATGTTTGTGTGAAGAAAATTAAAAGTATATATCCACAAGTTCTAGGGAATAGCCTCTTCATTGTAGTTGACATTTGCATAACTGGTAAACCATAACAGATAAAAAAAAATTGATGTGTTGCATTCACATGACTTTCTCTACATCTCTGCAACTACTTATTGTTAAAAACTGAATGCTTCTATTTATTTCATGCTCAGCGAGAAAAAATTAGCAGAAATAGTCTTATTACTTGCTTCCTTGTAAGTAGAAGCGAAATAAGGGACTACCATAGGTTAAAATGATAGTCAAAAGCTGGTTGCTATGTCAATGAAGTTCCTTTGTTTATATGGATAGGAGTTGACAAGTTTCTGTATGAGAAAAGTATAAGTTTTTCATAGCAGAAACCATAAAATAAGGAATGTCTCAAAAACGACGCACTCACGAAAAAAATGTATATAACATAAATTGTGTGTTTTAATGTGCTCTACATTTTTTGTGTAGTAAGTTTTTGCCCATCTCTTACGGTTTAGCAGTTATTCAAAATTTTCTAAAATTTTTCCATGTGAAGGGTAGTTAAGGTGGGGGGATTTTCTTGAAAATCTTCGTGTCGCATCCTTGGAAAATACTGAACTTAATTACTAAGTTTGGTATTTAACGGTCTTTTCGTTTTTGAGCTATGCTGCCCACAGACACACACACACATACACAGACACACACGGGCATTTTTCTAATTTTTTGTTTTGTTTTGTATTCAGGGTGTCCTAAAACAGGTATTTTTTGGTGAAATCTCGGTATCGAATTTTTGGGTGCATTACAATACCTTCTCTATAGACTTTGTACATAGTACGTATAGAGAAAGTAAGATTAATACACAATAGATACAGATGTCTTCTTCAGTAGCTATACTAAATATACAAGGTAATACAATAACATCGTTCACGCACTATAATTCATTGCGAAATGCTCTCTTGCTTATTATTTTGTAGGTAATTTAATTTAGATTCCAAACTTGTGCTTATTTTCATTGGATAATTATTTCGAAACGAAAATTACCTAATTAATTAACGAAACATTATTAGCATTCGTCATATTAATGAAGATAATGGGTAGAAACAATCATGTACATGTCACAAATCGGAATGTTATATGTGTATAAGCGACGATAAGTTCAACTCCAGTTTCCAGGATAGCTGTATCCACTCCTTCATTTGAAGTGTTTGCCCCAACTCTTTCTACAGAGTGAGGTTGGTGTGGTTTCTAAGAAAAGAAGAAAAGGGTTTGTGCACTGTCATATACTTAGCGACAGTGATGAAAGGAAAATTATGATGCTCTCTTCTGAAGGTAGAGAGAGATTTAAAATCAGTTCGGATGCTGTTCCCGTGTGGATCAGAGGAAACATCTGAAAGTGTTTGTGTTCCACTTGTAATTTCCATATCCTAAGCTTTCTTAAGAACCGGTTGACTTTATCTCTTGAAATCTTCTTCTTTCCCTTGCACACTCACGTTTGCATACTGTATGCAGGAATCAGTTAACTTCAAAGCGCGCGAAGACACGGTTGAAAATGGTATTGCGATTGCAAACATTTAAACAATGAAATGCTGAAGGAAACTCTGAGTTTCCTGCATTTTGCCTTCTCATATATTTATTTACCATGCTCTAAAGAAGGCTGAGAATCATTGAACTAAATGACAAAACAAACAATGTTAAAATAGCACAATAAGACTTAAATTCGTATAGATGTAGAAAGAGTTGGGGCGAACACTTCAAATGAAGGAGTGGATACAGCTATCCTGAAAACTGTCTGAGAAAAGTATATACTTTACAATTGAAACTAATGGTAACAAATATCTCAAAAACGATTAACCCCACGAAAAAATCGGTATGAAATAAATGCCATATTTTATTGAGATCTACATTTGTTATGTAGTAAGGTTTTGTCTATCTCTTACAGTTTACTACTCATGCAAAATCAAGCAAAATTCATCCAGATAAACATTTCTTCAACGCTATTCCAGAAACTGTTAGTGATGGGAATGGCTTTAATATGTGGTATTTTAATCAAAATTGTTAGAGCCATTTTTAAGAATAACATTTTCGAATTTTTTTCCATGTAAATAGTAGTTTGTGGTGGGGCGATTGAGAAGAGCAAAAGGAAGGTCGCTCAGGCCAGTTCCTTACTGATCGGTTTTAGCTTGAATTAGCCCCGCTGAGTTCTGCACACGTTAACTACGAGGCAGTTAGGCCAACCGATAAAATAATCATGGGACAGATAATTTAATTGGAAAGGAAAGTGTGTGCGATCGTGAATGTTTTTCAATAAATATAAATCCTGCTATGCTGGTGCGCTTCGGTAGGTGCTGCCTAGTGGATTTATGGGCTGGCCGGGCCCCTTAGCTCTTACAGACTTTCTCCATGTAATCAGAAAAGATTGATTACTAAGTTGTCTTTGCCAAGGATCGGCATAGCAAACATGGCTTCATTCAAATAAGGAATCGACCTCAACTTCTTATATCAAAGAAACAGTAAAGACTGAAATACATTCTGCATGTGTCCTTCAGCTCTTCTAGACTCTGATGGGATCTCCATATGGTTGGAAATCGAATAATTGATTTCTGTGCTGCCGGCAAAGCAAATATGGGGTTATTCAAAAAGAAGGAACAGATTTCATCTTTTTACGGCAGAGAATCTGAGACAGAAGGAAACACATTCTGCATGTCCATGGTAGAGAAATATTTAAATGAGCTCTGAGACCAATACTATGCACTCAACAAAAATCTGACGTTTTCCATTCACACACACATACCACACACCCACACACATAAACGTATATATAAGCAGAAATTGTCCTTATTACGAAATAGGAACTAAAATTCCCATTTGAGAAAAGTTTCAAGTACGATAAAATTGAAACCAATGACAAGAAATAACTCGGAGATGGTTAATCATACAAAATAGGCATACATTTTGTGTTTTAACGAAACGAGATATACATTTTGTCTATTTCTTACAGTTTACCAACTATGCAAATTCATCCAGAATGAGGAAGTCTTCAGAGCTATTCCTAGAAAATTCAAGCTGTATATTTTGTAATACAATTATTTTTAATAATCGGTATTTTATCAAAAATGTTTGAGTAATTTTTAAGAAAATCAAGATTTTTAACATTTTTTCATGTAAAGAGTAGTTTGAGGTGGGCGGTTTTCTTGAAAATCATTCTGTCACATTCTGGAAAAGGCTGAACTTTAACATCAGGTTAGCCATTTAAGAGACTTTTTCGTTTTTCAGTCATGCAGAAGCAGACGGAATATTTCTAATTTTTTTAAAGTTCAGGGGTCCTCAAAACATGCATTACAGTAAATTTAAGTATTGAATTTTGGTTGGAATACAATACATTTTATCTACGATCTACTACATTGTATATACAACCTAGAGCAAATAAAATAGAAATTGCACTGCCTCTGGATTCAAGTGGTCAGTATTCTGACTTCTCAACTCAGAAGTCCCAGGTTCGATTCCCTGCTAGGGTGGGCTTTTTAATTAATTAGAAGGGTCTGGAAATATGAACGTGAGTGTGATTTCGAGTGAGTTTCAATTAATAATACCAAGTTTAAACTACTCCCACAGATATAATCAACGAGTAATGAAGCCAGCAGTTGTTTCTATTACTTATCATAGAAGTTAAAAGAGGTACACGTGAAACATTATTAGCACATTTGATGTGTTACAGCGACATTACTTCTTCCACCTTCTTGTTTTATCAGTGAGTATTCAAATTATTTTAAGAACATTTATTTTACTGTCAACTTTATTTTAGTTGAGACAAAACTTCGCAGAAATAGCTATTTTACACGTTTCGTAAGGATAAAAAGGAAGCAGTGATTGTCAGGCATTTAAAAATTTAGCGCTACATGCTGATCCTAAAATTCCAAACTTTTTGCATGCAATATCGAGAAAAAACTAAAAATCCACGGGACTTAAAAGAATCACAGAGCATTTAACAACTAAAACTATTAATAACAAACGTTTCGGGTTTAACTCAGGAAGCGGAAAAGTTTTTGGAAATAAATTGTGTGTTTTAAAAATATCTATATTTCTTTTATAGTACGTATTGCTTAACGTTTACCAATTGTACAGGATTATACAAAATTTCTTCCGATTAAAGAGGACTTCACAGGTTATTTCTAGAATATACTATATATAAATATTGTCATGTAAATATTTTGTGTATATATGTCTGCGCATGCGTACGTGTGTGTAATTTGAGTCAAAATTGTTAGTCAGTTTTTGAAAGATTGGACAAATTTTCCATGTGGTTGTTTGGGATACGAGATTTTCTTGGAAACTTCATATCGAACTTCTGGAAAATAAAGAGCCTAAATTACAAATTTGGAATTGATTTATTTCGTTTTTAGTTGTGCTGTTCATAGACAGATAAACTAACACTGACACACATGCATACATGGACCTTTTTCAAGCAGTAGTTTTTGAATTCAAGGGGGCTCAAAATATGTATTTGCATAAAGTATCTCCATGACATTTTTGGATTGAATGCAACATTTGCTCTTTCCACCCATACTCATAAACTCACGTGCACAAAATGTGCCCCATAAAGGGATGTAGCTGTTTATGTCGATAGTGATAAAAACTGGCCACATCTTATACACAGTTATACATAGTTTTGACGGATAATTTTTCATTTTTAAAAGTCTAGCAACATATTTGATTCTCCAACATATTATTTTTAGCCCTACTTGTCCATTTTGTGTGTGTTTTTTTCTACTTTTACATTTGTGGCTGTTAAATGTATTTGTTATATTTTGGCTGATATGTAAGCAAGTTTGCATACAGAATCTTAAATGTGATATCGAAGGATTAAATAATTAATTTTATCATTTCTTTTTAACTGCCCTAAACTAAAATAATTTATGCGGAAAAAGCAACGGAAATGTTAACACCTAGAACGTCATAGAAAGTTATCCACGCCTAATATCATCAACTCATAAAATTCTTACATTCATTATTAAGGCACAAAGTTATCTGAAAATGTCACAGTCGTGTTTCTTTGAAAATTTTTATTTTACAAAGCAATTTTAGAAAATATTCATCCTTTTTGCTAATTAAAAATATTTAATTGCAGTATCTAAGAAAGTGAGTTTTGCAAAGTCATTTCTTTATTTACTCGTTAAGTGTGACAATTTTTAGATATATAGCTTTAATACTAAAAAAGTTAAAAACCCAGTCCTCATGTTCTTAAAGAAACGTATATGTCTTATAAGCCTACTACGTTTTCGTCTGTCGCTTAACGTTTACCAGTTATATAAGATTATGAAATTTGTTTTTGAATGAAGAGATTTTCATAAATTATTGCTATAAAATTGAAGATATACATTTTATTTGTAATTTAAATATGTTTAATATATGCTATTTTAATAAAAATAATTGTCCTGCATGGTGTAGTGGCTATCACGCTAGCCTGTAGTACCCAAGGTTGTGGGGTCAAACCTGGAGGGAGGTATGGATTTTTTCCGAAGATAAAAATCTTTAGCATGGCTTCCTTTGGAAGCGAAATAAAGCCGGTAGTTATGTAAATGTTTTATTTGCCCTAAAAAGAACCGTATATCTAGAAACGAAAAGTCCTTGGGTCAAATACGCCAACTTTCCCTCGTGTTTTCCTTACATATAATGAACTCTCCCCTTTCAGAGAATTTCTAGATCGTAACACCCTAACCGGTCTCCTAAATACCCGAAATGGCATGATGAAACTTCAATTGAGTTTAATCAAAATTGTTAGCGTCACTTTTCAGAAATTCAAAAACTTCGAAAAATATTCCATGTAAAGGGTAGTTTTGGGTAGGGGGATTTTGAATACCAAGTTTGATACCTCTCCAACGTTTTACAGTTATGCTGCTTACAACATAACTAGTAATACACGAACCTTTCTCTGAAACCGTTTTATTCATGGGGCTTCAAAGCCTGTATTTCCGGGAAATCTCGACTTTTAAATTTTAGGCAGAACGCAATAACCTCTCTACCATGTACATAGTAAAGAATAATAAGTGTTTTGTGACAATTGTTTTTAGAGAAGTTATTGGTAAAGTAAGCTGGAATAAATCAGATTTTGTTGGGTAATAATATAGTGCTCACATTAAAGCCTCTTATTATGAGTGTAACATAAGCAAGTTTTTTTTTTTTTTTTTTTTTTTGGGTAGTGTTTAACGCCCGCTTTTACTGCAATGACACTGCAGGCGAAGTCACTGATTATACATGAAGATAGATCTCCGGTGAATGTGATGGCGGGGGAAACCGGAGAACCCGGAGACAACCGACCCCTGCGCCGCTTTGTCCACTACAAATCTCACATGCGGTAGCTTGGGATTGAACCCGGCATAAGCAAGATTAGTGTTACATACCATCTTATGGGTTTTCACAAAATTTCACTGAAGAAACGATATAAAACACATTCACATGACTTCCTCTAGTTGTTCCACAAACGAGCATTCTTTACAAAAGTTATCTTCCTTATCTACGCCATGTTAATCGAGACAGAGGAATTTATTATTACTTGTTTCCTAGTAAGTAGAAGAGAAATGAGGTAATACACTATGCTAATAGTCAAATCTTTTAAAAGCTTTCGTTATGCGAAACAATTGAAATTCGATTCTCTTTTGCATTCCCGGGACTTAAACAAAAGAGATAAAATGAAAGTTGACTTCCCGCTTGAGAACATTTTAAGTAGTTTAAAATGAAAATCAATAATAAGGAAATTTAATTCTACAAAAAATTTTATATGAGATAAATTGTGTCCTTTAATGACGCAGTTCACGGGTTACAGATAAGTCATCCAGAGAGTAGAGGTCCTCAGAGGCTATTCCCAGAAAATTCATTTGTCATTAAAATGTCTTAAACATGTGCCATTTTAATCAAAATTGTTAACAGTCATTTTTGAGAAAAGAACACTTTCAAGAACAAAAACATTCATATAAAGGGTAGTGGGGTGGGATTTTCTTGAAAATCATCGTATCTTATTCTTAGAATATATTAAATTGAAATGCAAAGTTTGTTATTTCGTTTTGAGCTATGCACTTGCACGCATGGACATGTTTCTATCACTAATTTTTTGGGATTGATAGGGTCTCAAAACACTATTTTTGATGAAATTTTGGAATTGAATTTTAGGTGGAATACAATACTTTTTCTATTTACTATATTGTACATATGTGCTAGAGAAAGTAAAAACTTGATACGTTTTCTGCTGGCGAGGTCTGAACCCAGAGCGCTAATACCAAACCAAAGTTCGATGTAAAAACTAATATTACCCAGGTTGCGTCAGTGGATTTCCCATTTAATTAGTTAATTACTACAAACGAATTCAGTTGCCGCTAGTAATTATGATTATTATTATTTATGCTGGCAAATGAGATGGAGCGTGAAGTATAATTGAGGAAACAAACATGTTTATCGATACTGCCGCATCCCACAGCGCTTTGTACCGCGTCACTCGGCAGAACAATGCTGGTGTGTTGGCTCTGTGAGGAAGATTTATTGAGCATACTTATATTTCTTATTAACTCTCGTCTAAAATAGATTCAACAAATAACTCATTAAGAGTTCTATGCATGTAGCTTAAAAGAACCTCCATTCGAACACAAACTCATATTCAAAACTTCAAGTTTATTTTAAGTATCCTATAAAGTTTTTGAGAAAATTTATTCCACAAAATGTCAGTTGTTAAAAGCAAAAATAGAGAAAACAAACTTGCGTAATATTTATAAATAAATCACATTTCTTGCTCACAAAGAATTTGTGGGCAACCTGGGTAGTGTGGGAGTAGCGTGTCTACCTCACATTCACAGCTCGCGAGTTCAAATCTCGCTTAGGGTGAGAAACCCGGATAAGGTTTTTCCTAGGGGGTTTCCCATACCCTAAAAATACGAATATCGAGTAATGGACCCCGTAGTCATTTGAGCACCATTTCACTTATTTCATTTATTGTCCGATATGGTCAATCAGGTTAAAGGGCGTTAAGCCAAAAATAAAATTGGTATTCTTAACAATAGTGGCAATTGATATAGAAAAAGCTCCAGTTGGGTGTGTCTGCTCCAAAGTGTGTGAATGCTTTTGTTTTTGGTTATAGGGGACCCTAAAACATATATTTCCGGTGAAATCTCGGTACCGAATGTTTGGGTGGAGTGCAATACCTTCTCTATACACTATGTATATAATACGTGTAGAGAAAGTAAAAACGAGCAGCGGGTGGCTGCAAGATGAAATCTACTAGGAAGTTCCTCATACTTACTATCCTTTATACGGAACATTTTTGAAATGTTCGATTTTCTAATAAAAATGGCTCTAATGACTTTGATTACTCGTACAATGAATGCCTTATATTAAAGACATTTTACATTGCAAGTAAAATGTATATCCTGAATTTTCTGGGAATAGTCTCTAAAGATCCCTTCATTGCGGGTAAGGATTACACAGCTGGTAAACCGTTAGGGATACACAAACATGTACTACACATGTGGCTGTAGAAGGGACTCCATTTGAACTGGAACTCATATTTAATTTATGTACGGACTTCTAAGGGCACGATAAAATAAAATTGAAATATGTAATACGCTATCACGGTATCTAGTTCCTTATATCTGTACATAACGTGGACTTAACACTTAAACTTACTTTCGGTTTATAATCCATCATAAATTTAGAGATTTTACATATTCAGGGTGCCCATATAAAGTGTTACAGGCGAATATCTCTTGAACACAAAACAAACTGATTTGTTCCATTCACATAACTTTCTGTAGTAAATTATTGTTAAAAACTTATTCTTCTATCTAGTTCATGTTAAGCATTAGCAGAAATTGTCTTAATACTTGTTTTTTGTAAGGAAAATGGAAATAAGGGAATACAGGTTAAAACGATAGTCAAAATTTTAATCGCTGGTTGCCATGTGGTTGAAATCCGTCTCCATGCATAACCAGGAGTTTACAGCTTTCCGTATGAGAAAAGTTTAAGTATTTTAAATCTGAATCAAATAACAAGGAATATCCCAGAAAGTGCCAATTACACGAAAACACGTATATGACATTGACTGTGTGTTTTAACGAGATATACATTTTTTGTGCAGTAAGTTTTTGTCAATCCCTTGCGGTTCACTAGCTATGCAAAATTTAGCACAATTGATCCGGAATACAGATGTCTTTAGAGGCCATTCCCAGAAAATTCCTAATATACATTTTATTTGGCATGTAAATGTCTTAAGACACGGTATTATGATTAAAATCGTTAAAGCCGTTTTTGATAAATACAAAAAATTCTAATTTTTTCCATATAAAGTGCAGTTTGGGGTGGGGGAACTTTTCTCAAAATCTTTGTGACACATCCTTGAAACATACTAAACTTAAATACCAAGTTTGGTATTTTACCGACTTTTCGTTTTGGAGTTATCGTGTTCACAGACACGCGGACACACATACGCGGACCTTTTTCTGATTTTTTTTTGGATCGAGGGGACCCTAAAATATATATCGCCGGTGAAATCTGGATATCGAATTTTTGGGCAGAGTGAAACATCCTCTTAAATACACTATACACATAGCACGTGTAGAGAAAGTAAAAATCTGATGTATTCCAAATATGTAGAGATGATTTTCTCTCAACTCTATGACAAATTATTGTTAAGCGGCTTATTCTTTTACCTACTTCATGATAATTAAGATAAACGTTCGCAGAAATTGTCTTTAGTACTTGTTTTCTAAGTATAAGAGAAATAATAGAATATATTAGGCTAAAGTGATAGACAATTCTTGTAAAATCTGGTTACCATGTGATTGAAATACACTGCCTTGCATGACCAGGAGTTGACAATTTCCATATGAGAAAAGTAAAACTGAAACTGAAAAGGAGTATCTTGAAAATGACAAACCGCACGACAAATACGTATATGACATATCATGTGTTTTAACACATCTGTAAGTTTCTGTCTCTCTCTTACAATTTACCTGTTATGTAAAATTCAGCAAAACTCGTCCAGTATAAAGAGGTATTCAGAAAATTCAATGTTTCCATTTTATGTCGGGTAAATAGGTATATGTAATATACGGAATTTTAATCAAAACCGTTATTGTCAATTTTTTTTTTTTTTAATTTATCCTTACTGCTATTCTTTGTTTTCTGCTGCTCATCTAAGTGGAACGGAATTTTGAATTAATCACATAATAACCAGCTGTTAAAAGATTTACCTATCGCTTAAGCCCACTTTATTCCGCAATTTACCTTATATTTACAAGGAAATAAGTCTTAAAATAGTTTTTATCGATGAAAGAGTAAATAGAAAATAAACTTTGAGAATTATTTATTGCGGATGGTATGAAGAAAGTCCTAAGAATCTAACAAATCATAATATTTTTAAAGATGCCCGGGCACCTCAAGTTTAATATTTTGAAAGCAAAATTTTATTAACAAAATGTCGGTCATTATTATACAGGTAATGGCTACATCGTAAATAGCAGCATATGATTTTCTTTTATTTTTACCGAAAGGAAAGCTATGTTATATACATACTTACATGAACAATTTCATTTGTTTGACTAAGATGATTTTATTCCTACAAGAATTGTGTAACTATTGGTTCGTTTAACAATTGTCGCATCCGCATGTCGTGATTTCGTCCTACAGTGCCATCTGCGGGCGAAGCGCTTATCTCTCGTCAACATGGAACTCACGAATTGTAAATTCAAATCCGATCATAGAAACATCTAACAGTGCCCTATACTCAACTTAGGAGTTACAGGAAATAATTAACTTGTTTAACAATTGCCTCCACAATTTAATAAAGCCCTGTAACAAATAAAAGCAGTATGACAATGGTTAAGTCGAATCATGGGTTCTTGTTAATAGTTTTCAAATATATTACATTATTGGTGACACATATATGCATTCCTTAAAGAGGTGCTTAATTTAATTATTTCAATTTAGAGCCCTCGTAACAAAAGCTAACAAATATTCTCATAAAAGATATTCAAGGGAAGAGAGATACTACTTTGTCAAGAAAGTTCCGGGAATTTGCCAATAAAACTCAAAAGATGAGTTATTCATCCAATTTTATTTTATCGCCTCCAAGGTAGGCTCCTTCTGAAATTATATAGTTATGCCAACGAATAATCCAATCATCAAAACATTTTTGTACGCACTTTTAGGAATCGATGTCACTTGTCGCCACGAATTCTCCTTTATGTCTTCTATCGACTGAAAACGGGTCCCTCAAAGTGGTAACTTGAGTTTTGGAAAGAGAAAGAAATCAGCAGGAGCCAGATCAGGTGAATACGGTGGTTGTTCGATGAAATTTGTTGAGTTTTTGGCCAGAAATTTGTTCACAATAATAGCCTTGTGAGCTGGTGCGTTTTCGTGGTGCAGAATCCACAAGTTGTCGTTCCACAAATCTGGCCTTTTTCGCCGTATTTGTTCTCTCAAACGCCGCAAAACGTTCAGATAATAGTCTTTATTTATCATCTGACCTTCTGGCAAGAACTCTGAGTGTACGACACCGCGATAATCGAAAAAAAAACCTGTCATCATGTCTTTGATCGAGATTGACGTGCCCTTTTAGGTTTCGGTTCATTTGGAAGGCGCCATTCGTAATCTTGTTGACTGGTTTGAGTGTCAAACTCGTAAACCCACGTCTCATCACCAGTTACAATGGTTCCATGAATGTGGGGTCGGAACTGGCTCGTTCTAGCCTGTCTTCAGCAATCCTTACGTGATTGAATTTTCTACAAAAATTCAAGTCTTTCGGAACTAACCGAGCTGCAACGCGTGTCATGTCCAAACAATCGTTTAAAATGGTACGAATTGATTCGTGAGGCACAGAAAGTTCAGCGGCAATCTAACTCAGACCTAGTTCAGTTGAAACCGTTGATGGCCGACAAGAGCGAGGCAAATCTTCCACCACATCTCGACCACTTTTGAATGCGCTGTACCACTCATATGCACGTGTTTTTGACAAAGTCGATTCACCGTAAGCCCTCTGTAGCGACAACAATAATTTCGAATCCCCTTTTAAACGGGATTTTTAAATGGTCAATTCTTGACAAAAGGTATATACCATAAAATGAACGTTTTGTGCTGCAAATTGTTGAGGCAACTAAATTAGAAGAAAAAATGAAAAAAAAAAAATAATATGTTTGCACTTAAAACTTTAACCAAAGAGACACGTCCTTTACAATAATGGCTTATGAATCTGTTTCTTTTTTGTAAAAATTCTTTCTTTCAAAATTTAAAATGATAAGACCGAAAATTTAAAAAACTAGCGCATATACATACAATGTACATAGCAGCCAGAGAAGGTATTGTATTCCACCCAAAATTCAATGTCCTTATTTTTCCGGAAATATATATCCTGTCTCCTGAGTTGGAAAACAACATGTTTAGAAAAAGATCCTTGTGTGTATGTGTGTGTGAACAGTATAGCTCATAAACGAATAGACAGTTAAATGTCAAATCTGGCATTTACGTTTTGCATTTTCCAATGATGTGACACGAATATTTTCAAGAAAATACCTCTACGAGAAACTACCCTTTAAATGGAAAAATGTTTGAAACCTTGTTTTTCTCGAAATTGCTATAACGATTTTGATTAAAATTAAAGACATTCACGTCACAAATAAAACGTATCTTCAATCTTCTGGAAATAGCCTCTGAAGAGTTCTTTATTTTGGACAAGTTTTTAGGAATTTTGCATAACGGTTAAGATATAGTAATAAACGCAATACATAAAAATGTATATCTCGTTAAAGCAAATAATTTATGTCGTATACATTTTCCTTGTGGAGGTAACCGCTTTTGAGATATTTCTTGTTATTGGCTTCTATTTTAAAATATGTACTTAACTTTTGTTTCACATAGCGACCAGCTTTAAAAAGATTAGGCTGTCGTTTTAGCCTAATGTTTTCCCTTACTTCCCTTCTACTTATAATGAAGCAACTAATAAGAGCAATTCTGCTAATGCTTTTTTTTTTATTGTTTCATTTATATAGCCCCCTTTAACATCTAAGGTCATATTGGGGGCTTTACACTTGAAACAATCGTCTGTAGGTTCAAATCATTTTATTTTCCTCAAGCACACACACATACATACTTCCAGACTCTGTGTGGGATAGGGAATAATTCTGGCTAAAGAAAACTTCCCCGCCCCAGCTGGGAATCGAACGCGGGACCTCCGGGTGAGTAGGCAGGTCGCTGACCAATCAACTACGGAGGCAGTCTCTGCTAGTGTCTTGATTAGCCTGATGTAGATAAAAGAATAATCTTTTGTACGAATAGTTTGTATATGGAATCGCTAGGGAAAGTTATGTGAACCGAATACATCAGAAGCAAAAAAGTTACTATTATTAGTTAGTATTTATTTGTAATATTATTTATTTTATTTTATTAGTCCTTACTTATGAAATACAGTGTACATGTATAGGCTCGCATAAGATGCAATATGCCCAAAAACTGCTTTTAAGCTTGCTGGTGTCCCCATGTAATTGAAAAACGAATAATTTGTGTGTTGTCAGTTGCCTAGAATGCAGGGTTCGACTGTGTTGCCGGCTGCATCGTAATCAAGGCAAGAATAATTAAATATTCACAAAGAGAAAGCAATTATCGGCATATAAGACCTCTCTTTTAAAAATTAATCATTTTATGCATTCAGATATTTCCATACTAGAATTAAAAGCTACTTTAATTTAGTGATTTGTGGCGGGGGTGTAACAGACATTTTAGGGTGAAATTGAAGGTTTTTCACTTAGAAAATATTAATTAAGTCATCTTCAAAAGGAAGAAATTCTGTGTCGTTATTTCTTTGAAAAGCAGTATATTTGTCTCTTAATTCTCCCCCCCCCTTCTCGCTCTCTCACCTTCTCTAATCTCTGGATTAAATAAAACTGTTAAAATTAAGTTCTTGTTTTTGAGGATTTTAGTAATTATTTAATATTATATTAAACTTTTAAGTTGAATTTAAAAATTTTAGAAAACATGATTTAATTAGTATCCCGAAGAATGTCTCAGGTGGTAGCTCTGATGGTTGCATTCGGTAGGTCCTGGTTTTGATCCCCGGAAACCCCCACTCTGAGCATGAGGTTCCGCATGGTTTTCTCTGGCTGTCAAAGCGAATGTTGAGGTGACGTTGTTTACTAAAATTTCCTTACCCTCATTTCATCTTCTACAGTACAGGCAGATGGCGCATAGGTCCTATCAGAAGGAAGCCTGTGGAGTCTTCATGTCAGGATCATGTTCCCCTAGCCCGTTAGAGAGACGTCATAGAGCAGCTCAGTAGGTTACTGCGATATTGAAAACCCTATTCTTCCAATGTTAACCTTGTTAACTTACTGAGCCATTATTTTAAAAGTATTTCACATACTTAAATGAAACGTTATAGCTTTTAGAGGGGTTTGTTTTACTTTCACGAATTTACTTTTATAATTTAGGTTCATTTTTAAAGAAGAGAATATTCTTTACTTGAGATTTTGATTAAAATCTACGAGAAATCATTATAAGCAATCATCTTATTACGCAAAGATACACAGCTGTCATCCTAAAGTTAATCCAATTGTTTAAATTTCCCTCACATAGGGAACATTTCCTATGCTTTTATTTCATATTTGAACTGATGTTTTCAGAAGTCTTTTGTGCAATTTATTTACATAAGCTGAAGTTATAGTTATTAAAATAATAACATTTTCAAAGTTGTTAAGAAACCATTTAGTATAAAATGTAGCACTAATTTTCACAACAAACATTATTTTTCCAAAACTATTCAACGTTTTTCAAAACTGATATCTATCATAAGAATATTGCACCTACAGACTGCAAACATTTGAGCGTTATAGGTTAGTTACTTTGAAAATGCTTCTTGTATGTGACTACTTTTAACATTGTGCTATTAATATGGCATTAAATATACAGTACCTTCTCCAAACTAGTGTGTAGAGTAAGTAACATGTGAAACTATCATAGTGCTTTCTTTGGGTTTATTTTCAGTATCGCACTTTTTCACTTCCTCTACAATTCTGATCTTTCTGCGAAGTTCAAATTGCATCTCTATTTTTTTTGGTCTCGAATGCTTAACTGAATCAAGAAACTTTACCTTAGATGGCCGAGATATGACAGATGTTGTGAATACTATATTTTATAAATGTTATAATTGTATTACTATAATTATGATTGAAGGAGTTATTTTATCACAAATAAACATGTTGGTTTTTTCTCCACTGAATAACACTGTGTTCCACCAAAGAATTCGATGTCGAGATTTCACGGATCGAGATATGGATCCAGAAAAACATTTTTAGAAAATGGTTCATTTGTGCAACAGAGAGAGAGAGAGAGAGAGAGAGAGAGAGAACATCCGTGAACAACATAACCCAAAAAGCAAAATTCCATTTAATACCATACTTGCTATTGAAGTTCAGTGTCTTCCAAGGATGCAACACGAAGATTTTCGGAAAATCCTTCAGGCTCAACTACATGTTAACATGGAACATTTTCTGAAACCTTTGATTTTCTTAAATACTCGTATATTGATTAAACTCCATGTGTTTAAAATAACGAGTAGTCTCAATACGTCTTCATTCTTATGACTAGCAAACCATAAGAAATAGACTGAATTGCTGAATTTTACATAACTAATAAACTGTAAGAGATAGACAAAAACTTACTCTACAAACATTATAGATCTCGTCAAAATACATAATTTATGTTATACTTTTTTCGTGGAGTTTACCGTTTTCAAGATATTCCTTGTTATTAGTTTCAATTCTAAAGTATTTACACTTTTCTCTGACAGGAAGTGTCCGTTTTTCTTTTTTTCTACTCCTGGCCAAGCAAAGAAGCGATTTGCAATGACAATCGCTTAACGATAGCTTTTAAAACATTTGACTACCACCTTAGTATAGCGCATTCCTTCAGCAATACAGAGATATAGGTACTTATTACAAATCAAGGATGCTCAGTTCGGTTTCAGAGAAACATCCAAGACTATAAGACCACTTTTAAAGTTACTTCTCTATGCAGGATTACAGAAAGCCGTGTATATCAAACAACTCCGGATGTGAAACATATGAAAAACATTTATGGAACGAAATGCCGGCTTTCCTTTCATTACTTCTTCAGTTGGAATTTCATTTTATTTCACTTCACTTCAGCAGGAAACGACTGGCCTTTCATCTTCAGCCGCTGTGAACTCCATAACCATCTCCCTCCGTTATTTTTAGCACAACACAAAAACCGAGATGTTAACTTTGCCTTCCCGTAGTGCCAATAAGTTGGCTTGGGATTTGCACTTAATCTGCAAACATCAGCTGGAGTTATCTTGGGTTTCCGCGTTTCGCCAGCTTCTCGTCAGTGGCGGCCTGGTCATCCGAACGGCACCGGCTCCTGTGTGATCATTGACTTTCTCAACCATGTAATACAGCGATTTTAGGTGCTGCATCAGTAGAATTTGGAAAACTCAACGTACATAAAATATCTTGTTTAAAAAATGGATGTGTTCCATTCACGTCACTTCCTCTAACCGTTCTGCAAACAATCTATTCATACAAGATTTTTCTTTTCTCTACATCATCCTAATTGAGATAAACATTAGCAAATATTCTCCAATTACTTTTTTCATTCTAATCAGAAGGGAAATAAGGGAATACATTAGGCTAATTCCATAGTAAATCTTTTAAAAGTTGATCGTTATGTGAAACAATTTATAGTAGGTTCTCTTTGAATGGTTAGGAGTAAAACAAAAGAGATTTGAAACGAAAGATGACTTCCGTTTGAGAACATTTTAAGTGGTTTAATTTTGAAATCAAATATCTTGGAACAGCTAACTCTGCAAAAATGTATATGACATAAAATGTGTGTTTTAATGAGATATATATTTTTTCTGTAGGAAGTTTTTGCCTTTCTCTTACGGTTTACCGATTAAACAAAAGCCATCTATAATGAACAGGTCCTCAGAGGCCATTCCCGGAAAATCTGATATCTACATTTCTTATTCATGAAATATTTTAAACGTAATATATATTAATAAAAATCGTTAAGACATTTTTGAGAACATCAACATTTCGAAAAATGTTCATGTAAAGGGAAATAGGAGAATTTTCTTGAAATCTACATTTCGTATCTTTGGATGATACCGAACTTAATAAGTTTGGTATTTAACTGACTTTCAGTTTTGTTCTTTTTTATTCAGGGAGTCTTAAAAAGATATATTTCCGGTGAAATTTCAGTATCAGATTTTTAGGTAGAATACAATATCTTTTATATTTACATTTTACATGCATGCCAGATAAAGTAATTATACGAGTTAGTACGGGGCTAGTAAAATGATACCCGCTCGTCTCGATACCGTATCGATACTATTCGAGTGCTCAGGTCCAGACATAAGTGAGAAGCAACACGATCCTTCCAGTTTTTCACCAATCCTTGTTTCAGAATGTTCCCTGAAAATCATTGTCACAGGTGGTATATCACGGTATGGGAAAACAGAGTTGCACATTGTCCCACAAAATCAGACTGCTAATGGTGAATAGTACAGACTGTCAATTTTGTCAATATTCAAGAAGACTATGGATGACCCCTCCTAGTTTCCCAAAGGTAATATGGGTGTTTCGATGCAGGATGGAGCAACAGCTCTTACTGCGAAGACAACCATGAAGGTGATAAAGGGACACTTCAACAACGTTTGGACTGACTGGCCAGGAAATTCGCCTGACCTCAATGTCATTGAGAACTTGTGGGCCAAACTTCAAGATAGTGTTTTTAGACAACCCAAACCACCAAACAGGGATCAATTAATCACCAGGTTCAAGAGGAATGGGAAAGCAAGGATTTGGTGGAAAGTTTCGCTCGGCGCATTATTGCATGCCATGCCAACAACGGCAGACATACGAAGTTCTAAATTTGGTGTGCGTTAGACAGATACGTGATGTTTAAGATGAAAAAATAAATTGCCTGATCATTATTTCAATGGTCATCATTTCTTAAAATTGGGGGGTGAGAAACTTTCAGTCCAGCCTGCAGAAATCAACGAGTACTATGAATAGAATCGTCGCGGTATGATCAAGTTGTTAGAGCGAAGTTAAATAAATAGAACAAAAACAGAACTATTATTGTTGAGTTCAACGATTCTAGCTTGCATGGTTATTTAAATAAAAATGTTCAGTTTCCAAATTCTTGTTCTAATAAAATTGCTCCACTTGGTGTATTTTTAAAATTATTCACATAAAATTCATGTCTTACATTAAGATCCATAATATCAAATTAGTAATATTAATCCTAATTAATCCTTGTTTTAAAGTTAATAATTTATTTCTCCAAACTGAGCATTTCTTCCGGCCACTTTCTTCATAATAATTTGAGGTGCACTTCAAAAATATTGAAGCAAACTAGTACAAATTACATCCTGTGGAACATTTTTAGTGTGGAAAAATGCTGGGAAATTGCTGCTAGAAAGCAAGTTTTAAATTTAGAAATGTCCACTAAATAAGTACGCGCCTGTGCATTTTAGCTTCAGTTGCTTTAAATACACCAAGTGAGAAAAACCATATAATTTCCTAAGATTTAAAATGTGTATAATTTCGAAATGAAATTTTCCTTTAATTATTCAAAATGTTAGCCAAATTTCAGAGATGTTTTACTTTAATTTCAGAGAAAGCTTTCATAGGCGGTGGCGAAAGTAAAACACAAATTTATGAATGAAAATTACACAGCCGTAAATTTAATTCTGTACATCACTATAATCATATGTATTAATTAATGTGAAAGTAAGTTTTATACCATCCGTTTTAATTAAACTTAAAAAATGATACGATTTAATTAGAGTTATAATTTGCTGATGATATGTAAACCTTGTGGAACAAACATTAAGGTCCACTCAGACCGCAACTACGTAATTTTTTTTTTTTAATGTAAAGTAGCCACAACTGTGTAGCATAACACTTGGAGAGATTTGACATTATTATTAAAATAAAAATGGGATGTATTACATTCACATGACTTCTCTGTCCATTCATCAATAAACTATTTTTAAAAAGATTACCCCACTATATATTTTGCGTTAAACAAAATAAATATTTGCAAAATACTTTTACGACCTATGTACTTCCTTGTAGATACGAGAATAGAGAAATAGACTGGCATTAAGAAACAAACAAATCTTTTAAGAGTGATTCTCTATGTGAATCATTTAAATTCTGTTGCTTTCCTTAACCAAGAAAGTAATGAAGGTCTTCCCATATGAGAACAAATAAATATTTTAAAATACAAACCAATAAGAAGGAACTTTTCGAAATTCATTAACTCCACACATAAAAAAATTACATAAATTGTTTATTTTTTCGAAATCTATATTTTTTGTGAGGTAAGTTATTGGATCATTTTGTAGTAGGTGATATGAGTAAAGCCGATAAAGACCTGTCCTCACAAAATAATCAAATTTAGCCAAAAATTTGGTTTAAAATATTTTGTAAAACATTGGTTATATGTCTATCTACTTATAGTGTTATCTACAACTACAGAGATTCCATTTTCTATCTCTTACGGTTTACTAGATATGCAAAGTCATCTACAATGAATAGGACTTCAAAAGTTATTCCCGTAAAATTCAATTAAATTTTCTGAAACATATGTTATTTTAATCTTAATCTATAGAACCATTTGGAGGAAAATAAAATTCTTGAAAAATGTTCCTTGTAAACCGTAATTGAGGGTAAGATATTATATTGAAAATCTTCGTGTTTCATCCTAGGAAGATGCTGAACTTAAAACATTGGAACATGGACCTTTTCCTGTGCTTTTGGACAGAGGACCTCAAAAATATTTCTGGTGAAATCCCAACATTTATTTTGGTGTGAACTCAATTTTTCCCCTATTTGATGTATGTAGTCGAGAAAATAAAATTGAGATGCTGATAAATAGCATTGATTTTTTTTCCAAAATTATGATTAATTAATTATGGTTTTTAATGTTATTGAAGCAGTTAATAAATATCATGTCTATACGATTATATTATGGTGTTACTCTATCAGCCAGGAGAGTCCAGTTCTTAAACATGGATGATATATTCAGATGTTAGTGAAGGTTCTGGAAGTTATTTCCGCAGTTCATTTAGTCATTATTATCATATTACAGTTTCTAGCAGAAATGCCTTGCATTGTCAATTTTCCAAATGGTTTATATATTTACGAATATAGTAATTAAGCCAAATCAGATTGTCAGTATTCAATTATTTTAATTAGATCAACTTACCTGTTTTGCGCAAAATTTGCCATTCGTACTAAAAATTCTCAAAAATTTCTTCCATGCAAAATGTTTAAACCAATCCCCCATTATTTTATTTTTATTTTTTGCATTACCATATCTTAAAGTATGAAGAGACCAAATTAATTATTTTATTTATTCAAAGACAATAGGGCGGCTTTTGCGGCATATCCTCAAAATTATTTTCGTTGAGTTTTTACCTGTATTTAATAGGGTAGTTTTGTAATGGAATCCGTAGGCTGTATTTATTCTTTTCTCATTATTTTAGTATAGCATACATATTTCCAACTGGTACTTAAAATCCCCAAAGTGTCTACTATCTAAAAACTTTAAGCTACTATCAGAACCACAAACCCCTAAAACAATGCAGATAACACAATATAGTAAAATTCGCCACTTGGGCCGCATAAAATCATGATATGTCACCAATAATTGCACCACCTTCTCCTCGATCATTCATAATTATAAATTAAAAGAGAAAATTCACCCCGTCACAAACACGAAAAAAAATTTAGAGAACATATGTTGGCACATTAGGCTAAGCATATAAATACAATTAAATAATCCCTTTAAAATTAGAATCTTGATGGATAGATACAGTCAGACTGAAAAATCCAAGCCACAACCGGGAATTAAACAACTTAACTCTACCTATCCAACTCCTGTCTTACACCGGCTTGTGTGAAAATACAATTAATTCAATAATTATTATTTAATTATAATAGTTGGCCACACTATGAATTCTGGGACTTAACAGCATTGTAAGTCGCCAATGGGGTATGTCATCTCAAAATAATTTGACCACCTTGTGGTTTACCGTGAAATATGCGAGTCAGTTGCGTGCCGCCATGTTGCCATGGTAGTTCAGTGGTAAAGCAAGCGGCTAGAGACCAGGAGATCTATAGTTGAAATCCCGGCTTTGACATTGAATTTGTCAGTCTGACTTTACTTATCCAACTCCTGTCCCACTAGTGTGAGAAAAAAAATTAAATCAATAGAATCTTGGTGTTTATTGTTGTACATTTTTGTCTTCCATTTTCTTTAAATTGGGCATAGAATACAAACAATGAAGGGATTTGGTAAATGTGGTTCATCGACGTCTCAGACACAGCTCATCGAATTATTTTTATACAGAGGGACAAGGTTTTCCCAACCGATACAAAATACAAAGGAAGGAAAAACACAACCAATTCCTGGTGACGAACCAACAAACATTTAGTAACAATATACGGAAAGAATCACGGAAACACAAATACTTGTGTCAGATGAACATATTTATAAAACATGGCCATTCCTGTCAAGAATCTTCTGCATTTCCACAGAGTATTTATGATACACACTTTTCCTAAATATTTATCAAATTTTGTCTTAATCAGTGGAAGGGTGTAGGAACTTAAAAGGAATATACCAACACATGCACATGAAATTTATGCTCTAAATGAAACATCCGTCTGTAGGTGTAGGATTTGCGGTAATCTAAATGCAGTTGATTTAAACTTCTTCAAACTTTCGAATCAGCTTGTGGAAAACAGAGCTATTTTGCAAACGGTAAGCACGATTCTACAATTCTAGCCAAGAGATGTAGCTTAGCATGACATTTCCAGTCCAAATTTGCTTTAAAGTTAGGACTAAACACGACACTTTACACTTCGATCCCGGGTTGCAAGGCCCAGGTGTTAAACTTCGTAAGAGAGTAATGGAGTAGGCAATGTGTTTAGAGCAGGAATTATATGGCCGTTTTGGAAATTTGAAATTAAAATTAAGTACAATTATACAGACCATGAGACTTGCCGCTAACTCTCATCAAAACCATGCAGCTGACTTGACGAAACTGTTATAAACTAATGGAAAAAATATTTTTGAGCATAAAAACAAATAATGTTGAAAAATACATCATGAACTATTATAATATCAGATGTAACACAGTGGAAATGCAAATAGAAAAGAAGTTTAGGTTTTGATAGACTAAACATTAATCACACATATCTATAAATAAATATCATTCATCAACTCTGAAGAATAGGGTTGCTCAATTTTGGCTACCATCCTTATGCTGAGTATTCTGTGAATTCTTAAAACCTCAACACTTTTTGTGTATATAAAACCACCTCTCCTGGGCAGGGCTGCCTTTGATGCAAAATGTAACTCGTATAGCAGAACAGTTAGGTAGATATAACTTAAATTTAAAAAAAAACTGATATTTACCACTCGTAAGACATTCTCTGCTATTCTACAATAAACTTTTCATAGAAAAGGTTGTTCTCCAATCTACCTCATGCTAATTGTCATAAATGTTAACAAAATGTCTTAACGTTATGAAAAATTCTGCAAAAATCAACCAGAATAAAATGCTCTCCAGAAACTCTTCCCAGAAAATTCAACATATACATTTCGTTTGTCACAAAAACAACTTAAATATAAGATATTTTAATCAAAATCGTTTTGAGAAAATTAAAAATTTTTCATGTAAAAATTAGTTTGTGGTGGAGGGATTTTTTTAAATCTTCTTGTCGCATCTTTCGAAGATACCAAACTTAAATACCAAGTTTGGTATTTAATGGACTTTCGTTTTTGAGCTATGCTGTCCACAAACACACTAACTCGGGCCTTTTTCTAAAACTGCTTTTTTGATTCAGGGAGTCCCAAAATATGTATTTCTGGTGAATATCTATTTTCGGTGCATTGCAATACCTTCTCTAAATACTACATACATAGTATATAGAGAAAGTAAAAAGGTCCATATATATGTGTGTGTCTGTGAACGGATAACTCAAAAACGAAAAGTGGGTTAAATACAAAATTGATGTATGAGTTCGCATCTTTCAAGGATAAGATACGAAGATTTTCTGAAAAAAAACCACCCTGAAGTGACCTTTAAATGTTTTCGAAATTTTCGTTTTTCTAAAAATAGCTCTGATGATTTTGATTAAAAGCCGTATACCAAAGATGACGAATAAATTGTATATGCTGATTTCTTTGGGAACAGCCCCTAAAGTTCTCTTCATTCTGACTATTTTTGCGTGTCTAGTAAACCTTGAGAGAGGGGGGGGGGAGAGAGAGAGAGGAATATATAGATCAATTGTAGTTGGCCTACCCCCCCAGGACTTTGACTCCCCTAGAACTCACAAGCGGATACCTAGGTATCAGAAGCATGCCGGGAAGCCAACGGTACGAAACCACAGAATGGAGAACCTGGAACGAGTGGTCGGGCCGTAGTCAGGCATTACCATGAGGAAGTGGATGATATGAAATGCCAGCGATGGTAGGAAAAGTGATGATGGAGTAGTTGGTATATAATAAATAAGTTTATAGATCGATATGCAATAGACGGTCAATATTTAGAAATGAATGGAGGCGGGGGAAACGGAGGATTCGGAGAAAACCCGCCCAGAACCGTTTCCTCCACTACAAATCCCAATGTAGGTGCTTGATATCGAACCCAGGTTGCCTAAGTAGTCTAACCACTTGTCCAAATATTTACATATCGGTAAAATGCACAATTGATGTGATACATTTTTGTATAGTTAACCTTCCTGAGATATCCCTTGTTATTGCTTTCAGTTTTAAACTACAAACATTTATCAAATGAGAAGTCATCTTATGTTTCAGCTCTTTTATTACTCTTGGCATGCAAAGAGAACCGAATTTCAATTGTTTCATATAACCAACCGCTTTTATTGTTTAACATATTATTCTCTTATTCCCTTCTATTTACAACGAAGCAAGTAATAATTATGTTTTGTAAGAATAGCTTGTTTGTAAGTCATGTCATGTGAATCGAACACATCATATTCTTTTTTTTTTTTTTTTTTTTTTTTTTTCATGTGAGACATTGGTTTAAGTTTCGTTAGTTGGTTTTCCTGAACAATAAACTGAACTTTTTAAGAATCTAATAAGATGGCGTTTGAATGTTAATACACAAATAGTTTTGTCACCTTTAAAGAATAATGATAAGAAATATTGAGAGTGAGGTTCCGAGATCCTGGGGCAGAGCACCGCATAAGGTCTTAGCCCCTAGCGAATTATGTGACCCCTGGGAGAGGAGGTACATGAGGAGAACAAGAGGGCGACCAGCTGAGGATGACGATAGGCACAAGCAAGGACACATCCAGGCCTACCTAGCCAGAGTTGCCAACTTCAAAGAAATTTCTGTAGATCTACAGAAATAATCAAAGAAATATTTAAAGAATTTGCAGATCTTTTTCATAAGCTCAGAAATTGTGTTCTCACTAGGGATACAAAATCATCATAGTTTAAAAGAAATCGTTCCCTTAGAATAAATGAGAGAGGCACTCACTACACCCGTTGTATCTCGTTTTGTGATCATTGTTGTGTTTGCAACACTCAAGTGCAACAATAGAAGAGTTTTCGGCGATAAATCTGATGAAAATGAAACAAGGGAATAAATTAGAGATAAAAATGATTGTTATTTTTTTTCAGACCAAAATAGCTATCAGGGGCACATTTTGCTATAATATGTGTATCCAATAAGGACACATCTCGAAAATGAATTCATCCATGCACGATTTTAAGAGGAAGAGAAACGGTTCCAACAGTGACAGTGAATAAAGAACTGATAAACTTACAGAAATATAACATTGTAGAAATAATAATAATAACAATAATAATAATAACAATCAAATAATAGTCATTTTGACGAGTTGTGATATATAAATATCTTTAATATAATTCTAATAATCATACAAGTGTAATGTAATATAAGCCTATACATGTGCATAAAAACTGAAACTGAGTTTAATTTACAAAATGCTGTAGAAGTTCCATATTATGTGATCACCAGGCAACGTAAAATTGATCATCGAGACAAATATATTAATGTAAGGCTTAAAAACTACACTTTTATGTAAACAAGTTGTCTATAGAAATTGTTGTTACTGTCAAAGAATCTGCAGAATTTTAAGCTTTGTTTTCAAAAATAATGAATAAAATCTGGTTGGTAACACTGCTATAAGCCCTCGCCCAAAAGTACGTAAAGCCGGGTTCTGACAAAGTGTTCCCGCAGTGCCGCCAGGAAGAAACATTTACAGAGCGCAAGCAACCGTTCAGCCGCAACCCACCGAACACCAACGCCTGAACTCCCAACCTTTAAACAGGTGACAAAGAAGTGATGGGTAGAGGAAACAATGGACAGGAAATCGTGGTAAAAGTTGAACCATCCTAATATTGTACTACGGACCGCTTCGCTCAGGTATGGCTCGCTCTAGGCTTTCAGCATTATATGCTATCTGAAACGCATCCCAGCGTCGATGGTTTCCGCTGACAAATTAGTGCAGCAAGAGAAGATCAGCAAAAACATAAGCGTCTCTCACTGCTATGGGCAACGGCGTTCGCTTTGCTGGTTCTATAATGCTTACATCTTCCCATTTTTAAACGCACAGACAACATAGTTCCTAACTATATAAACAACAAATAAATGAGTCCTTAAGTTACAAACAAACAAAAAAATCGCCTGCCGATACGAGGAACGCTCAGACATTTCATCTGGGACTGGCATTTAGGAGGTCGTGGGATCGATTCCGGTGGCCGATTTGTCTGACCCCTGGATTTTTTCGGGGTTTTCCTGGTCATTAGACAAACGCTGGGGAGGTTTCATTATTCACTCGAAATTTCTATTCCTTCACTTCATCTCCATTTCATCCAACCGGTCTCTTTCAGAGTTGTGACGACGAGGACTGCGGTGATGACACCCATTCGTAGAGGTGACTGCGCTCTGCGGCAAGATGCCGTTGGAAGTCGTTTGTAGAGTTAGGCAGTTTAGTTAGATAAGCTGCGCTGGTTCCTAACGCTCCCCGTCGAAATGAAGAATTGCTTGGAATATGTTATGAACCCTCCGTGGTGGCTCTTCCCCGCCGTTCGTTTTCGGCCACTCTTGGAAATTACTCTCAACTCATCCTGTCATCTTGGAGTCTGACGTACAATAAGGCAATGGCTGCAGTGTGGAATCTCCTTCGACATTACACACACAAGCATACAGACACACTCACACACACACACCTTGAACCATTCCTCCTGAGCCATTGTCACGAGCAAGACGGTTTATCTCATTAATTACCTGGTAGGTTATATCGGACGATGAAGCAATGAAATTTATGAAATTATGCTCAGATAATTCCGGTCCATGGAGTTTAATGCTACATGACATTCTTCTCCTTCTCAAGATAACGGAAAACGCCGAAGAAGAAAAAAATCCGGATAACTCATCTTCTGCGAGATACGAACTCGGGTTCTTTTGAAAGTGAGACAGACACGTTACCACCATACTACAGAGGTGGGCAGGCATATATTTTGTTGTCATTAATACGATCAATTTATGTTTTTAACATATTTGCAGTGCCTTCCCTATTGGAAAGCTAATACAAAATTTAAAAGGTGTCCCTTGTATTACTGCATCACAAATCGCATTATATCTGGTTTATAAATTTTCATTATTAATTCATTGTAATGAATTTTAAAACAGTGTAATCATTCAAATTGAGCAACTAAAACAGCACAAATCAAAGCTTTAGGTGGATGTAGCTTCACTGTTTGATAATTTCCAAATTGAACAAACGGTATTTATTTTCAAGGTATTTTTCTTCATGTAATTCCTGGAGAGGGGGATGGGGGGAGAAGTGTGTATGTCCTACATATGTGGGAGGAAAACCAAGGAAGAAGTAAAGTCTTCATTTCATTGAGACTATTTCTGTTTATCGTGATCTATACGCTTGATCGTACATGTTATATACGCAATACTCTAAGAAGCTCTTTCGCAGAAATGTATACATTAGCCTGCATTGAAATGGCACATTCCACTAGATCGCACATCCCTCTGTAAGCTTTGTAGTTTTATATAACTAATCTTTATCTGCAACCAGCCGATATCCTTATACTTTACTGGGTTGATACATAATGCGCAGGGACAAAAATTAACCAATGCATTATGCTATATAATCGTGTGAAATGAAGGGGTGGTTGGGATACTGCCTCTATGAAAGAGTTTTGATTGTTTTATATAACCGGTAAACAGTAAGACATAGACAAATAGAATTACATTTTAATTCGGTCGCATAGCGACTTGTTAAAAGATTTAATATCTCTTGAGCCTTTACCTTCTACTTATTAGGAAGCAAGCAAGAACATAATTTCTGCTAATTTTTATCTCAATTAGACTCTCAACGTAGATATGGTTAGGTAGAGTCAGCCTGAAAAATTTAATGCCACAGCCGGGATTTGAATCACAGTCTCTAGCCGGTTGCTCTACCACTGAGCTACCATGGTAACATGCCAGCATAGCATTGAATTTCTCAACTGACTCGCGTATTTAAACCACACGATGATCTCAGATTATTTTGAGATGACAACCCCAATGGCGACTTACAATGTTTAAGTATTTTAAGTTCCATGATTCATAGTATAGCCAACTATACAGACGAGCAACCGCTAGAGACCGGGAGATCCGTGGTTCAAATACCGGCTATGGCATTTCATTTTTAAGTTTGACTCTACCTATCCAACTCCTGTCCTATACACGCCTTGTGTAAAAAAAAGCTATTTAATCAACATAGACTTATTTTCTACAATTTACAATTAATTTCGACCACAACCATCTTATGCATAAAATGTTTTTGTACGTGCAGGTGAATACTAAATGTTGTCCACGAATACTAACTTGTTATAAAGCATACTGCGTTATAATTAATTATGGAGCTAGCAGTAATTATACCCAGAACTGAAATGTGCTAATATTTACTTTGATCCATAACGCATTGTAATTGAAGTTAAATTATAAGAAAACACAAAAGCATTTGATGTATGCAACATGTATAGTAACAGAAAATATTTCAATTTCTGTTGTGGTTAATAAATATTTGGATTAAAATAAAAAACTATGGATAAAGGATGTATTGAGTAAAGGAATCTAATGTGTTCCATTCACACACATTTCTAAAGCTCTTCCATATACAAACTTTTCTTACAAAATATTATCCATTTATATGATTATGCTAATCGAGACAAACATTATTAGAATTAGTCTTAATACTTGCCTCCTTGTAAGTAGAAGGGAAATAATCGAATGCATTATGCTAAAGCGATATTCAAATCTTTTCAAAGCTGGTCGCCATGAGAAATAATTGAGATTCGGTTCGCTTTACATGGTCTTTTTTGAGGAAAGTTAAGTAGTTTAAAACTGAACCTAATAACAAGGAATATCTTGAAAACATGAATTCAGCAAGAAAATCGTAAATAGCATACATTATGTTATATAAGAGTTCTGTATTTTTGCTTTCTCTATACGTGATATGTATATAGTGTATAGAGAAGGTATTGCACTCCACCAAAAAATTCGATACCGAGATTTCACCGGAAATATATGTTTTAGGGTCCCCTGTATCCAAAATAAGTATTTTCACTAAAAGGTCCGTGTGTGTGTGTCCGTGTGTCTGTGAACACAATAACTCAAAAACGAAAAGTCGGTAAAATACCAAACTTGGTATTTAAGTTTAGTACCTTCCAGGGATGCGACACGAAGATTTTGAGTAAAATCCCCCACCCCAAAGTGCCGTTTACATGGAACTTTTTTCGAAAACTTAGATTTTTTAAAAAATGGCTCTAATGATTTTGATTAAAATATTGCATATTAAAGATATTTACCTGACAAATAAAATGAATATTTTGAATTTTCTGGGAATAGCCTCTGAAGACTACTTTATTCTGGATGAATTTTGCATAATTACTAAGCCGTAAGAGATGGACAAAAACTTAACACACACAAAATGTAGAGCACGTTAAAACACACAATTTATGTTATACACATTTTTATCGTGGAGTTTATTGTTTCTGAGATATTCCTTGTTTTTTTTCAGCTATAAAGACTTATACTTTTCTCATACAGGACTTTGTGAACTCGTGTCCATTCAAACAAACGAACTTTAGTCGCAGAGCAACCAGCTTTTGACTATCACTTTAACCTATGGTACCCCCTTATTTCGTTTCTACTAACAAGGAACCAAGAATTAAGACTATTTCTGCTAATTTTTGCTCCATTAGATGAAGTAAATCGAATAATTTGTTGCAGTGATATAGAGAAAGTCATGTGAATGGAACACATCAGATTTTTTTGTGTAGTAAGTTTTTGTCAACTCTTATGGTTTAAACCATTTTGTGAAATTCCGCAATACTCATCCAGAATAAACAGATCTTCTTCAGTCTATTCCCAGAAAATTCAAAATATGTATTTTATTTCTGATGTAAATAGCTTTAATGTACAGTATTTTAATAAAAACCGTTTGAGCCTTTTTCGAGAAAAACAAAAACTTTCAAAAAGTTTTGCATGTAAAGGATAGTTTGTAGTGAGGGGATTTTCTTTAATATCTTTCTGTTGTACCCTGTAAGATATCAAAAATAAATACAAATTTGTCATTAAACGGGCTTTTTGTTTTTTGAGCTATGTTGTCCACAGAGACATATAAACACTCGTGCGCGCGGACACGTTCCTAAAAATGTTTTTTCGGACTCAGGGGACTTCAAAACATATATTTACGGGAAATTTTGACATAGAATTTTGTGTGCAATACAGTGTCTTCTCTAGCTAAAATGCACATTGTATGTACATACGTGCTAGAGAAAGTAAAAAGCCACAAGCCTAAACTGCCAAAATTAATCAAATTTGCGCGTAATTTGATTTAAAGTATTTTTCATAACGTTGGCTTCTTTCTCATACTTAAATGTTATTTTACTGCTACACAGATTTCCGTCTTTTTATTTTCTCTATACGTACTATGGAAATGGAAATGGCGTGTTATTTATGGACGCTCTTTAACTGCTGCTGTTCTCAGCGTCCCATTCTAAATTGGGCGTGAAGGAGCGCTTAATTTTGCTCAGAGGCCCCTCTATCAGGCTTGAGGTTCTTTTATGTGCCGTAAATCTACGACACGGGACCAACGGCTTTACTTCCCTTCCGAAGGAAGCCATGCTAAGGATTTTTACACCCGAGATGTACATAGTGTATACAGAAGGTATTACATTGTACCCAAAAAATTCGATACCGAGATTTCACCGGAAATACATTTTTTGAGACCATCTGAATAAAAAAAAAAGCATCTTTAAAAAAAGTCCATGTGTGTGTCTGTCTGTCTGTCTGTGAGTATATGTGTGTGTCTGTGGGCAGCATAGCTCAAAAACGAAAAGACCGTTAAATACCAAACTTGATATTTATGTTCAGTATCTTCCAAGGATGCGAAACGAAGATTTTTAAGAAATACCCCACCCTTCAAATGGAAAAATTTTCGAAAATTTTGATTTTCTAAAAAATGGCTATAATGATTTTGATAAAAATATCACATATTAAAGATATTTACTTGACAAATAATATGTATATCTTGAATTTTCTGGGAATAGCCTCTGAAAACCACTTTATTCTGGATGAATTTTACGGAATTGTGTATAACTGGTGAACCGTAAGAAATAGACAAAAACATACCGGAGATAAAATTTAGTGCACATTAAAACACACCATTTCTGTTATAAACATTTTTTTCGTGGAGTTGATCGTTTTTTAGATATTCCTTGTTTTTTGTTTCAGCCATTAAAAAGTTATACTTTTCTCATACAGAAATTTGTCAACTCCTGTCCATACAAACAAAGGAACTTCAGTCACATAGAAACTATATTTTGCTATCACTTTAACCTATGTTACTCCCTTATTTCGCTTCTACTTACAGGGAAGCAAGTAATAAGACTATTTCTGCTAATTTTTTCTCACTTAGCATGAAGTAAATAGAAGCATTAGCTTTTTAAAAAAATTGTTGCAGAGATATAGAGAAAGTAATGTGAATGGATTAAATCAGATTTTATTTCTAATTGGAATCTTTGTACTTGTAAAATACAACCAAGGTATGATAAACATTTTAAGCTAGATATAATCTAGCCATCACCAATTTGTGCATGTGTGTTTTACTTTATCTAGCCGCGTATATACAATGAAAAGTTATTGCATTTAATCGAAAAATTTGATGTCGAAATTTCACCGGAAATATATGTTTCGGGGTCCTCCAAGTCCGAAAAAAATATTTTTAGAAGAAGGATCGTGTGTGTCTATGGACAGTATAGCTCAAAAACGAAAGGAGCGTTAAATACTAAACTTGGTATTTGGGTTTGATATCTTACATGGACGCGACACGAAGATTTTCAAGAAAATTCCATCACTAACCACCCTTTAAATGAAAAAAAAAAAATTGAACATTTTGATTTTCTGAAAAATAGCTCTAACGATTTTGATTAAAATGTTGTATATTAAAGATATTTATATACTAAATAAAATGTATATCTTGAATTTTCTGTGAATAGTCTCTAAAGACCTCTTATTCTGGATGAATTTTGCATTACTGGTAAACCGTAAGAGATAGACAAAACTTACTACACACAATTTATGCCACATGCATTTTTTCGTGGAGTTAGCCGTTTTTGAGATATTCCTTGTTATTGATTTCAGTTTTAAAATAGTTAAACCTGTCAACGCTTGGCCTCGCAAACAAATGGATTTAAACCCCATAGCAACCACATTTTAAAACATTTGACTGTCAGTTTACCCTAGTGTATCCGTTATTTCCCTTCTACTATATAGGAAATAAGTAATAAGAACGTTTCTGCTAATGTTTTGGTATTAAATAGATAGAAGAATAAGCGTTTTAACAATAATTTGCAACAAAGATGTAGAGAAAGTCATGTGAATGGAGCACATCAGATTTGTTGTATTATTTATTTACAAAGGTGTTAGTAGTATGAGTGCGCAAATTTCTCGATCTGGGAGACCCAAATATGACGAATAATAAAGTTCAATAACAACTCCATTTATTTTTAAAAATAACGGAGATAACTGAACTCAGTTGAATAAATTATCTGCACAGTGTGGCGAGAGAGTAAGACTTGAGAGCCGAATATTTTGTTATGGCTCGCCACATGCCTGCGCTTGTTATCAGCTACTGCCACCAACGAATGTTAAAGCCTGAAGTGAATAATAACTTCCTATTGGAACCATTGGAAATTTTAGAACCAATAATAAGGAAAATTCGGATATGGTTAGGCTTACAAAAATGTTTGTTTTGAGGATATCTTCCGGTTTATCAGCTACACAAAAGTAATTAAGTATGAAAGGACTTCATAGGCTATTCTCAAGAAATTCTGTTTATATTATTTGTCTTGTAAATATCTTTAAATTACATATTTTAATCAAAATTGCGAGAAAGTTAAGCTTTTTGGAACATATTCCAAGCAACGGCAAGTTTGGGGATATGTTTTTAATCTTCGTGTCGTATCCTTGGAAGGCAATTTAAATACCAAGTTTGGTATTTATTCAACTTAGCGTTTTCTAGCTCTGTCCACAGACATAGACAAATGGACATACATGTGTATGACCCTTTTCTAAAAGGTATTTTTATTTTATTTATTCAGGGATTCTCAAAGCATTTATTTCCGGTGAAATCTGATGTGGAATTTTTGGGAGAAATACATCTACTCTACCTACAACGTTTGTAGTATTGGGTAGAGAAAGTGAAAAACTTAACAACCAAGCCAATAACACATAATATCTTGAAAGTAATTAACGTCACAAAAGTGCATTTACATAAACTTCGTACTCTAATGATATATCTTACAGTTTATCAACTATTGTCCAAAATTCATTCGGAAGAAAGGGGACTTTTTATAGGCTAATCCCTAATAATTTAAGCCGACCAATCAATCACCTTCTATGTACATAATATTAAATGTGCAAAATGTTGGTGCTCTCTTAGCTTTTAAACTTTTAAATTAAGCTTTCCTATATCTTTTGCTATCTATAAATATAAGTAAGCTGCTGGTATTCATTGGGGTTAGTTTTCCCAGGTGCTTTACGCGAATGCAAAACATTTGGCATAAAGTGTCTAACTTAGTATTTTTAAAAATAAAGTTATCATTTAATAATTAATTCTTTATTTTTATTTTCTTGCTCTTAAAAAGTGAAGATTCTATGTTGAACTATTTTCACATTGACGAACATAACATTCTTAAATTTTAAACGGGGAAAATGAAGTTAAACATGAGGAGAAAATGTAAATGGCGTCCGCTTAATATTGCTCAGAGGCCTCTCTATCAGGCTTAATACAGAATCTTTTACGTGCCGTAAATATACGACACGAGACCAACGGCTTTACTTCCCTTCCGAAGGAAGCCATGCTAAGGATTTTTACGCCTGAAAAAAATCCATCGTCCTCCGTCGGGTTTAAACCCGCTACCTTAGGTATATTCGAAATTATTGTGGTCGCTAAGTTGGTACAACTTTCCTCGATACCCACGCGGAGTTTGATCGGCATCTGTTCTCTAACTTGTTTGCAGTACGCCAGTTTGTTAGTTCATCTCAAAGGTGATTTGCGATTTTATGATGGATACAAATATTGAAAAATAATCGGTCTCAAATGTTGCATTACAAATGGTACTTCGTGTGCCGAATCGCTGAAAATGTTGCAGAGGGCTTACGGTGAATCGACTTTATTAAAAACGCGTACATATGAGTGGTCGAGATGTGGTGGAAGATTTGCCTCGCTCTGGTCCGCCATCAACGTTTTCAACTGAACTGAACATCGCTAAAGTGAAGAAAATGGTGTCTGAAAATCGTCATTTAGGTCTGAGAGAGATTGCCAACGACTTTCTGTGTCTCACGAATCGATTCGTACCATTTTAAACGATTGTTTGGGCATGACACGCGTTGCAGCTCGGTTAGTTCCGAAAGACTTGAATTTTCTACAAAAACTCAATCGCATAAGGAATGCTGAAGACATGCTATAATGAGCCAGTTCCGACCCCACATTTAGAAACGCATTGTAACTGGTGATGAGACATGGGTTTACGAGTTTGACACTCAAACCAGTCAACAAGCTTCCGAATGGCACCTTCCGACTGAGTCGAAACCTAAAAGGGCACTTCAAACTCGATCAAAACTGAAGGTCATGTTGACAGCTTTTTTTTTCGATTATCGCGGTGTCGTGCACTCGAAGTTCTTGCCAGAAGGTCAGATGACAAATAAAGACTGAGCGTTATGCGGCGTTTGAGAGAACAAATACGGCGAAAAAGGCCAGATTTGTGGAACGACAATTCATGGATTCTGCACCACGATAACGCACCAGCTCACAAGCCTATTATTGTGAACGAATTTCTGGCCAAAAACTCAACAAATTTCATCGCAAAACCACCGTATTCACCTGATCTGGCTCTGCTGACTTCTTTCTCTTTCCAAAACTCAAGTTATCACTTCAAGGCACCCGTTTTCAGTCGATAGAAAACATAAAGGAAAATTCGCGGCGACAATTGACGTTGATTCCTAAAGGTGTCTACAAAAAATGTTTTGATGATTGGATTATTCGTTGGCATAAATGTATAATTTCAGAAGGGGTTTACTTTGAAGGCGATCAAATAAAATGGGATAAATAATTCATTTTTTGTGTTTTATTGGCAAATTCCCGAACTTTCTTGACACAGTAGTATATTTCATTTGTCGTGAAAATATCTTAAACAAATGATACTGAATTAAAATCGTTAAAAACCATACGATAAGAAAATAGCCAGTTGAGTCGGTAGAGCACCTGCATACATGAGAGGTATCCCGGGTTCGACTCCCAGCTGGTATGCAGGGATTTTATTTGCTAGCGCAGGTTATTACTTATCTTCCCCAGAGTCTGGAAGTATATACTTGAGTGTGAATGTGTGTGTGTTTCATCTTATAATTAAACTAAAGATAAATGAAAACCTAACGATATCAATTATTCACTAAAATTTAAATTTTTCGTTTCGCAGTCATTTCTGAGTTCTATTCATATATACACACACATACATACATGCGCAAGCACACACACTCACATGCATACACAGTGGTTTGAGAAGAATTTGCATCCCAGCTAAAATTTCTATACCAAAATACATGTTTTGAGGATCTCTTAATCCAAAAAAATATTTTCAGAAAATGTTCCATGTAGGTACCTATTAACAGCATAATTCGAAAACAATCTGTTAAGTACCAAGCTCAGAATCTGCCAGCGATGCGGCAAGAAGATTTTCAGTTAAATCCCCCACAGCAATCTACCCTTTACCTGCAACATAGGCATTTGTAAAAACTTGTTTTTCTCAAAAATGGCAGTACTACCTTTGATTAAAATACACATTTAACTATTTTAAGGATAAATTATCCTGAATTTTCTGGAAACAGCCTCTAAAGTCATCTTCATTTTGCATGAACTTCGCATAACTGGTAAACCATACGAGATAGACAAAGTCTTACTATAAAAATGTAGATATCAATAAAACACACAACGTATGTCAGTTATATATTTATTGACGTAAACATTTCGAAGATTTTGGTTGTTAATGGTTTAATTTTGCCTACAGTTATACCTTTCACAAATGGGAAATCTTCACTGGTTCTTAATTTTTATTTTCTTTACCACAAATTCCTAAAATATTTGCGTATCTAGTTTACCTAAAGCATAATAAATGATAATACAATGTCGATTAACTCATAGATACATTATTCATCCTACAGTCAGGATAAGACGTCAGAAAATCAACCAGAAGATGTTCATAAAGCGAAATGCGACATCTATGTCCCTACAGTCTCTTATTTTAAGATAAATAACATATGAAATCTGTTAGTGCTGGGACTGATGATAGGAGCAAGAGGAACCATTACATAGAACTTCTATACTTTTTGTAAACAATTTCATTTATATTAAAAATTCATTAAGGAAATCGGTTTAACGCCTTTAAAAGGATCGTTCACAATATTAAAATAGTTTATTTAGTATATCATTTTTTTGAAATAATCAGAAGAAGAAATATTACTTTTAATATTGCATATAATACTTTAATTTATTTATCAAGTTCAATCAATAACAGATAGTATACACATTTCATACATTTTTATTTTCCAGGGTCGCTTGATAAGTCCCGGGCCTCTCAATGAAAACGGCATTTATTTTTTTTTTTTTTTTTTTGCTTTAGTTCTCAATGTTATCTTCAGAAAGGGTAATAGCGGTGTTCTAATTTAATTAAACTAATCCGACTTATCAAAGTCCTCAAATTAGTGCTTACCACATCAATGACCTCCTCGTTGCTGTGAAACCTGCGTCCTCCAAGACACTCTTTGAGGTTTAGGAACAGGTGGTAGCCACTGGGAGCTAGATCTGGCGAATAGGGTGGATGTTCGAGCAATTTCAACTTAAATTCGTACATGTTTCCCAATGCATTCACTGAACAAAGGACCGGAGCATTGTCATAATGAAACAAGGTTTTCTTTTTTTTTTTTTTTCTTTGCCAAATGAGGTCTTTTTATTTTCACCTCACACTCAAACGTTGCAGTAAACTTGCGTAGTAGTCATCAGTGATACTTTTACTCTTTTCCAAGTAATCAATAAAAATAATTCCCTGTGCATCCCAGCAAATACTCGCCATAACCTTGTTAGCTAACAAGATTGACTTTGCCTTTTTTGGAGTTGGTTCACCTGGCGCAATCCACTATTCTGATCGTTATTTACCTTCTGGAGTGTAGTGATGTATTCAAGTTTCACCCATGGTAATAAGCCGTCTCAAAAATTCCCTGGGATTTTTACGGTAGAGCTCCACATTCTTAACAAAAACAGTATTTCTTTGCAACTTTTGATCAGGTGTCAACAAACGCGGCACCCATCTTGCACAGACCTTGTGAAAGCCCAAAAAAGTTCTTGAAATATTACCTGCACGTTCTTTTGATATGCTTACAGCCTCTGCTATCTCAAACAACTTTAATCTGCGGTCTTCCTGTACTAAACGATGGATTTTTCAATGATCTCTGGAGTTGTCACTTCTACAGGGCGTCCAGAGCGACGCTCATCACTAGTTCTCATACGTCCCATTTTAAATTATGCAACCACCCTTAATCATTGAATATGAAGGGGTAATTTATTTTAATGTACTGTCCATTTCCTCCTTGATTTCTTTAGTATTTCTAGTATTCTTAGTTTTTACAAATCCTCCATTTTCGTGAAAATTCTAAAGTTGTCTTGTTTAAAATGGTGTCATTCGAAAACTAAACAAGCTATTGACCTGTAACTATGGATACAAGCTATTCAAAAGTTAAATTTTACGATGCTACAGTCTAACTGGCTTTGTGGCGCCATATCTGAGTGAGGCCCGGGACTTATCAGTCTATCATCGTATATTTATTCTTGTAAAATATGTACCTTATATAGTAATATTGGAATGCTTTGTCTTTGGTAACCTTAGTTGGGCAAGATGGAAAAAACTTTATTTCTATAACAAATAAAATAAACGATTTTGGAGTATTTTGTTGTAGAGAAGGTCATGTGAATGGAACACAAGAACTATATTTATGGCCAAATCTTACATTCAAAGTTGTGAATGTGATGCAGGGCAATATGCTACACTATTATACAATTCGAGGAAAAAGTTAAAAGTATTTCTGATTCTAGGGAAGTTTCCAATAATTGTCTTGGCAAGACATGTTGAAGCTCAGAAAGGATTAAAACGCAACGACCGCAAGAAGGCGGTCTAACCCGATCTGCAAACCGACGCGGTGCTGGCTAGATATGGTTTGAACCCGAGAACAGATGAATAGCAAAGCTGTTCGGTTTGGCATGCAGAGCTGCATGCTGACCAGGAATGGTTTGGAATGCGTTCATGGATGTGACTGAAATACTACGTTCCTTTAGATACTCGTCTGCTAAACTCGCTGAATAACAATTCATCACCTCATATTAGATCACCATCTTTTCATTTGTGGATGTAGAATTATCAGTGAAATATTTGCAAATTACAAAAGAAATATGTATTAAGGGCACATCTATAAGTGTTTCTCTAAAATATAAAGGCTGCCAATTTATTGTTCTTTTTTTCTACGGGAATTACTGGAAACAAAAGAAGTGTTCATACAAAGTTTCATTCAAATACGTATTTTATTCTGGATATGCTAATTAACCTATTCTATTTAATTAGCTAAAATCAAAACCAAAACTACACTCATCATACATAGTGTATACAGAAGTATTGCATTCCATTAAAAATTCGATACCGAGATTTCGCCGGAAAAAAAAAGTTTTACGGTCCCCTGTATTAAAAAAAAAAGCATTTTTAGAAAAAGGTGTATGTGTGTGTGTTTTTTTTTTTTTTGAACACGATAACTAAAAAACGAACATTTTGAAATTTCCTCATCCCAAACTACCCTTTATGGAATAAAATTCGAATATTTCTGTTTTATCTTAAATAGCTCTAACGATTTTGATTAAAATGTCTTATATTTAAGATATTTATATGACAACTAAAATGTATATCTTGAATTTTCGGGGAATAGCCTATGTTGAACCTCTTTATTCTGGATGGATTTTGTTGAATTTTGCATAACTAGTAAACTGTAAGAGATAGACAACACTTACTACACAAAAGATGTAGATCTAGTTAAAATACACAATTTGTTATATACATTTTTTCGTGGAGTTGCCCGTTTTTAAGCTATTGTTATTGATTTCAGTTTTAAAACTTTTAACTTTTTTCACACGGAGAATGTCAACTCCTGGCCACACAAATATATGGTCTTCAATCACATAGCAACCATATTTTAAAACATCTGATGGTCGGTTTAGCCTAGTGCATTCTCTTGTTATCCTTCTGCTCATAAGGAACTAACTAATAAGACCGTTTCTGCTAATGCTTAGCTGGATTAGCATGAAGCAGATAGAAGAATAAGCTTATTAACAATTTTGTGTTACAGAGATGTTGAGAAAGTCATGTGAATGGAGCACATCAGATTTTTTCTACAGGAATTATGGGCAACAAAAAAAGTGTTCACACAAAGTTCCATTTAAATAGTACTTTACTCCGGATATGTTAAATAACCAATTCAATTTATTTAGATAAAATCAAAATTTATTTTATCCTATATGTAGAACTACATGCATCGCATTTTGCTTTCTCTAGCGCACATATACCACGTACATAGTAGATAGAGAAACTGTTGTATTGCACGCAAAAGTTTGATACCGAGATTTCACCGGAAATATATGTTTTGAGGCCCACTAAATTAATAAAAAAGCATTCTTCTAAAAAGTATGAGTGTGTGCGTGTGTCTCTTTGGATAGCTTAACTCAAAAACGAATTAAAACAGCTTAACTCAAAAACTAATTAAATGCCAAAGTATAGTATTTCCTAAATATGCGTCACCCCAAACTTTCCTTTACATGGAAAATGTATTGAAAATTTGGATTTTCTCAGAAATGGTTATAACGAATTTGATTAAAATACCATATGTTAAAGATATTCATATGACTAATAAAATGTATACTGGAATATATAGCCTCTGAAATCTTTTTATTCTGCAAAACTTCACATAGCTGTTAAACCATAAGAGATAGACAAACACCACATAAAAATGTTAAAACGCATAATTTATGTCATATAGGTATGTTGTTTGTTTGTTTTCCTTTCTTATTTTTAAGAGAACCGTACTTAATTTGTTTCACATAGCGATGAGGCTATAAAACATTTGACTATCGCTTTAGGCTTGCGTTTTCCCTTATCTCCCTTCTACTTACAAGGAATCAAGTAATAATGTTTACCTCGATTAGCATAATGTAGATAAAAGACTTTTGTAAGAATAATTGGTATGTGAAACAGTTGAGAAAGTTGTGGGAGTGGAACACATCAGCGCATATGCACAACGTAGATAGTAGGTACGGAAAGTATTGTATTCCACACAAAAATTCGATTACGAGACTTCACCTGAAATATATGTTTTGAGACCCACTAAATGCCCCTCCCAAAAGAAAAAACAACACATGTTTCAGAAAGGTCAGTGTGCGTCTGTAGACAGTAAAACTCATAAAAGCTAAGGTCCATTAAAATACCAAACTTGGTATAAGATTTTCAAGAAAATCCCCCCAAATCCCGCCCCAAACTACCCTTTGCATGGAAAATTTTTCGCAATTTAGTGTTTTCTAAAAATGGCTCTAATGATTTTGATGAATTGCATTTGAAGTTCTCTTCATTCTGAATGATTTTGCAAACTAGTAAAGCTTAAGAAATAGACAAAGACTTAATACACAGAAATGTACATGTCTTCAAAACACACAATGTATGACATTTACATTTTTGTTGTAAAGCTACCCGTTTCCAAAGTATTCTTGTTATTGGTATCAATTTTAAAATACTTATACTTTTTTCAAACAGGAATTCGTCCGTGTTTCTTTTGTTTTACTCCGTATCTTTATTTTGTGTTTTATTTTTGGTTTTCTTTTAAGGAACTAAATAATAAGACCATTTTGCTAATGCTTATCTCAATTAACATGGAGTAGAGAGAAGAATAACTTTTAGCAAGAAGATTGATTGCAGTACAGATAGAGAAATTCATGTGAATGGAACACGTCAGATTTTTTAAGTTACATTCTTCTCGTAATACCTTCTACAGATTATCTTGTGGAAATGTTCCTATAGTGGATAGTTTTTAAAAACATATTTTATACTACACATTTTTCCGTGTAAAGGATAGCTTGGGAAGGGAGAATTTGCTTTGGTAATTTTTTGTACATTTGGAAGATTAATATAAATGCAGATTTTGTATATTTATCAAATATTTCATGTTACAGTTATGCAGAACATGCATTTCCGGTGAAATGTCATGAGCTTTTGTTAGAATATCATACGTCCTCTACCTACCACTTATCTGGTACAGAACTAAAAATACGTATTACTCTCTCTACTTATTATTACATAATATGTAAACATGTTAATGTATTCCACCCAAAAACTTTATTTCGAGTTTTCCCCGTTTTCAACCACCTGAATCTAAAGAAAAAGGTCCGTTTGTGTATGTGTGTGTGTTTGCTGTGAGCAGCATAACTCAAAAAAGAAAAATACGTTAAATACCAAACTTGGCATTTAATTTCAGCATATTTTAAGCCTACTACACGAAGATGTTCAAGATAATACATCCATCTCAAATTACCCTTCACATGGAAAAGTTTTCGACCATTTGGTTTTCTAAAATTACTTTAAGGGTTTTGATTAAAGTACCTGTATCTAAAACACTTTCATCACAATAAAATTAATATCTTGAATTTTCTAGGAATAGCCTCTGAAACCCTCTTCATTTTGGATGACTTCTACGAAACCTATAAACTGTAAGAAACAGACAATAACATAAAACGTCTTAAATCACACAATTTATGTCATATACAATTTTTTTACAGTTAACCATTTCCGAGACACTCCTTGATATTGGTTTAATATTTTCAAATCCCAAATGTGAAGTCGTTGTTCACTGCTTTCATCCTTGAGATGAAAAGAGAAGAGGATTTCAATGGTATCACATACTGTTGCTACTCTTGAAAATTTTGGCTATCGCTTTTGCTTAGTGTATTGCCTTATTTCTACCTAGAAGAATCTAGTAATAAAACCATTTCTGCTTCTGTTTACCTTGATTAAAATGAAAAGCTTTTGTAAGAATAGTTTGTTGCAAATTATGTAAAGAAAGTAAAGTTAGTTGATCACATCAAAATCTTTTTTATTAGAGGGCCTCAAAATGTGAAATCTCAGTGTCTGAAAGGTGTCGTTATCTGTTTACAGGCTTACTCTTGCAGCAGGTCTTAGCAAGCAATCATTGAATCACAGCACGCATTAAACGGTTGAACAACTCCTGCAGGGCATGAAAAAAGGAAATGAAAAGTGGCAATGAATGAAAGGAAAATTTGCGGGGTTAACGATCCAATGCAGCGCTCATCTAAATAAAGAAGAAAGCGCGAAAATACCCTCTCAGTTTTAGGATTGCAGAATGAGACATGGGCCAGTTGTATAAAGTCAGTCAACTCTTTTCCTTGCATTATTTACTGATAACAAATTGAATAAATCCTAAGTAATTACTTATACTTCAGGCTTTACTAATTACTGATAAGTTATTACTTGTATTTGTTTAATAATTACTATTTTTCCAGCAAATACTTAAAATGTGTCTGAATAACATTGAGTGATTACTTATTGAGTTAAGTATTTGCTGAAATAGTGTTAAGTTTGCTGTAGAACTAACTTGCAAAAGTAATTGCAAATAACTATGGCAACATTTTAACCTAATAAACCAGGTAAAGAGCTACAATAAGAGAAGGGAGCTTCTGAGGTTTGAATAGTTAACAAACTATTTTCTAGACGGTATGGATGAAACAAGGGGTAGAGCATTAAGTTCACATCATAGAATTAAATTTTTTTCGCCAATAAGTTGACCCAGTTGTAGGATTTTGGTATTCACATTCTGCGATGTACAAGACCATAGATTTCGTGGCAAATAGAATTGAGGCAAAGGTAGGTGGTTGGATAAAGTTTTCAACCTCAAATTTGAAATTCAAAAAGCGAAAGATAAATGGTCTTCTTGGTTTAGATTTCCTCCAGTTATTGGTGCACTTGACACGTACAAATTGTTGCAACATACTGTTATATGCTCCTCCATGGTAAGGCGTCCTATACAGCTACTCGTTTGTTTATTCAATTTATAGTGAACATTTTCCAAAGCATTATTTATCAGTAAAAGTAAACTGTTATGCAATTAAAAATAAGTAATTGATTTTACTGATCAGTCTTAACTTTCCTTGTAAAGTAACTACTTATAAGAGTTTACTGATTTTAATTCGACTGACCCATTAGTATCCTAGCTGACCAACTACGGAGGTTATTACTACTGCTGCTGGTGCTGCTGTTGTTGCTTACCGAGCCAGGCGTTTCGTCTGGGACTGCATTCGGGAGGTCGTGGGATCGTTTCCCCGTGGCCAACCTCTTCAACTATAGATTTTTGGGCGAATGCTGGAGTGGTTCCTCATTCCCTGACGATCCTGTCCCTTCGGGCGAAAGATCATTTGTATTAAAGTGGGGGTAACAGGTACATAACCAACGTATGAACATTTCCTTTTGTTAATAGGACCATTGAAGATTGGAATGAATTTCCTGTAGCAGACTTTCAGGGCTGCCCTCTTACCTTAAAGAAGTTTAAGGATAATTTAAAGACAGTAAATGTTAGATAATTACTTAAAGAAAATATCTAAAAATTGTTCAATAGCTAATTAATGTTGAGGTTTCATAGTAACTGCTATAATCATGCTAGTAATTGTCATAAGTATTGCTATACTGAATAATAAGTAATTAGGTATTTCAAAAACCAAGTATATATAGTATTTAGTTGTATTACTATTGTTAATTTGTATTACTATTATTAACTGTAAGATTATTATTGTAAATGAATTTTGTACATTTAACTCTGGATCCCAATTGCAGAGAATTAATACATACATGCAGCTTCATTTCATCCAAACCGGTTACTTTCAGGGCTGTAAGTGTCGACGTTTACTGCGGAAGAGGCGCCATTTCGTGTAGATGATCTGAGCAGTGGAAATACAGCTCCTGGGGCGGAATGGCGCTGGTGGTTGTTTGCGACTCAGGTGGTTCCTCTGGGATTGAGCCACGGGCTCCTGGCGCACCCCGGGTCGAAATGAATTGCCTGTCAATCGCTAGGGACCTTTACGGTGGCTCTCTCCATGACCGGATGTCGACCACCCTTTGAAATTACTCACATGTCATCAGCTTCTCCAGGGGTCCGACATACAATAACCCAACGGGTGCAGAGCGGCATACCCCTCCGTAACACACAATTTATTACTTCTACTACTACTACTACTACTACTACTACTACTACTTCTACTACTACTTCTACTACTTCTACTACTTCTACTACTACTACTACTACTACTACTACTACTACTACCACTACTACTACTGCTGCTCTTGCTGCTGCTGCTACTACTACTGCTGCTGCATCTGCTTGTACAATAATGATGATGATAATAATAATAACAATATTAATATTTAATAATAATTAATAATAATAAGTATCTTAAGGTTATCTTCAGAGTAAAATTGAATGTCATAGCAGAATTTGAAATAGGTACCTATCCTCGGCTTCCGTGTATTGCACTAACAAAATAAATTGCCATGCCAACATTACATTTTCCAACTGGCTCGCGCCGCCGCCGAGAGATTAGACTTCTCACCTGTCATCTAGACGGCCCGGGTTCGATCCCAAGCGACCGCATGTGAGATTTGTTTTTAAATAAAGCGGTGGCGGTTTTTCTCTGGGATCTCCGGTTTCCCTCGCCCATCGCATTCCACCGGTGCTCCATCTTCATTCCATGTGGTACTAGTGTCATCGCCTGCGGTTCCACAAGTAGTAAAATCGGGCGTTAACACTACCAAAAAAAAACTGGCTCGCATTTTTACGGTTTGTTTGACCTAATAGTGCTCAATGAAGAACCCCGTACTAAAGTTCTTACGAGATTGTTAAGGTTAGGGCTAACGAGTAAAAGTCATAGAGGGCGCTTCTCGCACTGCGACCTATTGTGCTAACACCACCCAGAAGAAAGGGATGATTTCAAAGAACCATAAGGTCGCAGGCACACAATAACCAGAGATGCGCGGAAGTCCCTGTTGTTATCAATCCCGATGACCCGTTTCAATGATCAGAGAGGGCGTGCAAACGACCCCTGGCAGCCACCTCGAGGCTACGGAGAGTAATCTTTCCATTGAGCATCAGTACTATCTGCCCACACTGCCATACACCACAAACCTGGAAGAGCACATGAAAGATGAACTGTGTTAAGAGGAAATTATGGAAAGGAAATCGCGGTAAAAAGAAACAACGCCAGAATTCGCCTAGTGGTTCTTTGGAAATCACGAAAACTCCATGTCACGGATCTCAAAAATGCGACTTGCACACTTACCACACCACTATCTTATAAGTCGTCATTGGGGTGTTATTTCAAAACAAAGAAAAATGTAAGTTGTTGGAAAATTTAATGTCCTGCCGGTATTACCTAGGTTTGAACAATGGTATGGAAAGATCCGTGTTTAAAAATCCTGAAATCCTGAGATTGAATTGTTCAAAAATTCCCCCACCCCAACTACCCTTTACATGGAAAAAGTTTCGAAAATTTTGATTTTCTCAACAATGGCTCTAACTATTTTGATTAAAATGGCTTATATTAAAGATAATTATATGAAAAATAAAATGTACCTATATCTTGAATTTTCTGGGAATAACCTCTGAAGGCATCTTTATTCTGAATGAATTTTGCGGAATTCTACATAACCCGTAAACCGTAAGAGATAGCCAAAAACGTGCCTAATAGAAAATGTAGACCTCGTTAAAGCACACAATTCACGTCATATTCATTTCGTGGGGTTGACTGTCTTTGAGATATTCCTTGTTATTGGTTTCATCTTTAAAATACCTATGCTTTTCCCATACAAGAATTTGTCAACTACTGTCCGCACAAATATAGGAACTTAATCACATAGCAACCATCTCTTGACTATCACTTTAGTCTATAGTACTCCCTTATTTCCCTTCTACTTAAATGGAAACCAGTAAAAAGACCATTTCTTCTACTTTTTTTCTCGAAAAGCATGTTAGTAAATAGAAGATTAAACTTTTTAACAATAATTTAGAGCAGAGTAGTAGAGAGTCATGTGAATGGATCACATTAGATCTTTTTATAGAATTTAACATTTTATGGTCAAATCTTTGCAATATCGTATATAAATTTACATTTTATTTATGAAATATTCGAGATAGATATCCTTCGACGGTGTAACCTTAGCACATAAATTTTCGAGCGAAGAGAAAATTTATTAGTTAGGCTGACGTCATAGATATTACTTGTGATACGAACGAAACAGCAACAATAATAATATTAATAATAATAACAATAATAATATTATTAATAATAAATAATATTAATAATAAAATATTATTGTTAATAATAGTAATAACAATAGTAATAGTAGTATTATAATAGTATTAATAATAATGATAATAATAATAAATTTTCGTAAGCGTCGTCTAGCAGAAAGATATTCTTGGTCGTGTGTGTTATTCTTATAAGGCTCATAGATCGTGAGCAGTTTCCTATGCACCGTTTTTAAAATGGTGTCAAGACACCGCCCAAATGGTACGAGATTGAAGGAATACCCTGTGGTTCTACGATGTTCGGAAGAATAGGAGCGCTATCGATTGTGTTTCGGGCCTTGTTAGTTTGAAAAATGGAGTTCGAAATGGCAGCACTCGCCTTTACAAGAGATGCCATTTAATCTTGTTAGTTAAAAGCGGGAGGGAACATTCTTGCGAAAGAAAACAGGAAAACATCGAACAAGGTGGAAATACTCAAGTGTTCACAGTTCTAAAGGTGAATGTAATTTCGAGAGTATGCAAAGGATTAGAAATAAGAAAAATGTGTATGTTATTCAATTAACACTCTCGGAAGTACAGAGTTCTGAACTGAACATAATTGCAAGGCAAACGAATGTTGTACATCTGAAACACAAATGACTATAGAGTAGGTGCATAAATGTCGTGAATTTAATCAACTACTTGTTATGTTTGTTGAAGTAAAGAGTTGCATAATATATGCTAATTATTAGCAAGAGTTGGTAATAAGTTTTCCGGCGTATTCTGGTGATTTGGTTTAGCTCTGCGGTTTAAACGTAAATATTCCATACGCATAACAAAACATATCAAAAGTAATGCAAATAATTTATCGTTAACGTACCTAGAAAACCCCTATCTACTTATTTACCTACCCACATACCTACCTCTTACCTACCTACTTACGTACCTTCCTACTTACCTACTTACCTATCTATCTACTTATCTACCTACCTACCTATCTCCTACCTACCTACCTACTTATCTACCTATCTACTTACTTACCTACTTACCTACTTACCTACTTACTTACTTACCTACCTACCTACCTACCTCCTACCTACCTACCTACCTACTTCCTACCTACCTACTTACTTACCTACCTTCTACCTATCTATCTGCCTACCTACCTACCTACCTACCTATTCACTTACTTACCTAGCTACCTCCTACCTATCTACCTACCTATCCACTAATTTACCTACTTATCTACCTTCTTACCTACTTACTTACTTACCTACCTACCTACTTACCTACCTATCCACTTACATACTTACTTACTTACTTACTTACCCACCCACCTACCTACCTTCTTACTTACTTACCTTCCTACTCACCTAATTACCTATCTACTCACTTACCTACCTACCTTCTTACTTACTTACCTAACTACCCATCTACTTACCTACCCACTTACCTAACTACCTATCTACCTACTTATATACTTATCTATCTTCCTATCTACCTTCTTAATTGCCTACCCACTCACCTGCCTACTTGCTTGCCTACCTACCTACTTACATACTCACGACATACCTATGTATCCTCCTACCATCTATGCCCTGCCTAACCACCGACTTACCTACCACTCAGTTAACTATCCACCTTGCAACCTGTCTAACCACCTATCAACCTACCCGCAACCTACCTGGCCAACCACCTACCTGCAGTCAGTTATCTATCCATCTCTCAGCCTATCTAACCATCTGCCTATTTATCCATCTATTCCCTGCCTATTAGGCCAACCACCAACCTACCTACAGCTTATGTATCTATCCACCGATCCCCTAACCTATGTACCAAGCTATTGGTCAACCACTACCTATCTACCCACCTTTCAGTTACCTATCCACCTGTCAACCTATCTAATAACATGTCTACTTACCTAACCACCCAGTTACCTACCCAATGCCCAACCTGTGTAGCAACCTATCTACTTATCCAACCACCTATCAACCTACCCACAACTCATCTCTCCATCCACCTACCCCTACCATACTGACCAGCCACCTACCTTCTAACTACCCACTAGTTATCTATTCATCTTCCAACTTATCTGACCAAACTACCTACCACTCAGATACCTAACCACTTCCCAACTTGTCTACCTACCTACCTACCTACTTACTACTCAGTTGCCTAATCACCACCTAACTTATCTAGTCGTCTATCTACCCATAACTCATCTATCCATCTACTCCCTACTTACCTGGCCAACTACCCATCCACCTATCTGCCTATCAGTTAACTACCACTTCCCAAGCTATGTAGCCATCTACTATCTAACCACCCTCAACTTACCTATGGTATCCATCAACGCCAAACCTAATTGTCAATTATCCACCTACCTATTCACACAGTTACCTATCCACATTCAGAGATATCTAACCAACTACCTATCTGCTCATCCACACAACCACATTCCTACCCATCTATCCATCCATTTGTCTACCCATCCACCTACTACATACACAGCTACCTTACCTACTTACCCCCACCTATCTACATATCCAACTTCAAACCCACCATCCAGCTAACACATACCTAATTACCTACCCAACTCACTACCTGTCTCCTACCTAATTATTTGTTACTATAGTATATGTACTCGTCAAAATAGTTTGGAATTCTACGGAAGTCACGATACCCAAACACAAGCGATACTATAAATGATAACAACAATACGGTTTCTGTGGCACACCTCTTTGTTGTTCCGTGACAGGCGTGGATTCGATCATCACTTCAGGAAATCATAACCGATATTTGAGGATTACATTTTTATGTTCTCTACCGCTTTATTATTGGTAGGTAGGGAGATATTGCATCCACCCAAATATTTTATATATGTAGATTTCTCCTAAAAATACTTTCTGATGTCTCCTAGACCATTAAAAATGTTAAGCAAAAGTTCGCGAGGAATGTAATTCGGATGAACACCAAATTTGATATTTAATTCACATTTAAGCATGAGAGGTTAATATTTTCAAGAAAATCTTTGATCGAAGCTGCCTCTTTCATGAAAAAGAATCGCTATGTTTTATTTTATCAAAGAATGAGTAACAATTTTAATTAAAATACGAATTTTAAGATTATGTAGCATCACTAATAAATTGAACCATGCATTTCCTGTAATTCTAGCAAATGTGTAACTGGTAAGTCACAAGAAACAAAAAAAGTTTACCACATTTAGAGCCTATTACAATGCGCAAATTATTACAAATAATCTCTCTGGCATAATTAAATTTTTTAAAATATACGCTCTTACGTATTTAAATTTTCCCATGCTGAACTCTAATAAGGGGTCTAGTAGCATTTATGATATTCTTATTTTTTCCGATTAGGTTCGTCAGTAATGATTTATAATAACGAACAACTGTGTTTTGTCTTCCGTATTATATATGTAACCGAGTTCATGCCACTTAATTCAGGATAGTTTTTAATAAAAAGTATTATCTTGTAACTCTTAACAGAAAATTAATAAGGGAGTTAATTTTAATAAGGGGATACACGAGGCTGTAAATGGTTAGTGAAAGTCACGTTAGAATGAAGGGTCAGAATTTGTTTCAATTGCCGCTCGATTATTTTATGAATGAAATGATGTAATGATTACAAACAGATACATTGAACCTTTTTACTTTTGCTTATCAAATAAACTGAATAACGTATGGTGAGATAAAACATGTAAAAATGGTAATGTTGCTCTTCCAAAGTAAGTAATAGTGAATAAATTGTGATACAGGTGTGTTATAAGAATCAGGAAGAAGTTAAAAAAAGGGAGAAGACGCCAAGATTTTTTATTTTCGGTTTCTGCAAGGCTTTCTTAGTTTCTTAACGCATGTTTTTTTTTCAATGATAGTGAATAATAGAAATGCTTACGGGAAAATAAAATTAATAACTATAATAAAAATTAGCATCAAGGTCTACTAACCTCTGAGAACTGGAGATCGAAAACGGCTGATTGAGTTGGCCAAGCTGAACAAATGATAGAGAATTATTTCTGGAGATATCAGGGCTTCACCAAATGATAGAGGATTATTATTGGATATATCAGGGTGTCACCAAATGATAGAGGATTATTTATGGAGATATCAGGGCTTCACCATACGATAGAGGATTATTTCTGGAGATATCAGGGCTTCACCAAATGATAGATGATTATTTCTGGAGATATCAGAGCTTCACCAAACTGTAGAGGATTATTTCTGGAGATATCGGGGCTTCACCAAACGATAGAGGATTATTTCTGGAGATATCAGGGCTTCACCAAATGATAGAGGATTGTTTCTGGAGATATCAGGGCTTCACCAAACGATAGAGGATTATTTCTGGATATATCAGAGCTTCACCAAACGATAGGGGATTATTTCTGGAGATACTAGGGCTGCACAAACAGGAGACGATTGCTTCTTTTATATCACTACTGTTGTAGCACCAAAGGCCAGATTTGGAGTTATCATGTACTGACTAAACGCCACAGATTTATATGCCTTGGTTGGTAGATTGGTATATAGCTTTACTTATTATAATCTTTATCATTAATTTCCAAAGCTGTTAAATAAGGAAAATAAAAAAGTAGAAGCTTTATACTCTCTGGAATGGGGTTGACATAATATCTATATTGGTTCATCGATAAAGCGAATTGAAATGTGGTTGGGGAGTATCGACTGCAAAGCAACTAATAGTACAGTAATATTTTAATACCAAATGAAAACCAAATACTTGGGTAATAATAGGATAACCGATGGTTGGGCGACTATCTATTAATTCAATAGTTTTCTACCTGGAAGAATATCTGAAAGATAAGAGGGACATGGAATGAAGCGGAAATGATGTAAAGGAACTTGTGATAGCTAGGAATTCATCTGAAAATTCTGGAGCAACCTTGTAAACCTAAAGGGTCAGAATGGGCGGTCGCTGGGATTGGACCCAAGACCCCCAAATGTGAGTCTTTTTATGGGTGCTAGGGAAAGCACATATTTTCTAACGTACAAACATAAGCAGCAAGCAAAACCTGATGTTTACATTTTTATAAACACCCCGGAAAGAAAACAGTATATTACAGTTTATAAAACGTCAAATAACGCATTCGATACACACCGAGAGAAAGGGAGGGAAAAGTGTGGGAAAGGACTAGAGAGGTGGAGAAGAAAGTGCCACTTAACGCAAAAACGCGTGCAGGCTGTCAATTCTGCTAGAATAATAATATAAAAACCTCTCAGGTTTTTTAAATATTCAACAATTTAGAGGTGCTTCTGGAGTAAGTTAATACTTCTGTAGCTCATGCATTACTCTACAATATTGATTTAATACCGTCAAGTCGATAAAGCAAAACGTATTACGGAACGTAACGCTTATAATTCATTTTATTAATTTCTGTAGAGAAAGTACTGAACTCCATATAAAAATGTTATACTGCAATTTTACCGGAAGCACACGTTTTAGAGAAACCTGTAACCAAAACACATTTTTAGAAAAAGGTCCATGTGTGGGTCAGTTTGTGCGTGTGTTTCTGAGCACGATAACTCCAAAACGAAAAGTTGTTAAAAAAGCAAACGTTGTATTTAAGTTTAGTTTGTTCCAAAGATGCGACACGAAGATTTTGAGAATTATACCACCACCCCAAACTATACTTTACAAACAATTTTCGAACATTAATTTTTTTCTCTAAAATTATTCTAAAAATATTTATTAAATACCATATATTAAACATACTTCAATGAGAAATAAATATACATTTTGACATTTCTAGGAATAGCTACGAAGAACTGGGTGACTTTTGATAAATTTTGCATAACTGGTCAACCGTAACAAAAAATACTACACAAAAATTGTAGATCTCGTTAAAATACATAGCTTAATTATACATATTTTTTCGTGGAATTGACAATTTTCGGGATTTTTCTTGTTACAGTGAAATGGTCAAATGGCAAAAAAACTCTTTTAAAACATTTTACTATCGCTTTAGCCTAGTGTATTTCCTCATTTTCCTTCTGTTTACAAGAAAGCAACTAATAAGACAATTTTGTGCTTATGTTTAACTCGATTAGTATGAAGCGAATTAAGCTTTTTAACAATAATTTGTTACCGAGATGTAGAGAAAATTATGAATGGAAACATCAGATTTTTAGAAAAAGGTCCGTGTGTGTCAGTGTGTCGGTGTGTCTGTGAACATGGTAACTCCAAAACGAAAGTCGGTAAAACATCAAACTTGGTATTTAAGTTTGGTGTCTTCCAAGCATGCGGTACGCAGATTTTGAGAAAACCCCTCAACCACACTACCCTTTAAATAGAAACATTCTCGTAACTTTTAATTTTCTCAAAAGTGGCTTTATCGAGTTTGGTTAAAACATCAGATATTAAAGATATTTACATGAAAAATAAAATGTGTATTTTTAAATTTCCGGGAATAGTCTCTGGTCAAGCAAAGAAATGATCACATATCAAACATGCTTTTAAAAAAGTTGACTATCGTTTTAGCGTAGTGCATTCACTTATTTTCCTTCTACTTGCAAGAAAGTAAGTAATAGGACCATTTCTGCTAAGTTTATCTCAATTGGCATGAAGTAGGTACAAGAAAAAGCTTTTCAACAATAATTTGTTACAGAGATGTAGAGAAAGTCATGTGAATGGAAACATCAGATTTTTGTTTAAAGTGTTCGCGCAATCTCAAAACCGAGGCAACTTCTTAATTGGACTACAAAGAAATTATCTTGCGAGTATTCCAAAATGAAACATATTTTCAAAACATTCCTCTTTTATCTACATCATACTATTCAAGATGAACAATAGCAGAAATGATGCTATTACTTAGTTCCTAATACGGAGTGAAATAAGGGAATATACTAATCTAAAGTGGCATTCAAAAATGTTAAAAGCTGTTGCTATGCCGCTGTCATTGAAATTCAGGTCTCTTCCCATGGTCAGGCTAAAACAAACAAACAAAAATATGGAACGGATGAAGCCTTTCCGTTTGAGAAAAGTATATGGATTTTAAAATGGTTAGAGCTCTACAATAGCTCTCGCATGTTTCTCGGTAAACCACCAGGTGATCTCAAATTATTTTGAGATGACAACCCCAGGATTCATAGTATACACAACTATTAAGGTCAATCCAATTGATATGGTGGTTTACCGGGAAACATGCGAGTTAGTTGAGAAATTCAGAGCTATGCCGGTATATTGCCATCGTAGCTCAGTGGAAGAGCAACCGGCCAGAAACCGGGAGATCCGTGGTTTAAATCCCGGCTATGGCATTGCATTTTTCAGTCTGACTCTACCTATCCATTTTTTAAGTTTGTTACTACGTGATTGAAATTCGTTTCTTTGCATGGCCAGTAGTTTACAGATTCCCATATGAGAAAATTTTAAGTATTTAATGTATATGACCTAAATTATATGTTTTAATGAGCTCTGCATTTTTGTAGTAAGCTTTTGGCTATTTTTTACGGTTTACTAATTATACAAAGGCATTCAGAATGAAGAAGTTCTTCAGAGAATATTCCCAGAAAATTTAATCTTTAATAAACAGTATTTTAATCAAAATCATTAGATATTTGTCAGAAAATCAAAATGTAACATTTTCCATATAAAGAGTATCTCCCCAAAATTTTCGTATTGCATCCTTGGAAGATACTAAACTTAAAACACCAAGTTTGGTATTTTACCGACTTTTCTACCTAAAACGTGTATTTCCGCTGAAATCTCGGTATGGAATTTTTGAGTGGAGTGTACAATACGTATTTACCATGTACTATGTGCAGAAAGTAAAAATTCTCTAATGTGAGGATGATCAAAAGTTTCTAGATGATTCAGTTACTACTACAGCAACTGATCCGGAGTTTTGAGCCAGTCTGTGAGTTCCCACAGTAGCCTCTTTACAATTAATTCTCTAGTGATCTCGCAATTCCACTCCAGAATGCCAAATGCAAAGGCGGTCCTTCCTTCTTGTTCTGTAGATGGTATCGGATGAATGACAGCGGAAGATACATCAAGAGCCGGCCGGGCGGGTCTGAACGTCAATATCTGCTTTGCTAATGATTTATGTTAGCCGACGTTTCCTCGCTAAGTTGGACGTGAACCTTTGTTTAACCTTGTGCAGTAACTTTCCACATGAATAATACGACAGTTCTTCTTCCTACTCCTTTGTTCACTACTCTTCCTCATTGTCAAAACCCCACCGCCAGTTTCATCACGCGGTTGCTTTCGATACAGAGTCTTTCATATATTACGCAATTTTTAAATTGTGTTTTCAAGTTTACAGCACTGCATTTATTACTTGATCAATTGTTTGTGTCTTTTGCCATCTTACGGAGCAGTTCACAAAAGAGGAACGTGTTATCATTGTGAAATCGCGGGATCTTCGGACGTAATAATGCCTCTACAGCATCAACAGTTCTGCAGTTGATAAAGAAATTCGAGGAAACTGGGCCACTTGCAACCTTAAAATTACCTCAGTTTGTGATTCTCACTTTGGCCTCCAAGATCTTAATATCTTACTCTATGTAGCTTTATGAGTTGTGTGAAGTCCAAAGAACATGAATAGTTCTCCAACGTCAGGAAGACGTTCAACGCAACATCAACGATACCAACAGGGATGTCTGCGAAAGGGTTTCACGAAGTTCATAGATCGAGTAACTTCCTGGCGAGACACTGGAGGTGGACAAATGCCTGATATAATTTTCCGCGCTTAAATGGTAGTGTATGTAGATTAGAATAAAAAAAATATTTCGATGCTCTTTTGACTTATTTATTGCATTTTAAACATGGCGTAATGTATGAAAAACATATTTCTATGCAGACATCGTCATTACAATCATTTATACCTGAATCTGTGATATACATTTCATTTCTTTAAAAACTCACACGCGTTACATCATATGGCACTCTCCACACGCTATCGTTTACAAACTCACATAAACTTGTCTCCATCTTAATTGTTTTTTCCACACAAGCCATGTGCTGGAGAGGAGTTAAGAGTCATACTGAATGTCATAATACCGTATTCACCAATGCGGTAATTACTGTCATTACCAAGGGTTTGCAAACCTGGAGTAAATCATTAACTGGAATAACAGCCATCTTTTTATTAACCACTACAATTACAATTCCTGATTTTCAAGTTCTTGTTTTCGTTGCGAATCGTATTTCAGCCTTGAATGTTTAATATCAAAGCGATGAAGACAATTGATCCGAATCGTAAATCTTATGCAATCTGCAGTTGATTTACGGACGACAGGTATAGATACGGCGAGAAAATGAATCCAGATGCATTTCTTAATCAGTAAATACAACCGGATATATATGTCACCAGTTTAATTAAAGTTAAATGAAATGCACGCGAAGCACAAATAATATCCACACCCAACCATTTTATATCCATTTTTTACCGTACCTGTGCACGTCAAATAAAACGTTTATCTTGAATTTTCTGGAAATAGCCCCTGAAGACCTCTTCATTCTGAATCACTTTTGCAGAGCTGGTATACCATATGACACAATAAGTGTAGATATTCCTTGTTATTGGTATAAATTTTAAAATATTTAAACTTTTCCCCTAACTGTGTAAAGAGAACCGAATTTTAATACATAGTGACCAGGTTTTAAAAGATTTGACCATCACCTTGGTCTAGTGTATTCACTTATTCCCTTCTGCCTTAAGAAGCGAAGTAATCTGATGATTTTATTAATGCTTATTTTGATTAGCAAAAGGTAAGCATAAAAGTAAACGTTTGTAAGAATAATTTGTTACAGAACATGTAGAGAAATCATGTGAATGGAATTCAGCAGATTTTTTCGTTAAATCGTTCACACATTTCGTTGTAGGTACAAGAGGGACAGAGTGCATAATCTTTAAAACGTTTGTGTGTTCCATTCACATAACGTTCTCCACCTAATCTGTAACAAACGATTCTTACAAAAACTTAGTCACCCATCTACTTCATGCTAATCAAGCTAAAAACTAAATTGTCTTAGGGAATACACTAGGCTAAAGAGATAGTCAATTTTTTTTAAAAGCTTTGTGATTGCGATTTATTTCTCTTTGGGTGGCCAGAAGTAAAACAAATGAAAACGGATAGAAAAAGTATTAAAAATTTTATCTGGAGAAAAACTAAGTTTTTTTAAAATTGAAACCAATAACAGGGAATATTTCGGGAATGGTTACTCCATAAAACATGTATGACAAAAATTGTTTGTTTTAACGAGGTATACATTTATATAGTAAGTTTTTTCTAGTTCTAACGTTTTACCATTTATCCAAAAGTCATTCAGAATGAAGACCTCTTCAAAAAGTTCAAGTGATATGTAAATATCTTTAATATGCGGTATTTTATTCAAACTCGTTTTAGACTCGTTTTTGAGAAAGACATTTTCGGACGACGACGACGACGACGACGACGATGATGGGCCGCGCCGTGGCCGAGATGTTAGACCACTCGCCTAGACGGCCCGTGTTCGATACCAAGCGACCGTATGTGAGATTTGTGGTGGACAAAGTGGCGCTGGGGGCAGGTTTTCTCCGGGTTCTCCGGTTTCCCCCGCCATCGCATTCCACCGGTGCTCCATCTTCATTTATGTATCATCAGTGTCACCGCCTGCGGTGCCATAAGTAGTTAAAGCGGGCGTTAAGCTCTACTACTACTACTACTACTACTACTACTACTACTACTACTACTACTACTACAACAACTAGTACTACTACTGCTATTTGTTTCGTCAGAGGTCCATGACACTTTTTATTCCTCGCTGCTGCTGGAGACGTGGCTGTAAGAGCTGATCACGTGAAGGACATTCAGAAGAACCACAAGGGAGGTCCTCCCCATATCTTATTGATCACCTTATCATCCACTGTATAATTTAACTCCCACATACTATCTGCTTCTTCCGAAAGTGAAACACTCCCAGTGAATGTTGCAAAAGGCTGTTTCGGTCGCCACTCCGAGGTCAACATGCTCTTTTTGTACTACGTTTCTGTACTTGTGTACAATGAAGCGTATGGCAAAACGTCTATTATTTCTCTCACCCTAAATATTTCATAGATGCATAACTAAAAATCGTGAAATATAAATAAATACTTTTTAATTTTAGTTTAGATGAAAAAGTCACTGTGCCTAAGTGATGCATCTGCAAAATTTGAAAAATAAATCATTAATTTCAATAATGTATATCTAATATCATTTATTGAACTTTGTACCAGTTTTATACAGAATAACAGTGATATTGTTGACATTTATAAAAGAATATCTTACATAGTTATTTAATTAGTAATTATTACAGTGTTCAAGTTCATTGATGTAATAAAATGGGTTAGGTGATATATTTTTAAAAATATTCGCATACAAAACCCAGTTTCACAGTAAATGCCTTTACAATTATATCTGTATTATTATAAATTTATAGTAGTCCTATTTAGTGTAGAAGAATATTCACTTCTCATAGTCTTGATTTTTCAAAATGTAATACTTTTCTCTCAAAATTGGAGTATTATTTAAAAGGGGCCCCACCGTGACCGAGGGGTTAGATCACTCGTCTGTGACCCAGACGTCCCGAGTTCGATTCCAAGCGACCGTATGTGAAATTTGTGGTGGACAAAGCGGCGCAGGGGCGGGCTTTCTCCGGGTTCCTTCGCCTCGCATTCCACTGGTGCTACAACTTCATTCCATATCATCACCTGCGGTGCCACAAGTAGCAAAAGCGGGCGTTTAAACACTATCATAAAAAGTTTATAAGGCAGTAGAGACTGTTTCAATAAAATCAATGGAAAATTGAATCGTGTGGAACATTTTAAGTATGGAAAGATTTTCTAGAAAATAAGCTCATAATTGATAGAGTTGATTAATAAGGATACGTCTATCCATTTAGATCTTCAGTTAATTGGCAGTGAAGGTACGCTAAGTGGGAAAAGCTATATACTTTCTTAAAGTTTAAAATACATATACTTTTATTAGAAAAAATATTTATATTTGTTACAATTTTAAATTTCATAGATGCATTGCCTTATTCTTATTCTCAACAGCTACAGAATGAAGTTAACATAAAACAGAACTTCCTTGGCTCACCTACTAATTTTCGACCTCAGGTTACATTCTTAATGGGAAACAGTCATCCATACTAAACAATAAATTATTAAAATATCCTCGTTCTAGTAAATTTGAATCTAAAACCAGTAAATTTGTACGATAAAATATACTTTGGTGTGTAACTGGCACACAGTGTTTCATTTCATAGGTACTGTACAACCTTGTAATCTTTTACCAACATTAGCGGAAAATCCTGGTCTGTTCCATTCACGTGACTTTCTCTACATCCCTGCAACAAATTATTGTTAAAAAGCTTATGCTCTATTTACTTCATGCTAATCGAAAAAAATTAGCAGGAATAGTCTTATTACCTGCTTTCTTTGAGTAGAAACGAAATAAGGGAGTACCATAGGTTAAAGTGATAGCCCAAAGCTGGTTTCTATGTGACTGAAGTTCCTATTATTTGTATGGACAGGAGTTGACAATTCCTATATGAGAAAAGTAAGCTTTTTAAAGCTGTAACCAAAAACAGGGAATACCCCAAAAATGATCAATTCCACGAAAAAAATATACGTAGCATAAATTGTGTGTTTTAACCTGCTACACATTTTCTGTGTGTAAGTTTTAGTCCACCTCTTACGGTTTAGCAGTTATGCAAAATTCCATAAAATCATGCACTATAAAGTATTCTTCAGAAGCTATTCTCAGAAAATTCAAGGTATACATTTTATACGTCAGGTAAATATTTTTAATATACGATATTTTAATCAAAATCATTAGTCATTTTTGAGAAAATAAACATTTTCGAAAAAAGTTCCATGTAAAGGGTAGTTTGAGGTTCGAGGATTTTCTTGAAAATGTATGTATGTATGTATTTCGGGTGAAATCTCGGTATCGATTTTTTGGGTGCAATATAATACCTTCGCTATACACTATGCACATAATACGTCTAGACAAAGTAAAAATACGACAGAAGAGATTACTGCATACATGTTAGTTACTCGTTTAGCAACAGCATTGTTTAAACTAATATAAAATATAATGAGATGCATTTACGTGAGTTTTCATTAAAATAACAGGATTTCACGGTTTCAAAAAAACACAGTTTCTCCTGTATTTTTTCTTTTGTTTTTTTTCCCCCTTTTTTTTTTTTTTGTACACAAGTAGGTGAAATATTGTCTACCGCCCAAAAATTCAATCTCAAGTTTTCACCGAAAATATGTTTTGAGGTCCCGTGATTTCAAGAAAATCTCTCATCCGAAACTACTCTTTACTTGGAAAACTTTCGAAAAAATCTTCAATTCACTGGGAATAGACCCCTGAAGTCTACTTCATTCTGGAGGATATTTGCATAACTAATAAACTCGAAGACATGGACAACATGTAACTTAATCTAAAAGTAGATATCATTAAACCACACATTGCTTTGGGGGGGGGTGGATTTGACCGTTTCCGAGATATTGCTTATTGATGGTTTAAATGTTTCAGCAGGTATACTCTTCTCAAAAGTAAAATTGTTATTCTTTCCTTTTATATCCTGGTTATGCAAAAAGAACTTACAATGACCCGCAATTTAACTACAGTTTTAGTCTAGTACATTTCCTTATATCCCTAGCGCCTTTAAGGAAATACGCAAAAACCTATTTCTGCTAATGTTAATCTCGATTAATATGAAAAATAAAGAAGAATAAGCTTTTTTAAGAACATCTTGTAAAGAAAGTCTTGTGAATGTAACACACGCCTCTTATTTGGAGCCTCCAAACTGTATTTCCGGTGAAATTTCAATTTCGAAAGTTTGGTGTCAACCGGAATCAACAACTTCTATCCTACGACTTCTAGCGGTAGAGAAAATAAAAAACTGTATATATATGGCATAAATTGTGTGTTTTAATGAGCTCTACATTTTTTGTGTGGTAAGCTTTTGTCTATGTCTTACGCTTTACCAGTCACACAAAATTCCGTAATAAAGCTGTCTTCAGAGCCTATTCCTAGAAAATTCAAGATATACATAATATTTGTCAAGTATATATCTTTAATATATAATATTTTAATCAAAATCGTTAGAGCCCTTTTTTAGAAAATCAAAATTTTCGAAAATGTTTCGATGTGAAGGGTAGTTGGGTTGGGGGGATTTTCTTGAAGATCTTCGTGTCTTTGGAATATACTGAACTTAATTACCAAGTTTGGTATTTAACGATCTTTTCGTTTTTGAGCTATGTTGCTCACAGACACACAGACACACACACATACTTACAGACAGATACACACACGGGCATTTTTCTAAATATACTTTTTTTGGATTCAGGTAATCTCAAAACATGTATTTCCGGTGAAATCTCGGTATCGAATTAGTACATAGAGCATTCTGTAACCCAAACCCATATTATAAGAAGAAAGAGAGAGAGAGTGAGAGTGAGACTGAGAGTGAATGTGAGTGTGTGTGTGTGTGTGTGTGTGTGTGTGTGTGTGTGTAATTAAAATCTCGAAAATCACTGAAGTACTCCTGTATAGCAGCTGTTCTTTCCGACGTCTATAGATTGAAAAATCTGATGTGTTCTATTCACATGATTAGCTACATCTCAGCAACAAATTATTGTAAAAGCTTATTCTTCTATCTATTTTATGATAATCGAGATAAGCATTTGCCAAAATGCTTTCTTGTAAGTAGAAGGGAAATAATGGAATACACAAGGCTAAAACGATAGTCAAATCTTTTGCCTGAAGTTGACAAATTCCCGTATGTGAAAAGTTTAAGTATTTAAGATTAAAACCAATCACAAGAATATCTCAAAAATGATCAACTCCACGATAAATATATATTATATTTATGACAAATTGTGTGTTTCAACGAGATCTACACATTTTGTGTAGTAAGTTTTTGTCTATCTCTTACGGGTTGCTAGTTATGCAAAACGCAACAAATATGTTCAGGGTAAAGAGGCCTTCACAGACCATTCCCAGAATTTTCAATATATACATTTTATTTGTCATGTAAACATCTTTATTACATGGCATTTTAATCAAAAACATCAAAACCTTTTTTGAGAAAATCAAAATTTTCGAAAGTTTTTCTATGTAAAGGGTAGTTTGGAGTGAGGGGAACTTCCTCAAAATCTTCGTGCGCTTCCTTATAAAATATTAAACTTATATACCAAGTTTGGTATTTTACCGATAATTTATTCCGATAGTAAGTTTTTCTTGTAAAGTTGATCATTTTTTATATATCCATTGTTATTGGTTTTCCAACGGTATCATCCAAAGCGAACTGCACCTCAATTGTTTCACATAGCGACCAGCTTTTAAAAGATTTTACTATAGCTTTAGCCTAGTATATTCCCTTACTTTCATTCTACTTACAAAAGTAATAGACCAATTCTGTTACTGTTTATGTAGATTAGATTAACGTAGATAAAATAATAAATTTTCGTAAGCAAAATTTGCTTGTGGAAGAGCTAAGAAAGTTATGTCAATGAAACACACCAGAGGTTTTCCTTCTACTTAATAGTATTAGAGTTTAGAGCATGTGAATCGGGGGACATTTCGGGAAATGAGACCAAGTACTGGTCTATTGCGGCCTACTAACCCCCGGAGGAAGGGATAAGAGGAGGGGAAACCAAGGCCAGCACACAGGAAATGACGGTGCTAAGCGCAGAGTCCGCACTGAAGCCCCTAACATTCACTGGATAGAAAACCTGGCGCGCCACGGAGGCTATACAGGCGCCAGGAGGCCGGAAGGAGGCCTCTACAACACCACATAGCCTCAAGAGTGTTTATCTCGGAGCAAGCAACCGTGCCATCTGCCTGCAAATCCGCAAACCACACCTGCGCCGAACTGAAAGAAAAAGATAGGAAATGAATCGTGGTAGATATACAATACCCCTGCAATCGCCTAAGTGGTCCAAGGAAATCCACAGAAAAAACCAGAGCCAGAGTGCACCATGAACGCGGAGCGAAGCCGGACCTCCCGAATGCCATTTCCATTTAAAACGCCTGAGCCACCTGGCTCGGTTACCAGAAATTAAGTGCTAATATAGGAGAATAGTTAGAAAAGTAGTTGTTGCAGAATAGGTAGACAAAGTTTGTAAATGGAGCGCATCAGATTATTTTTCATTTTTCAAGGACCTCAAAATATTTATTTCCCGTGAAATCTCGACATCGAATTATTGGATGGATTACAATGTCCTTTATATATCCCGGGTGGATCCAGTAGTAGATCTAGGTATTTGGAATACATTTGTATCTGACGTTTTTGCCCCTGACCATTTGCTACGATAGTATTTTAGTTTTTTCGAAAATAAGAGACAGACAAGCTGGTAACGCTACAGGTTGTGTGCTTATGTACTGGCCTTGCACTAGGTCAGTACATAAACAAACACGTCTCATTGCTACCTCCACAGTAGTGTAGGCCAATCGGAATGCCAGTTGCACTCGTTATCCACAAAACAATACACCAGCTTGTGTCGTGTTTTCAAGCGACCGACGTGTTTACATACAGAAGCCGGTTCAGATCAGTGACCAACCTCCGAGTTACTTCACATCTAAAAAGTTGCTCGGACTATTCCTTTAATTATTTTAAGTGATTAATTATTTCGACATCCTGTGTAGTAGCCCTTAATTGTTACCGGAACTAATGTCAGAAATGCTTTATTCTACGCATCTTACAAATAACAAACTATATTTTCGTACATTCTTGTGGAATTACGCATCTAATGTGGAACAAAAAACATTTTTTTTTTTTTTTTCGAAATCGGCTGATCAAAGAAGAAAATATCATAAGACTTTTTTGTTTGTAATGCTTCTATGAAGCACATATTGCATTCATATATAAAACCGGTGGAAGGGAACTTATTATATTCATATATAGCTTTATCGGCATGGCTTTTAGGGAGACGCAAAGCTTTCGTAAGTTATAGCTAAGTACATTTGCTTTACATGGACGTTCTGCTTACACACGTACAGACATGAGCCACAACTTATTTAGCAAAATGCAACTATTTAAACCACGCCTTCTTTTATCACTTTCTCTACTATAATATATATATATGTATTTTATCATTTTCCCTACTATATATATATATATATATATATATATATATATATATATATATTATCTATCCAGCCGTAGTTCACCGGCAATGTCAACAAAAGCAACAGGTCGTAATGGTTCTGATTGGTTGCTGAACGTTTTACTTCCTTTCTCTATAAAAAAAATAGTTCTTTTTAATTTGCTGAAAGGCGTACACAAATTTCATATTAAATTAGGCAATGATGTCGAAATAACATGGTAAGACTATTTAATAATCGGAAATTGGTTGAATGTTAATCATTATTCCCTTGCACAACAATGCATGTGTGTTGTGTGTGCCGTTCATTGCAACGGATGATGTTCAGTTACCACTTGGAGAACGAAGTGTACGTATGTAAGCAATTGCGGAGACGTGTGGTTTTAGTGTAGTGAAACATAAGCGAGGAAGACCTCTAAAAAGTGGCGAAAAAACAATTGTTCTTAACGGATACAATAAGTTTTGTGCAAAATATCCTACTCTTGCATTAGACAATACCCTCAGTTTAACGGCCGAATTTACTGGTGTTTCGGAAAACAGCATAAAGTGTGCAAGAAAAGAGTGGTCAACTACAGGAAAGTTTTCGACACCCAGGAAAAAGAGGAAATGCTGCAGACGTGTTTTGGACGTACAGTGTGACGAGTTTGTTCGAGCAGCTATTGCGCGCAAAGTGCACCAGTTCTTTTTGGCAAATGAGCAGCCTACAATAAATAAAGTGTTACATGCAGTGAACAGTGAACAGAATATACTAATTTGAAAAGATCTTCACTCCATAATATGCCCAAAGAAACAGGGTTTGAATTTATAAATAGGAATCGCAAAAGCATTGTAGTGGAAAGGAATGATATTGTTTTATGGCGAAGAAAATACTTATGAAATATCAGACAATTCTGACAGAGAGACATGGGTTAATGAGGGTCTAACCACCTCTAAAATATGATTGATACGCGGTACAGGGCTTACAAATCCCGCAAGTAAAGGGAAACGTTTAATAGTTCTGCACATTGGAAACGAGAATGGTTTTGTGGAGGGCGGGGATCTTGTTTTTGAGTCCAAAAACAGGAGACTATCATGAAGAAATGACAGGGGAAGTGTTAAAGGCTTGGTTTGAGAAAGTGCTCCCTAAACTTCAACCTAACAACATAATTATTATGGATAACGGTTCTTATCATAGCGTGAAATTAGAACGTATCCCCAACAGTTCTTGGAGAAAAGAACATATTATAAAGTGGCTTCAGGACAAACATATAAATGTAGGAGAGTGCACAGTTAAATCTGAGCTGCTAGAATTAGTGCGGTCATGTAAAACTCGGCATGAAAATTTTGTTGTAGACGATTTGGCTGAGAAGGCGGGTCATGTAATATTGAGATTACCTCCTTATCATTGTTATCATTGTCATCCAATTGAGCTTGTTTGGAGTCAAATAAAGGGCTACAAACAACAAAACTTTTAAATTAGCCGAGGTGCGACATCTAATGCAAACAGCATTTCAACACGTGACAGCCGAAAAATGGAGCGAATGTGTATCACACATTGTTCGGGAAGAGCAAACAATGTGGGATGTGGAGGAAATGGTGGACATTATCAATCCCGGTGATGATTCAACCAGTTCCATTGGGTCTACAACAGATGACTCGGATCGTGAAGGAGTGGACCCACTTCCATCTTCGGATTAACTCATCTGGGTAAGTCATTGTATTATTGCAGTAAATGACAGTAAAGTGCAGTATATGGTTGTTCACACACATTCACGCACACACACACAACAAAATAGTGGCATATGGCGTGATGAACGCATGCAATACGCAAAGGAACAGTATGCCTACATTTTATAATTTTGCGCGAGAATTTCATTTTTCGTAGAGAATAACAACTGATCTACTTGTTTTATTTCATTTCATTTATTATATATCTCATAGTTTTAATCAATATCTGTGAAGAGTGAGCATAGGCACTTATTTCCTACCAATAGTGCGTAGGTGTGCGCTTTTGTAATTGTATAGGAGACGAACACACAGCTAAGCACGACGTGGTCCGTCCACGTGCGTTCGCGGAGTAATACATTTTGGTTTGTTGACATCACCTGGACAGATAATACTAAAACCACGCCTTCTTTTATCACTTTCTCTGCTATATATACAGGGTTACTACAAAAGAAATAGACAACTTCAACTGCCTGTAAAACAAAAACTATTAGAGATAGCAACCTAATTATTTTGGAGGTATGTTGAGAAACTCTCAAAGTTTTGTTTGTTACTATTGGTAACGCTGTAGTGTTTTGTTTGTTGTTGCAGAAGCTGAAATGGCGGAAAATCCTGTGGAAAAGGCATATTGCGTGTTGGAATTTGCTAGAACGCAATCAGCAACTGTTGTCCAACGACATTTTAGAACACGTTACCACAAAAATGAAATGATGCGCTCACAAAAACCAGCATCGTCTTCATCATGTCGCAATGTCGATACAAAAGTCACGCCGTATGACCGTATCTTCTTCACTCAGAAACTGCAACATCTGTAATCTGTAAGGCATCATGTGCAGTCGGTTCCGCAAGATTTTTCATACAGTTTGCTGTGGAATTTGTAATTGCATGCTTGCCCTAGATGTCGATTTCTGTGGGCTTCTTATGTAGGCAGAACGAACACGTTCAACGTTTTCTTCCGAAACTCTTGGTCTTCCCGAGCTCTTCTCTTTGCACAAACATCCCGTTGTCTCGAATTTTCTATACCAGTCGTAGATTGACTGTCTAGTCGGTGGCGTTTTGTGGTAACGTGTTCTAAAATGTCGTTGGACAACAGTTGCTGATTGCGTTCTAGCAAATTCCAACACGCAATATGCATTTTCCACAGGATTTTGCGCCATTTCAGCTTCTGCAACAACAAACAAAACACTACAGCGTTACCAATAGTAACAAACGAAACTTAGAGAGTTTCTCAACATACCTCCAAAATAATTAGGTTGCTATCTCTAATAGTTTTTGTTTTACAGGCAGTTGAAGTTGTCTATTTCTTTTGTAGTAATCCTATATATATATATTTAAACCGCACCTTATTTTATCACTTTTTCCACTACATATATACATATTTGAACGACACCTTCATTTTTCACTTTCTCTACTATTTATATATCTACTATATGCATAGTAGAGAAAGTGATAAAAGAAGGCGTGGTTTAAAAGTTTGCAGTGCAGCTCATGCCAGAACGTCCATGTAAAGTAGGTACAAGTTAGAAAAGCTTTGCATCTCCCTAAAAGCCATGCCGACAAAGTGAAAGAAATCAATGAAAAGCAACAGCAGGCATGTCTCGTAGCGAGGCATGACGCACTTTACGACCGTTCCCCATACGCTACAAAGTTTCCACGACCGGACATTAAATGTAAGCGCTTTATAGGAAGAGTCTCGCGGGGCGGGGAAGCCACGTGCGCCCCCCTCGGGGCCCATACCCCCTCCCACACGTCTTGCGATGCCGCCTGAGAGATCGGCCACCAACGGCGAACCTTTGTGAGTACCCCGAGTACAGCTGTAACTTTTGGCTAATGTTGATGCTTTCAGCCCCTCAGAAGTCGCAAAGGGTCACAGAAACATTTTTGCCTTCTGTGCCAACAACTATGTATGAACATATTAAGTATTGTATTCCACCAACAATTCGAGATGCAGATTTCACCTGAAATACATGTTTTGAATATCCAGAATAAAAACAAATTAAAAAAAGAAAAAGCTTTTTAGAGATAAATCCGTGTGTGTGAACGCCACACGGACCTAAATACCAGCCTTGATACTTAACTTTAGCATTTTCTAAAGATGCCGTACAAAGATTTTCAAGAAAATCTGTCGCTCCAAACTACCTATTATGTGCATGAAGAACGTCTCGAAAATGTTTGATTTCTCAAAAATGCCTCTAATGTTGGTTAAAATACCACATATGCAAGCTATTTTCAGGTCACATTGGAATTTCTTGGAAATAGTCTCTGAATTTTGAATGACTTTTGCATAAGAAATAAAAGATACACAAAAACTCAGTACAGAATAAAAATTAGGTTTCGTCAAAAGATACCATCTATACAAAATATATTTTTGTTGTGGAGCTAACCATTTGCGAGATAATTCTTGCTATAGACTTACATTTTTCAGCACTTATACTATTCTCAAATGGGAAGTCATTATTTAAATTTATTTCACCCTGGTTAAGCAAAGAGAACGGAACTTCAAAACCATCACAACTCAACTGGCAAACTCACTCTTACATGTGCATGACAAAAGCGGAAATTCGCCAACAGAAAGGGAGATAACACTCTACTGGAATGTTGGTATTCGTGATATGCAAACCCCCCCCTATCGTAGCTCCCCAAATGCATAAGTAGGATTCGCACCTCTATGGATAGTCTTGAACAAATAGGCATTCCACGGCTGGAACCAATTATCACCCTCCAAACCAGGGGTCACAATCTGGTTGCTCTTTGAGTAAAGCAGAGAGAGAAAATTCGCTCGACGGTCTTGCGAATTGCCTGCTGTGCACTACGAGCTAACCTCGCAAAAAACAATTCCTTCAGTGCTGTACCAGTATGCAATATTTTGCGTTTGAAATACGTAATCCATAATCCACCTTTCATAGATTAATACACCATCGAAGGTTCATAATTGGTAGAATAATTTCTCTATTATGTATCTTGCAATAGTATTCAAACTTCAGATGTAAACGTATACATATTTTCATAGGTTTAGTAGTAATTATTAATAAAAATAAAGCTGCTTAACTTGGTTAATAACGCTGTAATCGCATTGCATCGCCAACAGGATGAGCATTAATTTGTAAAAAATCTTGATAATCATTGAGTGGAACACAATTTGCAAGAAACGTTCTTCGCTTTAGTAACTATAGTACTCACATTGGCTGCGTATTGACGCTGCAAATTGAATTTTCTGAGTGCAAATCTTTGCCGCAAACTAACACTTACTCAGTTATTTTCTATAAATGAGAAAGTAGACACTCTTACGAAATTAAAATTGAGTGTTATTTTTAGACGCCCTCCCATTCTATATTGAACATGAAAGACCGTTTAATGTTGCTCAGAAGCCTCTTTATCACGCTTGAGTTTTTTTTTACATGCCAACCAGCGGCTTTGCTTCCCTTCTGAAGAAAATCATACTAAGGATTTTTGCGCCCGAAAAAAAAAAAAAAAAACATCGCCCTTCGCCCGGTTTGAACCCACGACCTTGGATACCATGACCTCTTACGGGAGCATAAACGTAGGAATCGATGGCTTTTGTATTGGTTTGTTTTCTATCCCCGACATTATAAATTGACACACGATACTCTGTACAAGAAAGAGGCAAGCCCTACTGTTACGTGTTTACCCACTGCATGCACGGAGAAATCCTATTTGTTCCGAAAAAAATCAAAAGGCGTTGTTGACGCCTGTTCCAAATCAATACATCAAGGAACTAAGCGAGATAACTCCGCGGTAACACGTGATACTCACAACAAGGTTCGACTCTCAAAGGCTCATTTTTGGTCTACCCGAGTAGTTAGATGGATGTCGGGCTATCTTATTCCTTCTTTACTTTTCTGTACATAATTTCCTCTATGCATTGCTTTCTTGTCAGCTGTTTCAAGGCTGAAGGACCGGGAGACGGTGTTCGGCAGGTTGCAGCTGGGCGATGGTTGTGCCTATCTTTTTCCCCTCGGCCCTCAAAAAAGCGCTCAAGAAAAAATGCGCGCATAGTGATCTCCATGATTTCCTTTCATTCAATCCATTTCATATTATATCCTGGTGAGCTTTTAGGCCCGTGGTTTGTGGCAGCCCTGTGAAATGGCGCGGATGGATGCGCACTGTTCACGGTCCGGAACCTGTGGTGTTGGTGCCAGCATGGCGGACCCTAGCATTGGGATGAACTTTCAGCTACAGAATTAGGAACCTTCGCGCGTCTCTGTAGCACGTCTACCTGCGGCCTTTGGCTTCCTGTGGATTCCATCATTTCATCTTTTGCTCCGGGGTATTAACGCGCAATAAATCTCTGTAACTCGCAATGCGTGAGTTGTCGCCACCCTTCACTAGCCTTACACTTTACCTCTACTACACATTTGTCTTGTCAGGATAAGAGCCCCCCCTCAAAAAAAAACTGTCTGATTAACACATCCGACCGAGATTACAACTCGGGAGCTCTCGAATGTGAGGCAGACACGCTTTCCAACCTACAGAGACGGGTTAAGATGTGTTTCGAAAACAAATAATATATATATATATATATATATATATATAAAACAATGTTTTACATATATGTATGTATGTATGACATGCAAAGAGGTTCTCTTCACTTTGGAGAATTAAGTGTATGTTACAACCGCGTTAGACCTTTCCAACTTTCAGGTGTTTTCCCGGGTCACAAGGCAAATGCTGGGGAGGTTACTTCATTTCTCCAAATTTCCTGTCCCTTCATTTCATCTCCATTTAATCCAACTAGTCTCTTTCAGGGTTGTAAGTGTCGACGAGGTGGTGACGCTACTCCGTGGTGGTGAATGCGCGGCGGCGAGATGGCATTGATTGTCTTCTGTAGAACCAGGGAGTTTGAATAGGACTGGGCAGTGGGGAGCGCTAGAACCTCTTAGGGGCTCTCCACGCTGGCTCTGACTCCGCTGTCAGGTTTCGGCCGCCCTTTGAAATTACAGTCATCTCATCCTGTGCCCCCGGAGTCTGACATACAATAAGCCAACGACTGTAGCGTGGAATCCCCTCTGACAATACACACACACACACACACACACACACACACAAACTTCCGTTAATGAAGTGAAAATAATGCTTGCAAATTGGCATTGATGCTATTCTTCTGTAGTTGAGTGGTCAGCGTTCTGGCAACCCACCAGGAATTTTTCAACGGTGAGTATTTCTTTAAGTAGAATTGTTCCCTATCCCCTACAGAGTCTGAATATATAATGTGGGAATGAATGTCCATGTGTTTAATGCTGTAGGATCATAATGAAAATACAAACTTTAACAACCTTAACAGTTCAGCAAACAAAACATCTTTGGGATTAATTGTTTTTTCACACAAGCCGAACAACACCTATAGTTATTTGTCAAGTAAAAATCAGAGAATCATGACCACAGAAGTCAAAGGGGATAAAAAGAACAAAAATAATAAATCTGATGTATTCCATTCACATTTCTTTCTCCACAAAGTACTGTTACAAAAGAGTATTCCTTTATCTACACCGTGCTATTCGAGATAAACAGTGGCAGAAATTGTAATGCAATCTCCATTTAGTAGAAGGGAAATAAGGAAATGCACTAGGCTAAAGCGATACAAAATTCTTTAAAAAGCCAGTCACTATGTGAAACAATTTATGTTTGCTTCGCTTTGCCCGACCATGAGTGAAACAAATGAGAGATGAAATGAAGATGATCTCCCAATTAAAAGAATTAAATAGCTTAAAGTTGAAACAAAAACAAGGAATATCTTGGAAACAGACAATTCTATAAAACTTAATAACATAATGTGTTTTAACCAGATCTACATTTTTTTTTTGTTTATTAAATGTTGTCTATCTCTTACGGTTTACCAATAATTCCCACATAATTCAGGATATATATTTTTTCATGTAAATATCTTTAATATATGTTACTTTAATAAAAATTATTAGAGCAATTTCTGAGAAAATCAAAACCTTTGAAATGTTTTCCAAGCAAAGGTTAGTTTGGGGCGGGCACCTTTTAGCAAAATCTTTGTGTCGCATCCTTGGAAGATACTAAATTTAATACCAAATTGGTGTTTAGCGATCTTTTCGTTTATGAGCTAAGGCACACACACATACACATACACACACCCACACCCACAAACGCACACGCACGTGCAAACTCAAGGATATTTTTGTATTGTTAATAGGGGTCCTCAAAATTATTTCCGGTGAAATCTCTGTATCCAATTTTCGGGTGGAATACAATATCTTCTCCACCTACTGTATGCTTAGTACGTATAGAAAAAGTAACGTTTTTTTCAGATATAATGCGCAGAAATCGAGTTTTCAAAAACGGCGCTAAAATGGTTGTAGAACACCGTATGTCTAAATGAAGCGGCTAATTCTTACACCTAAAACAAAAGCAAATTCACAATTGATCTAAGCACTTTGGCGGTGAGAACACTTAAATTACGTCGATGTCAATAATCCCAGCTCCTGAAATGATTGAATTCTGTAGGAAATTCTATGATTTTATGCAAACCAATTCCCACCAAATGAAGCTATGGGTCGGAGCTAGTGTTTAAGCATCAAAGAATCTTAGAAATCTATAATTTTATGCAAATAATTCCCACTAAATGAAGCTACGGGTTAAAGTTAGTGTTGAAGCATCAAAAGAATCTTAGATTTCCATGATTTTATGCAAACCAATGCCCACCAAATGAAGCTACGTGTTAAAGCTAGTGTTTAAGTATCAACAGTATCTTAAAATTCTATAATTTTATGCAAACCGGTGCCCACCAAATGAAGCCACAGGTTGAAGCTAGTGTTTAAACATGAAAAGAATCTTAGAATTCTATGATTTTATGCAAACCAATACCTACGAAATGAAGCCACGGGTTGAAGGTAGTGTTTAAACATCAAAAGAATCTTAGAATTCTATGATTTTATGCAAACCAATGCCCACCAAATGAAGCCACGGGTTGAAGCTAGTGTTTAAACATCAAAAGAATCTTAGAAGTCTATGATTTTATGCAAACCAATGCCCACGAAATGAAGCCACGGGTTGAAACTAGTGTTTAAACATGAAAAGAATCTTAGAATTCTATGATTTTATGCAAACCAATACCTACGAAATGAAGCCACGGGTTGAAGCTAGTGTTTAATCATCAAAAGAATCTTAGAATTCTATGATTTTATGTAAACCAATACCTACGAAATGAAGCCACGGGTTGAAGCTAGTGTTTAAACATGAAAAAATCTTAGAATTCTATGATTTTATGCAAACCAATACCTACGAAATAAAGCCATGGGTTGAAGCTAGTGTTTAAACATCAAAAGAATCTTAGAATTCTATGATTTTATGTAAACCAATACCTACGAAATGAAGCCACGGGTTGAAGCTAGTGTTTAAGCATCAAATAATCTTAGAATTCTATAATTTTATGCAAACCAATACCTACGAAATGAAGCCACGGGTTGAAGCTAGTGTTTAAACATCAAAAGAATCTTAGAATTCTATGATTTTATGCAAACCAATGCCTACGAAATGAAGCCACGGGTTGAAGCTAGTGTTTAAACATAAAAGAATCTTAGAATTCTATGATTTTATGCAAACCAATACCTACGAAATGAAGCCACGGGTTGAAGCTAGTGTTTAAGCATCAAAAGAATCTTAGAATTCTATGATTTTATGGAAAGCAATGCCCATCAAATGAAGCCACGGGTTGAAGCTAGTGTTTAAACATCAAAAGCATCTTAGAGTTCTATGATTTTATGCAAACCAATGCCCACCAAATGAAGCCACGGGTTGAAGCTAGTGTTTAAACATGAAAAGAATCTTAGAATTCTATGATTTTATGCAAACCAATGCCCACGAAATGAAGCCACGGGTTGAAGCTAGTGTTTAAACATGAAAAGAATCTTAGAATTCTATGATTTTATGCAAACCAATGCCCACCAAATGAAGCCACGGGTTGAAGCTAGTGTTTAAACATCAAAAAGTATCTTAGAAATCTATGATTTTATGCAAACCAATGCCCACCAAATGAAGCCACGGGTTAAAGCTAGTGTTTAAACATGAAAAGAATCTTAGAATTCTATAATTTTATGCAAACCAATGCCCACCAAATGAAGCCACGGGTTGAAGCTAGTGTTTAAAGATCAAAAGAATCTTAGAATTCTATGATTTTATGCAGACGAATGCCCACGAAATGAAGCCACGGGTTGAAGCTAGTGTTTAAACATCAAAAGAATCTTAGAATTCTATGATTTTATGCAGACGAATGCCCACGAAATGAAGCCACGGGTTGAAGCTAGTGTTTAAACATCGAAAGAATCTTAGAATTCTATGATTTTATGTAAACCAATACCTACGAAATGAAGCCACGGGTTGAAGCTAGTGTTTAAGCATCAAAAGAACCTTAGCTGCCGTTTTATATGTTTCTAGCACTGACATTTATACGTACGTGCTATTTGTGAATTCTTATGGCATGTGGAAGAATATAGTACCTCTCAGGGATACGAGACACAGTGTATTATATAACCAGCTATATAAGTGGAACTTTATTATTGACTGGCTCAAGTTATATCACAATGGAGAGAGTGATGTAAGAACCAGAGCTGTAAAGCTACTTTGAAACGAGTTTTAGGCAATACTTTATATGCATTTGTTATATGGGGAAATTAGAAGTATGTAAATAAATAAATAAATAAATAAATATATTTGAATATACTAAATCTGTGTTTTTACTTTCTCTACCATACTCACGCAATGAAGTACATATTAGGTAAAGAATTATTTCATTCCACTCAAATATTTGATACCGAGATTGCCATGGAAATATATGTTTTAAGAATACCTGAAAATTTTCAACAAAATTCTTCATCCCAAACTACCCTTTACAAGAAGCATTTTTCGAAATTTAAAATGTTCTCAAAAATGAATGTAACAATTTCTTTAAAATAACGTGCATTAAAGTTATTTACATGAAAAATAAAATGTATAACTTGAATTTACAAGTACCTATTAGCCTTTGAAGACCTCTTCATTCAGAATGAATCTTCTTGTATAACTAGTAAATGCTAAACGATACACCGAAACTTACAACATAAAAAATATGATTTGTTCCATTCACGTAACTTTCTTTAGCTGCTCCATATTCTTATTCTTACAAAATATCTGCCTTTTATCTCATTCATGCTAATCGAGATAAACATTAGCAGAATTATTATTCTCATTCGCATCATTGTTAGTAGAAGGGAAATAGGAGAACATATTAGGCTAAAGCAATTATCAAATATTGTAAAACCTGGTCGCTATGTGAAAAATTGAGGCTCGGTTCTCTTTAGATGGTCCGTTGCAGAAAGGTTAGGTAGTTTTCAACTCTACAAGAAAAATGTAGGTATATGACTTAAATTGTGTGTTTTACTGATATCTACACTTTTTGTCAAGTGAGTTTTTGATTATCTCTTACGGTGTAACGCTTTGCAAAATTCTGCAAAATTCATTCAGAATGAAGAGGTCTTCAGTAAATTCAGAATATACATTTTATTTATAATATAAAGGTGTTTAATATATGGTATTTTAAGCAAATCGTTGGAACCATTTTTCAGAAAAACAAAATGTTCAAAACAGTTTGTATGTAAAGGGTAGCTTGTGGTGTGGGGATTATCTAAGTTTGGTATTCACGATCTGTTCGTTGTTGAGCTATACTATCCACAGACACACAACGGACCTTTTTCTAAAAATGTTTTTTTGGACTCAAGGAACCTCAAAAATATATATTTCCGGTGAAATCTTACATGTAATATTTTGGAATACAATACCTTCTCTAGCTACTTTGTACATTATATGTGCATGCGCGCTCAAAGTAATAATTTTTATGCGTGTTTTCCGGAGGTCATAGAAACAAGAGCAAGTGTTAAGGTGGTCCTAATATTTGATTAACGCTATTCCTTTTTTAGGGTCTATAACGAAGGCATAATGTAGCTAATTTTTCTGCAAATTATTTCTGAATTAAAACAAAGTATATGGAAAAAAATAGCTTTCGTAAAAATACTGTGTATACCCACAAACCAACGATAGTGGGTAGAGAAATATATGTGAAGTTAGAGTAAATCATCAGATACTTTTTTTGGCCGCGTCGAGGTCGAATGGTTAGAGCACTCACCTCTCGACAAGGCGGCCCGGGTCGAATCCCAGGGGATCGCATGTGGGATTTGTGGTAGACAAAGCGGATCAGGGGCAGATTACCTCCGGGTTCTCCCGGTTTCCCCCGCCATTGCTTTCCACCGGTGCTCTATCTTAACTCCATGTATCATCATTGTCATCGCCTGCAGTGCCATAGGAGTAAAAGCGGATGTTAAAGAATATAATTTCTTTAATCAGAGTTTTTTTTCTCTTGGATTCCATTAATGCAAACATGAACGCTTGGAGAGTGCATGGTTTGGCTTTACCGTCTTGCTATAGCGTTCATTTTTTTTGTTAATGAAAATGATTGTGAATTACTCCATTTATTAACCTGGATACAAGCTTTTGTGTTTGGATGAGGCTTTATTGAAGTGAACTGGACAACGTTGCGATATACTTTTCTAGTTAGAATTCGTAGATGAATATAGTTTTGTATGACATATTTTCTTGTAATATCCAAAAGTCCTCCTAACTTAGCAGGATAAAGGAGCCAAACATTCTAAGTAAGATTTATGTGATCTCAGCCTGCTTTTCGCAAATCGCGAGGTTTGCAGCTGTCAGCCTGTAATTAGCGAGATTTCTACTGTGCGAACCTCTGACATTTCTTCTTGTTATTAGGACTGGAGTAATAAGGGCTCTTTTGTCTCACTCGCCTTGTTTACTGCACGTCTCATACACAGGTGTTCATACTTATCGGCCTCCTGCACGGGAATACAGTCAAAGAGCCAAGCAGGAGCAAACAAAGGCTACAAACGTACGTAAGAAAGCTTCAAAGAAGAAAGAGGTAAGCAAAAGAAAGGTAGATAGAAAAAAAAAACAAAAGAAGACACAGACATGTAAGAAGATAGCGTACAATAAGATAAAATGCAGAAACAGACAGATGAAACAAATCGATAAAGAGGAACAAAAAATAAAAATAAACTCAGATGTGTCACACTCAGATGACTTTAGGGTTACAACTACTCGTAATCACTTAAGTATTTTATTGCCAATACCAGGTGGCCCAACAGCGCCGTATTTCTTTACAGATAACTCTATGTGCGGTACAGAAGTTACAGAATTCAAGGGGGCAATTGGAAGTAATACCGGTCAGTGGCGGATGACCAAACAGCGCGAACACCTTCGTTACACACCTCTCGCATATCAGCGAAAACAGTGAGAGAATCGCGCTCTCGCAGTTTTCGGATTTGTACTTGAGTCCGTGATGGTATACAAGAGCCCGAACACGCTATTAACGGTGTTTACTTCAGTTACAGAGCCTTTATTTTTTGAGCTAGTTTTGAATTGTGTATACGCCTTTCTTTTGTAACATTAGAGCTTAGATCTACTGAACGGTAAATCAAAACATTAAAGTACCCTTTCAAAACCACGAAGATTATCTGCACACGTGAAATACGGCGCTCTTGGGCCAACTGGTATAAAGTGATTGTATATTCCAATAATATAAAGATATAATTTCTTTTATATATAAATTAAGGACCTTTAAGCTGGCAGGTTATAACGAAATCGATGAATGAAATCTATGAAATAATGCTCAAATATGCATTTCGTTAAAAATATAAAGAGAATCAAATGTTTAAGAATAAGACTTAAAATTCCATTCTCTTTCCATTCAACGGCGAAAAACATTTAATAGCGATAGGACTTTACATAATTCATAAGATATTGAAAGATTCTAACCATTTATAAAGCATATGCTTATGTCACAAAGATACATATTATAAATAGTCTAAGTCTTTTAAAAGGATCTCAATATTTATTAAAATATATACTATGCGGTGCCATAATAATAAAAGCGGGCGTTAAAATATAAAAAATACAATGAATTCTAATATTGTTGGAAGTCTCTAAGCCCTGCAATTGGGCCCTGAGTCTCTTGGCTCCCAGAGGGAACCCCTAACCTATAGGCGGGTCCTGACTGAGTGTTCCGACGATGCTAGGATAACCTTTTAGAATGTGCAACTCACCATCTAGCCGCAAATTGCCGAACCTCAACCCTTAAAGAACCATGATTAGGAAATAATAGAAACAGGAAATTGTGTACCAAAAAATTCTGGGGATGTAATAAACCTACCCAACATTCGCCTGGTGACCTGAAGAAATCCCGAAAAAAAAACACGCTTGGTTTTGGAGTGGAGCACAATAGTGAAAACTTGTGAAGGTATTGTATTTCACCGAAAAATTCGATACCGAGATGTCATCGAAAATACATGTTTTGAGACTCCCTGAATCCAAAAAAAAAAAGAGCATTTTTAGAAAAATGTCCATGTGTGTCTGACTGACTATCTGTCTGTCTGACTGTCTGTGTGTGTGTGTGTGTGTGTGTGTGTGTGTGTGTGTGTGTGTGTGTGTGTGAGTGTGTGGACAGCATAGCGCAAAAACGAAAGGACCCTTAAAGCTCAAACTTGGTATTTAAGTTTGGTATCTTCTAAGGATGCAACACGACGATTTTCAAGAAAAGCCCCCCAACCCCCAACTACCCTTTACATGGAAAAAATTTCGAAAATTTTGATTTTCTTAAAAATGGCTGTAACGATTTTTATTAAAATATCGTATATTAAAGACATTTACCTGGCAAATATATCTTTAATTTTCTGGGAATAGCCTCTGAAGACTACTTTATTGTGGATGAATTTTACGGAATTTGCATAACTGCTAAACCGTAGGAGATACCTGGCAAATATATCTTGAATTTTCTGGGAATAGCCTCTGAAGACTACTTTATTGTGGATGAATTTTACGGAATTTGCATAACTGCTAAACCGTAGGAGATAGACAAAAGCTTACCACACAAAAAAATGAAGAGCACGTTAAAATACACAATTTATGTTATATACATTTTTTTCGTGGAGTTGATCGTTTTTGAGATATTCCTTGTTATTGGTTTCAACTCCGAAAAACTTATACTTTTCTCATACAGAAATTTGTCAACTGCTGTCCATACAAAGTAACTTCAGTCACATAGTAACCAGCTTTTGACTATTGGTACTCCCTTATTTCGCTTCTACATACAAGAAGGCAATTTGCTAATTTTTTCTCGATTGGCATGCAGTAAATAGAAGCATAAGCTTTTTAATACTATTTTCTGCAGAGATGTAGAGAAAGTCATGTGAATGGAACACATCAGATTTTTATACAAGTTTTGCGTTTTAGACTTTACAGTCCCCGATTTGTGTTACTGGACGCCGAGATACTTCTGCCATTTTCCATGTATTCTGACTCAAAAGTTTCCACATCATCTGGAACCTCGTTCTGACAAGATCTGCAAATTAGAAGGGCAGCACGCCCAGAATCTTATACTAAGGCAGTCTATACTGAAGTTATCAACACGAGTACAAGTTTGGCGAAGGGAAGAGATTGGTTTTTAAATGGAAGCGGGGCAGATTTCTGATGAGGGCTGTGCCGAATGTAATGTTAACTTTAGGTTGCCTATTCATCAGTGTGCGCGACGTCGTCGTCAGATGGATTGGAAGGCGGCAGATGAATGTGACAGGCGACCCACCCTTCTCCTGCTACGCCATTCCACACCTCCACATCGATCCCGGCGTATCTGATCGTCAGTTTCCTCGCCTTATCTCCGTTCACAGTCTCACTGCTCCATTGTTTCAGACAGGTGTTCCTCTGCACGACGCACCAAATGAATCATTGGGACCCATATGGAATTACTGCCGGGACATCATCCATCAATAATTGAAGGCCCGGGTGGACTAAGAATTTTAAGTACTCTAAGTTGTCAGGATGGTAACCTCATTTTCTCACTCTCTTCAACAATACGTCGCATTTCTGTGGTGTAGTGCTAGTTTCTAGTACCCATGAGGTTGCGGGATCAAACCCTGTGGAGGGTGATTCAATTTTTCGGACATAAAAATCCTTAGCATCTCTTCCTTCAGAAGAGATGTAAAGCAGTTGCTCCCGTGTAAAGTTTATTTGAGTTAAAATAAGCACATACCGTGAGTTTAAATGCGAACTCCTCATGGCTAAAACATCTAATGTGTTCCCTTCACATGACTTTTTTGATATCTCTTCAATAAAATATTCTGAAAAGGCTTATTCTTCTATTTACTTAATGCTAATCGAGAAAAAACTGGCAGAAAGGGTCTTATTACTTTTTTCCTTGTAAGTAGAAGGGAAATAAGGGAGTACCATAGGCTAAATCGATAGTCAAATCTTTTAAAAACTGGTTCCTATGTGGTTGTTTGTATGGACAGAATTCACACATGAGAAAACTATAGGTATTTTAAAGCTGAAACTAATAACAAAGAATATCTCACAAACAGCCAACCCCACGGAAAAATGTATGACATAAATTGTGTTTTTTCGTGATCTATATTTTTGTGTAATAAGTTTTTGTCTACCTCTTACGGTTTACCAAATATGAAAATTTCCAGCATTCCTCCGGGGTAAACAACTCTTCAGATGCTATTTCCAGAAAATTGAAGATATGCATTTTATTTGTCACATAAATATCTTAAATATATGAGATTTTAATGAAAATCGTTAGAGCCATTTTTGAGAAAACCAAAATATTCGAAAAAAGTTCCATGTAAAGGTTAGTTGGGAGTGGGGGAATTTTTTTGAAAATCTTCGTCTCACATCCTTGGAAGATACCAAACTTAGAAATTTAAATACTAAGTTTGGTATTTAACCTTTTTTTCGTTTTTGAGCTATGCTGTCCACACACACACACACACACACACACACACACACACACACACACACATAGACACACACATGGACCTGTTTCAGAAAATGCTTCTTTTTTTTTCATTTTTTTTGGACTCAGGGGGCCTAAAACATATATTTCCGGTGAAATCTCGATATCGAATTTTTTGGTGCAATACAATACTTCTCTATCCCTATGTACATTTTACATACGGGGCTAGAGAAAGTAAAAATAAAAACTAAGTGTTGATAGAGAACTGGGTCTCCAATTCCCAATTTGGGTTAAGAATTAATCCGCTGAATAACGGATATCAATGTACAAATCCAGCTATAATAGCATACACAGCTTCTTCTTATGCATTAATTTTTTTCTACATGCACTATGCACACAGCATATAGAGAAAATATTGTATTCCATCCAATACTTCGATGTCGAGATTTCGCAGGAAATATATGTTTTGAGGTCCACTGAGCATTTTAGAAAAAGGTCGTATGCGTGTGTGTGTGTTCGTGTCTGTTGGGAATACCAAACTTGAGATTTAAGTTTTAAGGATGCGACACGAAAATTTTCAAGAAAATCTCCCCTCTCCAAACCCTTTACATGGAACAAGTTTTGGAAATGTGCTTCTCAAAAATGGCTCTAACGATTTTGATTAAAATGCCGTATTATTAAATATACTTACATCACAAATAAAACGTACATCTTGAATTTTCTGCGAATAGATTCTGAAGAACAAGTTCATTTTGCCTAACTGGTAAACCGTAAGATATAGACAAAAATGCTCTGTACAAAAATGTAGATCTCGTTAAACAGACGATTTATGCCATATACATTTTTGTTCTAGAGTTGGTCGTTTCCGAGATATTCCTTCTTATTGGTTAGTCTTGAAGTACGTAACTGTTCTCAAACGGGGGTCATTTTCGGTTCATCTCTCTTTTGTTTTACTGGCAATGCAAATCGAACCGGACTTCAATTGTTCACATGTCGGTCAACTGTTATAAGATTGAGTATCGATTTATCCTATTGCATTCCATCATTTCCCTTCTGCTTACAAAGGAGCAAATAATAAGAATTTTCGCTAATGTTTATCTCGATTAGCATGATGTAAATAAAACATTTTGTAAGAATATTTTATCTGCAGAACAAGTAAAGAGAATCATATGAATGAGGCACATCAGACTTTTTAGTGTATTAATTTTAGTTATATTTACAATTTATTCAAAGATCCCTTGAATAAAGTGGCCTTTTTTACGTCCGTAAATCGTAATTTCGCCTTATACGGCCATCTATGGGCACTGAGTTGAGCCCTTGTCAGCATGTGCACATAATGCGAATCCAGGAACTATAAATTCCCTTATTTAGGAAACCTTTGTAAAGGTGGTGGCAATAGAATTAAATTGATTTCAGTAATACGAGTGCCGGTAGTTAACCCAAGTTAAGGAATATCTTTTGCATTTATATTTCTGAGACGAATTTATAAGCGAATTTAAGTCACTGAAGTGTAACTATCAACTTTTACGAGCCAAAATCTAAAATGCCTTCTTTCACAATTGCATATTAGGACTATAGCTTAATTATACTATAAAGTTATAAATTTGACCCTTAAATGCTTGATTTATCTTGCTAGAAACGCCGTTCTTCTTCTAAATCGCAAACCGGTATTTATATCCCTTTCACCGGCACGATAACTTAGACGACTTGAATAACCGCAATCATTAGTGCGATACATGTCCATCCATTCAAAGCAAACGTCGTGAGTTCAAGTCCCACCGCTTGTGGTGAAATGTGCCTGAGGCAAAGGATGGGGAGAGCATAAGTAAAACAACTGGTGTAATAGCACGCTAAACGGGGTTAAATTTGACTGTACTTGCATGGATTTTGCTCTTTCGTGTTAAAAATACACTATCTTTTATTTAAAAATATTTATAATTTTACAATACTAAACAGTTATAACTAGCCTAATTTTATATTTGAAGATTAGTGTAATACGAAATTAGAAAAAAAATCACTAAAAACACTACAGTCTTTGATTATTCATCTTTGTTGCATTTAAGGGTCAACTTAAGTGAAACTACTGCATATGTGCAATTTGACACAAAAATTGTGAACATGTTAAACTGTGTAGTTTTATAATAAAATTATACGAATTCTAATTGTTAAGAAAATATATATCGGTTTTTCCATTTGACACATTGAAATTACGATTAACCGAAGTTATAAAAACATAGGTAAAATTGAAACATCGACCTTTTTTCATACTGAAATACTCCATACGATGCACTTTTGTATTATTTTTTTTTTCAGAATTTTGAACAACCTGTCAAAGGTATAGTAAAGAATATGACGATACCCCTTTTAAACAATGATCCAATTTAGAGAAGCAAATTATTACATATGGACATTTAATTTTCGATTTACATGACGGTTAGTAGAGTACAAAGGCAATAATTTTCCTACCATAATTATTGGTCAACATAAGAATCCTGATATAATACATCTTTATTTATTTTTAAACTTGAATTCAAATGTACATATATCTTGAATTTTCTGGGAATAGCCTTCATAGTCCTCTTCATTCTGGATGCGCTCTGAAAACCGGCAAACCAGAAGAGATTGACAAAATTTTACTACACAGAAATTGTAGAGCATTTCAAAACACACAATTTATGTCATTTACATTTTTGTGGAGTTAACCATTTCCGATACATTCTTGTTATTGGTTTCAAAAATAAAATACTTATACTTTTCTCAAACGTCAAGAAGTAATTGGTTTTATGTCACGTTTGTAAACAATCAAAAAATTGTATGTTTTCCATTCACATGAGTTTATCTACAACCTTGCAACAAATTATTGTTAAAATGCTCATTCTTCTGTCTACTTCATGCCGATCAAGATAAAATTATTACTTGCTTCCTTGTAAGTAGAATGGAAAAAAAAATCTTATTCACAACACATTGTCTAAATCACTGTAACATATTATTTTTAAAAAGCATATTATTCTACCTACTATATGATAATCTGCATAAGCATTAGTAGAAATTGACTTAATTACTTGTTTCCCTATAAGTAGAAGGAAAATAAGAGAATTCACTAGTTTAAGTGATGGTCAAATCTTTTAAAAGCTGTTGCCATGTGGTTGAAATCCATTTCTATTCAAGAAGTTACAACTTTCTGTGTGAGAAAAATATTTTGAATTTGAAACGAATAACAAGGAATTTCTAGGAAATGGCCAATTCCACGAAAAAAGTATATGTCATAAATTGTGTGTTTTAAATTGATATACAGTTTTTGTCTATCCCTTCCGGTTTACCAGTACGTAAAATTCAGCAAAATTGATTCAAACTAAAGAGGCTATTCCCAGAAAATTCAAAATATACATTTTATTTGCTATATAAATATCTTTAATATATGGATTTCACAATTTTTCCATGTAAAGGCTAATTTAGGGTGAAGGATTTTTTTTCAAAACTTCATGTCACATACCTTTAAGATACTAAACTTAAATACCAACTTTGCTATTTTATCGACTTTTCGTTTTTAAGTTATCGTGTTCAGAGACACACGGATACATACACACACGGACCTTTTTCTAAAAATGCTGTTTTTTGGATACTGGGGACCCTAAAACCTCTATTTCCGGTGAAATCTCGGGATCGAATTTGTTCGTTGCTATGTGATTGAATTTGGTTTCTTTATATGGATAGGAGTTGAAACATTCTCGAAGCAGAAAGTAAGTATTTTAAAGCGGAAACTAATAACAATGAATATCTCAAGAACGGTCAGTTCAACAACAAAAAAAGTCCTGAATGACATTAATTATGTGATTTAATGTGATCAACATTTTTTTTTTTTTTTCTGTTTTAAGTTTTTATCTATCTTTTACGCGGTTATGCAAAATTCAGCAAAATTTATCCAAAATGAAGAGGTCTTTAGAGGCTGTTCGCAGAAAATTAAAGATATACATTTATTTATAATGTTTGTATATTTAATATATGATATTTCAGTCAAAACCGTTAGTTACTTTTTGAGAAAAATCAAAATTTTCCAAAATGTTTCCAGTAAAGGGTAGCATCCTTGGGAGATAGTAAACTTAAATACCAAGTTTGGTAATATCGGGTTTTTCGTTTTTGAACTCATGTATAATATCAAAGGGTAGCTTAAAATACATATTAGTTTTGGAAATTAATGGTAAGAGTTTCTTTCCTTTGAATTTTTAAAAATAAGACTTAATTTTGGTTTACAAGACCAATGATTTTTATTCAACTATTAAAACATTCTATATTAATAATATTTTATTTTATATTGTTTGTGTGTCCACAGACACACATACTGGCTTTTTTTATAGTTTCCTTTTTGGGTGCGATTCAGTGCACTCAAAAATGCATTTCCGATGAAATGGAAATGACATTTTATGTATAGACGGTCTTTAACTGCTGTGGTTCTCAGCGTCCCATTCTAAACTGGGAGTGAAGAACCGCTTAATTTTACTCAGAGGCCTCTCTATCAGGTTTGAGGTTCTTTTACGTGTCGTAAATCTACGACAAAGGACCTACGGTTTTACTTCCCTTCCGAAGGAAGTCATACTAAGGATTTTTACGCCCGAAAAAATCCACCGTACTCCGCCGGGTGCATTAAATCTCAGTGGATGAAATCTCAGTATCCAAATTTTAGTTGAAATACAATGCTTTCCCTATGCGCGATGTATATAGTTTGTGTAGAGAAAGTAATAACAAAGCAAGGAGTTCACATATTTTGAGATTGTTGCATAAGGCTATTTGCTTACCATTTATTATTTAGTAGTTAAAACCTAATGCGTACGTTGTTTTTATCTTCAGCTTCATCCTCCATTTCGTTCGATATCTGTAGGGATTCATTTGTCATTCTGTTTAAACGCAGTCTGTTGTTCATCTCGAAGGGCATTGCAACGTGTTAAATTGTAGCCGTTTGCTCTTGACGTCATATAAGTATTATGTCCAAAGCGCAGATGTGTATACTTGCAGAGGGCTTCGACAAGCGAAACAGATGTCGAATATGCATAATGGCTTGCTTCTCATAACCATATATACAAGTTAACACAGTTGATATATTCTGACGTAGCACGGATCTGCTTGGGTCCTGTTGCTCTTTAGTATATAGAGAAGATATTGTATTCCACCCAAAATTTTATAACGAGATTTCATCGCAAATACATGTTTTGGGTCCCCCTGAATCCAAAAAAAAAAAAAAAAAAAAAAATCTGATGTGTTCCATTCACATGACTTTCTCTACACCTCTGCAACAAATTATTGTGAGAAAGCTTATGCTTCTATTTACTTCATTCTAATCGAGAAAAAATTAGCAGAAATTACTTTCTTAATTGTAAGTAGAAGCGAAATAAGGAAGTACCATAGGTTAAAGTGATAGTCAAAAGCTAGTTGCTATATGATTTAAGTTCCTTTGTTTGTATGGACATGAGTTGAGAAATTCCTGTTTGAGAAAAATGTAAATTTTTCAAAGCTGAAACTAATTTAATGGAATACTTCAAAAACGATCAACTGCATGAAAAACTGTATAACATAAATTGTGTGTTTTAACATGCTCTAAATGTTTGTGTGGTAAATTTTTGTGATATACATTTTATTTGTCAGGTAAATATATTTAATATATGATATTTTAATCAAAATCGTTAGAGCCATTTTTGAGAAAATAAAAATTTTCGAAAAAGTTCCATGTAAAGGGTAGTTGGGGTGGAGGGATTTTATTGAAAATCTTCGTGTCGCGTCCTTGGAAGATACCAAACTCAAATACCAAGTTTAGTATTTAATGGCCTTTTCGTTTTTGAGCTATGCTGTCCACAGACACACACACACTCACACACACACACACACTCACACACACACAGACACACAGACACGGACTTTTTTTCAAAAATGTTTTTTTTTTTGATTCAAGCGTGCCCAAAACATGTATCTCCGTTGAAATCTCTGTATCGAATTTTTGGGTGCATTACAATACCTTCTCTATACACTATGTACATAATACGTGTAGAGAAAATAAAAAGAATTTTTGGAAAAAGGTCCGTGTGTGCGGGTGTGTGTGTGTGTCTGTGGACAGCGTAGATCAAAAACGAAATGACCGTTAAAAACCAAACTTAGTATTTAAGCTAGGTATCTTCCAAGGATGCGATACGAAGATTTTCAAGATCTCCCCACGCTCAACTACTCTTTACATGGGAAAAAAATCCAACTTTTTTATTTTCTCAAAAATGGCTTTAACGATTTTGATTAAAAGATATTTACATGACAAATAAAATGTATACCTTCTATTTTTTGGGAATAGCCTTTGAAGATATGTTTATTTTGGATTAAATTTTCGGAATTTTGCATAACTGATAAACCGCAAGACATAGACAAAAACTTACCTCACAAAAATATAGAGTTCGTTAAAACACACACCTTATGCTATATACATTTTTTTCGTGGAGTTGTCCGTTTTTGAGATATTCCTTCTTATTTGTTTCAGCTTTAAAAAACTTGTATTTTCTCATACGGGAACCTGCCAAGCCCTGTCTATAAAAACAAAGGAACTTCAGTCACATAGCAAACAGCTTTTGACTATCACTTTAACCTATGGTACTCCCTTATTTCCTATCTACTTACAAGGAAGCGAATAATAAGAATTTCTGCTATTGTTTTCCTCAATTAGCATGAAGTAAATAGAGGCATAAGTTTTTTAACACAATTTTTTTGCAGAGATGTAGAGAAAGTCGCGTGAATGGAACACGTCAGATTTTTTTATGCACTTCACTTATAAGCTGTTACTATAGAAATATAATATATATATTATTTTAATTAAAATAATAAAATGCATTTCAAAAAAGAACCCATCTAGTTGAGAGGCGAGTGCTCTCTCCACTCGACCACGGCCTGCAACCCAATGCTGGTGTTCTTCAGCCCCAACAATTTGTCGGAACGTGCTCCGATTTTTGTACTCTATTGGAAATACTGATTTTCCACCGAAACCTTCCGATGTTAAATTTTAATTTCTCTTTGTAAATTTGTTCTTAATTTAATTGAAATTTTAGATAAAACCATTTTTAAATTTAAAAGAACTGTTTTATTCAACGCGGTAGCGTGGCCAAGGGACTAGAATGCCGCCGATAGGACCATGCAATTAAAGGCGGGGTATAAATGGAACAATAAAAAAACAAGGCTGGTTGTGCGCTGTGAAGAGCAAACCAGAAGGGGCGGTGGCACGCGGGGTCAAGAATGCCCATGCCATAGCTGAGTGCCTGATTTAAACCCAGACACAACGCTACTATTTTAACTTAATGCCGCCTAAACTATGTTGCTTCGGTTCACAAATTTACCGACTGATTACTCTAGAATCGCATTAACCTTTATTTGCGAATTCTACTTTATATTTGGATAACCCAATGTGACTTCCTAATATAAACTAATTTTCTATTTGAGTTTCATACATCCATGTTAAAGACCTAGTCATGCTCAACATGAGAATGCTGTCATTCCTTCTCCATTACTTCAAATGAAACAATGATGCCAATAAGAGTGTGAAAAAAGAGTGATATTACTACAAACACATTTTCATAATTTGACAATACTTTATTGTAATGCCTTGTAATGTACAATTTTCTTTTCGGAGAGAAAACAAATAACGCCGATGGTTTGCCGACTCTCGAGCACGCAACGTACAACTGCCTATGCGAAAAACACGGAAATTCAAGGTATATTCCACACATTTCGATTGACCTTGGGTTTTATTGTCATTCCGAATGAAAGGCACACGGGAAACTGAACATGCTTAAATTCAAAAGGAAAGTCGGTCGGAATTAGTGGTATTCTTGGAATAAGCACATTCTCACCTTTGAATTTTCCTATGATTATAGTAGCTTAAATCAAAATTTTCATAGTTTTTTTTTTTTTTTTTTAACAGCGAGAGTTGTTCCGTTGCCAAATTTTGGTTGATTGAGATTGCATAGCATACTTATTACCGAGTCAACCTTGAGCTGTAAATTGTGTGGCGGAATCCTGACAAATCCAATGAATTTAGGAATTCAGTTACATAATTGACAACTTCACTTGAATTGGTAATGGAATCGATCGGCTTAAATGAATGCATTTTTCCATAAACGTTACTTTTATTTTTTATATTCAATTCATCTACAATCTTATTAGTTGCTGCTTTTGCTCAGCCAAGCATAGTTTTTGTAATTTACATCAATATTTGGGAACACCTTCGATATTAATTCTTCTTTTCACGTTGTGAAATGACAAAAATTTGGTGGAAAGGAAATGAGGCAAGTGTATCAACAGGAATTTTCCCATTACCAATGTCTAATAATGCCTTTGCATCTGCAAAGCGCAATGATCTACCCATAAGGTAGTGTGGAAAGGATGGAAAGGATGACATATGCAGTTAACAGCGTGGGTAAGCAAGGATGCCGTTGACATGATAACAATAATGGCAACGCTTTCATAGTGTAGCGGGTAAACGCTGAAGTAGGTAATGAATTACATTAAGGAGAAAGTCACAAAGTAACATTCATGCTTCTTCCGAATCTCTTTCTTTCCTTTACTCCTAATGTTTTCAACATCTTTCTTTAGTTTTTTCTGTGTCAAATCAGTAATTTTTTAGGATAACAATGACACAACTAAAGAGCAAGTAGATCTGATTGGGAAAGTGATAAGCTTTTATTTGATAATAGCTTTGCGTATTAAATTTATCCATTTAACTGGGTTTTCTCCGCCAATCAGATTCCAAGAAGGATTACTGGTTATGTGCATAGCTTATAACTTGTTCATTTTAAAGAATTACAACAAAGAATACGTATTCCTTATTTCTTTATTTAAACGATGTGACCAAAGAAACGATAGTACATAAGAAATATATTTGATATTCTCGGTTATCTTGCATCATTGACTTTATAACCGGGTGCATTCCCTTAGCATTGAATGGGGAAGAAAAAGTGAGCCGTACTACGGCCATTTAGCCAGGAAAGTCTCTTTGCTTCTTTATTTTAAACGATAGGAATAATGAAAGGACAGTTAATACTTCAAAACATATTTAAATTTCACTGCTGACATTGTCTCGATAAACTGGTGCGTTACCATAATATTGAATGGGGCTACGGCCATCTAGCGGCAAACAAATAAGTACTTACTTACTCTAGGTGTTCGTCACCAGGAAGGCACGACACGACACGACCAGTTGCTATTCTTGCAAGAATTTAACCACGTACTGACTGTAATGTAGGGTTTGCAGGATGGCGGGTGAAAATGACAGGAGGTATCAAGTGTGCTCCTCAACGGATGTCAGTCATGGTGCAACTGGTGTAATTAGTTTACAAAAAATAAGATTATTTTTTAGTTTGAATTTAAATTCCAAGCATCTCGAAGGGTTGTAAGGGGCTCAGCCATAGCAGCTGTTGGAGGTGCTCCTTCGTTACCGGGGATGCCTGCAAGCAATGCGGGGAAGCCGGTATCGCCTGAAGCGGCGGTTTCTGGGATTATAATCCCCAAGGGACTTTATTGAATGGGAGAGAAAAATACTACTACGGCCATCTAGCGGCCAATAAATAATTACTTACTCTAGGAACCTCGGAACCATTTTAATCAGCGGCTTACGTCTTCCTATTGTTTGATTATTTATTTTGGGACGTAGTATATTGCCTTAGGCTTTATCCATCCTCTAATAGTTGCATTAGTTACAAACTGGTAGAAAGTGGTAAGCACTTGAGTCTCTCACCGCCTTAGAATTTATGACTTTCTCTTCTACGTACATTAAGCAGACGAAGCACTGTATTCCATCCAAAAACTCTCTACCGAGATGTTACCTACACATTTTGAGACTCTCTAAATCCAAACTAAGGGCCTTTAGAAAAAAAAAAAAAAAAAAGTGTATCCCAGTGTGCGCGCCCAACTGTGTGCAATATAGCCCAAAAACGAAAACTTGGTTAAATACCAGCTTTAAATTTAAATTCAATATCCTCACAACATGCGAATCAAAGATTTTAAAGGAAAAGTGCCCACCCAAAATAACTTTTCCATTAAATATTTTCTAAATGTTCTATTTTCTCAAAAATAACTACCAATTTTGATTAAAATATCATACATTAAAAATATTACATGAGAAATAAAATTTATACTTTGAATTTTCTGAGAATAACTGTGAAGTAAACCTAAGGTAAGCAAAAAATCGTTCATGCCTGTTGTCCACTGACTTGTTATAAATTGAAATAATCCCGTTCACGACTATTTTAACGCATTAAGTGAGTGACATCTGAACATATCAAATATATGTTTTGAGGCTCCCTAAACAAAAGCTCTGAAAAGCTCTGAAAAGTTCCATAAAATGGTCAATATATTTGCAAGCTTGCACAATATAACCACAAAATGAAAGCTGATATATATCAAATCTTTCAAATATGCAACACGAAGATTTATGTACATATCCCCAAACAGCCTAGACTGTTTTTCACATTAAACACTTTTTCTTTTTTTTAAAAAACGGTTTTTAATAATATTGATTACAGCTGCATTTAAGACATTTACAGACACAGGATTTTCCGGAAATATCCTATGAATTCCTCTTTCGGAAGGAATTTTGTATGATTTTGCATAACAGTTAAACCTTAAGAGAAAGAATAAAACAGCCTACACCAAAAATTCGATCTGTGGCTTTTACATAAGTTTCTCTATTCACTCATGCGTAAAGTTTTCTTAGCAAAGTTTAAATATATCTATTAATCTCTAGTTAACCAAACTAATACTTCATTATACATTTATTGTAGTAAAATAAGAATGCAGTTGGCTATATATGTCAAAATTTGGATGTTAAAAGTTAGATTAAACTCACATGTTTATAATAGATTTTTTTAATTGAGGCCACGAAATATCGTGAAATGTAAGAGAATTATTGCAGATTATAGGTTTTTATTCTTCGATTGTATATTTATGCATTGTAAAGGGCATGAAAACTTCTGAACAGACATTACGTTGCTGAAGAAACTGTTAGCAGTTCCTGAAGAAGAAAAGTTGTTGTGTTACACTCGCATGACTTTTTCTAGCTGCTTTACAAACAAATTTCTTACAAATAATTATTCTACTTTCTACACACTGCTAATCGAGATAAACATTAGCAGAATGTTCTTATTACTTAGTCCCTTATAAGTAGAAAGGAACTAAATAAATGCACTGGACTAAAGTGATAGTCAAATGTTTTAAAAGCTGTCTTTATGCCATTGCAAGTCGCTTCTTTGCTTGGCCAGGAGTAGAAAAAGAGAAAACGGACACATCCTGTCTGAGAAAAGTATAAGTACCTACTTTACAATTGAAAGCAATATCTCGGAAACGGTTACCTCCACAACAAAATTGTGGGTCTTCAAATGTTATTCCCAGAAAATTCAAGATTTACATTTTATTTGGGATATAAATATCATTAATATGCGGGATTTTAATCAAAATCGTTAGAAACATTTTTGAGAAAATTAAAACTTTCTAAAATCGTTCCATGTATAGGGTTGTTTGAGGTTGGGGGATTTTCTTGATAAGCTTTGTGTCGCATTCTTGGAAGATGCTAAATTTAAATACAAAGTTTGGTATTTTACCGACACATACACATACACATACACAGATCTTTTTGTAAAAATGTTTCTTTCAGATTCAAGGGACCCCAAATCATATATTTCCGGTGGAATCTCGACATGAAATTTTTGGGTGGGATGCAATAACTTTTCTATCCACTATGTAGATTATACATGCCGGCTAGAGAAAGTAAAACTATTTCTCTCTACTGCCTATCTTGTTTATTTAGCTAATTTACTAGCAGTACCAGTTTTGAATGAGCTCATGTCTCACATGAGTCAGACTCCGCCTCTGTAAATATTCATTTCTGAAAGGGTCTGTAGCACGGTAGGGTCAGGCAAAGACAGTTGACGTGAAACAACGTGTAGCGCCTGAATTACTAAAGGAGCTGATGGAGGAATATCCTGACTGTCCAAACCGCTATATGAGCTCAATTTGAAGCTTTTTTTTCTTTTTTTGATTTATTGATCGATCAGCGCATGTAAGCTCTACATATAATTGATTATAGACGTTATTTACATGCATGATACTGAATAACATTGAAATGAGGTAATCCCCATTGCGCCCCTCTTAAGTAGATACATTTTTTTGTTTGTTTTTATTTTACAGAAAGCCTTGCTGTGAGAGCTGGTCCAGTGGTAGGCGACTCTTGATGCGAGTTGGATAGCTAGATTTTCTGCCAAGAGAATAGTGAATGGCTCCTGGGACGTCTTTTAGCTTGCTGTAAAACTGTTCGGCTTGTGAAGAAATTGACTGTTGAATGATGCTGATTCCAGTTTCTCTATGTAGTTGTCTATTTCTGACAAACCATGGTGCATTGTTGAGATTCGCAATATTTTGTTTTCAAATGTCTGGATAATACTGTGTTTGTGCTTTGATGACATTTTTTATCTAATTTATATTTTACTTGGCATCATTCTATATGATCTATTTTTTCTGTATATATAATAATTATTATTATGTTCAATGTTATATATGCTCGTCATATGTTCTTTTTCTTGTATATAAGACAATTCTAATTATGCTTATTTCAATATTATTGTTTTCTCTTAGGTTGGCATTCCTTGATCTACTCTGATTGCTTATGTATTTTATTTTACCACTTTGAGCATTTTATTCCTCCACATTTATGCGTAAGTAAACCTTTAATATAAAAACTGTAATTCAAAATAAAATAAAAAATTATTTCTACCTTTGCCTTTAATTTTTACTTCATGTATGTACATAATGTATACAGAAGGTGTTGTATTCCACCCAAAAATTCGATACCGATATTTCATTGGAAGTACATGTTTGCATCCCCCTGAATGCAAAAAAAAATTAGAAAAAGGTCCGTGTGTGTATGTGCGTGTGTCTTTGGAGAGCATAGCTCAAAAACGAAAACACCGTTAAATACCAAACACTATGGTTTTCAAGAAAATCCCCCACCCCAAACCATCCTTTACATTGAAAAAGTTTTGAAAATTTTGATTTTCTCAAAAATGGCTCTAACGATTTAGATTAAAATCTCTTATATTTAATATTTTACATAAATAAATGTATATCCTGAATTTTATGGGAATAGTCTGTAAAGTATTGCATTCCACAAAAGTCGATACGGAGATTTCAATAGAGATTTCATTTTGGGATTCCCTCAATCTTAAAGAAGATTACGCAAAGATCCATGTATGTGTGTGAACAACATAGCTAAAAACGAAAAGTTTATTAAGTACCAAAATTGGTATTAAAGTTTCAGCGTATTTCAAGTGAGACACGAAGATTCTCAAGAAAACCTAAGCTCCTTTATGGAAAAAAAAAATTGTTTATTAATCTTCGATTTTTAAAAAATGATTTTAAAGAGAACAAGTACATTAATTTTAAGATATTTATTTATATTACCTATAAATGAAATATATATATATATATTTCTTTTTTAAAATAGAACATTAAGTTCTCTGTATTCGGGGTGGCTTGTATTCGTAAACCGTAAGATATAGCAACAAACTATTTCTCTTAATAGCACAATTCTTAGACATGTCAAATACAATTTTTGCTTTTATGGTGTTTACCATTTCCGGGATATTCTTTGTCATTGTTTAAATTTTCAAATACTTATCTTTTTCTGAAGGGTAAATTGCTATTCGTCATCTTTTCATGGAATTTCATAGCAATATATCATACTTAACTAGACCTTTAAACATAAATATTTGCTCTTAAATAAATATATATTTTAATATACGATATTTTAATCAAAATCGTTAGAGCCATTTTTGAGAAAATCAAAATTTTCCCAAAAAGTTCTATATAAAGGGTAGTTTGGGGTGGGTGTATTTTTTTCAAAATCTTCGTGTCGCATCCCTAGAAGTTACTAAACTTAAATATCAAGTTTGGTATTTTACCGATTTTTCTTTTTTGAGTTATTGTGTTCACAGACGCACAGACACATGAATCTTTTTCAGAAAATCCTTCTCTTTTTTGGATATCGTGGACCCTAAAGCATATATTTCCGGAGAAATCTCGGTATCGAATTTTTGGATGGAGTGCAATAACTTCTCTATACACTATGTACATAGTACGTGTAGAGAAAGTAAAAATGCATTCGATCGAGTTATAGTAGGGGATGTTGCTACGATATTAAAAAACAAACAGGGCCTAGGAAATCAGTGAAGAATGATCATACTTGGATATTAAAACTAAAGAAAGTATAGGAGATGATATTATAGGCGAAATAAAATATGAAAGTGAAGTACGTCAAAATCCATTAATTTTCAATTTAAAAATGGGTTAATTAATTAATTACCTAATACTGTAACAAAAGTATGATGTGTTCCATCCGCATAACTTTCTATAGCTGTTCCAAATACAAAATATCTTTACAAATTACTCCATACTAATCGAGATAAACATTAGCAGAATTGGCTTATTATTTGCTTCCTTGTAATTAAAACGGGATATATTATGCTAAAGCTATAGTCAAATCGTTTAAAAACTGGTGTGAAACGATTGAGGTTCGATTCGCTTTGTATGGTGCAATTTGAGAAAAGTTAAGTAGTTTAAAACTGAAACCTATAACAACGCATATCCCAAAAACAGTCAACTCTACAAGAAAAAAATTGATGTACTCCATTCATATGACTTTCTCTTCATCGCTGTAACAAATTATTGTTAAACAACTCATTCTTCTATCTATTTTATGATAATCCAGATAAACATTAAGAAACATTGTCTGAATTACTTTGCTTCCTAGTATGCAGAAGGCAAATAAGGGAATACACTAAGATAAAAAGATCTCAAATATTTTAAAACTTGGTTGGCATGTGGTTGAGATCCGTTTCTATGCATGGCCAGGAGTGTCAGAAAATTTTGAGTATTTATAATCTGAAACAAATATCAAGAAATATCTCAGAAAGGGTCAATTCCGCGAAAAAAATTTATATTACATAAATTATGTGTTTTAATGAGATCTACATTTTTATGTACTAAGTTTCTGTTTATCTCTTACGGTTTACCAGTTAGGCAAAATTTAGCAAAATTCATACAAAATAAAGATATTTTCAGAGGCAATTCGCGGAAGATTCAACATATACAGTTTATATATGATATAAGTGTCTTTCATATCTGGTATTTTAATAAAAATCGTTGGAGCCATCATTTAGAAAAGCAAAATTTTTATGTAAAGGATTATTTGTGATGGGGGATTTTTTCGAAAATCGTTGTGTTGCTTCCTTGAAAGGTAATAAACATAAATATGTATGTGGCTGGTGTATAACAATCTTTTCATTTTTGAGCTATACTGTCCACACACAAACACACACTACGGACCTTTTTCTAAAAATGTTTTTTTTCGGATTCAGAGGACCTCAAATCGCATGTTTACGATGAAACTCGACACCGAATTTTTGGGTGCAATAAAAACCTTCTCTTGTGTGTAGATAAGTGAATGAAAATGTAAAAATCTGATGTGTTACACTTATATGACTTTCTCTATGTGCTCTAAAATCTTTTTACAAAACATTATTCTTCTTTCTACACAATGCTAATCGAGATAACATTAGCAGAAGTTACTTATTATTAGTCCCTTATAAGTATAAGGGAACTAAGGGAATGCATTAGGTTAAAGTGATAGTCGAATATTTTACAAACTATCGTTGTGTGATTGTCATTGCAAATCACTTCTTTGCTTGGCCAGGAGCAGAACAAAAGAAAAACGGACACTTCCTGTCTGAGAAAAGTATAAGTGCTTCACAATTGAAACCAATAGTAAGGAATATCTAGGAAATGGTTACCTTCACAAAAAATACGTAAATGACATAAATTGTGTGTTTTGACGAGATCTACATTGTTTGTGTAATAAGTTTTTGTCTATCTCTTACGGTTTAGCAGTTAAGAAAAATTCGGCAAAATTCATCCAGAATTAAGAGGTCTTTAGAGGCTATTCCCAGAAAGCTCAAAATATATATTTTATTTGTGATGTAAGTATCTTTTATATACAGTATTCTAACCAAATTCGGTAGAGCCATTTTTGAGAAAAATAACATTTTCAAAAATATTTCTAAGTAAAGGGAAATTTGTTGAGGGGGGATTATTTTTTAAATCTTCTTTTCGTGTCCTTGGATGATAATAAACATAAATACCAAGTATGGTATACAAGGTCTTTTCGAATTTGAGCTATTCTGTCCACACACACGCACTGACGTTTTTCTAAAAATGATTTTTGCGGACTCAGGGGACCTCAGAATATATTTCCAATGAAACTCGACACCGAATTTTTGGGTGGAATACAAAAACTTCTCTAGCTATTATGCACATTGTATGTACATACCTACAATGAAAGCATATGCAATGGGTAATATCCAGATAAATATAGCAGCATAAGCAGACGATGTAGTGATGTGGTAGACTTTGAAGAGTTTATTGCATAAATGTGTGATGACATCCATATCATATAACATGACAATCTCAACACAGAAAACTATCCGATAATATGTAAGTTAGAAATAGAACGGAAAACCGCCAAGTAATGCAGTTTTAATACTTGGAGATATCAAGTGATTGTCAAAACGTGTAAAGAAACCACAGAACAGGTCATGAAAGCAGCTTTTATATCAGAATACTTATAGATGTAACCTATAAAAAACTTTGTGTTCCATTCCCATGACTTTCTATGCTTCTATGCAACAAATTATTGCTAAAGAAGCTAATTCTTCTATCTGCTTCATGATAATCGACATAAACATTAGCAGAAATGCCTTTATTATTTGCTTCCTTGTAAGTAGAAGGGAAATTCGGGAATACACTATGCTGAACGACAGTAACATCTTTAAAATCTGGTTCCTATCGATTGAAAGCCATTATTTTCATTGCCAGGAGCTTACAAATTCCCTTATTAGAAAAATTTTAAGTGTTTTAAAACTGCAACCAATAACAGGAATATCGCGGAAATGGTCAAGTGCACGAAAACATGTATATGATATAAATTGTGTTTTAACGAGATCTACAGTTTTTGTGTAGTACGTTTTTGTCTATCTGAGCTCTTCATTTTCTTCCCCAGAAAGTTCAAAATATACATATTATTTGCCATGTAAATATCTTTAATATACGATATTTAAATCAAAATCATTAGAACCATTTCTGAAAACATTACAATTTTTGAAAATGTTTCCATGTAAAGGGTAGCTTGGGGAGGGCAGGTTTCCTCAAAATCTTCCTGTCGCACCCTTGGCAAATAATAAACTTAAACACCAAGTTTGTTATTTTACCGACTTTTCGTTTTTGAGTTGTGTTCACACACACATACACACATACAATCACACACAAGCACCTTTTTCTAATTTTTTTGGATACAGGGGCCTCTAAAACGTATATTTCAGGTGAAATTACGATATCGAATTTTTGCATGAAGTGCAAACCTACTCTATCTCCGTACCGTATACTATCTATGTAGAGAGAGTAAAAAACATATCTTTATTTTTTTTTCTCTCACAAAAACCGTGTACAGGACAGGAATTGAATAGGTTAGGTCAGACTGAAACATTCAGCTGGGATCTGATCCATGGATCTTCCGGTCTCTAGCCAGTTGCTCTAACCACTGAGTTACCATCGCAATATGCCGGCCTGAATTTACATTCCTGAACTGACTTGCAAGTTACCCAGTTAACTACAAGGTGATCTCAAATTATTTTAAGATGACATACCCCAATGGTGACTTACAATGTTGTAAGTACTTTAAGTCCCGGACTTCGTCGTTTAGTTATTACGAGGGCCTTTTTTTTTTTTTTTTTTTTTTTTTTGCAACCTCCGATAGGCTATAAATAAAAGACAAGTTCATAGAAAACAATTGTTTTATTACCATTATTGCTACTTTTCAACATATTCACCGAAAAGAGTGAGACATATATCGTAACTATGCACAAGCTTTGCAATACCCGCTTCAAAAAATGTTGCCGCAAATGATTTAAAATGAGTATTGATGTTTTGAAGATCTTCGTTGGTCTGAAAATGCTGCCCTCCTAGCCACGTCTTCAGTTCAGTGAAAAGGTGAAAGTCGCTGGATGCCAGGTCAGGACTGTACGGCGGATGATCGAAGATATCCTATTGAAATTGGCCAAGGAGCCAATAGGTTGTGCCAGCAGTGTGTGGATGAGCGTCATGGATCAACACAATTCCTGAAGTCAGCATTCCTCTTCGTTTGTTTTGAATGGCTCTCCGCAACGTCGCAAAGTTTCACAATAAACAGCATCATTGGCGGCAACATTTTTTGAAGCGGGTATAGTGCGCAGGTACAATAAGTGTCTCAATCTTTTTGGTGATTATCTTGAAAAGTAACCATAAGTGTACAAAACTTTTAGTAATGAAATGCTTGTTTTTTTATGAACTTGTCTTTTATTTACAGCCTATCGGAGGTTGAAAAAACGGCCCTCGTAGGTCAATTAGTGTCAGTTTAATTCTTTTTTCTCACATGCCGTGTGTAGGACCAGAGTTGGATAAGTATACAAAATAAGTATGTTAGTATATAAGGGAAAGCTATAATATATAAGACGATGGGAAGACTGATCCAGGCACATGGTGCACAAATCCGAGCTTTCACGAAGTAAATAAAGCAGTTATTCTAAACAGTGGAAATAAGTATTTTAAGATTGATAACAAGTAAGAAATAAGAATGTAAGGGATCAGTGTCAAATAATTGATACTAAAAATTTAGAAAGGAGAAACAATAATGGAGCAATTGTATTATAAGATTGAAAAATAATAGACTAGTAAAAATAGCCAATGATATGAAACCACTTGAGAAGAACTATTGGTAGCCCGCAGAAAAGATGGAGAGAGTATCAGTGGTCGAAATCTTGAGATTTTCCGGGATAAAACTTGTAGAAAAGATCTGATGTGTTCAATCACATGATTTTCTCTATATCGTTGTAACAAATTATTGTTGAAAAGACTATTCTTCTATCTGCATCATGCAAATGAGATAAACATAAACATAAATGGACTTATTACTTGCTTCCTTGAAAGTAGAAGGGAAATAAGGGAGTGCACTAGGCTAAAGAAATAGTCAAATCTTTTAAAATCCGGTTGCCATATGATGGAAATCCATTATTTATTTATTTTTAATTTACTTACTGCATCACCAGAAGTTGACAAATTCCCGTATGAGAAAAAAAAATTAAGTATTTTAAAACTGAAACCGGTAACCAGCCAAATACAAGTAATGGTCAATTAGAAAAAAAAAATGAATACCACATAAATTGTGTTTAACGAGATCTACACTTTTTGTGTAGTAAGCTTTAGTCTTATCCGTTACGGTTTATTAGTTATAAAAATCAGCAAATTTCATCTAGGATAAGAATCTCGGACGCTCTTTGCAGAAAATTCAAAATGCATATTTTATTTGTTAGGCACATGTCTCTAATATACGGTATTTTAATCAAAATCGTTAGGGCTATTTCTGAGAAAATACATTTTTTTCCAACTAAATGGTAGTTTGGGGTGGGGAAGTTTTCCTCAAAATCTTCATTTCGCATCTTTAGCACATACTAAACGTAAATACCAAGTTTTTATTTTACCACTTTTCTTTTTAAATTTATTGTGTCCTAAAACTGATTTTTTGGATACCCCTAAAACATGCAATATATTCTCTATCTACCTACCAGGTAATATTTAAAGAAAGTAAAACCTGCAAAGAAGAAAAAGAAGGAGAAGAAAAAGGAAAGGAAGCTCCTAATTCCAAGGGAAATGAGAGGAATAATATTATGCTATACGGTTGGATATGTGATATTTTTTTGTGTTCAAAGCTTTGATTGGTGTGTGAAAGTTAAGCATTCAACGGCATTACGAACATTGTCACAGAATGCCATATAAGACATCATTTTCTTTTAAAAGAAAATTATAAAAGAAATCCTTTCCGTAAATGTAATAAAAGTTCAAATGTAACAATAAAGTTGTAAATATTCAATGAGGATTCATGATTCAGTGAAGAAGTGGATGACAAAATGCACTCATCTTATGAAACCAAAACTGTCATACGTAACCATATCTAGGCATCAGTTAGTTAAACTGCACCTTTGACTTGTCTAACTTGTGCGTGCAAATCATAAATCAAAAAATAAATAAACAAATAAAATCCAAATATGCTGGCCCGGCCCTCCATAACTATACCGGGGCAATTATTAAAACTTTAAATTTATTTCTAAAAACAAAAATTACAAATGTTATCCATTATATATTTCTTTCAGGTAATTAACTAATCTAAACACTAAAATTTCAAATTAAAATCAGTAACAGTTCTAAAATTTAGGTGTAAATGAATTAAGATACAATATAATAATAATAATAATAATAATAATAATAATAATAATAAATAAAAACAAAACAAAATTATAACTGGAAAACCAGTTAAGATAACTAATGTGCTGCAGAAAATAAAAACAAAAAGTGATGCAGAATTACGAATTGAGGCTGCTAATTTACAGAAACGACTGAAGATCGGGATTGACAGATGAAAACGTTGTGTTATACGTCAATACTTCAGATGTATGCGAGACTTCAACGCCCCAGATGAAGAGAAGAATAATATAAAATTTTAATGTAAAAGCTCTGTCTGTATAAACATATTGAGCGTATACCACTTATGAAACCTCTTCCTTCGAGACGTGCGTCATGTTCATACCGGGTTGCGTTCTCTGACGTCAACTTTTCTATAATCGCGATGACCAATTTGCACTACAGAAAAGGCCGAGTGGTTAAACCACGATTCGGGTTCGATCCCAAGTACCCGCATGTGGGATTTGCGATGGACAAAGCGGCGTCTGGACGGGTTTCCTCGGGGTCCTCCTGACCACTCGTTCCAGATCCACCATTCTATGGTTTCGTGCATTTGGCTCTCTGACAGGCTGCTGACTCCTAGGCATCCGCTTGTAAGTCCTAAATAAAGGGAGGATAAGCCGACTATGAAAAAAAAAGTAAGAAATCAAAAAGTAATTTAAGATCTCTTGTATGGATACATTGGAACAAGCTGTTTATTATTGGTTTTCAAAACACCACATGAATTACGCTGAAGTGAGATTGATAAAAGCAAAGTTTTTGTTATAACAAAAAATTAAGAAGTTGCGGAATTAAGAAACAAAATGTTTTATATACATTTAATATACTATTTAAATTCCGTATAGCCTTATTATTTTGCGTGGACTTCTGATAATTACTTTCTCTAGCACGTATGAACATACAATGTACACAGTAACTAGAGAGGGTATTGTATTCTACCCAACATTTTGATGTCGAAATTTCACCCAAAATATATTTTTTGAGGTCCAATTAGTCCGGAAAAAGCATTTTTAGAAAAAGGTCTGCGTGTGAGTGTGTGTGTCTGTTCACGGCATAGCTAAAAACGAAAATACCAACGTTGGTATTTATGTTTAGTATCTTGCAAGGATGCAATATGAAGATTTAAAAAAAATCTCTGAATTGGTTCTAACGATATTTATTACAGTATTAAAGATATTTATATCACCAATAAAATTTATATTTTGATTTTCTGAGAATAGCATCCATTCTGGCTGAGACCTTTGCCAGACCTAATATTTGGTACAAAATGAGAACACTGTACTTTGTGATAGGCCTGTGGCCTCTACTATTTCGTGAACTTCGACTCCTCGATCACTCAAAACCATATACTAGACTTTGTTCAATAATTTCGGAGGAAGTCACTTCTACTGGACATCCGGAACGATGTTCATCATTTGTGGAGTACGGCCACGTTTAAATTCATTTATCCAATTGTATATTGTTGCAAACGCAGGAACAGATGTGCCATGAACTTCATCCATCTTTGTTTTTATCTCTTCGGTATTAAGCATTTTAAAAATATGTGTTTAATTACAGCACGAAACTCGTTTTTTCCGCCTATGAGTACAAAACCATGTGATGTATATAGCTGAAAATTTAACTGCCATCTAGTATGACACGATGGTTACTAAATACATGTTTTTTCTATGCTATGAGTGTAATTTTTTGGAATTTCTTAGGACTTATTGAACATCCCTAATATGTGTAAGTAGGCAGAGAAAGAATTGGATTCCATCGAAAACTTCGAAGGCGAGATTTTATCAGAAACATATGAAATATATTTAAAGTCCCCTGAATCCACAAAACCATTTTTAGAAATGGCCTTGTGTGTGTGTGTGTGTGTGTGTGTGTGTGTGGGTGGACAGTATAACTAAAATCCGAAAAGTCCGTTAAATACGGAACGTAGTATCTTGCAAGGGTGTGACACGAAGATTTCCAGGAAAACTCCCCCACCATTAACTAACCTTTACATTGAACATTTTTCGAAATTTACGAATTTCTCAAAACAATCTGTAACGATTTTGATTAAAATTCCGTATATTAAATCATTTTAATGTGTATTCTGATTTTTTTGGGAATTGCTTCTGAAGTCCTCTTCCTTTCAAATGACTTTTAAACTACTGGTAAACCGTAAGAAATATACAAAAAATAACAGCCCAAAAGGTGTAGATCCAGTATTGGTTACCTCTCACAATTTATACCGGTTTTGTAGAGCTAACCCTTTCGGATGTGATTTCTGTTATTGGTTTCAATTTAAAATAATTGAGTCTTTTCTCAAACGTGAAGTCCTAATCCGTTATCTATCTCTTCTGTTTTACACCTGTTATGGAAATAGAAGCGAATTTCCAAGACAAACGGATTATGACAGCATGAAAAAGGTTGACTTTCGGTTTAGTCTAGTGTATTCTCTTATTTCCCTTCCCGCTAATATTTATTTCGATTAGCATTATATAAACTTCAACTCCTTGACACGACAGTCCACAAGGGACCTTGGCTACCGCCCGGCCGCTGCATTTCCCATCTCGATGCGAAGGCGTCATGATTGGAGTGCAGAGCTGGAGGATGAGACGTGATCAGCTCCTTGTACCTCTCCCGGCCGGTTAATGCGGTCTTCCCGATCTAGAGCCGCTACTTCTCAATCAAGTAGCTATTCAATTAGACCCCCAGGATTCTCACAAGGCTGAGTGCACCCCGGATCAGGTCTCCCAGCGGGGGAAATTTCCCCACGCCAGTACCAGGAATCGAACCCAAGCCTCTTAGCAACCACCGTGCTAAGGAGACGACTAGCATTTTATAGACAAAATAATAATTTTGTAGGAATACATCAGAATTCTTTATTTATCCCGAATTGACTCATGATAGCCAAATGTGAAATATTAAAAAGTCGTCACTTTAAAAGCAGAGTAAGTGCACGTACAAGACGCATGATTCCTAATGATAGTGATACAGTAAAAGACAAATTAAAGTTTGCTGTCATATTACTATGTCAATTCGGTTCTATTGAAACAAAAGAAACTGAGAATATTATAAAATGAAGTTTTAGATTCTTTTTAAGCTTTAGAAGCTACTTACTAAATAAAGTTATAATATAACTTAGTTATATTAATTCTGATTTGCTTCTTTGTTGCAAAAATTATGAATACCTACGTTTTCTGTGAAGAAACGTCCCACCAATATCTTTGGCTATCAATATCAAATGCTAACAGCGAGAGATCTTTTCCTCCTTGTAACTTAACTTTGTTGTTGTTTTTTTTTTTACTTTCTCTACACATACTATGTACATAGTGTATAGAGGAAGTATTGTATTTCACCCAAAAATCTGGTTTTAGGACCTATTTTATTTTTTGAGGGCGCTAATAATCTTTGTAGTTGTGCGCCATTAATTTAATTTCCATCATCCCCACCCAAAAATTCGATACCAAAATTTCACCGGAAATACATGTTTTAGGATCCCCTGAATAAAAAAATGCATTTTTGGAAAAATGTCCATGTATATGTGTGTGTGTGTGTGTGTGTGTGTGTGTGTGTGGACAGCATAGCTCAAAAACGAAAAGACTTGGTATTTAAGTTTGGTATTTTCCAAGGATACAACACTAAGATTTCGAAGAAAATACCCCCACCCCCAACTACCCTTTCCGAAAATGTTGATTTTCTCAAAAATGGCTCTCATGATTTTGATTAAAATATCGTATATTGAAGAAATTTACCTGACAAATAAAATGTATTTCTTGAATTTTCTGAGAATAGCCTCTGAAGACTACTTTATTCTGGATGAATTTTACGGAATTTTGCATAACTGCTAAACCTTAAGAGATAGAGAAAAACTTACCACGCAAAAAAGGTAGAGCACGTAAAAACATACAATTTATGTTATATACATTTTTTCGTGGAATTGATTGTTTTTAGATATTCCTTGTTTTTTGTTTCAGCTTTAAAATACTTATACTTTTCTCATACGGTAATCTGTCAACTCCTGTCCATACAAACAAAGGAACTTCAGTCACATAGCAACAAATTTTTTACTATCACTTTAACCTATTGTACTCCATTATTACGCTTCTACTTACAAAGAAGCAAGTAATAAGACTATTCCTGCTAATTTTTTTCTCGATTAGCATGAAGTAAATAGAAGCATAAGCTTTTTAACATTAATTTGTTTCAGAGATGTAGAGAAAGTCATGTGAATGGAACACATCGGATTTTTTTTTCATTTGTATATCCAATAGCTCCCTTTAACTTCTTTGTTCATATGGAGGCTTGGACTTCTGAAGCAGCATATATATTAACTGTAGGCTTTGGGTTAATAATGTTTAATCATTAAACGCACACACATTCACTCTCTATACATACTTTCAGACTCTGTGGGGGATAGGAAATAATTCTGGTTAAATCAAAATTCCTGGCCCTAGATGGAATCGAACACGGTGGAAGTCAGTTCGCTGACCTCTCGACCATGAAGGTAGACTGTAAGTTTGTTGTAACAGACTGCAGGTTAACTAAGAAAAGGGAAAGCCACAACTGATACCTGATTCACTTCATGACACTCATTTAAAATAAATGGTTTCAATTTGGAACTTATAATTATTTAATAGCCAATTAATTTTCATTTTAGTCATGTCATTACTAATTAATCCTGCCCGAAAATTAAGACGTAATTAATGATCAAATTATCAAAGCGAATGTTCACTTTCTCTAGTATCTATACCGAAATTTCAACGGAAATACCAGTTTTGACGACCCCGAATCAAAAAAGTTCTAGAAAAAGTTCCAGATGTATGTTTTTGGACAGCATTAAGTCAAAATCGAAGACAGTTAAATACCAAACGTAGTATTTAAGTTCGGTTTCTTCAAAAGATGACACCAAAATTTTCAGGAAAATCCCACTAACCCAAATTACCCTTTAAACCGAACATTTATGGAAATTTTCGATGTTCTACAAAGATGTTGATTAAAATAGTGTATATTAAAATGTCAAATAAAAGTATACCCTTAATTTCTTGGGAATAACTCGTGGAAACCTCTTCGTTCTGAATGACTTTTGCAAAACTTGTAAACCGTAACAAAAAATGAAGATCACATTAAAATTTACAATCTACTTCAATTTTTTTATGTCCACTATTTTCATTCCTGGTTATTATTCCAAATTTAAATACTTAAATACTGAATACTTAAAATTTTTCTCTTGCGGGAAATTGTAATTACAGTTTATTTTGCTTTACTCCAAGTCAAGAGAGCCAACTTCAATCACATAGCAACCAACTTTAAAATATTAGACTATTGGTTTAGCCTAGTGTGTTACTTTTTACTTTCTCTACAATTACTATGTGCATAAAGTATAGAGAAGTTATTGTAATGTACCCAAAATTCGATACCGAGATTTTACCGGAAAAAAATGTTTTGCAGAAAAAATATTTTCAGAAAAAAGTCCGTGTGTGTGTTTTGCGTGTCTGTGTGTCTCTGTCTGTGAACAGCAAAGCTCAAAAACGAGAAGACCGTTAAATACCAAACTTGTTATTTAAGTTTGGTATCTTCCAGGGATGCGACACGAGGATTTCCAAGAAACTCCCCACCCCAAACTACCCTTTACATGGAACATTTTTCGAAAATTTTTATTTTCTCAAAAATGACTCTAACAATTTTTATTAACATATCTTATGTTTAAGATATTTTTATGACAAATGAACTGCATATCTTGCATTTTCTGGGAACAGACTCTAAAGACCTCTTCGTTCTGAATGATGTTTGTATAACTGGCAAAAGTAAGCGATACATAAAAACTTACTGCACAAAAAATATAGACCTCATTAAAACCACAATTTATGCCATTTCCTTTTTTTCTTCGTCTTTTTTTTCTTTCTTCTTTTTTTCTCATTTATTTATTCCTGTCAAGCAAAGAAATTGGAATTTCAATTATTTCACACAGCGACCGGCTTTTAAAGGACGAGACCATCGCTTTGCCTGTGCATTTTCTTATTTCGCTTCTACTTACAAGGAAGCTTGTAATAAGACTAATTCTGCTTATGTATATCCTGATTAGCATGATGTAGATAACAGATTAATATTTTGAATAAAAAGTTTGTCTGCCGAACAGCTAAAAAACATCATGTGAATGGAACACATAAGAATTTTAGTTTCTCTACAAGTACTAAGCATATAGCGTATAGAGATGGCATTGTATTGCACCCAAAAATTCGATACCCAGATTTCCTCGGAAATACATGTTTTGGGACCCTGAATCCAAAAAAAAGCATTTGTAGAAAAAGGTGCGTATGCGTGTCTGAGGACAGCATAGCTCAAAAAAAGTCCGTTGAACACCAAACTTGGTATTTAAGTTCAGTATTTTTCAAGGATGTGACACTAAGATTTTTAAGAAAAACTCCCCACTTCCAACTACCCTGCACATGAATAAATTCTTGAAATTTTTAATTTTTATCAAGTACGGCTGTAACGATTTTTATTAAAATGTCGTGCGTTAAAGGTATTTAGATGATAAATAAAATGTATGTTTGAATTTCTGGGAATAGCCTCTGAAGTCATCTTTATTCTGAATCAATTTTGCGGAATTTGGCACAAAGATAGACTAAAGCTTACGGCACAAAAAGGTAGAACTCATTAAAACACACAATTTGTGTGATTTCATTTTTTTTTGTTGTTGAGTGGACCGTTTTTAAGAAATGTCTTGTCATTAATATCAGTTTTAAAATATATAATTTTCTCATACGAAACTTGTCAACACCTGGCCACGCAAAGAATCTGATTTTTATTTCATAGCAGCCACATTTAAAAGCATTTTAGTGTCGTTTTAGCCTAGTGTATCCCCTTATTTCCCTTCTACCTATAAGGTGCTAAATAATAAAACCGTTTCTGCTATAGTTTATCTCGAGTAGCATGAAGTAGATAGAAGAATATGTTTATTAACAATAATTTGTTTCGGAGATGTAGAGAAAGTCATGGGAATGGAACACATCAGATTTTTTAATTTTTTGTTTTTTGTTTTTTTTTAAGTTTAACGTCCTTTAACCTGGTTGGTCATAGCGGACGATGAATGAAATTGGTGAAATGATGCTCAAATGATCTCAGGGTCCACGGAGCTTAGTTACTCGACATTCGTCTTCTCAGCATAAGGGAAAAAAACCGAAAAAAACCTTATCCGGATAACTCACCCTAAGTGAGATTCGAACTCACTACCTTTAGAACGTGAGGCAGACACGTTACCACCACACTTCCCAGGCGGGCTTTAAAATAATTATTAACAGAGAATCTTGCCATTAGAGATTGATTATATATGACTACGGAGGCGGAAAGAGTTGGAGAGGAAGCGAAATTAGGAGAGTAAGAGAGTGGGGGAAACCTTTCAACGGAAAATGGAAAATAGCAAGCATGATTGTAGTGTGTACCAAAATAGTTGCACGCCAGTGGCAATTGAGTGTATATTGAAACTCAATATGGCTGACGGGGGACAAATAACTAAGCTATTGACTGGTTCCCTTCGAGCAGACTTCGTTAATCCAATTACTTGCTGGCATTAATTCTGGGCGGCGGGGTGAGGGGAGATCAAACGTCCGTAGTAACGGCGATAGCAGACAGATGACAGATAGGGCTGCAAATTGAAACAGTAATGTTAATGATCCGCTCAAGCAAGCCTGGGTGCGTTCAGATTCCGTTCCTTTGAGCTGGCTCGTTTTGATTCTCTGTATATGTCGCTGGCGTATTGTAAATTCAGCCGTTTTACTGAACCTAGACATTTTACAAAATGACGGCAGATTGTCAAGTCCAGAGCAGTTTCACAAATGATACGTAACACAGTTGCAGAATCCCACTTTCGCTTGTGAAAGGCGTTAAGGCAGTTTTGAGCTAATCCCGAACCACCCATCATACAATTCGAAAGTCGCCACATCTTTACTTTCTCTACTGGTATTTCACCGGAAATACATGTTTTGAGTTCCCCTGAATCCAAAAACATTTTAGAAAAATGTCTCTGTATGTGACTGCGTGTATGTGGGCAGCATAGCTCAAAACCTAAAAGATCGTTAAATACGAAGTTTGGTATTTAACTTTCGTATCTTCCAAGGATGCGACACGAAGATTTTCAAGGAAATTCCCCCACCCTCAACTACCCTTACATGGAGCATTTTTCGAAAATTGTTATTATATCAAAATTAATTCTAACGATTTTGATTAAAATCTCTTATATTTAAGAAATTTACATGACAAAATGCATATGATGAATTTTCTAAAAAGCTCTTTATTATGGAGGACTTTTGTTTTAATTTTGCATTACTAAAAACCCGCAAGAGATAGACAAAAGCTTACTACACAAAAAATGTAGATCTAGTTTAAACACAATGTTATGTAATATATATATTTGACCACTTTCAACATATTTTCAGTTTTAAAATACTTAAACTTTTCTCATACGGGAACTTGTCAACACCTGACCACGCCAAGAAGTGGATTTCAATCCTATAGCAACCGTATTTTAAAACATGAGATGTCGGTTTAGCCTAGTGTATTCCATTATTTTCCTTCTACTTACAAGGAACTAAGTAATAAGACCATTTCTGATGGTGTATATCTTGATTAGCATTAGCATTAGTGTTTATCTAGATAGAAAAAAAAATTGTGTTACAGAGATGTAGAAAAAGTCATGTAAATGGAACGCATCAGATTTCGTGTATGTTTGTATGTGTATTTGGGCAGCATAGCTTAAAGCGAAAATTCCGTTAAATATAAAACTTGTTATTTAAGTTCAGTATCTTCTACGGATGGACATGAAATTTTGAGAAAAATCCCCCACCCCAAACTATTCTTTACATAAAAAGATTTTCGGAATTTTTTATTTTCTCAAAAATAGCTCTAACGGTTTTGATTAAAATGCCGTACAATAAAAATATTTACGTGACTAACAAAATGTATATCTTGAATTTTCTGAAAAAAAATCTGAAGACCTCTTCATTGTGGATACAATTTTCATAATTGGTAAAATGTAAGAAACTTATTACACAAAAAGTGTAAAAAAGTGTAGATCTCGTTAAAACGCTCATATACATTTTTTCGTGGAGTTCACTTTTTCCGAGATATTTTTTTTATTGGTTTCGGTTTTAAAATACTTAAACTTTTTTCATACGAGAACTTAACTCCTAGTCCTGCAAAGAAACGTATTTCGATCCCATGACATCCAGATTTTAAATGGTGTAACTATCGCTTTAGCCTAGTGTATCCCTTCTACTTATAAGAAACTAAGTAATAATACAATTTCTGCTAATGTTTATCTCAATTAGCATGAAATAGATAGAAGATGAACAATAATTTATTACAGAGATGTAGAGAAAGGCATGTGTTTTTGTTTAAACGGACCCCGAGTTGGTAGAAATAAACAGACAAGTTGCCTCAACATTAAAAGGCAGTATGGAGTTAATCGGGATATCCCTGCCTACCGCCTACCGCCCGGCCGCTGCGTGCCCCATCTCGGTTCATTACAGACGTCATGAACTGTGCAGCATTGGTAGGTGAGACGTGGTCAGCCCTTCGATCCCCCCAGGCCAGTTAATGCGGTCTTCACGGCCTGGAGCCGCTACTTCTCCATCAAGTAGCTCCTCAATTGGCCCCCCAGTGATCTCACGAGGCTGAGTGCACCCCGGTCCAAGTCTCCCAGCGGGGGTTAAATCCCCATGCCGGTACTGGGAATCAAACCCAGGTCTCCCGCAAGTTGCTTGTAACATGGCGTAAATATTAAGTTGTTATAATTTTCAGCTCTGAACACATTATTCTATGCAGAATATTTTTGCTTGTCAGATTACATTACGTTTAGAGTCTTTTAGATATGCACGAACTCCTATATTTGCTGTTTCTATGTGTATTATGCAGTAGGTAGCGTAAAGGTCAGAACGCAGACTTTTTTTTCGTACCTAGAGTAAATTAGAATGCTGCCTAACTGAACTCTCTATCTTTAAGAGAATAAGGTGAGGGTTATGGGTTTTTAAATAAAAGAGTTTCAAAAAATTATCAGGCAACAAGAAACCTTTGTGTTATTAGATTTACAACGAAGACCAAGCGAGAGAAAATACTGAATAAGAATTAGAGGAAACTTTAAAAACAAGCCGAATGCTGTAACTTCTTGATTAGTTGTGTACGACAAACAATAGTCATTCATCTATCCAACTCACTAGCGTGAGACAGAAGACGGACAGTGTTGCGCTGTAAAAGTTAACACTAAGTTAGTATGGAAGTGTTTAATATGGGTAGACTGTGAAGTGTTAATGCAGGTTATTTTGTATTTTACGTACATATTTATGATTTGGAATAGACGTTTCGAAGATATGAAACCTTGATAAACTATGAAGAAGCGCACAATAATGATTACGTTAGATTATTGAAGTAAATGAGTGTTAAGGTAATAAATGAAAGAGCTAAAGCTACCGATTGTTTTGAAAATGAGTGTAAAGAATAAAATGAAAGAAGCTGTAAGGACGCAATTAAAATAGAAAGAAAAAACGGCGATGGAAACAAAAACACGCTGAGTTAATGCAATACAATGGAATAGTGCAAAGCAGAGTGCAATGCATCGTTCGTTCCCTGCAGTTTTAAAACATTCCACCAGTCTGAATGTTATTTTGTTTTGAGTAAAAAAATCATGACCCCATATTTCATGTGTTTTTATGCCTATAACATCGTATTTCAAAATTGTAAAAATATACAGAGCAAAGAGCAAGTGCAGGTGAAAAATAATTTTCTTAGAATATCGTTAAATAGCAGTGCATATATTTCACTGTTTTGTAATATATAATTCACAAGGTGACATTGAATAGACCGAACGCAATTGAGTGCCAAAGTCGAGTGTACATGTGGCAACAGTGCGCCCTATATAGCCTATAGACGCGCTTTAGTGCTGATTTCTTTATATGCAGCTTTCCACAGTAAATTAATATAAAATAACGTTGTAATTTAATTACATTCTTTTACGTTTACAATTATTTGTTAAAAGCGGGGTTGCTCAGTTAAACGAGATTTGCTCTTTGACTTGGCATAATTCATTGTGTAAACAGTTTTTCACATACATATGTAGAAGCAAACATAGCCAGACTTTTAGCTACAAAGAATTTTAAGTTAGTGAGTTTTGCAATGATAACTTTTTGAGTAGATCAGCACTACGTTTATTGTACAATAAATATTTTACAGAATATATAATTCTTTTGCGCTTATTAATTGTAGCTGGTTACCTGCAGGTTCGACAGACATAGGATTTACAAAAGTTTCAAAATATATTCCAGCAATCATTTAGTATTAAGATTCTCTAGTGAGCGACCATACCTATTAAACTTCTTTAGGGATTGCAAAAATGTCATGTGCACAGCAAAGGTTTTAATTGTGTCGCACATTATTCACTGTTGGTTAGGTTCATTATTCAGGTATTTGCCTGTTTATTTATTTACGTGCAATTACAGAAAGTAACTGAATTTTATCAAATCGTCATGTCGGATTCTAAGATTTGGCCTTACTTGTTGTCAAACTGTGTCGCGGCCCAAGTCTATTTACTAATAGACTACGTCATACACGAGGATATACCTGTCTCATACACAAAAAGTCCAGACTGAAGAGGTCTTCAGAGGCTATTCCTATAAAATTCAAGAAAATATCTTAAACATATCATCGTTTAATCAAAATCGTTAGAGCCATTTTTAGAAAATTAAAAATTTCAAAAAAATGTTACATGTAAGGGGTAGCTGGGAGAGGGGGATTTCCTTGAAATGTTTCTGTTTTCCTGCCCCGCCATACAAATGTATCCCATCACCTGGTTTCCATAGCTGTCTTTAATTTTGATACCCAACCTTTCTCAACTGGTGGCAGACTGCTCTAATTAGAAATTGGTTTCCGTGAATGATTCTCATCCAAAAATTTAACTCCTCTGATTTTACGCTCCGTCGTTTCACTTTGCGCCCCGAATTTCCTCATTAATCCACAATTGGCGCACCCATTACTACAGCAGAATTTCTTTAAAAAATTGGATCATTATATGGTCCAGATTTCCTATTTGTTCCCGCACCCATATTTCTCTTCCACGTGTCATCGTGGATCTAACTATCGCTCCTATTCATTTCCAGTAAGGTTACGGATATATATGAAATTCTACTACGTATCCGGAGAGCTTTCGCTATTTTCACTCTTGCCTTGTATTTCGTGATGTTAATGCGTTTTGTCAATTTACCGTTCATTGTAAATATAAGTCTAAGTACACATAAGATTTAACATTGTCCAGTATCTGTCTTATATTTGTCCGGGTTACCACCTTGCTATAAGCAGAATGATTTTTGAAAGTCATTGCCTTAGTATTATTCGCATTAACTGTACGTAGACCTTCATCGCAACAATCCGTAAGTTTGTTCGGTCATCGCTGCAGCCCGTTAATTGTCGTAGAACACAACACTAAGTCGTACGTGATTAAAAGTGCTGCAATCTGCAAATATGCCATACTGGTGCATCATTGATAACATCCACAAAGAGATTAAATAGCAATGAAGATAAAATGCAGCCCTACCTCACGCTTCTATAGCTCTCCGACACGCTGTTTCTGTCGTACTTTATACAGAATTCGACATTTTGATGGATTGCAATTTTCTAATCATTTTACTTGATAATCCCTTTCTGCGTAGTTTATGACAGAGACAAATGCCATTTTAAAGTCTGCAAAAGCACAATAAAGCTTTCCTCACTTAATTAGCATTGTTCTGCCCTTAAGATGTCCAAAATAAAAGCTATATCTATGGTGTTGTACACTTCTCTGAAACTCGTTTAAATGTTGAAAGTTCTAAGAGAAGTTTGCGGAAAACGAAACCTATGTCACAAAAATGATGTGAGTATTGATACAGCAACAGCATCAAACCAGACGAAGTACCAACTCTTCTTTTTCTCTTTTACGTTAATTTTGTTGGATTTTCTTGTGTTGTGTTTACATAAAATAGTAAACTATGTATAGTAAAATATGTAAAAATATTACTGAGAATAAACAAGGATATGCAGATGTTATTTAAACCCATATCACTTCTGTCACTGAAATTGTATTTAGACAAATACGAGGCACCCCAAATATGATAATCTGTAAGTCACAGCTGCATTCACAATAAACCATCATTACAATAATTGTGATTGTTCAACCATGCTTTACATATGTTTTCTCATTTACTTGTCTTTCATTGTAGTTTGTAGTGTAAAGTGGTTTGTGTATTAATTTCTAAATGCGTCCAAAAAAGCATGGTTATTGTACAAGTGCAAGTTAAGGCAAAACGTTGTAAGAAGAAACCATCAAATCTTGAGTGGTAATAATTTTGTTCCAGCTTCATCAATATTCATATTACAGCTCTCTAAAACATGAGGTTATAAATTTAAATAAATATTACTTTCAAAAAATTAAGGACGGTTTCGTATTCCTGGGGTTTAAAATCATAAGCATACTGAATTTAATCAAATTGTTGACGGTCACTTCTCCAAGATCCTCTTGCTGGCTGGTTTTGACGATTTTTGAGATATTGAAATTGTGACTAAATCGTCTCTCAAAGCACATTTTGAAATTCTGCAGCAACAAAAATCGTTATGTTTTGATAACACTCTGATAGTTGTAACCTGTCCTGGGCAGCTGGTAAACGGAGGGGGAAGTGTAACGTCTTCCCATTCTACCTGGAGCTGTAATCAAGACTCATATTGCAAAATAGAACGGCGGAACCAACTCGCGAGTTCCAAAATAACTTGCAGTCTTCCTTTATCAATTGAGGCTTTACAAACCTTCTTCTAGTGGGGGGCGCCTATAGTAGAATGCTGACCCTTTTTCTCGAAATTAACTTGTCTATGTCGGGCTTCATTGTAGACACTGTAGAGTGTATAGTTCCAAGTAAGAAAAGAATTGCTCACATGCATAAAAGAAGCTAAGAATTGCAAAGTATGGCTTACACAATCTTTCAATTTGCGGTATGTATCGGCTGGCAACATTTGATAAAGTTACAAGTCGTGTTTCCTTGTTCCTTTAGAGGAGAGTTGCTCTATCACGTAGTTAGTTTTAATTATAAATGCATTGTGGCATTTATTACATTGAAAACACGGATTAAAATAGTTGCACATGTTTTTTTTTTTTTTTTCAATTGTGATAATTTCTGTCAATGAAACGTCTCGGACTTCCGCTATCTGTTGTTATTCGTCATGTACACAGCTAAATAGGAACAATGGAATGGATTAGGAAGGAGTGGCAATGTTTGCTCACGGAGGAGACCAAACTCCCTAGGTTAGGCGTTACCGAGTTTAAAGTTTCGAATATAAGTTTAAAACCTTTGACAAATTTTGAGTTCTGCATGTCAGAGTAAAGTTGAAGACTAATGGAATTTAGAGCCTTTTTAAAACTTCGATACTTGAATTTACAAAGCCTTTAAGATGTTAAAACGTATCTAAAATTTAACAAAATTGAAGTCTAATAACTCCATACTACGATAGAATTGTTTATCCATATATCTCGTCGGAAAGAAGAAGACAATTAGAGTTCGGCAGTGACATTAAATGTTTGATATTAAAGTTATACAGAAATTGCGACGTAAAATGCTCTGCATTGTAAAAGGGAACGAATTTAATGTTTTCCGGTAAAATCGAGTTTTATTTTGCTGGAGTTGCGTGGAGAGCTGAGTGGTTTGTGTCCGAATTTATAATACAGAGTTCTTAGTTCGCGGCTCCAGCAGATTTTGTTTTTATATTCTATTATTAAAGCATGGATTTAAAATGTTGTTTAGAAGTATGGTTTATACTGCGCAGGTCACGAAATACTTAGGTAACATTTTTCTTTTGCCCCTTCCGGTACCTAAAGTTGGTTTCTGTAAATTTTAAAACCTTATAAATTCCAAATAAATTATGATTTCGAAACATTAAGGACGGATTCATGATCCTGAGGTTCTATCACAAATCTATTCGAATTTCATCGAAATCGATGTGATCACTTCCCCATTAGGTATCCTGTCCGGATGAAGACTTTCACGAAATTGAGATTCAAGAGCTCGGCTCCCAAAACAGATTTTGCAATACTGGAATTGTCAAAAATGTGTCAAAAGATCTTCGATATTTTGGTAACACTGTCGCAACCGTCGAGTTTTAAAGTTTCGAGATGAGGTAGAAAGTGTTAAATTACTGGTGGCATTGGAAGCTGACCAGTAGAATTTCGATACGATCTTAGTATTTCAATATTCAAATTTATGCAAACAAATTGACAATTAATTCTGTAGAAAAAGTAATTCCATTATATTTAGTAAATAAGGGGAAAATCCTGCATATCACATGGGAGGATAATGCTATTGCAGGTGGACAGCTGCAAATATTTGGGAGTTTATTTGCTGAGTTACGCTGGATAGGATGATCACTTGAATTCATCTAGGAAAGCGTGGAAAATATTGAATTTCTTAAAGAAGATTCTAAAATGGGGGAATGCTAAATTCAAGGAAATTGCCTACAAGTCCTTAGTACGGGCGGTTTTAGAATATGGAGTACCATATAGAGCTAATCAAATTTATTTGTTAGAAAAGATTCAGAGAAGAGCTGAAGGGTAAGTATTTTGGGACTACAAAAGGTGAGGAGATTAAATGGAAGCCCTTGAAGGTTAGGCGCAAGAAACAGAGGTTATGGTGTGTGTGTGTGGTTTTTTTTTTGTTCTTTTTTTTTTTTAATAATGTTTAACTCCCACTTTTACTATTGGTGGCACCGCAGGCAATGACACTGATGGTACATGGGATGAAGATGGAGCACCGGTGGAATACGATGGCGGGGGAACCCGGAGAAAACCCGCCCCCGAGCGCTTTGTCCACCACAAATCTCACATGCAGTCGCTTGGGACCGAACCTGCGCCATCTAGGTGAGAGGCGAGTGGTCTAACCACTCAGCCGTGACGCGGATCGTTATGTACGTTGTTTAAATGCACGAACGTTACCGACATATTAGAGAACCCAACACATTATTTGCGAAACGATATTTATTCAAAATTAAGATTTGAAGGTACAGAATTGACATAGGAAAATTCTCTTTATTAAATAGAACCATTAAAATGGTATGCATTGCCTGTAGCATCCTTTTAGGACTGTCCTCTGTCCTTGAAGAAAAATCTAAATACAACTAATTTTGGATATATTGCAAATTATACTTTAGTGTATGTCTGTGCTTTCATATTGTAGATACTAATTAGTAATACTGATTAGGCATTTAATGAATGGAAGTAGTAAAATAATTAATGACTTCAAATTTATCTATGATTGACTATTATATCCAGTTATACAAAGCCACAAACTATAGTAGTTATAATGTTTCGAAGCTTATTGTCATTAAGTGTTTATAAAATTAATGTAATTAGATTCGTAGTTAAACTGGGTGATATATATAAGCCGAAGGCAAAGTTTGGTTTTTGTGTAGCAGTAAAACGTTTAATTTCGTCACGCCAACAATAATTTGTGTCAGTGGAAACAAAAAGTGCCCGAGAGTAAGGGACATGACCTCACAAAGTTGCTCCAGAAAGTGTAAAATAACTTTGATATCAACAAATTATAAAAAGAATACTTCTGAGAATTAATAGTGTAGATATCGAAATATTTTAGTACATATTGTTGTGTAACCTTTAATAGTTAAAAAAAATGTACATTTTAAGTAATTTAAATTGAACATATACTCAGACTTTTTAAGGTAACGAATGCTAGGTAATGTAGAAAAGCTAGCGTTATATTACTTTCTCTACACCTATGTGCATAGTGTATAGTGGAAATATTGTATTCCCCAAAAATTCGATACCGAGATTTCACTGCAAATATATGTTTTACGACCACTGAATAAAAAAAAAATTAGAAACATATTTAGAAAGATATCCTTGCGCGCGCGAATGTTTGTGTGTCTGTCTGTCTGTTGGCAGTATAGCTCACACCGTTCAACACCAAATTTGGTAATTAAGTTTGGTATCTTCTAAGGGTACAACACGAAGATTTTCAAGATAATCCTCTCACCCGAACTACCCCTTACATGGACAAAATTTCGAAAATGTGTTGTTTCTCAAAAATGGTTGTAACATTTACATTAGAAATAAAACGTATATCTTGAATTTTGTGGCAATAGCCTCTGAAGATCTCTTTATTCTGGATGTTTTTTGTGGAACTGAAGAACCCTAAGAGATAGATAAACACGTACCTAATACACAAAAACACATACACAATTTATGAAACATACATGTTTTTCGTGGAGTTGACCGTTTCCGAGATATTTCTTGTTATTGGTTTCAGTTTTAAAATACTTAAAATTTTCTCGTACGGAATCTTGTCAACGCCAGGCCATAAAAAGAAACGGATTTCAATCCCAAACAACCATATTTTAAAAATGTGACTGTTAATTTGGCGTAGGGCATTCCTTTATTTCCCTTCCACTTATGAATTAAGTAATAATACTATTTCTGTTTATTATTATCTCGATTAGCATGACGTAGAAAGAAGAATAAGCTTTTTATTAATATTTTGTTACAGAGATGTAGAGAAGTCTTATGAATGGAACACATCAGATTTTTTTTTTTTTCCTTCTAGTGTTTTGTCGCTAGTACCCGTGCCTGTGTAAGCACTTACCACTGACTTTCTCCTCGCATATGCGAAGGATAACTGTAAGAATAATGATATCAGTGATTAGTGTATATAAGACATGCCATCCATAATATAATTATAAACGTTATAATAATATAGTGAATTCTTGAAAAGAATAAATTGTGTCTTATCATTTACATTACGCGAGCTTTCCTTAGCATCCTCTCCGAGACTAATCCATTGAGATTAAAAAACCTATCGCAGACGACGAGATAAGAGTTTGCAATTTTTCTACTACTAACAAGGGCAAAGCATTTTTAGTGAAATTCCGACGCTGAAAATCAATAATTCATATATTTCAGATTTGCAAGTGAGATAGAATGAGAGTAACGTTTCAAAGGTGCCATCTATTTTAGGGATATCCACCAAACAGAACGTTACATATTGTATACTTAATGTATTATTCTTTGTGATAATATATCGTACATATATTTAACTCTGATACCCGAATTGCCACTTACAGTGAAATAAATACTACGCATACATTTTATAAATGGTTTATGACGTAAAATGTGCTTAGAATGCTACAATATTACATATCTCGTTGGAAAGGTGGAGGGATAGAATTCGGCAGTACCCTGCGTTGTTTTAAGGTAATTTATAAATGAGTTTATGACTTGAAATATGAAGCTATAGAAACACGTAATATTCTAGTAGGAAAATTTTAAATTATACTCTCTGAGATGTAACTTGTCCGGTTTGGTTCTGTCCTTGTCTTTGGGACACTCTACCTGTTCTGTCTGAATTCTTGGAGAGCACGCATCCCCTCCCAACTTTCTACTATTTGTTAAATGGCTACACGCTCTTTGCAAATACGCCCATCACCGAAGAGAGAGAGTGAGAGAGACAACAAGAGGGCAAGTGTTTCTGTTTTTCTCTCTAGACCTGACAAGTTAAATCTCACCGATTCTATACAGGAATCTTCAGCAATAATGTTCGGGGACAAAATCTGAAAATAAAGGGTGTAAGATAGCACTGGAGATTCTTGCAGATAAATACATATTTTCCAGTCTGAATTATTGACAAACACCGAAATAAATTTTGAAAATTGAAAATCTGTAAAAAATACTAAAACAAAGGATTTTGACACCTAGACTTCCTAACCGAGTGGTTAAAATATTTGCTATGATACAGAAGAACCATATTCTAGTTCAGTGGTGCAGTTTTAGACTTTATTTTCTACCTAAATGAGATAAGATTTCCGATAGTTATAGACACTGACTGTGGTGGATAAAACTGGGGTTCAGATCCTGTTCTAAAGAAAAACATTTCTCGTAGTTTATGTAAGAGAACTAGAGCTTATTCCAACTATATTCATGAACCAGCTATGACCTTAATGAATGTGACTTAGAGTACTCGGGTTCAAAACCATCCACCCGCTTGGCACATTTCTTTCTTTCTTCCCCATTATAATTCGAGGGCATGCATTATCTACCAATGGTTATACGAGATTACTCATTTCCTTGTAAGTAGAAGGGAAATAAGGGAATACCTAGGTTAAAACGATTCTTAAAACTTCTAAAAGCTCGTCGCTATGTGATTGAACTTCGGTTCTTTTTGCATGGCCAATTTCCGTTTGAGAAAAGCTTAAGTTATTTAAAATGAAACTAATAACAAGGAATATCTCGGAAATCTTAACTTTACACAAAAATACGACATAAATTATGTGTTTTAACGAAATTGAGTGTTTTTTTTTCCTGCAGTGAGATACAAAATTCAAGATATCTTTAGTATACGGTATTTTGATCAAAATCGCTAAGAGTAATTTTTGAGAAAATAAAAAATTTCGAAAATTTTTCCATGTAAAGGGTAGTTTGAGGGATTTTCTCTTCGTGTTGCTCCTTGGAACCTGTTGAACCTAAATATCATGTTTGGTATTTGACAGATTTTCCGTTTTTAAGTTACCGTATTCACAGAAAAAAAAAAGGTATACACAACGGATCTTTTTATAAACAAAAGACCTAAAACGTCTATTTCCAGTGAAATCTCGGTGTCGCAGAATTTTTTTGGAATGCAATAGTTTCTCTACCTAGTATTATGTTTATTTTTTTTTTTTTTTTTTTTTTGTCAAATTCTCGACATTGTATTCTGTTTGGTAGAATACCTTCTATACCTTACAAGAGAGAAAGTAAAAATGGATTATTTCCATCCTTTAATTTTTGAAAAGATAAAAAACCACTTACCTTTCAATCTTCCGCAAGATTCTGTTCTCCACGCAGACCTCCAAGTTGTTACCTATCTTTTTTTTTAAGCTTTCTTTTTGGATATATTAATTTCGGTATTTTTATGTTTTAGTGGGACACTGCTATTGAGTTTTCAGCAACCACAGCTGAGTTAAAAAGAGCAGAAAATCTACAATGTTGCTCTACTGCCTAAAACTGTTCTTTAGAACTTTAGAAGAGTTAAAACCTGTTTGATAGTGCTACGTTAGATATTTGTGCATGCATCACGTTAGGCAAGTTTATAGACTGCTGGGAGCTGGAGAGGAGGGAACCAAAGTTAAGAACGTAATGAGACGAGGCTTTGAACGTCTCATAATGGAAGAAAAGCATTTTCTAAGTATCAATTTTCTCCTTTTCTTCATATGTCTCCAGCCATCACTCCAGCTACCAGCAGTTTGTATCTTAGCTTAAAAGTTCCTCAAATGTATTTTATAACTATAAACTGACAGTGAGAAATATAATTTTTCAGCAATTAATTAATAAATTTAATATACTTGCACATATAGTTAGAAACGATACATAAGAAAACTCAATAACAGAGACCCCTAAACTTTGGTAGCATAGCCTATTGATATCTTGTTATACGGATTTTAGGATTCTAAGGGTTTTTGACAAGGAATACAGAAATAATTAACACAAGTTTAAATCTATCCGTTCGTTTATTTATCTCTTTATTTATAACATTTCTCCTAAACACTTTATCACAGTCACTTTGAAAAGAATTGAACATTTATTTCTCTTTGTTGGTTGTTTCCGTAAATTTCAATACCGGCCCATGACGCCATTACGAAGGAAGGCTGAAGGGTTGTAAAGCGGGCGAGAAGAGGGCAAGATGAGGTTAGCTGACCCAGAACAAGCAAGAGGGAGACCAAAGAAAAGAAGTCTTTCAATTGCATATGATCTAATTTACTTCTGTCGTACCATCACAGATCTCTACATTTTTCTCTTTCTGCTCGATACCGTCCATTTCAGATGTGGAACAGAAAGTGCTGCAAATATTTTTGGCAAGATCCTTACAATCCTGTCGAAAACTTTGCAACCAATACAACTGTTCAAAATGTGAAGTGGCATGACATTAACCAATTAATCTTTCAGTTGAATATCCCATGTGATTTACAACTTGCAAAATCTCTGCTTTCCTCCTGAAGACATTCGCCTCTTCCTGTTTTAACTGCGAAGGGATATTATTTGGCTAACAATGATTTAACGCTAGCATTTTCAACTTGAACGACTGTACCATTCAGTAAAATTTAATAGACTTAACACCGCATTCTTGCTTAAGGGCTAGTAAATCTACAACGATGAATTTTGGGACCACGCTGTAAACACGATGTAAAATTTGAAAACCGTTTGAACCACATTTAAAAACTATATAGAAACTACAAAAGATAAATAATATTCTTTCTTGCACATAAAAATTCCTTCCCAAAATGTGAAATCTTTACGAGAAGAGGAAAATTTTCAATTATTCTTGAAGAGAGGGTTCATATTCTTTAAAACGTTACATATCTGGTAAAGTACATTTACTATTTACATATGTAGGTTAATTTTAGTTTTATATTTAAATACTATACAAGTATATTTGTTTTGTCTTACACTCGCGTTCTATACAGTATTTGCACCATTTTTATGCATTTTCTCTGTGTTAGGAGATTTTCCAAAATGTTTCGATACAGTGAACCACGGTCGCAGGCCACATGTATGTATGAACGCATGAATTAGAATTTAGCTGCTCTTCAATTTCCGCGTCGGTTATTGCAACCCTTGCTACGAGGATGTTCTCCTTCTTCGTACACCAGTATTGCACAGCATCCTCACAAAAAAGAACCAACCGATGCATAAACTTAGACAAAATTTAAGTGACATTTTATTCATATATTCCCAACAATGCGCCTTTCAGAATGATGACATACATTGGCGCCAACCTGTATCCATTTCGTGGAACACCTGGAAAGTGTAATTATTCAAATTTTGTATTGCGATGCGAATGTATTTATTCACATTGGCTAAAATTAGTGAATGAAAGCATCTCTTGAAGTACCTAAAATCACGTTTGGTGCACATGCTTCATACTACACCACGTACGTATTTTGGTTCAATTGTTCCCCTCCTTCAAACTAAACCTGCTGTATCTATTTCATTTGTTCATTAGGTCCCAAAAAGTTTTCTTTTCAGAAACTTTAGTATTGCTTGACTTTGCTTAGTTTTAACCTCGTCTTTCAATATCCAGTATCTCTTCAATGGAGTTTCAAATACAGAAAGTAAGTGATATGGTCCTCTCGTACTTTTTCAAGAGCATCTGAGGGTCTGATAACCTCAAAACACCCTTTAGCTCGCACCGTAAGGTTACAGTCTCAGACTTGCATAGTATACCCATTACTAAGAAGGCAAAACTGGCGTCATTTTAAATGTGAAGTGCAAGAGAGGGATTACGGGAAGGAAGGGAAGAGAATAGGGCCGGCCAGGGTTTCGAGCCCCTAACTGTACTCATAGAATAATTATAATTGGTAATAATAAGCAAACTATACACGATAATGTAGTTTCAGTACCAGTCAAGTAGTATATAGAATAACCATAATAATACAATATTTACAATAGTGATATTATGTACCCTGCTATAAAGTCGAGTCCAGCTGATATATTAAAAAAAAAAAAAAAAAAAAAGACTTTACAAAAGCCCTTCGTACGGAGCCCCCCTGTTATTACACGCGACAAATGTCCATTCGGAAGTTTAGAGAGGAGAGAAAAATAACATCCATTTAGTCCGGTCAAGCGCAGCTAACATTTAAAATAAACAGAGCTGCCAACCTACGGAACAATCCAGTTCGTTTGTTATCTCGCCGCGAGAGATGGTTTAAAACATGATTTATGTTTGTTACAGCTATCCATCCGTTCTGTCGCTTCCGCTGCAAGCCAATCGTGTATTACAGCAGTAGAATTTGCTATCTTTCGTAAGAAATGAATAACGAATTTCAGAAACCCAACTTGTAACTCAGAGAAAATGTATACCACATATGCTTTGAAACTTCCATGAGTTTCTCCCACAGTGTGTTGGAGGTAAAGCCTGGTTGTGGTTGGGGCGCCTGAAGTATGAAAAGGTGTCCGAAATGACTAGGGAAGGCCAAGATTATTTTAAGAATCGCTCTATAAAGAATTCTTATGCTGGTCCGAGAATCTATCCCAGGAATTTTGAAATGGCAGCCAACCGTACCTACAAACAATCGAAGGGGTTATCCCCCATCACAAAATGATTGAAAAAAGGAGAAGATTAGAGCATCTATATTTTCCCTCAAACCCAAAATGAATTCTTTTTTTTTTTTAAATAAATGACTGTTTGCTGTCTATGTAGAGGTTAATAAAATAGGAAATAATTTAATAAACAAGTGATAAAATAAATTATAATAAAACATGTATCAAAGTATAATAATTTTGGGTACCAAAAATATGTAATTGAACAAAATACTAAAAAAAAATCATTCAAATCTGTGGAATAATTAAAAGAAGTTTTAAAACATAGGACCACGAAAGAGACACGTCAAAATTTTACAAAAATATGCAATTAATTATACGGAAATGAAACATGGACCTCCAAAGGCAGACAGGAGAAATACTATCAAATAAATGGAAGGCTACTTAAAGGGGAAAATTTAAAGCTAAATATATTTAGAGATCTAAACATTAAATATCTAAATCATGTAAAAATAATTGGTTTGATCATCTGCAATGCCAGGAAAACACCTCAGGTGTGGATATATCTACGGTACGAAAGAAATCAGATAGTTGGTGGGCCATGCAAATGGTGGAAGTAACATCTGAATGAAGATAATGGTTCAGTTTATCAGAAAGACATCTTTTCAAATAACAAAGTGCTGCACTTTTCTGTCTCCTCATTTGTGACAGTGAATTGCCATTTTGGCTAATATGAAATTGCAACCTCTGGTGACAATTATACACGTTAAACTTTTAACTGGTAAACAGCTGTATGACAACTAAATAACTTGAAACAACGTAATAAAGCTACCAGTTGGGTTTCTAAAATAGCGATTCACATTGTTTGCTATACTAATAGCATGCTGTACTCTGTTTATCTTGATTCACACCTTTTCATGTTCTCCCAAACACCATTTCTATGACATTCGCGTAAACTTCCAAGGACATTTACAGCGTTTACAAAATGTTATAAATCATTCTTTGTTTTCGACCACAATAACACACTGTTTTAACACTGTACTATTATATAACCATATTTCCTATTGCAACAAAAAGGAAACTTTTGCATGTTACATTGTAATACACTGGAGACATACACTCCTCTAGGCATTTATAAGCATTTTAAAACAGAAACTTATATACACAGGTAACATACATCAACCTATTGTTTTAAATCTCTTCTATGGAACACACGCTCCTAATCGTATACCTTTACAAAGCAACAAATAAGAACAACAAAATGCATGCTTGTACAGCTACAGTTCATCTTACGCCATCAGCAGGGGGCGTCCTGTACGATGGGACATAGGCAACACGCAGTACAGTAAGCAATTTTCACGCTACAAGGAATGTCGTCATAATCATCATCATTGTTATCTTCTTCAGTCAGCCTATTATCCCTTCTTCGCTCTCAAATGTTATAGGTTAATAAAAAAAGCCACACATTCATGTATTACAGTTAATTTTTTTGGTACTTGATAAATGGTAAAAGCGTATAACATCCTTTTGTTTTTTATTATTCTTTTTAGTGTTTTTGGTTGGCTACTATTGTTACAGGCTTGCCGCTATCGCTTGCTTTTTCACGATAGGGCATTGTTGGGGATTCAGGAATAGGGCGACAACTAGGTAGGTATTTGTTTTATACAAGATATATACTTTTTGTTTAAATAACACTCACTTCCGCACTAAATTGTTTGCTAGTAACTATAGGAGTGAGAGGTAAGGGGTGGGGGTACATTAATCAGGAACTATTAGAGATTTTTTTAGCTTTTCGTCTCTCGTAATAATAATATACATATTTTTTGTTGATTTTCATTTCTTTACACTGATAATCGTAGCAGTTACCAGTAATGTATTTCATTTGCTACTAGTTTCAACATCCACTGGATCTCTTTAAAAGATATATACTAACAACGAAATGGCTTGGTAGGAGTCCTTTTTCTTTTGTTTTGCACAGGGCCTACCCGCAATATAATCTTAATGATATCGAAATATACACAATCAGTTAATATCTATATATACGTTTTCTCCAATTCTGTATACAGTGAAAGCTCTCTTATAATATAAATAACATATAAAAGTAAGATTACTTGACAAAGGCCCTAAACATTTCCAGAAGACTGCAAAAGCACAGTCTTACGATTATTCGTCTCTCATTCTACACCTTGTAACTTTACACTGCCAAGTAACTAAACACAGGACGTTGGAAAAAGTTGCCATTACAAATCTATTACCACAAAGCACTGGGGAATAAATGCTATGTAAGCTGATGTGATTCTGTGACAGTTTATATGGTCTCTTACTGTAAAACAAAACAAGCACTTTGTTTAATCAGCACAAATTTAAAGCAAAAACTGTGAATATAAAACACTTTCCTTCACAAATCGTTCCAATGATAAGTCCATTTCTTTCTGGAGGGGCACTTTTTATATCTATAGTTACAGAAATTACATTTGATACCGACCCTTTATGGCAAATGATAGTTATATATGGACTAGTTTACATGTATGGTAAAACAAGTCTTGTTGAATCTAAGTCTACAACTCTACATACCCACATTTTAATAAAATTACACTAATATATTTTTTTTAAGTTTTTTTTTCTTTGGTTTTGATGTATACCACTTTATCAAAGCCTTACTTTGCCACACCAGGGTCGATATGTCTGTTACAGCAAGTGGACAAGTTAGGAAGAGTTATTCTTCCTCCACCATTTACAATAAGGCCATGACAAAACAAACTATTTAAGCTCCAAAGCACGCAAGAGCTAACCCACGTTAAACAGAGAGACCGCCTGACTATGCTCTCTTTAGAATATACAAATAATCTTTTGGATTCTTTAGCAAAGACTGAAAGACTTGGAAATAGCGCACATAGTAGAATCCAAATACCAAATGGCACTGCATATCTATGATTCATTCTTTTGCATATTTCAGTACAACTTCATTAGAATCTGTGTGTCTGTTTATTGGAGAAGGCCACTTTAAAAGAGATGGAATCTTAAACTCCCACTTTGAAATGAAACCCTCTTGTTGACTTCATAATTTTAATCTCTTACAAGCATTGATCTCAACTACATGAAGTAATGCTTAAAATATACATATTTAATTGCAAAATAACAGATTGGTGCAGAAGCAGCTCCTCAGGGCAGGCAAGGTAGGCAGGGTAAGCTAAGTCTACCCTAATAGTTCCAAAAATTTGTTTAAAAACTGTTTAATAATGCCCATAACGAAATTTATAAGCATCGAAGATAAAATAAAATATTTCTACTTAACAAAACAAAATCTAAATGTAATATTACATTCCATATAGTTAGAAGTATTTAAATGATAGGATTCTTGAAAATTCGGCAGGTCTACTTTCTTCTGAAAGGGGAGAGCTATCTTTTAAACAAGAATACACTTGAACGATGCAAAGGCAATTGTCGATAGGGCAGGCAAATCCTGAGCTAGCCTGCCTTCTAATGTCACGAACACAGTTCTAATCCAGTATTTGGCGCCCGGTAATAAGCATTAGGGAATGTGCTGTTACAAATGTTGGAGTGGCGCACACATTGTACATCAAGACCGGCAGACAGTAAACTGCCTACCCCGCCGATTGTTGACCGGATCTATCTAGTCAACTAGAACATGTACGCGAAGTTTATTGTGTGCGAAAAATGAATTACTGCACTTTCAAACATGTGTTTTTTGGATACAGATAATTAGAAGTAAAATTCCTTTTCAAATACCTATTAAATAGAAACGCACATTTTTAGGTTCTAAAGTTATTGCATTACATTGTGAAATAATCTTCCAACTGCCTTTAGAATATTTTTTTCCGCCAAGGAGTTAGTTTCATTTGGCTTTTCCAGATTCAGAAAAGAGCTCGAGTTTGTCTGCTCCGACGGTCAGTTCATGTGTCGAAGTGTAATTGATAAAACTGTTGTGGAAAGTGATATTCAAAGTGAGTTGTCGGAAGCTTACAGACTGTTTACTGCAACAATTCCTTCCACAATATGCAATGTCGAGAGAAGTTTCTCTTGCTTGAATAGAGTGAAGTCTTACTTAAGGGGAACAGGCCAGAGTTACAGCCTTAGCAACGAGCTTCTTCATTCGCTGGAAATAACAGAGACATGGTATGATGATGTCATCAAGCAATATACCAACATGAACGATCGACGCACTGATCTTCTTTCCAGCAAAGGTACCTAAGCAAAACGTTTCTGCTAGATCTGTATTTTGCGTATTGCGGATATTTACCTACCCTGAAAATATCACTGCGAGCTGCCACTGGGTTGGTGGTTTTCAATACCAAACTTTATATCCTACCACAAGAGAGGATTTAATCATTATTCGCGTTCTAAGTTAGTTTGGTACGGTAAGAAACACAATTTAAGCAACAAAACTAAAAACACGTTTATATTAAGGTTGTAATTACGTCATAAATTTGATATCAACAGGATCACTAAGTAAACATCTTTTTTTCACCTGACCTCATAGTGCTTAGTGATCTTCAATTCGCAGGAGTCGAATTTCAATGAAGTGGTCATCACTAAATATATTAAATCACAAAATCGTTTTAAAATTCAAGCAGTCTGATATAAAACACCACAATAATTAAGCTTTCACATGATAATACAAGAATATCAATGCCACAATGTCTTTTGCCATACACACCATAACAAAGGCTTGGGCCTTTGGTGCAATACTACTTTGGCATGAGAGAGACCCAACTACTGTTTTGTGATGAGATAAAATGGTATGCACATTTTTCTGTGGTTCTGTGCAATCAAAAGCAAGAGTATCCCATATTAGTTATTTTCTTAATTCGATATTCACATAACCTCAATTTCGTTGAATCATTAATTTAAAAAAAGAAGTATACTTAAAACAAAAAACATTTGAGATATATTTTCTTCTAAACTTATTCAAATAGTTATAGCGGCTAAGTTCAATAAGGATAAGTGTAATTTCGTTTTTCATTCTTTTGTCCTATTAACTAAAGAGGTGAAATATACAGCATTATTAATTTCTCCTTTAAATTCATAACCTCTTGATATGACACAATGAAGAATACTAAAGATTTAACAGAGATAATGTAGTTAGTGAAATTTTAATATACAGCCAGCAATAAAACAAAAGAAAGTTGAAAGAAAACTATAACTCACTGAGTGCTTCGCCAATCAACAAAAACACTTTAGCAACTTTAATTCCAAAACACTTGATGCTCTAAACTATATGGTTAGGGAGTGTATCATACAATAGATACCTTGATTTTTAAGCCAGAAGATGTATAATAATATACTATCTGTTCTTAATTTTCTAAAACTACAGTTTTTCATATCTAAAACAATGAATACCGAGGTTTACATGGTCCACAAAATATAGTTTAGAAACAATTTAAATTTATACTTTACATAAGCCGGATGCTATCTCAGAAATAATCAAGATACAGGAATATTTAAAACTTTCACATTCTCTACAGCTTCTGTTTTGGAATATTTCAACAAAACACAAATACACCTCTATAGAAGACAAAGAGAATAAATGATAGTCAAAATTTCAATCTCTCGTTTAAAATTCAGGTTAAGTGATATATAAGTGTGCACTTCTCTCAAAAGCAGTCACAGAGTTTCTCACTAACATCAAAAAAACTCAAATAAAATACAATGCATTGATTTCCTTCTTTTACTCAATTATATTTCTTTTCTGCATGCCAGGATATTAGGATGTTGGAGTTTCTACTGTACTTTTTTGTTTTAGGATTGTCGATCTGTTAAGACAGCTTGTTAAAGCTACACATGCATGTTTGAATTATATTTTCAATACATAAAATCAGGCTATGATGTAAACGAATTCACAACCAAAAATTAATGAGTGCCTTTTAAAAGTTCTATGCTATTATGTTAACAAGTGCAAGTACAAAATGTTTCAACATAAAAGATGGGGGGAGGGAGATAGTGATCGACATCCTACAACTGGATCTCAAGGAACTTGTTACCAGTCTGATGAAATTTAAGGAAAAACGTTCATTTTATTGGCTCTGACCAGGAAGACACTTATGTTCTTAGCAAAACTTTTGAAAACGATTAATGTTTTACCCGTGGATTGATACAAGTCATTTTGGATAAGATTTGCATCAATCTTGATTTGTAAATATGCGTGCATTTAGGCATCCCAATTCAAAGCATGTAATTTTGAATCTGATATAGAAAACTAGAAGGATGCAGTTAACAATAGTTTATTATAACCTCATTTGAAAAATGCCTATTATCAAGATGAAATTTAATAATTTAAGTTTTTCTCTGCACATAAACATTTTTGTTAATGTTTGGAAAAGTACTGCCATTAACATTACTTTTATAAACAGTAGAATCCTGCAAATATTTAAATGAAAATAGTTCAATTTCAAAATTTAGGACAGGCAATAAGAAAATAATGATTTTTAATGCACACCAAAGCTTAAATAAAATTGCCATGATATTCTGAATATAAACACCCAATCAATATTTTCTGAGAATGATGATACATCAATGCAACATGAAGGCGATATTAATTTTCAAGCACAATATTTAAACATCATCTGTTAATTAGTTTGGATTGCTGAGATTCTGAAATAAGACAGAACACTTCCTACAAAAGTGTCGCCAAGCACAATAACGTTCAGTATAAAACAATTTAGGAGTATTTCTAATGTGTTGTAATGAGATTTCACAAGGCCAAAAATTATGCAAAAAGAAACACTTTCAAACAATTTTATAAATATGGCTGTACTTTCACTTTTACTTAAAGATGAAAGTATGTTTGTTTGTTGCAAAAGAGCAAGATATTCAAATGCAATTTTAAAAGCATAGTTTGTAGTTTACCGGAACTGATGAAATTGCAAGATGCAATGTGAACCCTGAGAACAGAAACAACATTTTGGCCTAATGCTGCCGATGTTGTTCTTACACATATCATGATGCACACAATAATTATAATTGTGTCTCAATGGATTAATACTCAAGGTGAGAGATAACTATAAAAATTAAAACTTAACAATTTTAGTGATGATAATCAGCACAAAGAAGTGCATTGTACTGCGGTTCATTTTTTTTTTTTTTTTAATTAGTTCAAAATAACACCTTAACACGAAATTCATACTATAGCAAAGGAAATTTAGTATGTGAATCTTTGGTTTTATTCTCAATATTTGTTTCTTGTTAACAAACAGTGCTGTTGTCTTAAATGCATTCACTTTAACTTTTTGACTTTCACACAATTTATTTATCCGTTCAAGTGTTTTAGTTTTGCAGTTCTCTTTTCTGAACTCATTCTTCTTTTACAAATGTCCCTTTATTCAGGGCCAATATCTTTGTCTTTCCTCAGATTTTGTATTTTGGCTTGGAGAGCATCTCTAAAGGCACAGATATTTGACCTGGACATTTAAACAATATGGGGACATTTCAAAGAAAGTGGGAAGTTTATCAAATAATACAGGGCCTGAATGTAAACCATACACCTTAGTTTAGGTTAACTATACAAGGAAAATGAAACTGAAAAGAAAAGTAAATCAACTGCATCCCCCCTCTTCTTTGCAGCTAATCGAAAAGAATACATAAGCCTTAATAGTCTAAGAATGTGAAGCTGTCAAGTGTATGAATGTTCTTAGAAATTTTTGTGCTCAAAGAAAATAATTGAATGTTGCAAAGCCATGCACAAACAATTAACAAATCTATTATACTTCTTGCATCAGTAGAACTAATAATGAAACACAAAAGTGTAGAAATCATAGAGAACACCTTATGAGAACAAATCATTTATTTACCAACACTTCATCTTTTATTTTTGATTCAATTTCCTTCTAATTATAAATAATGTTTTGTTACTGGATTATTTATGTAGAACATAACAAAATAACACGAATCACACACTAATGTGTATAATCTAGAAGAACTTGTTTAATATTTATCAATGAGTGTATCAAATTAAGAATGTCATCCAAAGTGGCGTTATATTCCCTGAAAAGGCTTTATCCCATAATCTTTTACTCTTAATGCTGAAATGGTTCTTTTCAACTATTTGCATTGTATTGTTTATGTAAAATTTTATATAAAAGTGAAACACCAGAAATGTTTTATTGTTTGTGTATGTCTTTGCACATTCTGAAACTTGTGACATAAGGTAAATGTTAGATCTGCTTCACTATAAGAATTCTAAATTATTTGTATACAAATTGCAAAAAATTTAAACAAAATTGTAAGTCCTACCAGAAACAGAGATTAAAGTGTATGTCAGCTATTGCTGACAATAATAGAAAAATAATAATGGTGTAAATAACTAACGGTACCTGTATATTTAACTTTAAGCCTCATTTAACAAAAGGATCTAAAATACTAAACTGGAGATGCACAAATCACAAAAATACCACAGAAATATTATGCTCCATTGCTATGCCACCTTGCTATAGCTTATGATCAATAACATAGTTACAGCTGTTATGCAGCTGTCAGATCTACACATTGATGCTAAAACATTTGACCTGATATGAAATACCTGTTTATAATCTGCATTGTACTGAAGAGTATTTCTAAAAAGAATGAAAGCAAGAAAGTTGTTCACAAGAGAAATGCTTACTATATGCAATAGCGGATATGAACACTTTTCCAGTAGAAGTTAAACTAGAATTCATAATATACAAGGTTAACATTCATTTGTTTATATTTGGTATAGTAGCCAATGAAACATCAGTCTTTATCAGACTACTTAGTTATCAAACATGACACCAGTATGATTTATTCCTGCTAACTGCAGGGCACATGTTGTATAATCATTAAACACATAACAGAATTATGAAAACTTAAAACTGCATGACTACAAAAGCATATACATAAAAATACGGAGTTTTACTTCAGGAATTGAACATCTGCAGAAGAACCTTGTAACAAGAAGCCATTTAATCAAGCTGGTTTTATCCTTGATTTTTCTGCAATCGTTAAGATACAGACACAAAATCAGTAGTACAATCCAGTCTGTCTCTTATAACCTCCATATGAACCTGAGCAAAACACACTTAAAGTCCGGTTTGTAATGTCACAAAGAAATTAAGTATATCTTACTCAATAATCATAAAGGATTTCTGAATACTAAGAACTTTGAACTTGAAAAATAATATGTGTTAAAGAATAAAATATATAGATTTTAGATGGTTATGTTATAATTAGAGCTCGGTTTTGGGTTCCAAAGTGCACACAGTTATGAAGACACAGAGCAGTCAGCAGTATAAAGAAGGATAGTGAGGAGGGGATTGTATTATAAACATACTCAACGTTGAGGTATAATGTGTTCCAAATGCAGCTTGTTACATGTATTGACATTATATGCATCATTCTAATTCATAAAGTAAAGCGACAACACTATTATTTCATAATATGAGTAATAAATAAAAACACCTTGTACTTTAAGCTTCATAAAAAAAATTCAGAATAAGAATCTACAGAGTTTTAAAAAGTCAATGAACGAACATAGATCAAACAAATTCATCCAGAATTCATCGACAGAAAAGGCTTTCCTCCTGTTAGTCAAAATATGTTTGAACCATTTACAAGTTTGCTCAGTGTCAAAAGCCTACCCTTTCGTTTTTTCGAAATTTTTCAATCCGCATTCTCTGTCAGTGCTCATTGGTTTATCTACTAGCAAGAACTTAATGAGGCCAGGCAGTGAACAGTGCTAGATAGTGCAAGACATTTCGAAATGGGCTGTAGAGACCATAGTTATACTCTGTGTGCACTGAACCTCAAATTGGCATTCAACAGTTTTAAAAGAGAAACAAGTGAGGTGTACTGTTTCTGCTTTTAATTTTCTTATTTTCAAGTAGATACGTATAAATGTACAAAATGGATAAAGTTTAAACTTTTTCTAAATTAAATTTTAGTCTTAGGTGCATAATGCTCATTTCCATCGTTCATTTTATCATCTAAGGCACACATCTATAACTTTAGTCATACTTACAAAAGTAACAAGCTTAACTACTCAGTTATGCAGTCAGATAAAGGAATTTGATCATGAGAAGATGCTGCCAGACTTAAACGGCACTTGTCCAATTAAATTAAAAAGTGATTAACTAAATTATCAATCTTAATATTTTTTACACTATGTAAGACATGTAACATAATTATAAAAGTTACAATCTAACAGAAATAGTATTTATTTTACATGTAATATTATATTTTCTAATTGTTATATTTAGACACCGAAAAATCAGAAATTAAAACTGAAGAGCAAATTAGATATATATAATTTAGTCATAGGAAAAACTCAGCAATTGCATATGCACTGAAAATAAATGTCTTTTGGTGCTTTAAAAATACATCACAGAAGTGCGGAAGAATTAGCTTATGATGTTTTCAATTCATTAACTACAAGTTAGTTTTATTATTGAATGTTTCATCAAGTTATTAGGAGAGGAAAATTCAATTGAAAAGGATATGCGTGTCAGACTGTGTGACTGACTTTTCAAAGTAAAATATCTCCAATATATTTTACTTTTATAGAAAGCTTTCATTATACTTTCTTTTTAATTGGATTGTGTGAAATTGATATTTATGCTTAGTTGGTTATATTATTAGTCTATAAAAGCACAGAAAACCCTTTATAGAAGCAGAGAAATTCAAATGGATCACATACTGTCGCATGTGATTAAAATTTTTGGTATTTGACAATTTCTTTGTAATATTAGCTTTTCTGGACCTCAGGTTCATGCTTTTATCAGTATGAGATTTTATAGCACCAATACAATTTTTAAAGTTTGACAAGGTTCCACTGCATGTGGTAATGGAAATGAAGTGCCCTCAGTGGGATTCTGCGCAGGAGACTAGACTGGTGTATCCCAAATCATCAAGGCATGTGTGCTAGTTCTTTACTCACTACTACACTTGGAAGAGACGTAGCATACTCTCATTATTCCAGAGGATCCTAGAACCATCCTCGCTGGCTCCACGGCAGTGCCCCGTAACACCATAATAAGAGCCCCATTGCGCTGTCGTACCACCAGCAACTATTGCCTGCTGCTGCTGCTGGTGTTGCTGCTGGTGTTGCTGTTGTTGCTGCTGCTGTTGTTGCTGTTGCTGTTGATGATGCTGCTGTTGCTGTTGATGATGCTGCTGTTGTTCCATAGTGGGAATAGGGACGGGGGCAGGAGCTGCTTGGGGGTGACAGCAAGCCTTGCACACTCCAGCGCCGCCTCCCAGGATGCCACAGTCTTTGGTGCCGCCTCCAGTAGGTGCCACAGCTACCTGTTGCTGGTGCTGGAGCGTCCAGCGGGCGGCGGCACTAGTCTGGGGCGGTTGCGGTGGTGGTACAAACTGCTGCTGTTGCTGGGGTGCTGCCCACGTTGACGTTGGAGGAGGTGGAGGTGGCTGTTCTTGATGATGGTTGCTGGTGCGACTACGTTTGACTGCACCCGAGGCCGTGGTTCGACCCCAGGGCACAGCTCGCCTGGCGGTTGACGTGGAGGTGGCGTGATGCAGGGAGGAGGCGGCATGTTCAGGGCCTGGTTCCACGGCAGCCCGTCCCCGATGTTTGGGGACCGCGGCTAGGTACTGTGTCGTGTGACTGGGAACTGCCCAGGGCTGGTACTGTGTGGTGAAGGCGTCTCCGGTACCACTGCCGCCCATACCAGCACCTCCAACACGGCACGACGAGCAGGATGAGGACATGGAGGCCGGAGCCACGGCAGCCACGCCGACAGCAGGCTGTTTACTGAGAGGTGGTGCGACAGGAGCCACTGGAGGACACTGCTGACATCTGGACAATGTCTGTTGGTGTCGGTGGTCCTTACTGCTGGCAGGGGTGGCGTTACTGTTCACCTCACCACTGCCACATGTAGCCGCTAACAACTCTGCAACAAATACAACCCCTCTGTTAAATCCAAGAACAAACATAACTTCTCCAATACCTCAAGCTACTTAATGTGTTGTCAAACTTCAATATCTCATTGAGTTGCTTTATCCCTCTGCCATACAATGAATACAACTTGTAGCGAAGAAGACAAAATGATAATGAATTCCATACACTATTACAGGAAGCTCACGTTTCACACCCTTGACGAAATCGAATGTGGCTAGCTGATGCATATGAGAGATATGATGTTCTTAAAAATGTGGAACTGGAAGTCCACATCTAGAAGTAACAATCAATGTGCATGTGCTCTAGGAACACAACAACATCTGTGTACAACAGGCTTCTTGTAATAATGTGTGATGGCATTACTTCAGAAAACTAAATCATTTATAATACAATAGTTAATGAACAACACCAAAATAATTTCAGAGAATAAGGAGGTAATCTGAGATATAACATTAGCTTTCACTTAATATGTAGTCTTGTTTTTGAGTTTGAATCTCGTTCAGCTAGCTTTTTTCTTCTTCTTTTTTGTTTTAGTAGACCATAATGCTGTATTAATCTAAGTTTTTAATTCAGGGTTCAATTCATATTTTAATTTCAACATACCTGTCAGCACAGTTCATTAAAATCGTTTACAGCAAAAAGGTGAATCATACTTAATGGGTTGACTTGCTGTACTTCAAAATAGGAAGAGTTTAAAGAATAAAAGAAAGAACAACAAACATCCAAAGTCTTTACGTCACTTTTACAGAAACTGCTCGAGGAACAGCTCCAATGGTGACGAGCTCTTTCAAGGCAAAGTTGACAACGGCGGAGGAAGGATGTTGTACTCTAATCAGAGTTTCTGGTGTGTGAAGAAAAAACACTATTTTGATTCAGCATAAATAAGGTGCATATCTTGAGCATATGACCTAACCTTAAAAAGCAGAATTTAGGAAATGATAGCGTTATTGCACTGGCCAATCAAAATTGTGTCCTAAGTATATGTATCACAGCAGTTCTTCTTATAGAAACGATCTTATGGAAGTGCACTCGTGCAGCAGTTTTAAATACATAAGCCAATCTGCATCTAATACTACTATATTTACCTAACATTATATAACTGCTTTATATTTAGCCTGGACAATACATTGCCTATCTCAAATTGAGTGTCAGACAGGTCTACAATCTCTGAAACTATTTCAATGTAGTTCATTACATTCTGTACATTAATCTAAATCTGAATAAAGATATAATAATAATGAAAAAATCTACTAAAAATCTACATAATCAGCTAGTATATCTATTTAATTGCAGCGATGATTATTCTCAACAAATCATTAAGACATTAGAAGATTATATCTTATTTTTGGTGGTTGAGCAAGAATAGTAGAAACGTCATTTAGAATGTTAATCCGAATTGAATTAGATCAACTTCGTTGGTATTCCTTAAGCATATCTTTAGGTAATACAGATTACATCAATAATAATTTCACTATGTGCATCATACACAAGAGATTATTGACCTCTAATTCATACACTAGAAACATCATCAAAAATTGCTCTTTCCATTTATCAACCTAGATTATTTGCCAAGGGTACAGCCAAATATAGTCGTTAGTGTTGATTTTTATTTTCTCTACTGCTTACCTAGCAAGTAGAGGACTCGTTACATTTCACAATAGAAATGTTGATACTCATATTTAATTTAAAATATATGTTTTGAGGTTCCCGAATAAACATTTTTACGCATATATCCGTGTGTCTGTCTACAGCATTTCCTAACAAACGAAAAATCGATTAAATACTATTAAGTTGAGCATCTTATGAGGATTTTCAAGAATGACCCCCTCCCCGCCACACATCACAAATTACCTTATACGTGGATTTTTCATTCCCCCCCCCAAACAAGGCTTTTATTCAAGCATTCAAGATAACCATATGATGAAAAAATAGGATTAATAAGACCATTTCTGCTAATGCTTATCTCGATTAGCATAAAGAACATAGAAAAATGTGCATTTCTAATAATGTTTTTGTTATCTATAGGTAGTAATGTGAATTGAACTAGACGCATTCCACCGATGCTCCCATCTTCATTCCGTGTATCAGCGGTGACATGGTATTAAAGCGGGCGTTAAAAACACTATAAAACTGTGAATTGAACACATCAGGCCTTTTCGTTCAATTTCAGCTTTGCAATAAGCAAATTTACTGGTTTCTCGAATAATTTCCTAAAGATATATGTTTTACCAACGCAGAGAACCAGGATAGCAAATGAGGGTAGATTACTTAGTTGATGCCTCTTAATGCACGATGAGATTTAAACAAACCTACGCCAAATCTATGCTAGAAACACATTGACCACGCGGTGCAATCTTGTGTTTAGCTTTGTGACAATGTAAACCACTTAGCTTTACGTTAATTGTGGTGGAGCACCGCCATCTGGTTGCGACAGATATCGCGTGACTGACTGACTGCCTGTATCGGAAATCCACTTCATCCGAGAGACATGCACGCAAGCACGCTTGGGTTAATCATAACATTAAAACCCTGTCTCTTTTGTGTCTCTTCTGCTCCTTACATAAGTCGCTTGATTAATGAACCTGTCGGTTTTACATTCTTTCTCTGTATTCCAAGAATGGCGTCTAGCAATATGTGGTTCATTTTATTCCTGACCTGAATTCAAATAATAAGTAAGTCTATTTTTAATTTGTTTACAGTGCTAAGTACATAATAGGTAAGAGGGTACTGTATTCCACACACGCATTGAAATATCTATTTAAGGTCCTCTTGAGTTCGAAAACATCATCTTTAGAGAAAGGTCCGTGTGTATGGACAGCTCAAAAACGAAAAGACCGTTGAAAACTAAAATTAATCTTCAAAACAATGTCAATCCTCATTTGAAATCATTGGCGGCAACATTTTTTAAAGCGGGAATTACAAAGCTTGTGCACAGGTACGATAAATGTCTCAATCTTTTCGATAATTCTGTTGAAAAATAACCATAAGTGTACAAAACCTTTAGTAATAAAATAATTATTTTCTATGAACTTGTCTTTTATTTAAGCCTATCGGAGATTGAAAAAAAAACGGCCCTCGTAAACTAAACTAATCTGAATCCTTATGTAGGATCCCCAATGGGTCCCCAGATACTGTCTAACCTTATCTCGTTATTGCCGCGACCCCCATCTCCGGCTCTCACCATTAATGTCATCCTGTTTAATAAACATGCCGGCAGGCGGTCATTTGCATAATCTATTCAAAACACACGCACGCGGGAGTGCCTACCAGAAATTAATATTGAGATATTACTCTTCACCTGGCAACGTAAATAATGGAATATTCAATAGCATTTGCACACGTCACAAGTCATATTTAGCTTCGTAATAACCTCATCATTTCTTACGTCACTCTCTCATGGCAACAGTGACAACGCCTGTTATTTTTCACATTTGTGAATCTGACCAACACTAGAGATCAATAATCATATGACAGCAGTTCTGAAGTACTACATAAAGTTTGTCTCCAACGTAAGAAAGATAAATCCAATAGAGGTAAAATTGCCTTAGCTACGCTTTCAAATATGACGCTAGTTTCTTTATTTTTCATATATATAGGGAAATACCCGCATCTTTTGAAGCTTTATTAAATTTTACAGAACTATACAAGCAGTAGAACACAGGCTTTTATAGCAATAGTTTATTGACGAATAATTAGAGAAGGCCATGTGAATATGACACATCAGATATTTTTAGTTTCTCTACCATGCATATATTATGTACAGAAGGTATCGTGTTACACCCAAAATTCATATGAAATGTCACCGGAAATACATATTTTGAGACTTCCGTGAATTAACACACACACACACACACACGCAAAGCTTTTTTCGGGAGAAAAAAACAACATGTGTCCCTGTTAACAGTATAACTATAAAACAAAAAGATAATATCAAACTTAATAAATATATTTAACATCTTCTAAGGGCGCGACACGAAGATTTTCAAGAAAATCACCCCACCCTTAAGATCTGACGTACAAAAAGTCTAATCACTAGCTGTGGTGCGTATCCCCTCCAGTACACACCCACACACACACACACACACACACACACACACACACACACAAGTCGATCCAATACACACAGATGATATTTATCCGCACCACAGTCAGCGATAGGCTTTTTATATGTCAAACCCCGGGAGGAGAGGATGCGATAAGAGCAATTACAGAGGGCAGCCAGAATCAGACTGCGACGAGGAGCCATCGTGGAGACTGTAACAGTTGCCAAGCAGTTCTTCGAATCAACGCGATGAGCGCTGGGAGCCCACGCCTCAGGTCCAAATAAATGCCCGTGAGTATACCGACAACCCCCAGCGCCATCCTGCTGCCAACAACTAGTTTCCAAAGCGCCAGCATCACCACCGCAGTCCTCGCCGACACATGCAACCCTGAAAGAAAGATCAGACGAACGGAAGGACTGGAAATTCAGGGGAATGCGAAATCCTCACCAGTATTCCCGGAGGTCCATTGTTATTTTACTGTTGGTGTTGGTCAGTGTGGTTTATTTGTGTTTAACCGTTCTAGAATTTCTGGAATGATTCTAGAATTCTAGAATATAGACCTAAGCTTATAAATATAATGTATAAGGAGCTCAAATTTGATTGTTATTGGCAGGATAGGCATTTGTTTCTCTTTACTTAATCACCCCCGCCTACAAACCGATCCATCATTCCCCCTATGAACCGATTCATCATCCTCCCTACATCAGGGAAAAGTAAAAATCGTTAGTGACAAAGAGAGTGGACATGGGAATCAAAATATTAGAAATAAGAGAGATTCCGTATTCCAAACTTAATGGGAAATATTGAATTATGATACTATCAATAACAAAACTTTTTTGATAGGTTGGTTTGGAAAAAAACAACAACAACAGTGGATCAACATCAATATAACGTATTGCATGCACATGCATGCAGCTGTTTTCCCTTCTTTCACAGTTTAAAATCGATTATTCGAAAAAGCGCTTTCGGAAACTACTCTGCCCCCTTTAGTTCGGTTAAGCGGAGCTTTTTGTATGAAACACAAAACCCTATGATACTGCTTACTTCGACAACGTTATCCTTCTGACCAGAAGCACCAGATATATCACAGTGGGATGCAAAATAAAATTGAAAGGCCTCGTGCAACAAACAGTATTTAATATGCACATATATAGTATAAATAATAAATATAATGCATTAAAAAGTCCTTTGTGTGTGTGTGTTGTTTTTCTATCGGTTGCTACAACCTTGCTCGATATCAACCAAACTTGACATACACATTTTTAGGAAGAGAGTAAAAACACTGTAGGGATGTCATCCTAAACAACTACTCCTACGGAAGCAGAATATGTTTGGAGGGAAGTAGTTAAGAAGTTTATCAGCATGAAAATCCCGTTTTCTCGATAATTTTGTGAAATACAGGTATGCATCATGTTCTTTTCATTTTTGAGGGGAAGTAAACCCACACACCAACAGGAGAGATGGTGGAAATTGTTCGAAGGGGAGAAATCTTTAGGATATTCAGCACGAATGGGCCTTGTTTTCTAACTTATGTTGCTTTCTTCACCACCCCTATAGGGGACGGTAAAAATATGTAGGTTGGCAATTTGGAAGATTTTCATTACGAATGAGAAATTTGGGACAATGAAGTGATCAGCTATTTTATTTTCAATAGCTCGTTTAAAATTATAAATTATTATGGGGCTGAAAAGTACATAATAAAGAACGTTTGGAGCTATGTTCATTCTTGCGAACTTTATAAATACATTATTTAAAACGGCAACGAACCATTACCAAGAAAAATATATAGCATTTCAATTTAAAATAAATGAATTAATTCTCATTTCGAACAATAAATAATATGTGCAAGATTGACACGAAATGGAATAAAAAGTAACGAAAGAAACAAACAAACAAGAAAAAAAAGCTAACAAGTTTAGCACTACAAATTAGCGACACTACGTATACTTGTCATCAGATTTTTACACACATTTGTACCTTAAAAAGGCTACAGTAAAATTATATCAAGCACTTCAGACGGTTATGAATAGCATTTAGACGTAATTAGGAAATGTGGATACTAATTGACACAAATACATCTATGTATTTATGTTAATTACTTGAAGATCAGAAGGGACCACTAACATATTTCCCTGCGCTATTCTGGTAATGGGTCTAATATAATGTATAGTGCAGATCGTCAAGAACGTGCCTAAAAGAAAGAATAAATCGGATGTAGCAAGACTAACTAAAATGTTTTTAGCAATTTTCATTTTGATCTGATAAAAACGCTATCCTGAAGCAAAAAATTCCACCCACTATAAAATAACGACTATGATGGATTTAAAACGCATCTGTGCTTATTCAACTCGTTGGTCACGTCACGTCTTATTGCGTATAGGGACTTCTAACGATTTAATCTTAATCGATCTGACTTTCTAGTCAAACTTCTTAGCTTAAGAATTCACCAATGTGCCTCCATGTTGATGAGGGACCAATTTGTCATCCATAGATGGCACCATTGGACGAATTCACGATTGCGGGCGTGAAAATGATTAATTTTATCCATGGACCATCTCTTTCAAGGTATGGGGTACAAACAAACATTACACGCAACCATCGTCTTTACGCCCCTTGTCATGCCAAGGCGTTTTACACCAGCTTGTATCCACAACTTTGGGATATTAGAAGCTGGCATGGTAACCACTACCCCAAGGAGGGTAACAACAGGCTGCATAAACACAAAAAATCAAATGTATACCATTTTTCCTCCAAAATTTCCAGGGAATTTAAAAACTACCTAAATCTGATATTGACAATAATTGTTCTTAGTCCGGCAAAGGAGAATCGCGCTAAAAAGCAAATGCAAATAAATGTGAGACAGTTGGAGCATTTAAATTTGTGGGCGAGTTATTATCGTGCTGCTGAAAAATGTTAACATGCGCTTTATCTTTGTTAATAGAAACCTCTTAGGTAACGCAGTGATTATTCTCGGAAGTCGCCGACGTTTTGTTGAACAACAATGAGCGCGTCACTTCAACTGAATAAATGCGTAGAAATCATGACAGATAGATGTTAACTATACGTGGAGTAAAACACAGCGTTGCTAAATCTTCGCTGTTCTCTCTCATTCATCTCATTCATGTAGTTCTTTTATGACTTTCACAGCTGCAAATGTAATACTGTGTATTCTGAAGTATGTGGAGGCCTTGGGACGTATCTAGCTTTGATGCTAGAAATAATAGTAATAGTGTCAATAATCCAGCTAGTTTTTCTCGTAGTGATAACTTTATTGGTGACAGTAATAATGCTGCTTCTACTTCTAGTGTCGCTGGTGAAGAGGAAGAGGAAAAGGAAGAAAGCGACTTTAGGAGTACTAACTAAACAGTCCCAACAGATAATACGTAAAATATTTCAGTACAGGGAAGCCAATAAAATAGGCAAGGTGCTTATCAATAATACTTAAACAGACAAACAGTAAATTTCCTCGGATACTTCCCATTACGCCAAAGAAGGACAACTAGAAACCAAATTTAGGGAAGGTTTACCTGTGACATAGTTCGTAACTGTGCTATAATTGTTGCATGAGCTTCAAACCGTGTGCGATTTTCTTTACAAAAATGATTCGCTTATACAGTTGTTAGTGAAGTTAGGGTTCCGCTTTCACTCGTTAAATAAGAGGCACATAATTATGGAATCAGCATGGATTGTGGCAGTACACTAAACTATTTCAGCGGCGCAGGGTTTTGTTATGCTCCTAATTCCGGATGTGACACAGAATTTTTAGTCTCATTCTACTTTAAAATGGTATTAATTAAGAAAATTAATGGCAAACAATTAATTTCACCCTAGTGTCCTTAAGGTATTGCTGGTTCAGGAAGCGACAATGGCTGAGCATTGTGATAGTACAATACCATTGCCAATCAAATTAACACCGGTTGGTCAGAGCTCAACCACAATACTGCTGATTGTTCCCTCCCTACTAATTTACATAGCTCCCTACATGCAGTACGTGCCTCCTGTGAATCTCAGTAATTACCCACGACAATGCAACGTCCGGGGTTCGAATCCTTGCAGTGTCAGCTCTTCGTCATTAAAACAACTCCACATTCGTTATTATAATCTCAATATCAATTATTCAATTTCCTTACTCTGTACGTACTATGTACATAGTGTATACAGAAGACATTGTATTGCACCCAAAAATTCGATACCGAGATTTCACGGGAATACATGTTTTGGAATCCCTTGAATCCAAAAAAGCATTTTTAGAAAAATGTCCGTTTGTGTATCTATGAACAGACAAACAATTTAGAAAAATGTTCCATATAAGGCATAGTTTGGGAAGGAGAACTTTCTTGAAAACTTCCTAAAATTAAGTTCAACGTCTTTCAAAGATGCGACACAAAGATTTTGAAGAAAATTTCCCCATTCCAATTTACTTTTATATGGCCAATTTTTTGCTGCTTTTGATTTTGTCAAAAATTGCTCAAATTTGACTAAAAATACATGACTAAGGTATTTTCCTGATAAATAAAATGTATATATTAAAATTCCTAATCATAAACCTCTTCATTCTGAATAGCTTTTCCATAATTGATAAACCGTAAGAATGCAACGCTGTGGCCGAGTGGTTTGGACCACTCGCTTCACACCAAGATGACACGGGTTCAAACCCAGGAATCGAATGTGGTATTTTGGTGGACAAAGAGGCGTCTGGATGGGTTTTTTCTGGGTTTTCCACTTTCCTACCCATTTTACACCATTTTCTCCATCGCCATCATTCCTTTAATCCAATTTCGTCTTCATCCATGCTGTCATTGTTCATATTTCTGAACTACATGATATAATTGGAATAGCCATTGTTTTATACATTTTTATCATTGAATCTCTTCCTATTTTATTATTTAAGACTCTTTTTATTGTACTTATTTTGTGACTAAATTTATTTAATGTTTTATTAATATCTGTTTATGATCAATGTGTTATTTCCCACCTGAGGAAATTAAACTTTGGCATAATTTTCTAGGGTTATTTTGGACCGAACTGGATGAAAGCGTTTAAATGTCATTAGCTCTTATTTTGTCCATGTATATGCTGTATGCTTTTGCTATTTGATATCTTATATCTATGCCATTTATTGAAATTCGTCCTCGCTTTTGGCTATGTCCTTTTTCTAATATTTTTTTTTTTTTTGACTCAGGAGATCTCAAATCATATTTTGGTAAAGTTCTCGAGATAGAATTTTTGGGTGGAATATAATACCTTCTCTATGTACTATATGCATAGTATTTGCAAGGAGAGTAAAAATCTTTTCTCTACCTACGTGTACTATAAATTAGCAATAGAAAAATAAAAGGGCTTGTAAACTTGTACTAAAGTTGTGGCATTATTTTTACTGCTATGCTGTGCATGCTGTTCTGTTTTAGTATCTTGTTTCCCTCCGTTTGCGGTTTCCTCTTTCGCTGTTTGCCGGAGGAAGGAATTAATCTGGTTGTAATGTTTAACAACACGTGCGATTTCAGCACAGAGTCTCAGAGCAGTTTCCAGAAGTTAAATATTATTTGAAAGCGGGAGTGACAGGATATTTACACAAGATCTCTCCCACATCGCGTCTGTGTGGCGTGAAAACAGCGACATCCGGTGTACATCTTCGCCAGCCAAGTATTCAGCCAATTGAAAGAATTGTTAAGAGATGTTCTCACGACTGCACTCCTTCACTCTTTTGTAGCCTACTTCACTTAGCGTCCGTTGGAGTCAGTGATGGGACGTTCACAATAGACATCAAGCGTTAACGTAATGATATGAAACATCGATAAAATTAAGACACATGCCTTATGGGCAATTCTGATTAACGAGATATTACACTCCATATAATTTTAGTACTTATACTGTCTGTTCAGGAGTGTTTTAGCTAGAAGGATGGGGCGCCCTTTCAAGCAGGTAGGGTTTAGCAAGCGGAAAGAAGTAGTGTTTTTTTAGTCTGAAGCAAACAAGGAGTGAAGGCGCGTGACGGAGTGGAAGAATGAAACACGGTTGCCGATAAGATTTGTGTCCTCACTCTCTGATTCCTGTAGATTTTGAAGACTCGTTCCGTAAAGTATTACAACACTGGTGACTTTTGCCACGCGCAGAGCGAGTTCAGTATACGTGTACCCCTCCCACAGGTTAAAGTGTTACTTGAGCGATAAGTTTACCTCCCGTAAAGTACGACCGAAGTCCTGAAGGGAAATTTTACACCTTAAACCTTGTATTTGCATGCCACACTGCCGTTTTCTTAATATCAGTTTGGTTATGCCGTACAATAACAGCTATAACTTTAACCTTCGTCTCCATGTCGCTGACGAAAGCTCTCTTATACGTAAGTAACGTAGCTGCTGTCCAATTTAAAGACACGCGCAAATACATGATCTTACATACCTAGCATGCCGAATAATGTAATTGATTTAAGCTTTGCCTGTGTTCCCGCAAGCGCTTGCGACCACCCCTACATTTCACGATTATATCATCATTCACTGGTGAGTTTTCTATGCCGGACACACACAAAATTAATTTAACTGGGATAAGTCTAAGAACTGAACATCTCATTTGGTAAGTTTAATATTTTTATTTCGAAATTATTTCTTTACAAATTTGATGTTAATAGCTAATGTGATAGAAGAACCACTATTTATATGAAAAATACACTCGAAATTTTAGTCGGTCTCACATCAGACATGCTTCTCTTTTTTCTGAAATCCGATCTCAATTAAAAAATGTAAGCCCAAGGGGGCTGGTCCGAGCCCATTCAAACCTCTACTGTGTTAAGCGGCCTATAATAACCAATAGCTAGGAAAAGCAGAGTGACGACAGAGCGGCTGGTAAGTGAAAATAAAGCTCAATACATTTTTCAATTATCAAAACATCGCTTAATTTATTTTTTCCGCCTCTTTTCAAAATAACTGAAAAAGCTGAAGCTTTGACGGAACTGTTGGAAGAGCATCTCTTGAGTTAATATTACGAATATACAACAGCAAACACTTTAAAAATATATTAAAGCATTTGACAAGGCACAAAAACGTAAATTATATGTATTGTTGCAAAATATGGGATATCCTGGTCACCTTATTGGTTATTCAAGGTTCTTTTTATGAGAATATTAGCATAAATATAAAGGACCCTTTAATGAGGGTGGTCATGGGGACCGGCATACCGTTTAATCGAATTTGAATTTTATTATTTACTTTTCTCCTATAGTTTAAATTTTATTAACGATTTATTAATATTTAAGGTACTAGATAAATGACTTTTAGGTCGGTATAAGCCTTAAGGCGTGTAATACTAGAGGTGGTGGTGGTGATGATGCACTTTAAACCAGAACAGGAACATAATATAACATTCAGCCAGCCATTAACAGCGTGTTATCGTCGACTTACATAGAATGTTTTATACACCATTGTTAGCAATATACTATGTAATATAATCAAGCATAGCATATTTGCGGGCCCAAAATTTGATTGCCTATTACGGCTATCAATTTATGTGCTGCAAGAAGTGAGACGCCGTTGATACTCGCTTGATATTATCCACTAATTAGCAACGCCTGTATACTCACATCTCCACCATCATGGTGAAAGTGGTACCGTTCAGGTTCGATATCCGATCGGAACAGGTTAACTACAGTGAGAGTTACCTACGGGCGTCGAGGCAGCGCATTGTTAATGTATTCTGTCGACTGGAGTTAACAAAAGGTCCCATGACGTAGTGGTTACCATGCTGACCTCTAGTGCTCAGGTTGCAGGTTCAATTTCAGCGGATTGTGATGATTTTTTTTTCGGACTTAGGATGGCTTCCGTTTATTTATTTGCACGTAAAAGACACCATTGAAAGATTCCGCCATTTTGGCCGCCACAAGTCCTGACTTTCATCTAAGAGAGACGAATTGATACCATGTGCGCATTGTGGGGAAGTGAATTTATTTTCATTTTCTTATTGCTGACTTATTTGGCCATTTCACTCGGTTCAATTCTCTCGACATCTATATTACAAATGTTTCCTCGATTCGTCGCAACCCCTTAGTTTCCTCGCTCCACAGTGAGACTCTACACAGATATCTGCGTTAGTCCTATCGAAATATAGAATTTTTACATGTTTAACTGCCTGTTCCACTACCTTCCTTTGAGATTACGATTACATTTTCTTTTTTTTTTCCCTTCTAGTAACAATAGTCCCTGCCTTTCTGCAGCACAGGTATATTAACAGTGAATTTAATCTTTATTTAATAGCACTAGATGGAAAGAGTTTATCAGTTCATAAGTATGTGTGCAATACTGAAGTTACTTAAAACCGGATCAAACTAATACAAATTGCCAATATGGTGATGATTTATTTGATATTTTATTTGGTCACAATTTTTGTCAGAAAAATAGTTTGAAAATGTTACACATTAATCAATCAAGCTTTAATCTAGCATCTGAGATGTTCCGTGGGAAACACGTTTTAAGTAGTAAATCCCAAAATTCACAAGATAAGTGTTATCGACAGAAGTTACGAAAAGATCTGTCACAATGAATTTCCAAGTGCGAGATTCGCTGGGTGGATTCTCAACGGATATTCAATCGACAATGGTGGGCGTTAAGCAGACATTTCCGTTCTCTGCAACAGACACCCAATTTATCAGAAAGCCTTATCAAAGTAGGATAGTAGGTACATATATTTTATATCTGTAAAAAGGGGAGCAGTGTTTGCAAATATTCCCAGACGTGTTTATCTAATGATGCTATGTTTACAAGTCAATTCAGTTATCTTCGAGACGTCATCGAGTACAGAGCTTATTTCTTCTTCAGGAGCTTGCTTTGTCATGCTCCGAAGGGAAGAATGTTTGCCTAGACACCAATGTTCATCTGAAACACCCAATAATACCTACAATGATGCGAATTATGTTGTTATTATTATTATTATTATTATTATTATCATTATCATCATTATTTGTAGCTTAACGTCCCTTAACCTAGTTGGTCATATCAGACGATGAGTGAAATTGGTGAAATGATGCTCAAATGACCTCGGAGTCCATGTAGCTTAAAGTTACTCCACATTCGTCTTCTCAGGATAAGGGAAAACCCCGATAAAACCTTATCCGGGTAACTCACCCTAAGCGAGATTCGAACTCGCGACCTGTTGAATATGAGACACACACTATTATTATTATTATTATTATTATTATTATTATTATTATTATTATTATTATTATTTCACATCCTTTGACCTAGTAAGTCATAAAAGACGATGAATGGAATCAGGGAAATGATGCTCAAAAGTGCCCGGGAGATTCGCCTTCTGAGGATAACAAAAACCCCTATCCCGGTAACTCACTCTAACCGAGATCCGAACTCAGAACCTCTTGAATACGAGGCAGACACTTCCTCCACAGTCCAGAGGCGGACTTATGTCCACCTATCACAGAATCTAATCCACTGCTTATTCTTAAAAAGTAATTTTAAGTGTAACTCAATGTATGTGCTCAAAACTAATATTTTATGAGCATGTATCTGTGTGTATACATCACACACACATATATATTAGACTTAAAATTCATTTAGAAATCCATTATAATTTTTGTTATATCTTGTGTAGGAAGAAACAAATTTTCAATTTACCGAGCAAACAATGGGGTTTAAGTTTTACAAATCACTGAGAATACTTATGTCAAAATTACCTATATTCAAAGTGCAGCAGTTTTTCTAAGGTGGTTTGCGCAGCTGCTATCAGTGGTTCTTGGAATTTTGTCAAATTCTTGCTGGAGAGAGTAGTGTTAACCAAAATTCATTCTTTTCTGTAAACCAGCAACCAAATCGGATGGATTGAGAAGTAGACACAAATAAGGAAGGTAAAGTTGATAGAATTTTGCATTTTAATTCTCCGAATTTATATAAAGCTCCCTAAAAATTCATTTATGTCTATTGTTCGAAAAGAGTGTCAAGTGTTTTAACCTGTCAATACTGGCCTATTAAGAGAATATAGCTTTTAAATAAATGAACGATGTATAATATCTACAAATAATTACAATATTGCTTTCATTAGCATATTTTGCTCGCGAAAAGCTTTAAATGTTATTAAGTTAAATTGCGATTACATTATCTCTTAACTTTAACACAGTAAATTGTTTTTTTAAAGGAATAGGTGCTAAATTATACAATGGATGGAAAATAATTATTGCAATTAACATAACGTGTCTGATTATGCCAACTTCACAATTAAGTAAACGTTCCTCTACATGGGAAACATATATATGACTGGTTTGAAGCCTGTTGGAACCTAAATATTACAGAATATGCTATGATTTGTGGGGGCTACGATGCTTCTGTTTTTGCACAGATATTGATAATGTGCTTGTTGAGCTGACATTTTTGGCTCATTGTCGTTTGATTACACATGAACTTAGGACAATATTTTCTAAACGTTTTGAATACATTACGTGTCTTGCTTCTTTGCATTCGCTTATGACAGTTGCTCTTAGTAGGGAAGTGGAACTCTCTCAGAAAATATAAGTAGTATAAAATTGCAACGTGTTATCCTTCAAAGTTTACATAATTGACGAAGGGAGAGGAGGAATGGCTAAAACATCAACAGAGGGGAGGTTGTCATGGAAATCACGGGAAACCATGCCTCTCCAGTAACTGTCACAAGTAGTTTGTTTAAAATTAACTCTAACATGGGCGATGTAACACAAATAAATTACATTTTTAACATTATGCATGCTTAAATTATTTTAAATACCATCTGAACCACTCATTCGTTAACTACTTAAGAAATTAGAACCTAACAAACAACACTATTGTTCTAGATACGGCTTTTATTAAAAAGAATTACTGTCTCTTTTACATGAAACCCACCTTATTTCATTATTATTAGCTGTATTCGTTTCACATTGTGCGAACACGGCACCCGATCAGTGACACTATCAAAAAACTGACGTGTTACATTCACATGACGTTTTTTACTTTATTCTTCAACAAACTGTTCTTACCACGACTTATTCTTTCATTTATTTTATACAAACTATGATATAAAGTAACAGAGATGGTCTTATTACTTAGTCTCTTGTAATTTGAAGGGAATTAAGTAAATGATTAGGCTAAATCGATAGTCAAATCTTTTAAAATCTGATACCTATAAGATAAACTTGAGGTTCGGTACTTTTTGCATATCCCGGAGTAAAAGAAAACGTTTATTTTAAGTTCTGGAGTTTAACCAATAAGCAGGAATATCTCGGAAATAGTTAACTCAAAAAAAGTCTAACATAAATGAGATCTATATTTTTGTTTGTAGTAAGTTTTGTCTGCTTCTGTTATCCAGAATAAGGGGTACTTCATTTGCAGGAAATTCAAAAATGCATTTCATTTTGTCATGTAGGGAGGATTTTCTTGAAAATGTTAGTGCGCATCGTTGGAAGACAGAGAAATTAAGTTTCGTATTATATAACCCACTTTTCGTTTTTAAGCTATGCTGTACGCTCGAATACACACACCACACAAACACATTGACACTAACCTTATCTTAAAAATGCCTTTGGTGTGGGATTCAAGAGACCTCGAAACATTTCCGGTGAAATTTCGACATCGAATTTGGGATTACAGTACTTTCTCTACCTATGATGTACATTGTGTGTGTGTGTGCGTGCGCGGTAAAGATAGTAAACATGCCTTGATGGAGGTACATAAAGAATCAGTATCTATCAATAATTGTTTATGTACGCACTTGGTGATTGCGTCTATCTATATGCACGTTTTTGTTTGTTTGTTTTTTTTTTCTTTACGCCGAAGCGAGGATAGATTCTGATCTAATTATTTCAAAGTGCAGCGTATACAAAGAGAACTTCCTGCATCCCCGATGTAAATTTGCGGCGCGCCGAGTACTAAGTACGTTAGTCGTAAAATGTCTGCACGAGCACACAAAATGTGACATAAGCGAGAGGAAATGTAATTATCTTCAAGTACGTGGTTGGGTAACGCTGTCATAAAACTATAGTGTGTGGTGCGCAAGTATGGCGTCTATCATTTCCGGTTTCTCTCTTTTTAGTTAACATGTCTACGTTTCCTTTTGCGTCATGATGTTGTCGCTGTTTATTATAACGTCTACTATCTAAAATAATCTTTCGTTCACCTTTATTACGTCTACTATATAAAATTATCTTCCGTTCACTTTTATTACAGTGTCTACCATATAAATTAATCTTTCATTGTCTTTTATTACAACGCCTACTACATAAAATAATCTTTCGTTCACTTTCACTACAACGCCTACTATATAAAATAATCTTTCGTTCACTTTTACTACAACGCCTACTACATAAAATAATCTTTCGTTCACTTTTACTACAACGCCTGCTGTATAAAATAATCTTTCGTTCACTTTTACTACAACGCCTACTACATAAAATAATCCTTCGTTCACTTTTACTACAACGCCTACTATATAAAATAATCTTTCGTTCACTTTTACTACAACGCCTACTATATAAAAAAATCTTTCGTTCATTTTTACACACGACACACTGCAAGGAGAGACCATCCACTGCTGTCAGGTGTTTACACACTGCATGCACGAAGCAAGCATACTTGATCTAGCACAAAACCAAGAGATGGTGATGTCTGCTGTAAAGAGATGATAATCTAGCTAGTTTAATGATTATCATGCTAACTGCATGTACCCAAGGTCGCGGGTTCAAACCCTGTGGAGGGCGATGATTTTTTTTGTTAACGTAAGGGAAGTAAAGCAGTTGTTCCCGTGCCATAGATTTACGGCACGTAAAAGAACCTCAATCCTGATAAAGATACCTCTGAGTAAAATTAAGTTCTCTTTCACGCCCAGTATAGAATGGGACGCTGAGAAACATAGTAGTTAAAGAGCGTCCATAAATAAAACTCCATTTCATTTTCATGGGTTTATCTCGATTAAAATTAAAAAGAGAGAAAAACATGCTTAGCAAGAATAGTTTTTATGGACACTAATAAACTGTAGAGGGTAGAAAAATACATTCAAATGCTTCAAATTTGTTTCTCCTACAGAGAAATCTAGTAAACGAGTAGATATCTACTAGAACTTGATTCAATTATAGTCTTTAATAAGGGTTCGTACTCATTTTATTATTTCATAAAAGCAATGGAATTAAAGCAAATATTCCCATACTGTAATCGAAATGTAGCATTTATCCGCTGAAAATGGAGATTTCTGAGCTTCTGTTCGGTTCACCGTCTTTAAGTGATTTTATCGCATAAAGACAGAGACATTGCTGGGATATTTCAAAATAAGTGGAAGACCGATGCTGACAGGGAATAATTAAAGTACGAAGCCTGATGATATGGGAACTGGGGAGGAAATAGCTACAGGCTCTGGACAAGCGTGGTCCGCCATATTTGAGAGGATGGATCGGCAGCGCACAGTTGATGCATATTTCAAAGGGGTCCGTGCTTTACTTTACCCGGACTTGTGTTATTTCCTTCCATTTACATATTTCATAGCGAACCGCCTTCCGGTGTACGATTCGTGTTTACTGCCTCCGTCTTGTGAAGAGCAGCTAGCCGCAGTTCTGAAAACGTTTCGCTTTACTCCAGTTCTGGTGAAAGCGCTTTTAGTCCACACGACTTCTACCTGCATGCTTAAACAGGATCAAAACGGATATGTCACATTCAATATAAAAAGGGTTCGAATTAACAGGAGTTGAGGGGATTTCACCTCTCATTTAATAATTTCACTGACTCTTTAAAGAAGAATGCCCTCCCTGCCATGGAAGTATTGTTTTCTTTTTATTTTAAGCACTATTACTGCTCTCTTTGAAAATACAGGAAGACACAGAACACTTTCGATGCATACTATACATGGAACGAGTACGAGCTGTGACAGCTAAACTATTTATCCATTAATAACAAATAAGCTAAACAATAAAAAAAAAAAAAAAAAAAAATCGCAGTTTAATAAGCTGGGTTGACAGTCACAGTCATATCTCCAGCATATGCGCCAGCAATGATGATGTCGCCCTTCGTGGTGTAATGATTGATTGACTTGCTAACTTCATGTGCCCAAGGTTGCGGGTTCAATGGATTTTGTCGGGTGTAGAAATCCTTAGCATGGCTTCCTTCGGAAGGGAAGTAATGCTGTTGGTCTTGTGTCGTAGATTTACGGCACCTAAAAGAACCTCAAGTTTGAAAGGCCTCTGAGCAAAATTAAGCGGTCTTTCACGCCCAGTATAGAATGGGACGCTGAGAACCATAGTAGTTAAAGATCGTCCATAATTAAAACTCCATTTACATTTATTTTAGCAATGATGATTCAGTATTCAGTTCACTTTTTTCAACATTATTGGTCAGCCTGAATAGATTTGTTACAAGAAAGCATTCAGTTGATTTATATTCCCTAAATTAAATTCATTTATTAAAAAAACTAGATATCCTTAAAACGATAAACATTTAATTACCAATAAAGCATTTTTAATATTTATGACACAATAGTTAAAATATTAAATTAATATTTTAAATTCGAGATATACAACATATATAATTTATTTATATTTTACTTTAAACTATTCTTTGATATTATATCTATATATTATTGTTTATGATGTATTCCAGTTCGAATATTAGGCTTCAGTTTCAAGTAATATGAATATTCAGTTAAAAACCACAGCAATCGAAGTGGCATGTATCTACTAGTGAAAATAGGAAGAGCAAGTGCATTTCATTAATCAAGTATAACAAATATGATTTTTTAATTTCCCTCCACACGCTAAAAAGTCTGATTGAACACTGAATATACAAAAGCATTAAAAAACCTTTTAACAGTCAGCATTTGGGAAATGCGAGATAGCGCAATAGTAACGCTAGGGCTGGAGGAATTAGCTAAAAATCCATGTTTTCTCTAGTCGAACAGGTGACTGTCGGTATGCAATTCCACGTACACAGTTTTACGTGGCGGAAAAAGACAATGAAATTAAACAAAGGTGGGCAGTACACCAGGCAATTCTAAGTCTAATAGTCATCAAAGGAAACAGTTGCACAAAAGGCAACTAACGCTATCTGTCTGGTAGAAGCGAACTAATTCCTACTGGAGCGTTGGAGCAAGGTATACAGAAAGCTGTTATAATATTAGAAGTTCAAAAATGTAATCTCAAATGAGAGTACTTAATCCCGCAAAATTTATGAGAAACTATAACGAAGAGTAATGAACTCTAGGTAAAAAAAATTAAAATTGAAAACATTAAATAGTCAAAAGGACGTTACCAAAGGGATGATATACATGTATAAATATTACCAGGAACAAAACATCCGAAATTAACATTCGTCCATATATAAACATCTAACATTTCTGTGAGGTGTGGCTTTATATAGTGCAAAAACAGGTACATTGTGACTAAATGAGAACAGAGGAGGGCTGACTGAACTCTGCCATCTGACTGCGGATGGTGAGGCCAGCTAGATTAGAAGCCATGATGCCTGCGCCAATTGACTATGATGTTTATGTTGAAACATGAGCATTTTACTGCCACCTGACCCACCTAAGAAGTAGAGTGCACTAATGACGCTCCAAGTGCTGCAAAACCCTGTGTCAAGTATTCTTCACTGCCTATTGCTCTATTAGTATCCGTTGTAATTGTGCTGAACTTTTTTTCAGTGAAATATGAAAAAATCTGATGTGTTTCATTCACACGATTTTCTCTATATCTATGCAACAAATTGTTGTTAAAAAGTTTATGCTTCTATATATATCATACTAATCGAGAAAAAATTAGCAGAAACAGTTCTATTACTTGCTTCCTTGTAAGTAGAAGCGAAATAAGGAGTACTATTGGTTAAAGCGATAGTCAAAAGTTGGTTGCTGTGTGACTGAAGTTCCTTTGTTTGTATGAACTGGAATTGTTATATTCCTGTATGAAAACAGTATGTTTTTTAAAGCTGAAACCAAAAAACAAGGAGTATCTCAAAAACGACCTACTCCACGAAAAAAATTATATAAGATACATTGTGTGATTTAAGGCACTTTACATTTTTTGTGTGGTAAGTTTTTGTACGTCTCTTACGGTTTATGCAAAATTCCGTAAAATTCATCCAGAATAAAGTAGTCATCAGAGGCTATTCCCAGAAAATTCAAAATATACATTTTATTTGTCAGGCAAATATCTTTAATATACGAAATTTTAATCAAAATGGTTACAGCCATTTTTGAGAAAATCAACATTTTCGAAAAAAAATTCCGTGTAAAGGATAGTTTGGGGTGGGGGGATTTTCTCAAAATCTTCGTGTCGCATCCCCGGAAGATACTAAACTTAAATACCAAGTTTGGTATTTTACCGACTTTTCGTTTTTGAGCTATCGTGTTCACAGACTCATGGAAATAAAAAATGTAAATGGCGTGTTATTTATGGACGCTCTTTAACTGCTGTGGTTCTCAGCGTCCCATTCTATATTGGGCGTGAAAGACCGCTTAATTTTGCTCAAAGGCCTCGAAAAAAGCCATCGTCCTCCGCCGGGTTTGAACCCGCGACCTAGGGTATATGAAGTCAGCATGGTAACCATTACACCACGAAGGGCGACTGGACACACGGACACACACACGGGGACCTTTTTCTGAAAATACTTCTTTGGATACAGTAGACCATAAAACATATATTTCCGGTGAAATCTCGGTATCGAATTTTTGGGTTGAGTGCAATACATTCTCTATACACTATGTACATAGTACGTATAGAGAAAGTAAACATATACTAACATCTTTCTGCGTCTTTGCCTCGCCATTTTCATACTGTTCCAAGCGGGAACCTTTGCAATCAGAGATTCAGATTAAACAGTTGAGGATTGTAACTTTCCAATGGAATATATTGTTATTTCTTTCTATTTACTGTGTTTCAAGTTAAAGCGAGGCATCGTATCACCAGCTGCTTGACAGAAAGTGTCCACCATATACCGTCAATAAGGTGTTTTGCATAACAGATCCGTCGCGTCAAAAGGTTTGTAGATCGAGAAACATTTCTATATAAAACCGACATGAGGAATCTTGCCCTAAGGCTCTGAAGCTGCAACATTACTGGCTAGAGAGATAGTAGCATCACACTGCAGAGTTTATATCTTCTGAAATACAATGGGGGCAGCCCTCATGGTGCGGGACTTGCGTGGGATTCCTGTGAATAATTGAAGCCCATAAATCTGCACCGTGCAAAGAGAAAGCGCGAGATTTGTAGCCATATTTTATATTTGGGAGACAGCCAAGCGGATAGTGTAAAAATTTATGATAAAATTCAAATCTAATTGGATCTAAAAATTCAACAACCAATTAAATACAAGTGACTGCTGTTCTAGATACAGTTATACTATCTAAAAGATAATTAGAAGCTAAGCGGAAAGTTTTAAAAATTACAGAAGCCCCGAATTTGTAACATTCATTTTGCATTACGCTTTCACACTAAATATATGTGGACCAGAAAATAGTTGAAACTAAAACCATGTCCTTAAAAATAATAACCATAAATATAAGGAATGGCACCTAAATTTAAAAAAGCTTCCTTTTGTCTATTCTGCAACAAACTATTCTCACAATATTGTAGGACGCCATGGGCTATGTCATCCCAAAATAATTTGTGATTTACCGAAAAACATGCAAGTCCGTTGAGAAATTTAATGTGCCGGCATGTTGCCATGTAGTTCTGTGGTTGGAGCAACCATCTGGAGACGGGAGATCCGTGGTTCAAACCCCGGCTATGGCATTGCATTTTTCAATCTGTCTCTACCCTTCCAACTTCTGTCCTATATACGGATTGTGTGATAAATGCAATTAAATTGTTGTTACTAAAGCTTATTCTTCTATACCGTGATAATCAAGAGAAATATTAGCACATTGGCTTTATTAGATATTTTTTTCATGTTTTAAGGGAAATAAGTGAATACTCTAGGCCAAACACACACTCAAATCTTTTTAAGACCTGATCGCTGTGATGGACTCAAAATCCCGTTCTAATGCATTACATGATGAAAACAGAAAGAAAATGAGTGAGACCTCATTTAAGGAAAGCATAGGTATTGGAAAATTTAAATTAAAACCAAAGAATATATCCAAAATGGTTAATCCCACCAAAAAGGAAAAATATGTGACTAAATTGTGTGTTTTAACGAGATCTACATGTTTATGCAGTAAAAATGTTGTCTCTCTTACAGTTTACAGCTTATGCGAAAGTCTTCTAGAATGAAGGTTCCTTCAGAGGCCATTTCCACAAAATGCATTATATACATTTTATTTGCCATGTCAATATTTTAATTCAGTAGAGCCATTTTAAGAAGATCGAACATTTCAAAACATAATAAATAAATAAGTAAAAATAAGGAGTAGTTTGGGGTAGAGGGGGATTTTGTTGACTATCTTCTTGTCGCATCCTTGGAAAATGCTGATTTTAAACACCAACTTTGGCACTTAGCTACTTTTCGTTTTGAGTTTTGGTGTTCTGAGACACTTTTTTTTTTCTGGGATCTTCAAGACATGATATCTCAGTATCGAAGCTATGAGTGAAATGCAATACCTACTTGTAGATTGTACATACGTGGTAGAGAAAGCGAAACTCCACTTTTGGACGTTTTAACTGTCCCCAATTCTCGTCTTAAAAACTTCCAATTTCTTTCTAAACGCATCTGAAAGAAAGACAAGGCAAAAGGGTAGCTCGGATAATAGATTTGAACATTTGAGAGTCAAAAGAAGACTTGCTCTTATACGACAAAAAGAACTAAGCGCTGCAGCAATGCAGAAATGTAAAGCGGAGATGAGAATTTTTTCCTCGCCGAGGAAACGAAATTTTGTTCCTTAATATTGCTAGGATGCGTCCTCAGAGATGCCCATGAAATCTGTGCTAAGGTTGGCAGAACTGCAGACTGTAATGCGGGTCTCTGTATCCACAGGGATCATTAAAAACTGGCGAGCCTTTGTGCTACTTTGTTTTTTTCCTTCTGGCGCAGTCTTTGTAATCATTTATTCAGAACGCCCTAGAACGGTGCCTGTTTTATTTACATCAGCACCACTCCTTCACAACTTGACATTATATTGCCTGCTGTTAATGCCACTGTGTCTACACCACGCCTTACAGACACATCTTCCCAGCTTTCTTACAGCCTCTCCCATGTCCTTTGCTCGGCTTTAGTAAAGCCCTTTTATACAAACATTGCTTGATATACAGAGTGGTAAGGGTTAGCGCACGCTCCTACAAAGGACAGTAAACAAACACGAAGGTTTCCTAATCTTCGGCTTCCCAAAAACAAGAGAGGGAGAAGCGGAGTTAGCCTTTGAGGGTATTTTATGTATGAAACATATCCACCCATATATAGCTAATTAGCCTCTTCGTTACCGTCGAGGTCAAAACGAGTTCTTCGCCTTAAGGTACAACATCACAACATTTAATATAATAGAGTTACTCGTCCACTCAGGTATAAGCGCGGAATAACACAGCACTTGATATAATCACTTATGACGCAGAAGCATCTGTCAAATTTGGAAAATTCACAGTATCTAATATATCTTATTGTAATCTATAAGGATTATCACAATAACGGTAATACAGTAGTAGTGGTGGTGATGGTGGTGGTAGTAGAGGGAGTGGCGGTGGTAGTGGTAGTGGCAGTAGTGGTTGTGGTGGCAGAGGTAATGGTAGTAGTGATGGTGACAGTGGTAGAAGTGGCAGTGGTAACAGTGGTAGTGGTAGTAATAGTGGTGGTAGTAGTAGTAGTAGTAGTGGTTGTGGTGGCAGTGTTAATGGTAGTAGTGGTGATGGCAGTGGCAGAGCAGTGGTAGCGGTAGAAATGGTGGTGGTAACAATGGTAGTGGTAGTAGTAGTGGTGGTAGTGGCAGTGGTAGTGGTAATAGTAGTAGTAGCAGTAGTAATAGTAGTAGTAGTAGTAGTAGTAGTAGTAGTAGTAGTAGTAGTAGTAGTAGTAGTAGTAGTAGTAGTAGTAGTAGTAGTAGTAGTAGTAGTAGGTGCATAATATTACATCAATTGCGTCACACATTCGCGTGACCGTATATGCTCTCTAAAATACTTCATTTAACATATTACCTACCCTTATTTTACATAAATTCACAACATAGGAAATATACACACTACAAAAATAAAACAACAGACCAACAAGAGAAACTACATTGTGATATCACACATTCACACACTTGAATTTATTAACTACACTCACGTATTTTAGGTACATATAGATGCTCATATGTTACACTTTATTTACATATAAACCTTAGTTCTTAGTACACGTGCTTTCACTACACTGTACCCAGCCTTGGCCAGTTTTGGTTATTCAGAATGAAGTCCCAGCGTGCTGTCCTCCGTCTGTCTGAGTTTAAAAATTCGTCCGGTAATAGCTTTCTCCTAACATCCTCCGTCTTTACTAAAACTGCCAAAAATATGCGTCCAATCTTCCTGTTCCCCGAATCTTGGGAAAATCCTCCTAACAGCATCATCAACCACTTAAGAGCTTTCCACCCTCCCAAGCTATCCCCGTCCTCTGTTTCATGTATCAGAATGCTAGCTTGCATGGTTAGTTGAATAATCATTTTTATTGTATAAATCCGTTATTCTAACAAAATTTAGTTACGTGATACAGTTTTAAAAATCTGATATGTTCAATTCACATGAATTTCTCTAGCTGCTCCGCAAACACACGCTTCTTATAAAAGATAATTATTTTATCTACATAATGTAAATCGAGATAAACTTTAACGAACTGGCCCTACTACTTATGGATTATAAGTAGAAGGGAAATAAGGGAATAAACTAGGCAAAAGCGATAGTTGAATCTTTTAAAATCTGATCGCTATGTGAGATAATTGAAATGCGGTTCTCTTTGCAAGGCTAGCAACAAAATAAAAGATAGATGAAAGGAAGGATGGCCTTCCGTTTGAGAAAAATTTAAGTAGTTTAAAATTTAAACCAATAACAAAGAATATATCGGGAACGGTTAACTCTCAAATGACAGAAAATGTGCATGACTTACATTGCGTATTTTAACGAGAACTGTCATCTGTCTATCTCTTACAGTTTACCAGCTACACAGAAGTCTTCCAGAATAAAGAGGTTTTCAGAAGTTTCCAGAAAATTCAGGATATAATTTCGTTTGTCAGGTAAATATTTTAAACATGTGGCATTTTAATAAAAATTGTTAGAGCATTTTTCACAAAACCAAAAATTTCGAAAAATGTTCCATGTAAAGGGTAGTTTGCGGTACAAAGATTTTCCCGATCCTTGGTCAATGCTGAACTTAAATACCAATTTAACCGACTTCTCTGTTTTGAACAATTATGCTGTCCTCAGACACACACATACATACGCGCACGCACACACGAACTCTTTTTTTTTTTGTTCTAAAATATGTCTTTGCATTCAAGGGGCCCTAAAACATGTATTTCCGGTGAAATCTTGGTATGGATTTTTTGGGTGAAATACAATACCTTTTGTAGTTACCTTATGTGCATGGGATACGTGCTAGAGAAATTAAAAATATTGAGATGCAAAAATACAGTTTTACAGTAAATGAGTTTACAGATCAGTAATAGTATATTCTTTTATATTAGCTGTGATTAGTGGAGAAATCTTACTACTTTTCGCAGTCTTCAAAACTTTTGTTTTTTCAAAATTTAATATTTTATTTTTTCAAAGCTATGGCACTATTTAGAAAAATAATGTGACAACTTTTTATAATGTGCTTTTAAGAGGCAGCATAAACGTTTTGAAACAAATTAGTGAAAAACTATCGTATAGAACATTTTGAATGCGGAAAAAATTTGCGAGAGCCTATTAATAGGCAAGCGCCTCCACCTATAGTTTCATTATTTGGTAGTTTAAGCGTGCCATTTTTTGTTAATTTTTTCACAATTTTCTGGTCAAATTTCGATGATGCGGCACCTGAATATGAAGTTAAACGCATCACAAAAAAATGCTTCCATTCGTCCATGACAGAGTATTGACGTTACCGAGAAAATGAAACCTCAAAAAGGCATGTCGAGGATCAGGAAATTGCATGGCACTATAGACTTTTCATCCACAATGGATATACTCGCAGGTATTGACAGACGAAACACAAAGATTCAGTAGACAATCTTTGAAAAAAAATTACCAAAAGGAGAAACGCTTCACAAACCAAGTTAATGCATTGTCATTCTCCAAAAAGGTTTCCCTCAGCATTTTATGCCTTCGTCAGTGTTTCTGAAGAAAACACAGCAGGGCGTCTGTTTGCGTGTGAAACCGAGTGGAAATAGGATATGGTTGACAGTCATATGCGGAAGACATGGTTCTGACAGAAAAAAGAAAAAATATGCGTTAAAATGCCTTTCTTAGTCTGTATATATTGAAAAAATGTCCCATGACAATTTCTTGAACTGACATACGTATTGCATAAGGTTCTATAGTAATAACAACACTAGCCTCCTGTGAATTTTGGGTGCATTCACGCAGAAGAACCTAATGGAAAACTGTCTCTTTGTTGCCTATTCATATGTTGCCATGGGTAGGCAACGTATTTGTTTATTTATTCCTCAAAAACTTCTTTACTAATGCATGCGGAGTTTTAGTTTATAACATTATAATAAATATACAGAATTCATAGAAAAATGTTAAATATGTAAATATATAAACAATAATTACATCACAATGTTTTACATATATTACTAATAAATTGATTAAACTTAACATTTTCTTTTGAATATCTGGATTATTAGTGGTGTCAAACAAATTTGGTAGAAGTTAAGATATTCTAAATTAAATCTATGTCACAAATTGGTCAATCAAAAAGTAAATGTTTGACATTTGGACAAGAATTTAGACAGCAATATAATGCTTCATCTAAATGAATTTAAAACGTTTAAAGTATGCTTTGAATTTTCTATGTCCAATCATAAACTTGGTTAATCGGATAGAAAGTTAATAGTGTTTAACTTTAAACCTATCTTCAACTGTTGGAAAAAACCACTGATTTTCTGAGCTGACCAGTGTTACTATTTCCACAGTATATTCCATTCATTTGTTATTTTAAATTATTTTTTATTAATTTTATATTGAAATTTGTCGAAACACTTAAAATGGGAAACACTTAAACAAATAAAGTGGTTTTATATAATACTAGCAAATATTTTACGTCTTTAAGCGAGCTACTGCATACAATAAATTGAAATGTTAAGCCCACAACATTTTAAAAATATTTGTACAGAAATTTCAACATTGATTTTATCTAAAGAAAATCAAGAGTAATTTATACGGTGCCACGTTTATATTTATTTCTCTACTACGTACATACTAGGTAGAGAAGGTATTGTATTTTACCAAAGCATATTCCGAGATTTTACCGGAAATATGTACTTTGAGGACCCTAGAACCCAAAAAACTATTTTTAGGAAAAGAATCCGTTATATACCAAACTTGGTGATTAAGATTATTTCTTCCATGAATGCGACACGTAGGTATTCAGGAAAATCCCCCCTCACTCAAATCCCTCTTCATGGATGAATTTTCAAAATATTTGACTTTCTCAAAAATTGCTCTAACGGTTTTGGTTGAACTGGCGTATATTTTTTATATTAAATGGCAAAAGAAATTGAATTTCTTGAGTTTATCCTTCTTCACATGCTTGTGAAGAACAGGCTTCTTTTTCTGGAGACCTCAAAACATGCCGAATATTTAGTAACTGACTAGATGAAATATGGATTTGAAAAATCTGGAATTTATTGTCGATTACAGTTTTTTCAGGTAAACATTAAAAATCTGCTACAACCTTGTAATCTTCATCGTGGAGTAATTAGACCTCTCATCTCACACCAAGGCACACCTGGAGTTAGATTCCAGGTGGATTTTGCGGGGTCTGGACGAGTTTTTCGGTTTCCCCCGCCATTTATTCCAACATTTGCTCTACAATCACTTTTTTTGCAATTGTTTCATTTATTCCCAATAACATGTATTGTCATTAGAAACAAGTCGTTGACTGTAAAGATCTTTAACGTTGGGTTTTTAATATTTTTCTTTTTTCAAATATACCCACGCTCACTCTCACATACATACTTCCAGACTCTGTGGTTGATAGGTAATAATTCTGGTTAAATAAAAATTCCCCGGCCCAGACGGAAATCGAACCCGGGACCTTCGGAAGCCAGCTCGCTGACCACTCGACCATGGAGGCAGTCTATATTCACCTTTCCTTTCCTTTATTTCACCACCATTGCATATCATCTATTTGCTCACTCTATATCAGTCATTGGGTTGATCCGCCATCCTAGTTTCTCTCTCTCTCTGATCCAGTGTCAGATGCATCTGAACCAGCACTACCTTGTAAGCCTTGGGGAGGGGGCGCAACTCCTCTATACGAGAAGAGTAAGTGCGAAACAAGAAGTAACTTGAATCGTTGTTTCTTTTGTCGCGATGTCTAGCGCCAAAATTTATGATCTGGTTTTGATTTTTACTCTCTGTCATTATCATCATCATTGCTTAGCATTTTTCGCCACGCAAAATGCTGTATGTACCATGCATACATTTTAATGCATGGAAAATAAACGTTAAATAAAGGTTTATCTACAAGAGCAAAGGAATCTTAAAATTATACAAGTGTTCAGCCCTTATTACAAAATTCCCAATGAAAACAAATATCTGAGATGTCGAGCTGCCACTTTTTCACTATTACAAAAAATCGTTTGAAGTTCCAAAAAAGACACATGTTATAACTCACCTAATGTTTCAGAGCTAATCAAAAGTGTCAAGTGTTTTAAAAGCAGTAAACGCGTATTGACATGAAATTCAGACTCAATTACTTATTGTAGGCTTATTATTATTAGTATATAGTATAAATATCAAAGCATTTGTGATTTTAAGCACCTAGGTTTATTATTATTATCATCATCATTTTTTTATAGTTCAAAATGTGTTTTAAACCAATAAGTTCTTATTACATAGATCAGTATTTGACATTTCCCAAAAATTGAATAAAATCTATGCCGCGTAACCTCAGAAACGATACTAAATATATATTTGGAAAAAAAAAAAGTAAACTACTCACGTTTACTTCAGAATTCACCATCTATAATAACAACATCATTAAGAAGGAAACATGATTTGTTTCAAGAACTGAGGAACTGTGGCTTCAATGGGTAGTATGTGGACCAGAGAAAGAACAAGGGAAAGAAGTTATTTGCGGAAATTAAAGCAGGTCAGTGATTGAAGTATATTATTTATTTTCGGCTAAAAACGCTTTTCAAAACTAGAAGCATAACACGATTATATGAAGAAGAAGAATATTGCTATTATCACCGTTGTTTATTCTAAGGTTTGTAGTCTATATATTTAAAGTATCATCGCTGATTTTTCGAAACCTGGTTGCAATGCTATCTAGTCTAAGGTAAAGGACGGGGTGCGCCCATACAAAATAAACGATGGCGTCCATGAATGTTGAAGCACTTTGAGGCACTGAGGTAAAACATGTTTTATATACGTGTAAACTATAAAACTATGCTAAAAGCTTTAAATTTAATGCAACAGCTGAAATGTATGGCAGATAACTATCCAGTTACGAGTTTTATTTTTCAGTATAGCACACTGATTTAAATGTTAATATACGTCGTGACATACGTGAGAGGATAAAATAGAAATAGTTCATATTGCTCCACTTTGCGTGGTTTTCATCCATCTATTAAAGGCTTTAAATTAATATTTTGTAGCGACATGGCTTTTCCTGTTCACATAATGTATCCTATAGCAGCAATATCTAAAACAGCGTTAATTAGCAGATAAGCTGCAGGATGAAAGCTTTCCGCAAAATTACTGCTTGAAACATCGATTATATGACGAAGCATGTGCATCATAAACATCAAATAAATGTTTATATGTACAGTCAACATATTTGGCACAGTAAATTCAGTCCTTGACAGACATAATCAAAACCGGCTACCTACATAAGAATCTAGATTGGTTTTGTTAAAGCCTGAACTTCATTTTACTGAAAATTGTATACTTTTTCCGGAAAATAAACACGTCTTTTTAATATTTGAAGTCTCATTTATTACCATTAAAACTTATATTTAAAAGGCTGCGCCACAAGTGTTTAAATTGTAAGAGCCTGAAAATAACTTCAGCCTATTAATCTACAAGGATCACGGCAACATGCTAAAATTCTAAAAATCAATAATTTCGAGAATGTTTGGTAAATTTTCTGAGGCTGGTCCCATTAACTATAAAGTTAACTATAAAGTTCGATTTCTATTTTTGAGTTATGTTGATCACACGCACGAAACTTTTTCTAAAAATATTTTTGGAGTGGGCCTTAAACGAGTATTTCCGGTGAAATATGGGGATCGAATTTTTGGGGGTGGAATGCAATACCTTATCTACTTAGGTACTATGAGGTGTAAGAATTTGAAAATATAAATGAATACAAATGAATACAGGATGAGTTGAGAGAATATATTAGTAAATGTTGCAATCCAGAATGTTATATTCGATAGAAATTTGGGGAGTAGCCGGTATAGTGGACAAAGTAGAACAAATACATAGCTTATTTTCTACAGAAAACTAGGGTTAAGTAAATCTGCAGCAAGGGGAATAGCAAAGATAGAACTAGGAAGAACAGCTAGAAAGGACATCACAGAAAGAATTTTGAAATATTGGTATAGATGTGTACAAAGGCATGATAAGTTAATCCAAAATATAAAAGGAGTGAAAGGAAAGACAGTTGATGGATGAGTATGGGAAAGGAATAATGCAAGAACTAGGAATGGGAAACGTTTGGTTAAAAGAAGATAAATATGTTAGAGGATACTGGAAAATAGTTAAGATTAGAATAAATTATATACAAAGAAGAACAATTTGGGCGGAATGGAAGGAAAGAAATCACTGTGACTATATAAATGGATAAATGTAAGGAAAAGTGTTTAAATATGTATATGCAGTAAAGATGTGAGGGAAGAGTTATCATGATTCAGAACTGGAGCAATACACTTAAAAGGAATAAGAGGTAAAATACAAGAAGGGTTTGCTCTTTATGCAGAACAAACCAGTATAAAACATTACTATAAGAATTTAAAGAAGCAGGAAAGTGGACACAAGAAATATAGGATAAGAAATGGGCAACTTGGACAAGAATAATGAGAATTCTATTAAAAGGGGGACATAACAATTAGAAAGATAGTTCAATTTAAGCGAAATAAAAGAAAAATGATCAAGGAAAGGTAATATTAAAAAGAGGAGGAAAAGCAGGCTAAAGTGGGCAGGAATTAAGAAATGATCAGAAGAAAATTAAAACTAATAACAATAAATATCTCTGAGTGTCATAAATGCATAATTCAGCAACATTCATCCAGAATGAAGAGGGCTTCAGAGGCTATTCCCAGAAAAATCAAGATATAAATTTCATTTAAGATGTAAATATCTTAAAATACGGCATTTTAAATCAAAATGTAGGCCATTTTTGAGAAAAACAAAAGGCTATAGGAGGTAACCTCAACTTACAATAGATGTCACAAAAGGAAAAGAATATGAAAAATGTTTCATGTATATAATGTAATGGACAATAAATTCTAGCCGTTTCTAAAACAAGAGACGAGTAGTATAAAGAAGAATAAAATGCATAATTTGTTGATGATACGTCAGAAAGGAAAGGTCCAAAGAAACAGCTAATGGAACATTTCACCGAGGCGAGAAGTAAGCAATAAAATACTCTCAAAGAAAACCAAATTCAGATTAGGTAAATGAGCATGTGGGAAGCTTTGCGTAAGTGTGATGCACCGTAACATGGTCGGAAGTCGGTAGACAGCAACGACAAAGGAAGATTTAAAAAACAGAAAAATAAAATAAACAAGCGCTTAGTGTGACGTATGCATAATTCTGGCGTTGCGGCCAATGCATGCAGGCATCTGAAATGTGCGTACGGAACAGACAAATAATAAACGTATTGCTTCCCAGAGAGTGGGCATAGGAAGAACTATGTTGAAATTTATCAGAAAGAAATAGACAGGAATTTTGGATGAGAAGCAAGTAACTTAGTTCTCTCCTGATATTTCTCTTATGGTCTAGAAAGGATATCCAGCCAGAGATCTTAATTTCATACATACTTTATTTATTTGTTTATTTTTTTATTAAAATCCAATTCTCAGCAACATACAGTATAACGACAGGGCCGAACAGTCTGTCTACGAACTTTACTTAATAATGTTGTTTTAATAGTCCCATTTAGCCTCATAAATGGATTTGTTTTATTTTATTGACATCCCAAATATCTGAAATTGGAGCCCTGCTTACTTATTTTTTGTATATATTTTAAAATTATAAAGTTTTGGAATTTCAATTAATATAAAAATTGCTCTCTCTCTAAATTGTCTCGAGCTTGCAAATATAATTTGATCATCTGCAAATATTAGGGTAATATTTATTTAAAACATACGTTTCCTTCCAAGGTTATCAATCATTTTCATGATGATTTCATTAATATAATTAAAAACCTGATGTTTCTATTCACATACATTTCTCTACCTGCTCTGCAAACAAACTATTCTTATAAAATATTCTTATTTCTATATCATGCTGATCGAGAGAAACATTAGCAGAAATTTACTTATTATTTGCTTCTTTGTAAATAGAAGGGAAACAAGGGGGATAGGCTAAGCTAAAGGGATAGTCAAATCTTTTAAAAGCTGCCAGCTATGTGATCAATTGAAGATGGTTCGCTTTGCACGACCAGTAGTAAAACAAAAGAGAGATGAAACAAAAATGAATTCCCGTTTGAGAGCAGTTAGGTAGTTTAAAATTAAAACAAATAACAAGAAATATCTTTGCCAAATCTACAAAATATATATAAAACATAAATTGTGTTTTAATGAGATCTACATTTTTTTGTGTAGTAAGTTCATGTCTATCTATTACGGTTTATCACTTATGAAAAATTCAGCAAAATCCATGCGGAATGAAGAGCTCTTCATAGAAAATGCAAAATATGTATTTCATTTGAGTTGTAAGTATCTTTAATGCACGACATTTTAATAAAACTCGTTAGCCATTTTTGAGAAAAACAAAAATTTCAAAAATATTTCAGTGTTTTCTTGAAAGTCTTCGTTTGTTTTGGTGTTTAACGGTCTTTTCGTTTTGCGCTATGCTGTCTACACACACGCACACACATGCTGACCTTTTTCTGAAAATGCTTTTTTTTAACTCAGGGGAACTCATAACATATATTTTCGGTGAAATCTCGGTATCGAATTTTTGGGAAAAATACACCTCCTTCTCTCCACACTATGTACATAGTACGTGTAGAGAACGTGAAAATAATTTACTTTGGAAACGCCAAAAGCAAGAGCTATTTTATTTTTTGAAACGACTACTGATCCAGGCAGGTAATCGAAGAGGCAGAATGCTTTATGAATGAGATAATATTATTTATGCATTAGATGTGGGGGTCTTATGGCAAGCAAACCACCATATATCAAGAGGTGAACTGTTTCGGAAATGTGTCAGCCCATCAGATAGGCAGGCTTCTCTGTTGCAATGCTAATGTTAACAGTGTTGACCCCGCTCTGTCACAATACAATGCCATTCAGGGCAGTTCTTGCATCCACTGATTTCCGGCGATAGTCCAACACTCGAATAATGTTTACGAAATTTCACTTCTATCTTCCGAAACATCTGTTAAAGGTCATGAACGGACCCATGCCCCCATACAGGTGCTGCTCTATGATTACACAGGAACTATATTTCAATAGTTACCTGATCTGCGCCTCGAGGGTTCAAATCCACATCCATCGATGTGTTCTTGCTTTTGTATCTAATTATCTGTACAAACCTGGAAACGACATTTTCACTTTCTCACATACGCACTCCCTACAGAAAAATCTGATATGTTCCATTCACACAACTCTCTCTAGTGTCCCATACATAAACTATTCTTATAAATGGTTATTATTTTATCTACATCAGGACCGCGCCGTGGCCGAGCGGTTAGATCACTCTCCTCTCACCTAGAGGCGACCGTATGTGAAATGTGGTGGACAAAGCGGTGCAAAGGCGGGTTTTCTCCGGGTTCTCCGGTTTCCCCCGCCATCACATTTCACCGGTGCTCCATCTTCATTCTATATATCACCAGTGTCATGCCTGCGGTGCCACAAGTAGTAAAAGCGGGCGTTAAACACTACAATAAATCTACATCATGATAATCGAGATTAACATAGCAGCAATTGTATTATTACTTGCTTCCTTATGTCTTCTTCTTGTGCTTCTGTTTCACGGTTTTGGACTTTACAATGCGTTCCGGTTCCAACCACCTTTTCTTCGGTGTTCCTTAGTTGTTCTTTTTTTTACCTTTAGGTTTATAATTTGTTGTTCTTTTTAAGTATTTTATTATTATTCATCCTTTAAATATGTTTTTCTCATTCTTGTGTATTGTTTGCAATTTATTATTAATTTCTTCTACTTTTAGTTCTTTCCTGATACCATGACTGCGTTTTCTATTCATTTTAGTGTATCATTCTTAACTCTTACGAATGTAATTTCTGATGCGAGTAGAAGGGAAATAAGGGAATGTATTATGCTTAAGCGATAATCAAATCTTTTAAAAACTGGTCGATATGTGAAACAATTGAGTTTCGGTTTGCTTTCCATGGTCCTTTTTGAAAAAGTTTAAGAGGCTTAAAAGTGGGACACTTAACAAGGAATATCTTGAAAACGATCAACTGTATAAGAAAAAAAGTATCTAAATGACGTGTTTTACTGAGACCTACATTTTTGTGTGGTAAAATTGTATCTATCTCTTACCGTTTAATCATTATGCAAAATTCTGTAAACTCGTTCTGGAAAAAGAGGTCCTCAGAAGTTATTCCTAGAAAATTCAAAATATACCTTTTATTTGTGATATAAGAATCTTTAATGTTCGTTTTTACTTTCTCCACACGTACTATGTACATAGTGTATAGAGAAGGTGTTGTATTGCACCCAAGAATTCGATACCGAGATCTCACCGGAAATACCTAAAAAATGTCCGTGTGTGTGTCTGTGGGCAGCGTAGCTCAAAAACGTTAAATACTTGACTTGATATGCAAGTTCAATATCTTCCAAGGATGCGGCACAAATATTTCTTTAATTAAAATCGTTAGCGCCATTTGTGAGAAAAACATAAATTTCAAAAATGTTTGCATGTAAAGGGTAGTTTGTGGTGGGATTTTCTTAAAAATCTTCGTGTCGCATCCTTGGAGGATACTAAACATAAATACCACAAATATTGGTATTTTACTGTGCTGTCCAGACAGAGAGACAGACACACGCTCACATTAACACACTTACCTTTTTTTCTAAACATGCTCTTTTCGGACTAAGGGGACATCGAAACATATATTTCCGGTGAAATCTCGAATTCAAATTTTTGGGTGAAATACAATACATTCTCTAGTTACTATGAGCACTGTACATACGGCTAGAGAAAGCAATTAGATACAGAGATTTCAATGGAAATACATATTTTGAAGAGAAAAACTTTTTAGAAAAACTCCCATTGGTGTGTCCGTGTGTTTTTGAACATTATAACTAAAACGGAAAGTCGATGAAATACCAGACTTGGCATTTACCCTTCTGTAGTCGCGGGGGTGACATCTGTCATCCGGGGATTTTCTTTTTGTCATGTTGCCTGCATGTTCGGCGCAGGTGTCACTTCAAGCTATACTTTGACATTTTCTCATTCTCATTTGAATCTGCTTAATATCAGAGTGTATAAATAATAAATTCCGACTTTTGGTCTCAATGGTTGGTAATTGTCACCCAAGCGAATATCAGCATTACTATTTTGTGCTTGAACTTTGGTAAGTATTTGACCTTATTTTTCATTTTAATGACAAAATTAATTATTGCTATTTATTACTTTTTCTACATAGTACGTAGCACAAGGTAGGGAAGGTATTACATTCCATCTAAAATTCGATACCGAGATTTCAACGCCAATACACGTTTTAGGGCCTTCTGTAACCAAAAACAACACTTTTAGGAAAATGTCGTATATGAACACAAAATACCAAACTTGGTATCTAAGGATACAGCACGAAGATTTTGAGGAAAATCTCCCCACCGTAAACTACGCTCTGCTAGGAAAAAATTTCGAAAAAGTTAATTTTCTGAAAAATAGCTCTAACGATTTTAATTGAAACATATATATAAAAGAGGCGGCGCCATGGCCGAGTGGATAGTCCGAGCGATTCCCACCTCGATCCCAAGCGCTCGCATGTGGGATTTGTGCTGGACAAACGACGTCTTTGCGGGTTTTCTACGGGTCCTTCGGTCCGCCACTCATTCCACCAATTACTCCATCATCACGTTTCCTATCATCCATTTCACTTATATTTCATATCATCCACTTTCTCACGCTCATACCTGGCTACGTGCTGAACACTCGTTCCAGGTTCTTCAGTCTGCAGTTACGTGCAGTTGGTTCCCCGACAAGCTTTTGATTCCTAGGCACCCGCTTAAAAGTCCAAGGGGGGTGTCAATTACATACGGGGAGGGTAAGCCAAATAGGGGGGGGGAGAAAAAAAAGATGTATATATGAGATATAGAAAGTATAGGTATCTTGAATTTTCTGGGAATAGCCCCTGAAGATCTCTTCCCGGGTTTCGGCATTAGCTTGATTTATAGTCGGGGTAGCAAATATATTATAAAACTTTTAATATTGTATTATTATTTTTGTTATGGTTAGTATTATTATTTTTTTGTAGTATACTATGATGTATTAGCATTCTGACAGAGTATTATACTATCCATATTGTTTATTTAAGTAATAATATTGTACAATGTGTTATTAGAGGTCGTCTCCTTAGCGCGGTGGTAGCGCAGCTGCCTACCAAGCGGGAGACCTGGGTTCGATCCCCAGTACCGGCGTAGGGATTTTCCCCCGCTGGGAGACCTGGACCGGGCCAATTGAGGAGCTACTTGATAGAGAAGTAGCGGCTTCAGGTCGTGAGGACCGCATTAACCGGCCGGGAGGGGCTCGAGGCGCTGACCACGTCTCACCCTCCAATACTGCACCCCATCTATGACGTCTGTAGTGGACCGAGATGGGGGACGCAGCGGCCGGGCGGTAGGCCAAGGTTCCCCGTGAGCTGTCGTGCCATGGAGTTAATGTGTTATTAGATTGACAGCACTGCCACCGGGCCATGACCTAAGCAGTGAAATAAAGTATCTAGCTATCATTTCTGGATGAATTTTGCGTAACTGCTAAACCATAAGCGACAAACAAAAACTTACTTCACAAAAAATGTAGATATGGTTAGAACATACAAGTAAAGTGTGTTTCGCTTTGAGGACACCTGTATATTATCATCTATTTCTGATTAGAATACATCAGTTGTGTGTTTTCGCTCTAAGGACACTCTGTATATTATCATCTAGTTATGATTAGAACACCCCAGTAATATGTGTATCGCTCTAAAGACACCCTGTATATTATCATCTAGTTCTGATTAGAACACACAAGTAATGTGTGTATCGCTCTAAAGACACCCTGTATATTATCATCTAGTTCTGATTAGAACACACAAGTAATGTATGTATCGCTCTAAAGACACCCTGTATATTATCATCTAGTTCTGATTAGAACACACAAGTAATGTGTGTATCGCTCTAAGGACACCCGTATATTATCATCTAGTTCTGATTAGAACACACAAGTAATGTGTGTATCGCTCTAAGGACACCCTGTACATTATCATCTAGTTCTGATTAGAACATACAAGTAATGTGTGTATCGCTCTAAAGACACCTGTATATTATCATCTAGTTCTGATTACAACATACAGGTAATGTGTGTATCGCTCTAAAGACACCCTGTATATTATCATATAGTTATGATTAGAACACCCCAGTAATATGTGTATCGCTCTAAAGACACCCTGTATATTATCATCATCTAGTTCTGATTAGAACATACAGGTAATGTGTGTATCGCTCTAAGGACACCCTGTATATTATCATCTAGTTCTGATTAGAACACACAAGTAATGTGTGTATCGCTTTAAGGACACCTGTATATTATCATCTAGTTCTGATTAGAACACACAAGTAATGTGTGTATCGCTCTAAGGACACCTGTATATTATCATCTAGTTCTGATTAGAACACATCAGTAATGTGTGTATCGCTCTAAAGACACCTGTATATTATCATCTAGTTCTGATTAGAACACACAAGTAATGTGTATCGCTCTAAGGACACCTGTATATTATCATCTAGTTCTGATTAGAACACATCAGTAATGTGTGTATCGCTCTAAGGACACCTGTATATTATCATCTAGTTCTGATTAGAACACATCAGTAATGTGTGTATCGCTCTAAGGACACCTGTATATTATCATCTAGTTCTGATTAGAACACATCAGTAATGTGTGCATCGCTCTAAGGACACCTGTATATTATCATCTAGTTCTGATTAGAACACACAAGTAATGTGTGTATCGCTCTAAGGACACCTGTATATTATCATCTAGTTCTGATTAGAACACACAAGTAATGTGTGCATCGCTCTAAAGACATCCTGTATATTATCATCTAGTTCTGATTAGAACACATCAGTAATGTGTGTATCGCTCTAAGGACAGCCTGTATATTATCGTCTCATTGGAGCTTGTGTCGCAGGATGTCACAACAAAATGAAGATTCCGTTATGTGTATACACACATACGGACTTGGTCTGCCGCGCTTACTGGTGTGCACTGCTGATTACCATGCATATCCCGTCTTGCAGGCATTAGTACATACCCAAACTCGATTCTAAACGCGTACGTACGGTAGGGATGCGGGTGGGTATAAAACATTCATGACTAACCGCTGCGAGGAAGACTGGCAGGCACAATCGAATCACAATTGAAATTAATGCTGCAGAGCGTAACGGGGCATCGTACTTCTTCTGTTATTCACAGGCTTGCCAACTTGTTCCTTTGACCATGCAAAGATATGCATCCTCTTGCCACAATAGGAGAAGAAGAAAAGAGATTTGACCCTTCTTGTTACGCTATCCTTTTGTTCCATTCTTCCTGTCTGATGCCCTCTTTTTTACCTCCCCGAACTGAAAACTCTCCTTCACATGCTCTTTTCAGTTAGGATTGATTGATGCATCTGTAGGTGTGTGCCCCTTTCTTTAAAAAGGGGAATAAAAAGGCTAGGTACCAATTATTTTAAGTCGTAAATGTTCAGTTATGTGCAAATAAGAATGTTTGCAAATAAAGACGGGTAAAATATGAAGAAAAATTGCCAAAAATATGAAAACTTTAAAGCACGCAGAGGGCTATCATGTTCTGAAAAATACTGGATATATCTTTAATCATTTACAACGGCATGAAATACAAATATTTTTGAAAGTACACTTCTTATAAACTTAAATCACGGGATAAAAAAGCAGGTTATAAGAATTCGCAATTAATCTGGTATAATTTTAAGGATAAAATTTATATGAGGAATACTTGAAGTATAATGAAACGAACTTAAATATTCCCAAGCGTATTTATGAAGCACGCAAGAGCTGCGGCCTGCATTTGCATAGCAGAAATATGGATATCTCAAGACGCTATGAAGACGTCTTGTATACCCCCCGAGGTCAACAGTCCCGCTTGTTGCTATAGAAACCCCGTACTCAAGGAGCACCCGCACATGGCTGGACAAATCGATTCCAGCACACACACTGCCCTTCCACGCGTCACATCGCTTCAAATTAATTCCTTGCCTCAGGGTGCTGACGTATGACTAGGATACACCATCTTATTTCGCAACATTCCGTGCTCAAAGTTTAAGTGATATCAACGAAATTGTTTACGAACTCATTTAACTTCATTGTTCTCTCTTAAAGAGATATATAGTTGAGCTTGAATGCCTATAATGGATCCAAAACATTCCTTAGCATGCAAATCGTTCAACGTGAATTAGTGATGTCTCTGTTTCATTCTCATGAACTCCTCTATACACTTCATTATGAGTAAAACTACAATCACAATGAGATGCAAACACAGCTTAAGCAAGTGAAAGCGAAGACCATTTACAATACAGTCGTACGCGTAACACAAGATTTGGTACGAGTTTCTATAAAGTTTTTCAAATGGGAAGAGTTCTACGCTGCAGCGAATGAGATGCGTTATCGTGCTCTGCGTTGCCAGGTCCCTGCCCCTACTTTTTTCACATTTCCCTCTCACTCGCATACTGGGCATGCAAATCTACCTGGCGGCATAATATTTATTCATGTGTATTATGAAAACTATTTGAGCTAAAAATCTGTGGTTTGCACGGTACTGCTACGAACATCATTCCATCTTTCCTGTGAATTATTTTTTTGCAATATGTTAATATTTTGTCTTAGCGCAAGTAGTATTTATGGGAGACAGAATCGCTTAGCGCGCTACTCCTCAGTTAAGCGGGATTGCAATATGTCAACACACGAGCACTCCGATTGGCTGCCGGCCTAGTGGCGCTTAAGGACAAAGCTCGTCCCATTTGAAAGTCACTGTAGGTCTGTAAATTACATGCGGATACATTCCAGGCGCATCGCAAGTTTCAAACTCAATGAATACTCAATAATAGTATATCAAAAAATGCAATCAATCTTTCATAAATGAATAAATAGGTTATAAAAATTATACATAACTGACAATCGCGGCAGTGAAGTTACAATAATTGAACCAGAGCACTGAAAATAGGTCAAGCATCGAGACTGCAGAAAGTGATAAAAATGAACATTTATCTCTGTGCGCCTTACAATTTGTGAGAGCCAAGAAATATAGACGCAGATGGTTCGTAAATCCATTAAATCAAAGAATACAGCAAGGAGACTACCCTAACCTGTTCTATTTGACGCTGAAAAACCTCGCATTGGGATCGTCTACTTTTAAACAGCAGGCAATACATAGAGGAAATTGCAAATCCTTGCATTGTGTAATGTTGCGTGTGCCTATGTGATTACATTGGATAACATGTCTTGTGGTCACATCTCATTGTGAATGGGGTATTATTCAACTGGAGTAGTTTGACCACTAAGAAGGTGCCATTATCACATCGAAGTCGCATTACGAATTGAGATTTTCTGTAGAGAAAATACATCGAAAATAAAAATGACGCCGCTAGATTGCCAACACGTTCAAGGATATCCAAGGAAGAAGAAATACAAATTTAGTCGGAAATTAAAATACATTTGCACTTACCACACTCACTAGACTCAAAGATTTGGTAATGCCGATACTGCGCGTTTCATTGACTGATAAAATCGGACATTATTTTGGGATAGAGAAATTTAATGGTGCAACTTTACACAAAATCCTTTCAGAAATGTTTTATAATTTACATATATTTGAGGGCCTCCAAATTCTTCCATACGCTGCAAGAAGAGTTGATTTTTTCGATAACAGTGATTTTCAACAGTGAATATGATCACGACTTTCGTAGATCTCGGCCGCAATTATTGCTGTACATTCGAAGAAGATACAATGTTGAGCTTTCTCTATGGATTATGTTTGTATAGTGAAACAGTGATGTATGTTACTCTCTAGGACATTCTATAAGTGGCGTGCAGAAATCTGAGCACACTAGAAGATTCAAGTAGATCCAAAATAAAAATACGTCTTGACTTTTTCTCTCATAGAAAAAACAAAGGTTAGAAATAAGAATTATTGAGTAAGAATGCCTAATTCTTTCCGTATATTGGTTTTAATAAAATGTTTAACGACAGAACGAACAAAAATATATGTTTTATTCCTTTAATTCCTTTGTTTTCTTTTTTTCCCCTTGGAGGCATTCATCACAGGTAAAAATTGTGTTCCATTCACATGACTTTCTCTGCCTATTCTATAAACAACTGTTCCTAGAAAAGCTTATTCTTCTATCTTCACGCTAACCATGATAAACATGAGCAGAATTGGTTTATTACTTCCTTCTGAGCAGAAGGTAAATTAGGGAATACATTAGGCTAAGGCGATTAGCACATATTTTGAAAGCTAGTTCCTATGTAATTGGAATTCGGTTCTCTTTGTATGACCAGGAGTAAAACAAAAGAAAAAGGAATTACACAATGTTTGAGAAAAGCTTAAGTATTTTAAAATTTAAACCAACAAAAGAAATATCTCGGAAATGGTTAACTCAAAAAAGTACATCACATGAATGTTGTATTTCAACAATATCTACATTCTTTGTGTGGAAATATTTTTTTCTCTCGCTAATAGTATACCAGTTATGCAAAAGTCATTCAGAATGAGGAGAATTTTAAAGGCTATTGTCAAGAAATTCAAGATATACATTTTGTCATGTAAATATCTCTAATATACTGTATTTTAATCACAATCTTTAGTAATTTTTGAAAAAAAATTATAATTTTCTAATATTGTTCCATGTCAAGGGTAGTTCGGGATGGAGGATTGGAAATGTTCGTGTCGCATTCTTAAACTCAAGTACCAATTTTGGTATTTAACGGAATATGTTCTTGTTTTTACTTTCTCTATACGTACTATGTACATAGTGTATAGAGAAGGTATTGCATTCCACCAAAAAATTCGATACCGAGATTTCACAGGAAATATATGTTTTAGGGTCCCCTGTATCCAAAAAAAAGTATTTTCAGAAAAAGGTCTGTGTGTGTGCGTATGTCCGTGTGTCTGTGAACACGATAACTCAAAAACGAAAAGTCGGCAAAATACCAAACTTGGTATTTAAGTTGTGTATCTTCCAGGAATGCGACACGAAGATTTTGAGAAAAATCCCCCTCTCCAAACTACCCTTTACATAGAACTTTTTTAGAAAATTTTGATTTTCTAAAAAATAGCTTCACGATTTTGATTAAAATATCGTATATTAAAGATATTTACCTGACACATAAAATGTATATTTTGAATTTTCTGGGATTAGCCTCTGAAGACTACTTTATTCTGCGTCAATTTTACGGAATTTTGCATAACTGCTAAACCGCAAGAGATGGACAAAACCTTATCACACAACAAATGTAGAGCACTTTAAAACACACAATTTATGTTACATACATTTTCTTCGTGGAGTTGATTGTTTTTGAGATATTCCTTCTTTTTGATTTCAGCTATAAAAAACTTATACTTTTCTCATATAAGAATTTGTGAGCTCATGTCCATACAAACAAAGGAACTTCAGTCACATAGCAACCAGCTTTTGACTATTACTTTAACTTTTGGTATTTTCTTTTTTCGCTTCTACTTACAAGGAAGCAAGTAATAAGTCTATTTCTGCTAATTTTTTCTCGAATTAGCAGGAAGTAAACGAAGCATAAGCTTTTAAAACTAATTTATTGCAGAGATATAGAGAAAGTCGTGTGAATGTAACACATCAGATTTTTTAAGTTATGCTGTCTAATCTCTCTCTGTGGTCTTCAAAACACGCATTTCCAGTAAAATCTCGGTATCAAATTGTCGGTTGGAATATATAATACTTCTGTACCTACTATACACTAACTGCACATACGTGCTAGAGAAAGTAAAATATATGGAGTATAGATATTACCCACAATTACTGACTGGTTTTGCTAACGACAGTCAATTTCTGTGCCAAAACATTCGCAACTTCGATTCATTGAACATAAAATCGAATGCGCTGAGACAGCTTTTGCAAACAGTTAAAGTTTCATTTGAGATTTCTGGATGTGAACTCCAGTGTTACTGCTTTAATGTTAAGTATGCCGAATATGGTTGTTCTGAAATCCCTCTCTAAGGTCTCATATTCGCTGTTTCTAGTTTAGCCAACATTGAAAAGCCGCAAAGAAATGGAATCATCGCCATGCTGCGCTAATCGGACGTTTTCATTTCGATCGATATATCGCCATCTGCTGGAGCAATTTCCGGTTCCCCAAGAGGGTTTTATAAAGCATTGCCTGCTGGAAGCGCCCTGTTTATTGCACGGCAGGGTCCTCAGAATTCGCTCGCTGTATGTGTGGCCTCATTTCTAGACTGCCGCGTTATTAGGAGCCCAACAAACTCCCTTGGAACCCAACGGAAACACTGCAATATATAGTGTACAATTTTATAATTACTATCCCTCACTAGCAAAGGAACTACAGTCTCTTCCAAGATTTCTCGGCTAAGCTTTGCTTGAATTCGCAAACCGAAGAAACGGCTTGGCTTTCAGCTGAATTCCAATTAATTTTCCTGTGTTAACTAATTTCTCGAGGAAAAATTCGACGTGTTAAATAAACACGACTTTTTCCACTCACTTATCTTACAAAAACTTAGTTTTCCATCTACTGCTAGTTTATAAAGAAAGACATTTACAGAAATAGTTTCCTTACACATTTCTGTAGGTACGAAGTGAATAGTCAGATGTTTGAACGCTAGTCGCTCTATGTTGAACTTTACATTCCATGGTCTTTCCAGGACATCGCGAGATACAACTGAATAGCAACAGCACTGTGAAACATTATTAACAAAATCGAAATTATAAGTATAGGCATCTCGGAAATGGTTCAAGTTACAAAACTAATAAATGGCGTGTTTTAAAGATATCTACATGTTTTTGTGTAGTAAGGATGTTCTTGTATATATATATATATATATATTTCTTATAGTTTATCCGTTATATAGAAGTATACAAAATTCGGTATATAGGCCACCCAAAATTCAAGATATTTGTTATGAAAATATGTTAAATATGAGGAATTTTAATTGAAATCGTTAGAAATTTTAAGGAAATCAAGAGCTTTGATAAGGATGTCGTTTAATAGTAGCACTTTGGGTTTGTGTATAGTAGACTGTATAACTGATTCAGTCACTGGGTTCCAATTAAAACTACAACTGTATAGTTTTCTCCAAAACATGACGGCCCTCAAACGGGACCTATTCCCCCACTGGGCAATAACCATTAGCAAACAAAAGACAAACCTGTGCTAGAGGCAACAAAGTAAAATGTTGTTTCCTGGAGGCGTTGCTTGCAAGCCGAGAATCACACCTCAGTTAAGGGATCAGTAAGTGGAAGACTTGGCAACAGCGACGTTTGGTCGGATTTGTTTCCAACAGTAAACTTTAAAGACTTTGGAAGAAGGGTGGGATAGGGCCATCATGCTCTGAAAAATATGATACCTCCTCTGGTTATGTCTCTGCTGAGCAATATATTTGCACCAGCTTCGCCGGTCCGTTCATTACATCTCCCTCCTGCACCACCAACATAGCACAATCCAACGTGTTTAGAGGCTGCACTTATCAGCAATAGTTATAAGCTAATTGTTAAGATTTTATTGTGATTTTTCATTATTATAGAGTATTTTCTAAGATTATTAATTTATTGGCGTTTTAACTTTCTATACACGTACTATGTGCATAGTGTATAAAGAGGGTATTGCATTCCACCCAAAAAACCGATACTGGGATTTCACAGGAAAATACACATTTTAGGGTCCCCTGTATCCAAATAAAGCATTTTTAGAAAAAAGATACGCGCGCGTGTGTGTGTCAATGTGTTCGTGTATGTGTGTGAACACGATAACGATTTTGATTCAAATACCGTATATTAAAGTTATTTACACAACAAATAAGATGTACATCTTGAATGATATAGGGAAAAAAAATATGTAGATCTCGCTGAAACACACGATTTATGTTATATACATTTTTGAAATATTCTTTGTTATGGGCATCAGCTATAAAATACTTAAACGTTACACATACAGGAATTTGTCAATTCCTGGTAATGTAAAGAAACGGGTTTCATCCACATGGCAACCAGTTTATAAAAGATTTGACTATCGTTTCAGCCTGTGTTCCATTATTTCCCCTTTACTTGCAAAAAAGCATTTCTGCTGTTTATCTCGATTAGCATGAAGTAGATAGTAAAATAAGATTTTTAACAATAATTGGTTACAGAGATGTAGAGAAAATCATTTTTGAAAAGTTATTTTCTACGATGTTATGCTCTTGGGAGTAGCGCATCGCAGTTATGCTTTACCTTGAATTTTTTTTCTTGTTTTTATAGCACCAAGGGAATGGTTTTCATAGATAGCAATCCAAAGCGAAATTCGTATATTGTTTCAATGAATGTTGGAACTCGATCAAGCTTCTTGAGTCCGCCGGACCAGAATTTGCTGCGCATTTTGCTCATCTCTCAACCTAGTCAGAGCCAAGGAACAATAAAAAGCTGGAATATACCCGTTATAAAGGGACAAAAACTAATCTCCGCCTTCTTTAATTATACGGGTTTCAAAGTTTTGTTGAGCTGACGTAAAAGTTGAAGATTAAACTTCAAAGCTCTTAAAATCCTCTTCATATGAAGCACACTGCCAGAAGAGGGGTGCGGAACAGGGGTGGGGGGTATGCCTTGGAGTTTTCCTGAAGAGAAGGAGAAGAACGAAGGGGAAAAAAAATCCTCGAAATCTCCCGTGTGCAAATAAATCTCAATATCAAAGAAAAGAGGAGTGGCTTTTGGCACTACTCGGACAGTGGTGCGCTCTAGCGTCTACTCCGAGAAATCTCAACGGTGCGGCGAGGACCTGCGATGGATGCGAGCAGTGACGTAGGCTTCCACTCATCCATCGTGGAATTTGCATTGATGAAAATGTAAACCCACGAATCGAAATATAGACCAACTGGGTTTACATGTCGGAAACTTTATGATGAAGCGTAGCATTGGGATAACGTGAGCACCATGATAATAGACTCGTAAAGTAATGTTGATTATATGGGCCGTGCAGCATGCAATATTCCATTGTTACGTGCAATAAAGAAAAGCATATACCTAGTATATACAGCCGATATTCACTAGACTGTAACATATAAAGCAGACTTGGCTTCTATTCTGTTTTTCTATGCTGTTTACCAGGTAATTGTATGATTTACGAAACATTAGTATAAATTACTATCAGAAAAAAACTCCGCTCGAGTTTTCAGTCCCTGATCAGCTGAGTTTAGGGGACGAGGTAGTCTGAACATACGGGAATACACCTTATGTGAGTTAAAAAGACACTCCTCTTAAAGAATTCAATTATTTTCCAGGAATTTGTATGAATTATTCTATAAATCATGACAATTATTTCAAGTGGTTGTTTGCATTAATAGCTCATTCAGCAGAAAAGTAATAAAACTGAGTCTTAAAACATGTGAATTCATGTACCTTTTTCTCTGATACTGCTTGCAATACATAATCACACTTTTACATACTTGTTCTTAATATAATCAGCCATCTTCTGAACCTCAATTATTTAACTATGATACAATTACAGTAGAAATTAAATATATATATTTGCAAATCCATAAAAGTAAAAATGTGGACAATTTGTAACTCTGTTTCTTTCTTAATATGATCAATATATATTATAACGTCACGATTGTGGTTCACAAAGCTCAACTGTGTGTTTTATATATGTGCTGAAAATTTCAGCTTTCCAGCTCTAATACTTTCTGAGAAAAAGGTACTCAGTATCCAAAAATGCTGTTTCGGGAAAAGATACAAATATTCTAAAAAGGGCATTGCATAACAACTTTAAAAAAATGGATACCTGAATTTAAATTATATTTTTAAATTGATTAAAATCTTCTTAACCCCCCAAAAGTATACATTTTCTGAAACTAAGAATAATAGAGGTTTTATTAGTGTCTTAAACAAAAAATATTAGTTTTTACCATTTCAGAGTAGTCCCCTTAAACTTTATTCTGATGTCAGCGTCCAATCAGAAGGCAGTGCAGTTAACCGCTGACATAACTGCGCGCTTAATCGAAGAACAACTGTAGTTTAATGTGCAACTCTGTTTTGAACAGCATCTAATACATGTTACAATTTTGGCAAAAGCTAGACAAAGCTAATAAACGGTATTAAGAATATTGTTTTACACTATTTAGTTCTTCACTCAGCATTTTCACAAGCAATGTTTACTTTCTCTAGCACGTATATATATACAATGTACATAGATCGAGAAGGTATTGTATTCCACACCAAGATTTTACCGGAAAAACAGGTTTTGCGTCTCACCGAAGAAACAAAACAAAACAAAACAAAAAAAAGGATTTTTAAAAATATGTCCGCGGGCACGGAGGTTTGAATATGTGTATATGTCTGCGTGTGTGAGTGTGTGGGACCGCATAGCTCCAAAATGAAAAGACCGTCAAATACCAAATTTAGGAATTAAGTTTAGCATGTTCCAAGGATGCGAAACTAAGACACATTAGTTCAACAAAAGAATTTTTACCCAAAAACAATTATATTCTCATTATACACGGAATTATATACCCTTTACATGGAAAACATTTTTAATGTTTTTCTCAAAATTGGTTCTAACGATTTTGATTAAAATAGCGTATATTAAAGTAAACAAATAGAATGTATATATTTGAATGTTTTGGGAATAGCTTCTGAAGACCTCTTCTTACGGGATAAATGTTGTATAACTGATAAAACTAAGAGACAAATAGCTACTACACAAAAATATGTAAATCTTTTAAAACATACATGTTCATAAAGGTACCTTTTTTTTTGTAGAATTAGCTACTTATTTTACTTTTCTCAAACGGAAAGTCATCTTTCGTTTCATCTCTCTTTTGTTTTACTCTGGCCATGTAAACCGAAATTCGAATTTCATTTATTTCACATTTTGAAAGATTTGACTATCGCTTAGCCTAGTGTGTTTCCCTCCGATTCAGAAGGAACTAATACACCATTTCTACTAATCTTGGTTACCACGATGCAAATAAAGGAATACTCTTTTGTAACAATAGTTTGTAGACAATTCACGTGAATAATCACATCAGATTTTTTTAGCTGTGCTGCCCCCCCCCCCCTCACGTAAGGAGCCTCTTTTAAAATTCTGATGCGTACCATTCACAGGACTGTCTCTACATTTTTGTAACATTATCGTTAAAAAGCTAATTCTTCTATTTACTTCATACTGATTCAGATAAACATTAGTAGAAAAATTGTTATGTAAATATATTAAATACACATCATTTTAATCAAGACCGTTAGAGCCATTTTGACAAAAACAAATCTTTTTAATTTTTTCTATACAAAGTGTAGTTTGGTGGGGTAAGATTTTCTTGAAAATCTTCGTGTCACATCCTTGGAAGACTCTGAACTTAAATACTAAGTTTGGTAGTTAAGGAACTTTGTGCTATGCTGCCTTCAGATATACAGAAACAAATACTCAACACGGATATTTTTAAAAATGCATTTCTTTGGATTCAGAGGGTCTCAAAATATGTGTTTCCGGTGAAATATGGGTATCGAATTTTTAGTGGAATACAGTACCTTCTCTATACCTATGTGCAAAATACGTGTAGAGAATTCAGGGGACGTCAAAACAGTAGATATTTACGGTGAGATCTCAGTGTAGAATTTTCAATTTGAATACAATACCTTCTCTATAATGCTTCTCTACATTGTACGTGTAGAGAAAATAAAAATTCAATAGTTAAACAACTCTGTGTAAATTTCGACTTGGTATAAATAATGGTAATGCTGAGAGACTTCTTGGTGCTCGTTAATCTTGAGGAAAAGACCAGACAACATCATGTGCATCAAAGTAACATCAGTTAACAAACAGGAAGCTCTTTTTTTATTTGCGCTGCGGCAGACTGACGACTTCTGCCGAGATAAGTTCAAGCTCATCAACTCGTAGATGAAGCAAGGAACTTTACTTAATGAGTTGCACGGAGAATTGTGTGCTGCAGGATATATGCCATGATCTTCTTGAGGTTATTCTTAATGAGAAGTTCTGGTTTCGTGAACGGTATCAACGGCAGCATGACATGACACAACTGCCGGATGCGCACCAACTGCCAATTTGCGTGGCATAGTGAAATCGTGCAAGTAAATGAGTTTCTTTTCTTACACAAAGTATACTTAGTTACATATTTTGAATTACCTGTTTAAAAATCTGATGTGCCATTCACATGACTTGCAAACAGCTTCCTACAAATAATGTCATGCTAATCCAGATAAAAATTACCAGAAATGGTGTTATTACTTATCTCCTTGTAATTAGAAGGGAACCAAGCACTAAGCTAAACCGACAGTCAAATGTTTTAAAAGCTGCGGCTTAAAGATTTCTTTGAAATTCGGTTCTCTTTGATGGCCTGGAGTGAAATAAAAGAAACAACGAAGGCATCTGTATTTTGAAAAGTATATTTTAAAATTAAAACCAATTACAATGAATATCTCGGAAGCGGCTACTTGCACAACAAAAATGCATGTGTTTGACGAGATCTACATTTTCTGTGCATTTCTTACGTTTAAGCAAAACGCATCCAAAATGTAGGGCACTTCAGAGGTTATTCCCAAGAAATGGAATATATACATTTTATTTGCGATGTAAATAATTGTTATACGGTATTTGAATCAAAATTGTTAGAACCAATTTAAGAAAATCGAAATTTTTGAATCTCCCATGTAAAGGGTAGATTAGGACAGGGGCTTTTCCCGAAAATCTTCGTGATGCATCCTTGGAAAATGATAAAATTAAATAAAAAGTTTGGTATTTAACAGATTTTTAGATAGGAGTAATATTGTCCACAAACACACACACACACACACACACACACACACACACACACATATGTGTATACACACATTTTTCTAGAAATAGTTTTTGGACTTAAAAGGATGTAGTTCCTTTGAACTCTCGACGTCGAAATGTTGGGTACAATACCTACTCTATCTAGTATGTACTTACATGGTACGTAGAGAGAAAGTAAAATTAAGTTCCGGTACGTAAAGGCATTTTAATTCCATATTCTCATGGAATAAATTACTTAGTAATGAAGATTAATAAATTCAGAAACGACTTTCTCTACTTTTGTTATCGAGATAAACCCTCAGTACTCATTTCATCGTAAGTATGAGTAAAATAAAATAGACTTAAATCACATTTTAAAAAGCGGAACAATGAGACATGTTCCTTGGGCATCACCAGGAAAAAGAAAACCAATAGCGACTTAGAAGTTGAGCAAGGTAAAAACAGCGAAGTACATGAAAATTCAAACTAATGGCCGCGGCATTACATGCTGCTCGCAACTGGGAGATCCCGGGTTCAATCCTCAGCGATCGCCTTCTCCGACCTAAGGGTTTTTACGGGGTTTTCCTAGGTTGCAAGGCGAATGTTGGGTTGGTTTCTTATATCCCCCTAATTTTCTGTTCTTCCATACTGTTTCATTCATTATTTCCTCTACCTTTCACCTCGTTGGACTGTTGCAGGGTTGTACGTGTCGGTGATGGTACTTCGATGTGGCAAGGCAAGGAAAAAGAATCAATGGAAATTTCATATTTCAAATTTCCCTTGCCTTTCGACTGATCATCGAAGTATAGTCATTAAATATAATAGTCACGGCCTTTCTCCACTGCTTGAGATATCCGAGAGTCACCGGGAAAGTGGTGCTGCGACAGGGGTTACCTTATGCTTCAAAATACTTAGTTTGATACTGCTTCTTCGCCTGTTGTTACTAAGGCTCCACAATGTTATCCATATGATCGATAATATATAAATAACTGGTCACCATGTTCATCCCTGGCTTTTGTGTTGCATTTTACGGCCTTTTATACCAATTCCTTACAAATTCGAAATGGACTGTTAGTTGGATGATAGGCAATTTCCACCGCCTAGTTTACGAACGTCACAAGATACTTTAGACGAAAAACAAACCATAAAAAAGAAGGCAGCTAATGACAGCGTAGGATATGCGTCACTGAAAACGTTATTCACAATAGGGCAATTCCACAGTGAAGTACTCAGATTACAACGGAAAAACCATCCCAAAATAAAACTTCATTTTTATTATTATGACCTTGTAAACATACTAAACTCATTCTTGCTTTAAATGTGTTAGGATTCATTGCCTTTATCAATGAGCACTAGTTGAGTGATTTTATTCTGAGATTAACCTTTTTAGTTAACCTATACTGCAGGACAACCTGAGTTGGGTTCTATAGTTCCACTAATCTCTGTGTAAAAGTATCACTACCTCAAAAGTGTTGTTTCAAGAATGTATTCACATTGGACGTTAAATATTGCTAGAGATTTAAACGTATTTTAAAGACAAATGGTGCATGCCTATTTAGCGTACAGCACCGAATACTTGTCTATTAAATGGTTAGATATTAACAATCAACACTACATATAATGCTTAAAAGTTAAATCTAAAATTCAAGCATATTGTTCTATTTAAGCGTCGGATTTAACGAAAAATCTTTAAACCTACTCTAAGCTGATAGAAATTACGTTCTATTTTTTGTTTGCTTTATTTTTATAGTCCCTCTTAGCTAGGTTTTTTTCTTTCTTTGTCTTTTTTAACGTCCTTTACTCTGATGGATCGGGCGATGGAGAAATGAAATAGGTGAAATGATGCACATATCCACCAAAAAAATAAAATTTGTCCTAAATTCGATTCTTAAAAGTGTTATCAAACATTGGTTCTCTTCGCAATACCTTTAGTATTTTTTCATACTATTTTTCCCTTTATAAAATTGCCTGTTTTTTCAATCAACATATTCTTCACAAACTGATCCAACAAACCCCCCAGGGTACGCTGAGCTTAGAGTTATCCGACCTAAGATAAAATTATAGAAAAAACTGTTTCCGGATAACTCACTTTAACCAACATTCGAATTCCATTAAACAAATAAAAGATAATAAAGTTAATGCTAATCTAGCTTCATAAGAAGGAGGTCCTGAATATGAGGCAAACACGCTACTACCACACTACAGAGTCGGCAGTGCTTAAACTTCCGAGCCAGGTTTTCAAGGTTTTGGTTGGTTTTTTTTTTTTTTGTTTGTTTACTTCTTTTTAAGCTTACTTTCTCACGCTCATCCACTCTCATCCACTCTCATATCCAACTTTATGGAAGGTAGTGAATATTCCTAACTAACAAAAATTCTAACCCCTACAGGGAATCGAACCTGAGACCCCCCATGTAAGAAGATAACTTGCTGATCACTCAGCATAAATAAAATAAATATTTTGTTTTGTTAATGACGCAGTCAACTGCCAGAATAATATCAGCGTTTTCTGTATGCTGGAATTTCGTCCCGTAGGAGTTATTTTAGATGCAGTAAATCGACTGATATGGGGCTATCGCTTTTAGGGTTTGAAGCCGCGATTTGGGTCAGAAGACGCCGGAGGCACTATATGTCGCATTATTTTCTTTTCTGAAATATGATTTTATCAAATGGTTCTGCACGGCACTCTTTTTATTCAGGAAACAGAGAGAGCGAACAAGACTGTAGAGCAATTTTAAATAGGTGCTCCATAGATACGAGATGTACGCACGCCACTGACATCCCGCACTTGTTCTTCTTTCTTCGCTTCCTTCCTTTTACGATTGTAGCGTGCAGAGAATACCGGAATGGAACTCGGCACGGAGGGAAGTTGGGAATATATTTGTCATGTGGGAAATTTCGAAATAAGAGTGCTAAAACGGTTTTAGTGCCCGAAAACAACTCCGCTCTCAGAACGAATTTCTCTGCTTCCCGTATGATGTCACTGCCTCTCTTGTGAAACGTACAACAAAGTTATAGGAATGTTGGCAGTCCAACTGCTCAGTGGCGTGCCATTCGTTATCCAAAGCGCATTCCATATTCCAGAGTCTGCTATTCTATTTATTATGATCCTGATCTATATCCAACAGTTTCTGAGAAAATCTAGTGCTTTAAAAAAATTGTTGTTTCCCCTGATGTTTTAGTTTTTAAAAACAGCGTTCAGAAAATAAAAGTTGATTCACTTTATGCACATCACTGGAATATTTTGGCAAAAATTTCTAGGCGTTCCATTTGCATGACTTTCTGTAAAGAAACTATTCTTACAAAATATTATTCTTTTATCTACATCATACTAATCGAAATAAACACTACCAGAAATTATTATCCACTTTCTTATAAGTAGAAGTATCGCAATTAGATTGTAATTGAATGTGATTTTCTTTCCATATCCAGGAGAAAACCAAAAGAGAGATAAATCAAATGATGGCTTCCTGTTTGAGGCAAGTTTCAAGTATTTTAAAAGTGAACCTAATAAATGGAATATCTCCGAAATGGTTACTCTACAAACACTATATAACATAAATTTGTGTTTTAAAGATTTTCATTTTTATGTAGTAAGTGTATCTATTATGGTTTGTCAGTTATACAAAAGTCATTCAGAATGAAGAGGACTTAAAGGGCTATTACCAAGAAATTCAAGATATGAATTTTATTTGTCACGTAAACATCTTCAACACACGGCATTTTAATCATTTTTTTAGAAAACCGAAAATTTTCGAAAATGTTTCCATGTTTGAGATGGGGAATTTTTCTTAAAATCTTCGTGTCGCATGCTTGGAATATACTAAATTTAAATTCCAAGTTTGGTATTTAACCTACTTTTCGTTTTTGAGTTATGCACACACACACACACACACACACACACACACACACACACACACCGACTTTATCCATTTTTTTTTATTCAGGATCCTAAAAGCATGTATTTCCAGTGAAATTTCGGTATCGAATTTTTAGGAGAAATGCAATACTTTTCACTATCTATTATTTGCGTTGCACATACGAACTAGAGAAAGTAAAACTTTTTTTTTCGAGAAACGAACGACTTGGAGATATGCTGTTTTGACCGGGTATCGTATCATTAAATGATTAAGATGAGTGGGGTTTCACTATTGCTCAAGGTTATAAAATCGGCTAGAAAAACGGCGAAGTTCTCAACTTAAATTTTTAACGTATTTCAACCTTCATGTGTACAAGAGCTTTCATTTATCTATACCATAAAGTAGTTAGCTGCCAACGGATGACGAAGAGGCCTTCTGCTGTTTAGCGTTGCATTTGGAAATAACTTTGGCAGCTAATTCACAGATATAATTTACGCAATTGATGGGCAGATTTATGAGAGTTTTTAATTTCCTCTCTGCGCCGTATACTCTTGCCGGTAGAGAAACTTTATGGAGATTCTCAGCAGAGATGCGTGTACCAGAACTATTGCATGTTTTGTGTTTCGTGCCTCAACTGCGCACGGAGGGTCTGAACAGACAAGGGAGAAGCATTCGCATGTTACAGCAGAGCTCATGAATGGCTCATACAAACAAATAATTTCTGTACAAACACACATACATGCTCATACTTGCATGAGAGCAATTTAAATTCTTCTCCAATTCTTAACTAAGAAGGAAACTACACCTTGTTTCATATTAGTTTGCCGGATATCTCTTAACGGTCACGGAACTAAAGTCGGAAAGATCCATAGTGATCCCTGACAGCCTGCGCACTGGGTTGATAAGAGGTGTGTCTGCCTCTTTGTGAACAGATATATGCTACGTAAGCAATGATGTCATTCTTGTTGCAAGATGTAACAAACACTCCTCAATGCAGTTTCAGTTGTAGTGAGTGAGTATCCGCTTTTACTACTCTATTTTGCTATGCTACAGAATTTTTACTTTCTCTAGCCCGTATGTATAATGTACCTAGTGGATAGAGAAGGTATGGTAAAAATTCGATACTGAGATTTCACTGGAAGTACGTGTTTTAGGACCCCCTGAATCCAAAAACATTTTCAGAAAAAGGTCCGTGTGTGTCTGTGGACAGTGTAGCTCAAAAAGGAAAAGACCGTTAAATACCAAACTTCGTATTTAAGTTTGGTATGTTCCAAGGATGTGGATCAAAGATTTTCAAGAAAATCCCCCACCCTGACTACTCTTTACATGGACAAATTTTCGAAAATTCTGTTTTTCTTAAAAATGGCTAACGATTTTGATTAAAATACCACATATTAAAGTTATTTCCATCAAAATAAAATGTGTATCTTGAATATTCTGGAAATAACTTCTGAGGGCCTGTTTATTGTGGACGAATTTCACTGAATTTTGCATAACCAGTAAACCGTAAGAGATAGACAAAAACTTACCACACAAAAAATGTAGAGCTCGTTAAAACACACACTTTATGTCATACACATTTTTTTCGTGGTGTTTACCGTTTTAGATATTCCTTGTTATTAGTTTCAATTATGAAGTAGTTATACTTTTCTCAGACAGCAAGTGTCCCGTTTTCTTTTGTTCTGCTCCTGGCTAAGCAAAGAAGTGATTTGCAATGGCAATCGCATAACGACAGCTTTTAAAACATTTGACTATCACTTTAGTATAGCGCATTCCTTTGGTTACTTTCTACTTATAAGGAACCAAATTATAAGGACATTCTTCTAATGTTTATCTCGATTAGCATTGTGTAGAAAGAAGAAGAATCTTTTGTAAGACATTTGTTTGTAGAGCAGCTAGAGAAAATCATGTGAGTGTGACACATCAGATATTTTGCGTGTTGTAATACACTGTTGAGCTATGTGATAGTGTGTTATTGTTTTAGTTAGTTTGTAAATGGTTTATCGTCCTGCTGCAGCCGTGGACGGCACGAAGTGGCAACAGTGTGACGGAGTGGCCATGAGATAAGGCAATTGTCAGGGATCACTATGGATCTCTCCGACTTTAATCCTTGTTTCAATAAGCTGCCTCTCACAATTCGCAAACCTTTTCCCCTGATTGGCTAAGTGCACCTTTGAATACGATGCACAAACCCTATACAGAGCAAAGTTAGGACATTAAAAGTGATATAAACGCTCCATTATAGGTGCTTTCGTCATTGGAGAGTAAGGTTTACGATAGCCTATTTCATCACACAATCCAATGAGAGGTAGCAAGTCACGTGACAGTTAAGAGATAAGAGGTAAGCCTATAAGAAAAAAGGTATAGTTCTTCTTCACTTCAGGGTTTGGGCATGCTATCCGATTCATATTTGCAATAGTCAGGTCCACTTTTTTTTTCTTGGTCTTCCCACACTTCGCCTTCCTTTTGGATTATAATTTATAATTTTAGTAGCTATTCTTTCTGTATCCATTCTTTTTATGTGTGCTTTTCAGTTTTCTTTATATTCTTCCAGTTTATTATTTAAATTATAAAAATATACATTTCTAATACTTTCATTTCCTATTTGGTAATTTTTAGTACGCCCTTTTACTTTTCTCAAATATCTCAATTCCGATGCTTATATTTTGCGTTTATCTTTCTGCCTAATGATCCAGGATTTACTAGCGTAAGCTAAGACGAACTGCCACACATTAGAGAGCTATATTTTTGTCAGTCACCTTTCGGGTTTTATCTTTCAATATTCTTTTGATTATAGCATATGTTGCTTGAATTTTATTTTCTTTATTTTCAATCATAGCTTATGTTAACTCCCAAATAATCTATATTTGGCACACTCTATGCTTTTTTTCGGGATGGGTATTTTCCAGATGAGCAGTTATCTTTTGTTTCCTTTGTGGAGATTTTAAGATTATAGCTTTTGATTATTTCTTTTAATTTGTATTCTGAATGTTGGAAGTTATTTTAATTTTCCTATATTAATACGTAATAAGCACATGCATATATATATGTTATATTTATTATTTAATCCTTTGCCAGTTTTGCTTGCTTTTTCAACATTTTATAATATAAAATATGTTATACAGAGTTGTGACAGGCTGCACCTTTGTCTTACTCCTTGGTTTGTTTCCACTTTTGGTGTCTCGCTTTTATTGGTTTCAAGTTTAAAACATGTATTCACGTCCCAAAGTCGTCATTCATTTTCTTTCTCTTAGTCGAGAAGAACAGAATGCCAATGCTTATACGTGAAACAAAGACCTTAATGTCAGACAATTACAACATTGCTTATACATCTGTCATACAGATGGCATTAGGGTGCCGTTCAGTCTACTTGCTTTCATTATTTGTGAATAGATTGTAGCGCATTCACTATTGCCATCTATCCACTATTTTATATTGAGTTAGTCTTAAATATGTGGTGTTAAATATCTATTCCGGAATTTACCTTGGTAACTGCAGTCAAATTGGTCGGCCACGGGATTTGAACCCAGGATCTCCCAAATATGGACCACAGCCTCTAGCGCCTTAGTATTATGATTTTTATTAACATCTAAGCAAACTAACTGGCAAACACTTGCGTACGTTTTACAATTTGAGTACTTATGCAAGCACATGTTTGAGTTAAGAATGAACAAACAGAATAAATCTAGATTATTATTACCACTATTACAGTAATATGAATCAAACGCATACACGTGTCTATGCATGATGTTTCTCTCATGCATAACAGCATATATATAAATCAAATAAAAAAAATCGACTCTCTGAGGAAAATCCTCTAAGCTCCCACACAGTAAATGTGTCTCTATTCAGCACGCTTCGTTTATTTAGTGTCTCCCTGGCTTAAATGCACCACTTGTTTGCATTAAGCTGCAAAGTGTAATAGATGAATGCTGTAAATTCTCTGCGGTACGAAGATACCACTATCTATAGTATACAGGGTGTTAAAAGACTTGTTCAGAGGTGTATGCACACCGAGCTCTGAACAGAAATCAGAAACCGGATAGGCAAATCATACGAAAAATCTGATGTTAACACAAAGCAGTTTCGTTAACCACCACAAATTCACATATATCAGTTATGTAACATAAGTTTCATAAAACTGGGATATTTCTATTCTTATTTTAACCTGGCAATGATTCAAATTCAGCAACAAGTTCTTAGTTAAATACTGCGTACAAAAACAGTATTGTGAAGAAAAAAAAAAAAAAAAAAGAGTTCTTGCGATGGAAAGAGAAAGAATCACAAACTTTCAACTATGCCCGTCAGCTGACGTATTCTCGGGAGCAGCAAAACTGATCCATTCCCCTAAATCGTAAGATGATTGTTGCGTATCTGTATTACTGAGATGAAACAAAAGAATGGTCATGTAACACTCCAAAATATTGCTCAAAATAAATATTAATTAAAACCAAGAATACGATTTCGAAAATTGTTATGCCACCAAATGTTGTGTCCTTTAACAAGATCTGCATTATTTTCAGTAAGCGCTTATCTGTTATTTATGGTTTACCAGTTAATAAAAAGCAAAAAAATTAAAATACCTTTATATTTATCTACTAATGTGATATTTCAAATAATTTTAACAAAACTCACTGGAATCCTTTCTAAAAGCAAAAAAGAAAACGCAATACTTTTGTTTGCATACATTTTCTGGGAACTTCAAAATGTTAAAGAAATTCTCTCTACCCAAGCACCTAAGTGGTAGAGAAAGAAAACAAAGAAAATCTTGTTCAAATTACTTAAACTTTAAGTTAAAATACTCATTCAGTATTGACAAAAGAAGGGGGGGGGGAAGCCAACCTAAGCAAGCCCCAGAATACATCTGACGATAAAAAACTTAGCGAGTTTACGGTTGCCAAGCGAATTGATCCGTCTGTATGCTGATCAACATTTGCAGTCCGCCACTAGCTTCTCACCAGAATCCTTAAAACTCCTTCTCTCCTTCGCCTGCTTGCCTTTGAAACTTAAATAAATGAGAAAATCTGCAATTCAAACTGGGAGGCAGAATGCCTGAGGTGCTGACAAACTCAGTCCAAGACGGATGATGACTTATTTAAAAATCCTGCTTCCAGGTTTTCCTCTTCCTGCTGCGCCAGAGGAAGAGAGCTTAAAAAATACATGCTCTACATAACAGCAACACCTGCAGCCTTATACTGATATATACGTACAACTTTGGTCGTCGGGGTTACTTTGTCTAGATACGTAGTTCCAGTATACAGAAACATTATTCAACTGTTCGCAACGCAAACATGGTTTCTTGTTTCTAAACATCTACACTCACCTTTACTTCATCTTCTTATATGGACTATAAATTAGTCCAGTATCACATATGTGCAGCGAATTAATTAACCATAGTTATCTAATTTCGGTACCTTAATACTTTTTCTACACGTACAACGTATTATATTGAGTGCATTTTTTACTTAAATGTACTTAATTTAATAATTAAAACGAAAAATCTTAATTTATTCCAATGAATACAAATTTTCCTAAAAATATAAAAAATAAGAAAAAATGGAATTTGTGTGTATAAAAATATACTAAAAGTATTGTTTATGGAACGAATGTTTTGTTTCGATGCCAAGCTTTCACTGGAAATACATGTTTTGGAGTCCACTGTATCCAGAAAAAGCATTCTTAGAAAAATGCCCCTGTGTATGTGTGTGTGTGTGTGTGTCCGTGGACGGCATAGTTCAAAAAGAAAACTCCGTTAAATACCAAATTTGATATTTAAGTTCAGTATCTTCCAGAGATGCGACAAGATTTTCAAGAAAATCCTCCAACCCCAACTACCCTTAACATGGAAAAAATTTCGAAAATGTTGGTTTTCTCAAAATCTCTTACATTTAAGACAGGTATTTACATGACAAATAAAATGTATATCTTGAATTTTCTGAGAACAGGCTCTGAAGACCTCTTTATTTTGGATGACTTTTTTTTTTTTTGAATTTTGCACAATTGGTAAACAGTGAGAGACAAAAACTTACTACACAGAAAATGTAGCTCTCCTTAAAGAACTCAATTTATGTCATATACATTTCTTTCATGGAGTGATTGTTTTCGATATACCTATTCCTTGTTATTTGTTTCAGTTTTAAATTACTTAAACTTTCCTCATACGGGAAACTGTCAACTCCTGGCCACTCAAAGAAGCGGATTTCAATCTCATAGCAACCACATTTTAAAACATTTGACTGACGTTTTAGCCTGTTGTATTTCTTTATTTTCCTTCTACTTATAAGTACTAAATAATAAGACTGTTTCAGTTAATGTGTATTACGATTAGCATGAAGTAGCTAGAAGAATAACCTTACTAACAATAATTTGTTATAGAAATGTAAAGAAAGTCATTGAATGGAAAACATAGGATTTTTTTTTGAAGATCGTTTGTTGCAGAAACCAAAACCTATCCTGAATCAGTTGGACTCAAAGACAATGGCGAAAATAGACCGTAATTAAACTGCCAGTTTTTCTATACCAGCTAATAACTAAACTGTTTTGTATTTGATCACATATCTCCCAAATAAATTACATATAAGCTGCAATTTGACAGGCATTGCAACACGCGTTTTTACCTTGTACGAGTGATTTAATGAATTAGCATTCTTCGCGGAAGAAAGTGCTGCCATACATCTGATTGTATAGGAAACCGCCTGTAGCCGAGGAAAGCCATTCAGTAATGCATTTAGCACATTGTTTGGTTAGTCTTTTGAGACGACGGAAGGAATGCTCCATGGTAGCCAGAACAAAGTCCCGGCAAACGTTGGCTACCTTTACCCTTTGCTATATCACAAGTCTGAAGAATACTATTGGTAAGTAATTGAGAGACCGTTTGACTGGGAATGAAAATCGACAAGGTAACCATCTGTACGTTGTTAGACAAGAACCTATAGTAATTGGTTTAAATTCAATTAAGTATACTGATTTGGGTCGAAGTGAATAATTTGACGCCCAAAATATGTATTTTCTAAAAATGAAATTAAGAGGATTTAATCTATGATTTCAGTGAAATTTCTAACATACTTCTGGTACATACAAGCTTTACGGGTTCAACAAGAGAATTTGTTAGAGTTGAATATAATTTTAACATTATTTGCTTGTTTTTACACCCAAAGATCCTGGGCCTCACGTTCAAGAGTCCCGAATTCTAATCTCGGTTAGGGTGAGTTACCCAGGTTCTTTCCGGGTTTTTTAATTTTTCTGAGAAGACGAATACCGAGTAACTATAAGCTTTATGGACCCTAGGCTCATTTGAGCTACCTTTTATTCATTTCACTTTTCGTCTGAATGACCCACCAGGTTAAAGGAACGTTAAACAAAAGCATAACAAAAGCTCCTGGAGAACTCGGTGTGCGAATTCGTGAATTTCATGCATAGATTCTTCCAAAAGATAAGTGTCATTGCAAAAAATTTCCCAAAATAAAAATAAGCAACAAATAGCTATATATGCTGCTCTAATTTCAACACTAGATGCAGCATACTATTAAAAATAACATTTTATACCACAAAATACTCAGGACGGAAAATCAACGTAGCTTTATTTAATCATTCGATTACAAGATGAGATAAATTTAAAGTTCTTTCTATTGCCATTATGAATTGTACATTTTGAACTTCTAGAACTAACATTATATTATAATATTTTAAACTATGTATACCTTTCATGTAGAGTGCTGAGCGAAAAAAGTGTCCACATTCTGGATGTTTTATTTAACCACAAATTACAAAGGAAGATTCGATTACTGTATAATAAAAATAAATATGGATGTCTAAACTAAAACGTTAAAAATAACTAAGTGTTGCTGTAGTGTGGCTAAAAGGAGATTAGGTAGTAGACTTACTTACGAGTTATTATAATGATGTACTTATGCAGGGTTAGGCAGCCGCTTTATTTGAGAGTTATTGCTGTAGTGTATTTATATAAAGAATAGGTAAAACTTGAGTTATTAGTGTAGAAAATTTATGGAATGCCAGGCAGTGAACATACGTGCAAGTTATTGCTGTATGCATTTCTGTAGCGATAGGCAGAAACTTTTTAGACACAGCTTTAATATGTTCATCGAGGGAGTTATTGTTATGCTCGAGTTATTTTTGTAATGTGTTTATGGATGGATAAGCACTAGATTTACTTATGGCTGTTATTACTGTAGTGTGTTTATGTAGGCTTACTTGTGGGTGTTATTAATGTAGTGCGTTTATGAAGGCTTACTTGTGGGTGTTATTAATGTAGTGTGTTTATGTAGGCTTACTTGTGGGTGTTATTAATGTAGTGTGTTTATGTAGGCTTACTTGTGGGTGTTATTACAGTAGTGTGTTTATGTAGGCTTACTTGTGGGTGTTATTAATGTAGTGTGTTTATGTAGGCTTACTTGTGGGTGTTATTACAGTAGTGTGTTTATGTTGGCTTACTTGTGGGTGTTATTAATGTAGTGTGTTTATGTAGGCTTACTTGTGGGTGTTATTACAGTAGTGTGTTTATGTAGGCTTACTTGTGGGTGTTATTAATGTAGTGTGTTTATGTAGGCTTACTTGTGGGTGTTATTACAGTAGTGTGTTTATGTAGGCTTACTGGTGGGTGTTATTACTGTAGTGTGTTTATGTAGGCTTACTTGTGGGTGTTATTACAGTAATGTGTTTATGAAGGCTTACTTGTGGGTGTTATTACAGTAGTGTGTTTATGTAGGCTTACTTGTGGGTGTTATTAATGTAGTGTGTTTATGAAGGCTTAATTGTGGGTGTTATTAATGTAGTGTGTTTATGTAGGCCTACTGGTGGATGTTATTGATGTTATGTGTTTATGTAGGCTTACTTGTGGGTGTTATTACTGTAGTGTATTTATGAAGGCCTACTTGTGGGTGTTATTGATGTAGTGTGTTTATGTAGGCTTACTTGTGGGTGTTATTAATGTAGTGTGTTTATGTAGGCTTACTTGTGGGTGTTATTACTGTAGTGTATTTATGAAGGCCTACTTGTGGGTGTTATTGATGTAGTGTGTTTATGTACGCCTACTTGTGGGTGTTATTGATGTAGTGTGTTTATGTAGGCTTACTTGTGGGTGTTATTACTGTAGTGTGTTTATGTAGGCTTACTTATGGGTGTTATTGATGCAGTGCGGTTATTTAGGCTTACTTGTGGGTGTTATTATTGTATGGATTTATGGAGGGATAGGCAGTTGAATTATTTTTGGGTGCTACTGTTGTATAGTGTTTATGTAGGGATAGGCAGGAGATTTTAATTGTGGGTGTTATTGCTGTAGTGTGTAAATGGAGGATAGGCAGTATACATACTTATGTGCTATTACTAGCGTCTTTATACAGGGATAGCCAGTAAACTCACTAGTGAGTTATTGCTGTTGTGTACCTATGAAGGGTAGACAGTAGGCTTACTTATGGGTTATTACTGTTATGTGTTTATGGATGGATATGTAATAGACTTGCTTGTGGGCGAGTTATTTTTGTGTGTTTAAGGAGGTTTAGGTAAAAATCTTACTTGTGAATTATTGCTAAAAAGAGATGTAGTAGTGAACTTGCTCATAAGTTATGTCTGTGGTGTGTTTATGGAGGGATAGAGAGTTTAACTTACTTGTGAATTACTGCCGGAGAGTAAAAAAGTCAGTGGAATAGACATGCTCGTGTGGTATTGCTCGTAGCATGTTAAAGGGAGATAGGCGATAGACTTACTTGAGAGGCATTCCTGTGGCTTGTTTAAGGAGAGACAGAATAAAACTTACTTTTGAGGCATTGATGTAGAGTCTTTAAGGAAAGATAGGCAATAGACTTACTTGTGAGGTAGGACAGGGCTGCAGAACCAGCACGGCGTCTTCGTGGCGCTGTGGATGTGGTTACTGCAGCTAAATCAGGGTGTTGTTGATGGTGATAGGGGACTCCCAGCATCTGCTTACCTGAAAATCCAAATAAAGAGTGTTATTTTTTTTGCAGATGTACATTGTGTAATGAACACTGTAGATATACTAACTGCTTAAATCTTTAGATAATTAAAACGTATTTCCAATAAACACATCAACAATGCACAAAATAAATAATTATTTAATACTTTATATTTATGTAGGTAGTAATTGCATATATTCTAACATGTCGCTGTATATTCTATATCGGTGTGTTAAATTAACGAATGAAATCATTATATCATTATAAACAATATACGGCTGTAAATCCTTCAAATACAGTAATACAAGTATTAAATATTCTTTGTACCTTAATAATGTATTATAAATGCTCAATAACCGGATGTCTTAAATATCTGGGATGTGTATCGTTTTATCAAACGTTTTTATTGAGATTGTGGTGATTTATCTGTATTTTACTCTCGTGAGGGGTAATTGCTTCCTTATTTTTGAACTTTTATCACTATTCTATTTATGTATAACCTCTATTTCCAATGCCTGCATCAACACGTTATGCAGTGTGAATGCACGAGTTTAAATACTATGTAAAGCCAACTGTAAAGGTTGCAAACTTCCCCCTCCAAACTTCAATTAAATAATAAACCTGATGACCTAGAGTTACATACTTGCTCGAGTAGTAGGTTGAACCCACTCACGTAAAAAGAATGCCGGGTGTAATGGCCGCCATACTTGGAGCAGCTGATCCGCCGATTGATGCGGGGCTGGCCAGCCGGTCGATGCAGCGCCGACTAACGATTGCTGGCAGAACTAGCGAGCGTGTGACGTCACCGGCTCAAGGTCGTACTTCCGGTTGTTCTGTCGCTCCGGGACATCAGCTGATGCTCCCTCTTCGCCCCCCAATACAGCGAGTTAAGAGAAAGCAACGGCAGGCTTGGCTGGGTCATACACGCCTTCCTTTTCGACCTCGCCGCACCCAATCCAGCAGCGCGCATCTCTGCCCAATTCGGCTATATTGCGTAACTGTATGACCTTATTTAACATGCTTTTGTTTAATGGGATACACTGCTCTTAAATTGTCGTTTTTCACACCAAATATCTTTAGCAATTTCTAATTTAGATACATATTCATACAACGCTAATAAACTATTATAAACCGCCTCTGTGTTTGATCGTTCTGACGTCTCAACCCAGAGGTCCAGAGGTACACGGTAATATGTATACACACACACACACACACACACACACACAAGGTGGGTCTCTTGTCCCTTATCATTTTGGAGATAGGCAACACTTCATAGTCTGAAAACAATAAGGTCGAAATTACCGTGCTTGTCGACCATTTGGTAACCACGCAAATCTAGCCTGCTTTTAATAGGAAAATGGACCTTAGTAGCAATAGTTACGTCCATTCCAAAAGCATGTGCTGCTCAATAACTCCAGTTACAATATATTTAATACCAATAGGATCGCTGTCACATGTACCTCAACGCAATTATAACGAATGAAGGTTAAACGAACTGCTTAAGTTACAAAAAGGGGTCCACAACAGTTATAAAGAGATCAGGAGCGGAGAGGGAGACATGTGTGACACTATACCTACACGTTTTAACGCAGTAAGAGAGGCAATGATTGTAGCTCAACTAATTAATTTCATGTTTCCTCCTCACTTTCAGCGTGTCAGTGGTTCGAGTCCCACAATCTTCGCGGACTATTTTTTCTTCTTTATGTATTATCCATCGAGGTGAAAAGTTAGTTCAGCGTTTGTCTCTCTAATAAGTTTAGATGTAAACTAAAAGGTATATGAATGAAGAAGGAACGACCGTTCATTTCGTGTTCTTCCGTCTTCAATCCTTAATTTTTGTTTTAATTATTTTGAAGAAGAAACTTCCTAAGACTTAAATAATACTGGACTGATAAAGTTAGAATAAACATAAATAAAGAGAACAACAATAAAAAAAAAGCAAATAAGCAACTTCACAAATGTGCTGATATCCCATCTAGCTTTGTGCCAAATCAGGAAGAAAGAAACCGGAGGAAATGTCAACCTTTTGATAAGATTCGAACCTGAATCGAGCATCTTGAAGCTCAAACTAACTGCGCGCTTTAACCAAATACGCTACTGTTTAGCTATAGCTTGCAGCTCCAAAGTCCATAATGTTAGTATGCAGAAGATGGGTCTGGGGAACGATGTTTTCAGGTTAGACTACAATCTGCGCGTTGCATAAAACCAGAGAATAAGGGACAGGTGAACCTCCTTGTGTGTGTGAAGGTGTGTGTGTGTGTGTGTGTGTGTGTGTGTGTGTGTGTGTGTTTATATATAAATGTTCCTCTCAACTCGAAATGGGAGCCGGCACCTTTACAAATAATCAAACTAGTGCATTTATTTTAACGTATTCTAATATTTAATATTTGCAGGCAGCTGGATTCTTTCTTTATCTCAGTGATGGCCACAATGACCTCGTTCTCGGTTTGCCAAATATACAAAACACACGACACCATCTAGCATTCTAGCAGAAAGTAAAATGCAAAAACGGGCAACCAGCTAGAGAAACCGTGGAAGTTCAAATCTCATGACGAATCTGGCTTTAGATGTTTGAGTAAATATTCTCAAATGTTCAGTTTTGTATTATGGTGTTGCAACTCAGCAAACTTTCTTCATTTCAAGTATAATTTGAACAAATACAACTTACTTGAAAATTTTGACAAATAATTTTAATTTAACGTTTTGTCACAATGTATATTGCGTTCCTTACTCTTTTTTATATTTTAAAACTCCAAGTTATAGTTACAATTAATGGTGACTATGTGCTTTTTTGAGGCGCATTAATCAGGCAACAAAAATAAAAAAGGTACTGTTTAAATGTTTTAAACAATTCTTAAAATTCTTTTACACTAAACACAAATACTGCTTTTAAAAATCAACTTATCCAACATATTTATGAATCAAATTATTGACCAAGGTAGATGAACAATTAATGCAAAAATATTTGCAGTATACTTATTCTTATGATTTCCGAAAAAAAATATTGAATGTTTGCTAAATGTACAATGAGAAAGTATTTTACTCTTTCTCTAGTACATACATGAGAATGAACCGAGGTTTCACTGGAAATGTTTTAGGGTCTCCTGAATAACAAAAAAAAAAAAAAAAAAAAAAACGAAATAAAAAGATTTATAGGTGCGCGTGCATGTATACCCGTTGTGTCTGTCAATAACATAATCATAAACGAAACTCTATTAAATACCAAACTTGATAAAGTTCAGCATCTTCCAAGGGTTTGACAAGAAGATTTTTAAGAAAATCCTTCCACCTTCCTTACATGAAAATGTTGATTGTCTCAGAAATGGTTTTTAACGATTTTGATTAAAATGTTATATATTTAAGATATTTTAATGATAAATGACTTTTTCAAAATGACCCCTGAAACTCTTTCCTTTCTGAAGGACTTTGATATAACTGGAAAACCAAAGAATATAATATCTTATTACACAAAAACTTAAATCTCATTAAAGCGCCCATTTATGTGATACTAAAAATACTTACACCTTTCTTAAAAGGCAATTCATGATTCGTCTTACCAGGTAAAGACGTAAAACTGAGTGCAGAGGGTCAAACTACTGTATTCTTTTATTTATCTTCTACTTACAAGAAAATTAGTAATAAAACAAATATCTACTGCTAATGTTTATCTCATTTAGCATGACGCATATAGACGAGCTGTAGAATAGTAGAGAAAGTCATTTGAATGGAACACACACACACACACATATATATATATAGTAACTCCATGGCACAGCTCATGGGGAACCTTGGCCTACCGCCCGACTGCTGCGGTCCATTACAGACGTCATGGATGGGGTGCAGAATTGTAGGGTGAGACGCGGTCTGCGCCTCGAGCCCCCGGCCGGTTAATGCGGTCCTCATGACCTGGAGCCGCTACTTCTCCATCAAGTAGCTCCTCAATTGATCCCCCAGGGCTTACGAGGCTGAGTGCACCCCGGGCCAGGTCTCCCAGCGGGGGAAAAATCCCCACGCCGGTACTGGGGATCGAACCCAGGTCTCGCGCTAAGGAGAGGACCATATATATAAGCATACAATGCATGTAGTAGATAGAGAAGGTATTGTATTCTCCCAAAAATGTTATATCGAGATTTTACTTCAAATACATGTTTTGAGACCCCTAAATGCAAAAAATTAGAAACAATTTTGCTTCTTTCTCTCTCTTTTTTTCTCACTCTCTCTCTCTCTTTCTCTTTGTGTGGCTCAAAAACGAAAAGTTGGTTGAATTCCAAGGACGTGACACGAAGATTTTCAAGAAGATTTCCTTGAAGATTTTAACTTTTTAAAAAATGGCTCTAACAATTTTAATTAAAATGTTTAAAAATTTTTAATGACAAACGAAATCCACCTACATCTTGAATTGTCTGTGAATAGCCTCCAAAGACTTCATTCTGGATGACTTTTATATAACTCGTAAAACGCGAGAAAGCTACAACGATATACCACACAAAAAATGTAGATTTTATTAAAATACACAGTTTATGTCATATAAATTTTTCTGTAATATTAAGTGTTTCCGGAATATTCCTCGGAAAATTTAAAAAACCAAACTATAAAAAATAATATTACTATTCACATTCAACCATTCTATTTAATAAACCAATTTCTCAATTAGTTTTGATTTTAACTTACTTAAATTTTTCTCAAATGGGAAAGCAGTTATACTTTCGTCTCTCTGTTGCTTTATTTCTGGCCAAGCAAAGAGAACTGATTTCAATTGTTTCACAATTCAATCGGCTTTATAAAATAAGGCTTTATGCTAGTGTATTACCTTATTTCCCTTCCATTTAGAAGTAAGTAATAAGAACATTTCTGCTAATATTCATCTCGATTAGTATGAAGTAGATCAAAGAATAATCTATTGTAAATATAATTTAGAACAGAAAGTTAGGTGAAGGGAAAGAATATGTGAAGCAAGTAATGAGAATATTTCTGCTAATATTTATCTCGATTAGTATGATGTAAATAAAAGAATAGTCTTTGTAAATATAGTTTAGAAAGAAAGTTATATGAAATGAAAACATATTTTTGCCTTTTTAGTCTAGGATGACAGTGTCCAATGTATTTTCAAAGACTGATGACTGTGTTTGTATTCAATACAAAGCCAGCCTTTCAGGGATAAACAATTTATGACTTCTACAGTCACACTGACGGATTTTCTAAATGCATGCAGAGGTCGTAAGGTTTTAACAAGGCGGTTCCTGGCTTTTAAACCTCCATGTTAAACCAACTGAAGTATAGTGCTCGCATGTGTTTACACTTAATACTCGTCAGTCGACATTTGAAGACTGAATTTATTGCCCGCTCCATTCTTCATCTCTTCTATTGCACATTAGTTATCCTTTTATGACCGGTTCTGCAGCGCCTCGCAGTGTGAACTAACATTTAATTGCAGTAATATAATTTATTACTCGCCATTTCAACACAGTAACGCAATAATCTTGCAGTCGGGCCTATCTTTCTTGATTTCTATCTTCCACCCATCACAGACATTATAGAGCATGCAAAACCGGCATTTACCAATCTATCACAAGTTGGTTATATACCACATATGATAGAGATTAGATTGACTAACAGTTATTTTCGCGTAACGGTTACAACAGTCACGGTTACAATACGATAACGGTTACATGTAACAGTTACCAGTAACGATTAACTTATTTGTTTTAAGGTGAAGCATCTATGAAATTTGACCAAAAATAGTATAAAATTGAAAAATTATTTTGTTCTGTAATAAAATCACAAGAATTCGAAAATGTAAGATAAGTTTTACCCACTTGGTGCACTTAAACTACTAATTAACTAAAGCTATATATGCGTAAGTGCATGATTATTAATAGGCACCTCCAAATTTAATCTTGCAAACCTTTTTCCCAACACTTTTCTACACTCAAAATGTTCTACACAATGCAATGTTTCACTGATTTACTTCAACAATTGTATACTGCCTTTTAATAGAACGTTAAAGAGAATTGTCATTATTATTATTATTATTATTATTATTATTATTATTTTAGTATTAGTATTATAGCAGCAGCAGCAGCAGCAGTAGTGGTAGTGCTAGTGGTGGTATTTCTAATACAACATTCCAAAACTAAAGGACAACATATGTAGAGTTTTCAAAACATTACTTCTGATATATGACAGACGTACCATAATTCTAGAGATACCTTCGTTATCAGTATGCAATTTTCCCCAAAATGAAGTAACATATAGCGCCCCCACGAATTAATATTAAATAGAATATAGAATGTCTTAAATAGCAAAAACCACATATATACATATATAGCAGAATTGAATCTAAGTAATATTGGAATAATATTAATATATACCTCTAATCCGCAAACAGCTGATGGAATATTACTTCTCTACTATAGTTAAACAATTTTATCAATTTATGCTACAGTAACTTACTTAAAAGAAGGGGTGATTTGAATGTACTTTTGTTTTGTTTTGTTTTGTTTAACGTTCTTAAACTTGGTCATATTCAACAATGAATGAAATCAGTGAAACTTATCCAGGTACCTCACCCTAAGCGAGATTCGAACTCACGACCTCTTGAATGTGAAGAAGACACGCTATCCCCACACTACTGAGGTGGTCAGAAAATATATTGTTGAAACAATAACTTCATAAGTAAGAAAGTTATTGCAATAAATGTTAGTATTCAGATATTGTTTGCATGTCTAAAGTAAATTTGAAGCAAATACATATATAGTAATAATTATGGAAACCAGTCATTTCACCTATGGGTATCTTTAACGAATGAATAGATGGATTAAAGTGATTAACGCAGTAGATTAACTGTTCTAGCGCATGCGATAGGAGAGTGACCGGGCCCAAACATGGAAGCAGAGTTTGGAACGGTTTAGTCTGCAATATTGAAGCGCTCTACACAAACCAGTGCACACCTATAATGAGCGTGTGGCGGACTTAATTACAACGATGTATTAATTATAATTATTCAGAGCACCTTGTTTGAGGTAATGAGAACACCGCAGCTTCCTCATCAACATGTGTTGCCGTGTATGTATGCTTCTTGCATTCGCTTTTAGAATTCATAAAGTGATTCAAATAGAATGCAACGCTCCACCTCAAATTAACGGCGCTTCTGTACTCTACAGCGAACCTCCTATTTAAGGCATTGATTAATCCCGTGCAGGTAGAAAATTTTCACGTTTTCTGTGAATAATGAACGAATGCAAAATACTGGTTTACGTTTATTAACAAATCTTGATGAACATCGTCACTCCATTGTAAAGCTTGTATAATAGTTTAATTAAAGCACAAAAACATAATTATTGTGTACATTTAATAATTTTGTTTTCTGCAAAGCACAATAAATTTTATTACAGAAATAAATTGTAATACTTATGTAATAAACTATAATTAAAAGGATTATCAATTTATTGCGGTCAGCGGTTGACATTACACTGAACGGCCGACAGCTATTTTTATTAAAATTCTCTCTGGTGCAAATACAATGTACAGTCACGTACAAAAAATCTTAACGCAGCCCTTTCCTCTTCCAATAGAATCTCTTGCTGCTTTCTGTTTTAATGCTTGTTTTAGTCGAAGACGACATGCCACAGTACCTTCAAACTGAGACTATCATGTTCTTCTTATTTACTTTCTTCTTCAGCTGATTATCTTCCTCGTTCTTCTTTTTCGACGGATTATCCTAATCTCTGAAGGAATGCATTTTATATATTTATTCCACCATAACTTAAATATTACTTAATTCATAATACTCATATAAAATAATATAATTACACAATTATATTAATTTCAGATTACATTGAATTGCAGGATAAGTGATTTCAGTAAATGAAAATCTTAACTTTAAGTTTAATCTGTTTCTTACTTCCTAGGTACACCCCCAGAGACACACAAGCTAAGAAATGGGTCAATAATCTTTCGAAGAGCAAACAAACTTTGGATGACGGCATGCCCAAGATGTGTGATCAGCCCAATGTCTGGTATGGCGGCAAAAGAGGAGGAAATGAAATATCGTAATGAAAAGGATGATAAACAAAGCTGTAGATTAAATTATCACAGTATTCACCTGGAGACCGAGAAAAAACCGAACTCCCTTCGGTTTAGGTTGGTCGGCCCGTTTGAAACCCGGACCTTCAGCATCTGAACCGCACTAGTTTTCGCAGAATCTACTTCTCGCTCTCATCTCATTCACATGCAATTTAAAAAAATTCTCCTCTTTATCTCAATAAAGCTTATGAACACCTACACCCAAAACTTTTAGGAAGATGAATTTGTCCTAATTCACTCCTCACCAACCACCGTGAACAGAAAAATAAAACCTAAAGCTAAGAGAAATTAGAAGTATGTTTCTTTCTATCAGATTTCGATCTTCCATCAAATATTATAAATTTATCGGAAGATTATATTTTATCTTTGGTACATGAGCAACTCTAGGACGATTAAATGAAAATGTTGCTTGATTTAATCGTCCGGCTCCACAGGTTTCTGAGCATTGTCCGTAAAATGCTCTTGCTCACGTTTTCATTATTTTCTTTATAGTCATATCTATTATAATTGGCGGGTTTGGTAATTATTATCGTATTAACTATTAATCTTAATCACTGCTTAGCTTTGTTTAAGAGATTTATCTATCAAATAAAGAAAGAATAATTAGGTTTTTTATAGTGTTTAACGCCCGCTTTTACTACTATGGCACCGCAGGCGATAATTAGGTTTAGTAGGAATTAAATATTCGTTAAGTCAATACTTGGAATACCATCGTCAATACTTAAGTAGCTTTACATATGCTGTGGTATCGTCGATGAAGTCTTGCATATCCAATTTCTACAAAGCTTTCTGCTTACTTTTTACTCTTAGTAATAGTAATGATAATAATAATACAATACTTTTTCATTGGTAACTTTTATTTCCTGAGGTTTATCAATTAATAAGGAAACATGAGGTTTAGGAGGAATTAAATATTAGACAAGAACCGTTCCAACATTGTGGACATCAAAATATTTCGTGCATATTTGTACATTTAAAGCAATTCTCTCGTTGATTAGCAAGCATTATTTCCTTTTCTTACAGGGGGCCACCATTATCTTCAGATACTACTGACGCTATATCCATGACTGAAGCATGTCCTATGTGCTCCGATGTATGACAACCTTTTCTTAAGTTTTTTTCCATGCAATGGGTCTCGTTTTCCAAACAATTAGCAAGGTGAAACCCAACTTTATGCACTCCACTTATCAATAATGTCATATTTATTTCATTTGGGATGTCAGTGGTTAAACATGAATACTTGGATAGTTACTAGCCTAAAAAAGTAAAACACAGTAGCGTCTGAGCCCAAATGTCGGTGAGGATAGCTAGCGCGAAGAGGCTATCCATTAACATCAAGCATATTATCGATGTAGCCACGCCCAGTCGTTATGAAAACTAGAACCTCGCAGTGATGTATGATATATGACCCATGGAACATGATAGAAGGCTCTCAAATAAAGTTGAGTATTTTATGCCCAAGTTTGACATGACGCTAAGAGCATAAACATATTTTAGCTGAATGTAAAACAATGACCTCACAGCTGTTATCAGATTAATTTCCGAAACCCTTGGCATTTAACCCCATATGTTTATTTTGTTTTCCAACTAGCTATTTTTAGCTTCTGGATCTGGACAAGGGTTACTCCAAGACATTGAAATCGTGGACATCTGATACATCTGATCGTGATAAACAAAGAACGCATTTATTCAAGAAAGAGGTAGATGACCATTGCAAATGTTATGGGGAATGCGTTAATACGACTCGATTTCTTTGAAATTAAGTAATTCAAAATTATGGCATGTGCAAATTTTGGTATTTAATCTAGGCAAGTCATTTGATTTATTTTCCATTGCAAGATTCACTTATGAAACGATTTGTTGAAAATTCTATGGATGTATATATTTAGCTTAACTTACTGTGTAACTGAACTTCTTTACTGTTCATTCGACTCGTACTGAAGCATAATACTTGAGCGTTATTCATCGAGATTCAATCAATTTCTTTTTTTATTATTATTATTATTATTATTATTAAATTTGCATTTTATAACACGTTTCTGATTTACTGAGCTGATAAATAATGGAGCAGTCTTAGCGTACCTATGTAACGGAACGGTTCAAATACCCTCAACATGCTCTGGATAGTAATGCACCCTGTTTATCGGCAATCCTATTGGATTACTAAAGCCTCTCACTTCTTCTGATCTCTCAAAGTAACTGGTCCATCCGCCTCTTCATGGATGTGGGTTTCTCTCTTCTTTCCTTTGGTTTACATTGTCGATCGTTCGAATGTGGGATCGTTTGTAAGTACTCATTTTATATAAATTAAATTCAGCGTTCTTTCTGTCGTCTCATTCTATTGTTGTTTATGGCTCTGTATTCAGCAACGTCTTTAAAATATTTAATTCTAATTTTAATATTTGATAATTGAAGGAGACCAACATTCTGAGCATCACGTTGGCCTTTCCAATGACATGACTCAAAAACGGAGATGTACCTTGACTGCATTACGAGCGCTGCTGCTTCAGAGCACCTATCAAAACAACTCTATTCACTATTTCTACAAGGGCTGTATATAAACTGTACTAGATTCAGCCTCTCATATCGTTCAATTTAATTTTCTTTTTGGGTTTTCTTCCCTCATTATGTATTAAATGGCACAAGCAACGGAGCATTTGTCACATATTCGTCCTTCAGAAGTTATTTTACAGTCAATAAATCTATTAGTGACAAGAGACATGATGCAAACTAATATCTTGGGCTGAAATCGAACTCGCAAACTTGAGCACAGAAAAACAGGGATCAAAAGTGCACCTAGTCCACCTAAGAAGTGTGGGGATTGCGTGTCCGTCTCCCACCACAGGTCGCGAGTTCCAATCTCGCTTAGGTTGAGTTACCCGGATAAGATTTTTTTGGGGGTTTCCCTTATCCTGAGAAAACGAATGTCGAATAACTTTAAGCTCCATGGACCCCGAGATCATTTGAACATCATTTCACTGATTTTATTCATCGTCCAATATGACCAAGCAAGTTAAAGGACGTTAAGCTACAGAAAAAAATCGCCAATCAGAGTAAACTAACCTAAATCAACATATTTTCTTCTGTGCTATAATTATATCAAACTCCAACCAACGCTGGAGCGGTATCCATCGTGCTGCAAGGTCTTCGATCCCAGAAGCCATGACCCTACGGCCATTTGGAACACACCCCTCCAGACCAGATACGCCCGGGGTTACCAAACAAAGCCACTTTGGCAACAGAGCCAAGGGACTGTACAAGGCGGATTAGAGGAAAGCTCCTAATTACATTACACAAACAGCCTTCAGCTAAGGTTCGCACGTGCGCATGCGGATTTTGGTCGTTAATCAACCATTTTTATCTGAAAGAGCATCCGTCACGATAACCCGTCTGCCACGCGCATTTGAAACTTTATTTGTGCTGGATAAAACTGCAGAAGGCTATGTAAAATTATGAGAATCTTGTGAAATTTGTTGTACTTTTCTGACGTCAATTATTAATGTGGGGACTATATCACGCCTATAGGACTTTCATGCCTTTTCTTTTACATAATTCCTCATTAAGCCATAATGAAGAAATGTTTAACAAATTGATTAAATAAGGCATTTAACTACTCTCTCCTCTGGAGGTGTGTAATGTACCAAAAACATCTGTCCTTATTTATCAGAGAAATACTCTTTTATGCTTAATGCTTTTAAAGCTAGTTGGTCACTTCAGTCGAACGAAATTGGTGAAATGCTGTTCAAATAATCTTGCGGTCCATAGAGCTTAAAGTTACTCGACATTCGTCTTCTCAGGATAAGGAAACCCCCGAAATAAACCTTATCCGGGTAACTCGTGCTTAGCGAGATTCGAGCTCGCGACCTGTTGATTATATGACATACACGTTACCACCACACTACCCAGGAAGTGCACACTACTGCGCTTGGAAGTTTTTGTAGTTGTGTAAATTTTTTTGATACAAGTAATTCTAAGGATTGTGAATGCTGTCCTTCTGGAATTTCGTGGGATCTGCCTACAGCATTTTAAATCATGTCGACCTTTGTCGATAGTATGCTAGACTCTGGTTCCCATGGTCACGGGATCTAATCTGGCGAGGGCTATGTACCTAGTTTTTCGGGGGGGGGGGGTTAGAATGCAATGGTTGCAGTCACAGATACTACTGTTGAAAACTTTTCTAGAATTGGATTTGGAAGAAAAACGTTCAACATATTCTAGCAATATGTTTCTTTGCAAGATACACTTTGATTATCCAAGGAATGGATTTGTCCATGTCGCTTCAATATCCTAAAGTCATATCCTAAAACAAACAATAGAAATTGATGTTAAAAGTTTGGACACGAATTTTCAGAATTTCTCAAGATTATATTGCATTTTCTTAGCAATCTTAGCATTGTCTCATCATCCTACAACCCCTTTGGTCACTTTCAGCATTGGACATTGCGATGGTGTTTCGGAGCAACGTGGGATGGGGAAATGGTGCTCTCTGTATGAGGTTATCCGTCCCTCGACCTTAGGCTAGTTGCCGGTGTATATGGCCCGTCCCCTTGGGGGTAGATGGGCAGCCAGCTTTTTAAAAGCGTTGACTATCGCTTTAGCCAGGTGTACTCCTTATTCCCCTTCTACTTGAAAAAAACAAGTAATAATGCAATTTCATCATGTTTATCTCGATTAACATGAAATGTATAGAAGAATAAACTTTTTAACAATAATTTGGTCGCCCTCCGTGGTGTAATGATTACTATGCTAACTTCATATACCCAACGTCGCGGGTTCACACCCGGCGGAGGACGGTGGATTTTTTTCGGACATAAAAATCTTTAGCATTGCTTCCTTCGGAAGGTAAGTAAAGCCGTATCGTAGATTTACGGCACGTAAAAGAACAAGTCTGATAAAAGACACCTCTGAGCAAAATTAAGCGGTCTTTCACGCTCAATATAGAATGGGACGCTGAGAACCATAGCAATTAAAGACCATTCATAAATAAAACTCCATTTCCATTTTTAACAATAATGTGACACAATGATGTAGAGAAAGTCGTGTGAATGCAACACAGACTTTTTTTTTTAAACGCAACGAATGCTTGAGAGCAGCTCTATTCCGGAACATGTATACGATATCGCGCCTGAATTGATTTTCCTGGAGTTACGAAAGGAATGTGAGAGGGAAAGCAAGGGCACTAAAATAAGAAGCAAATAAAGTGAGAGCGCGGAAAGACAGTAAAAGCAAATAGAGGGAAAGCTATGTTGTGAAGAAATTGGTTTACCACAAGTCTGCGAGTTCATCAGTGGCACTGGAACTCGTCTCTCATAATTTCAAGAGTCACCTAATTGATCACGCTAACCTCAAGGGTCGTCTGCCCCAGTGTGACGTCAATGTATAAATGTGTTTAACATCTTACCCTTGTCTGTAATGGGATCAATCTCGGCAGTGACGTCAGAGCGACATTTGCTTTCCAACTGCTCTGGGAATCTTTTGCTCAGTCACATGTAGAACCTTATGTCCTTAACATCCACGAAGTATGTTCTAATTCTGTTTTATATTAGTTTACACTCAAGTATTACTTTCGCTATTACAGATGCTCATTTGGGGTTCAGCGCTTTTTACTTTCTCTACGCCTACTATGTACATAGTGTGTAGAGAAGGTACTGTAATGCACCCAAGATTTTCCCGGAAATAGATTTTTGGAAACCCCTTTAGTAAAAAAAAAAATAAAAAAAAAACATTTATATAAAACGTCCGTGAGTGTGCCTGTCTGAGTGTGAGTGTGTGTATGTGTGTGTCCGTTAAATACCAAACTTGGTATTTGAGTTCAGTATCTTCCAAGGATGCAATACGAAGATTTTCAAGAAAATTCCCCCACCCTCAACTACACTTTACATGGGAAAATTTTCGAAAAGATAGATTTTCTCAAATATGGATCTAACGATTTTGATGAAAATGTCGTATATTAAAGATATTTGCATGGCAAATAAAATGTTTATCTTACATATTTTGAGAATAATTTCTGAAGACATCTTTATTCAGTATAATTTTTGGAATTATAACTTATTTAACAAAAGCGTAGAACTCGCTAAAACACATAATTTGTGATATATATTTTTTTCATAGAGTTGACCGTTTTTGGATACTCCTTGTTATTAGTTACAATTTTAAAATACTTATACTTTTCTTATACGGAATTTCAACTCCTGGCCATACAAACAAAGGAACTTCAATCACATAGCAGTCAGTTTTTGAAAGACTTGACTATCGCTGTAGACTATGGTACTCCCTTATTCCGCTTCTACTTTCATTGAAGGAAGTAATAAGTACATTTCAGCTCATTTTTCTCGTAAATAGAAGAATAAGCTTTTTAACAATAATTTGTTGCAGAGATGTAGAAAAAGTTATGTGAATGGAACACCAGATTTTTTTTCTAGACATTCACACGATCTACTCATTACTCTACAAATTATTCAAAAAGAAATTCTGGTATGTCCCAATCACATGACTTTCGCTTTGTAACAAATTATTCTTAAAAAGCTTATTGTTCTCTCTATGTGATGCTAATCATGATAAACATTAGCAGAAATAGTCTTAGTATCTAGTTCCTTGCAATGGAAGGGAATAAGGGAGAACACTAGGCTAAAGCAATAGTAAAATCTTTTAAACGCTGTTGCTATGTGACTGAAATCCAGTTCTTTTATATGGCCAGAGTTGACAAATTTCCGCATGAGAAAAATATTTGCAAATTGAAATCAAAAACAAGGAAATAGTTAACTCCACAATAAATTTCCTTTACATAAATATTATGTTTTTAATGATATATACTTTTTTGGGCATTAAGTTTTGGCCGTAATGTAGCGCATACCATACTAGCCTCTAAAATCCAATGGAGGGTGGCGGATGGTGATGGATTTTTTCGGACATAAAAATCGTTATTATGGCTTATTTCGGAAGTAAAGCCGGCGGCCCTATGTTATGTTTATTTGGACGTAAAAAAAATCCATACCTTAAAAGAAGAAGGTTCCTGGACAACAATCTGCCATTTCGCGTCCGCAAGTCATGATTTCCTCACACAGTGCCATCTGTAGGCGACAGGCTGATCCCTTGTCATCAAGGCGCATACCTATCAACGAAGTCACGAACTAGAAATTCAATTCTGGTGCCCTTTGATCCCTTAGGAGTTATAGGAGATAACTAATTAAGTTTTTGTCTATACCCTACGATTTACCAGATATAAAAATTCATTTTAACTTTAGAGGATATTTCCAGAAAATTCAAGTCTTATAAGTAAGTGCCTTTAATATAAGGTATTTTAGTCAAAAGTATTAGGATCATTTTTAGTACACCAAAATTTTCGATTTTTTCCCCAATATAAACGGTAGTTTGGGGTAAGGAAATCTTATTGAAAATCTTCGTATCGCATCCTTGGAAGATGTTGAACTTAAAGTTTGTTATTCAACCGACTTTTCGTTTTCGAGTTATCGTGTTTACAGACACACGGATCTTTTTTCTAAAAATGCTCTTATATACATTTTTAATATAGTGTTTTTAAACCGGGTATGTCAGTGACTCCTCGGTATCAAATTTTTTGTGAAATGCAGTACCTTCTCTACCTATGAACCGTGTACTAAGTAGAGAAAGTAAAAATAGACTTGTTTTAATACTAAATTCTAAATTTTAAGAAAGTATAACGTTCTTCCAGTTGGCGCATTTGCACTACTAATTAGCCGAAGTTATAAGTTGGCAGAGATATGTTTATTAAAAGCCACGCCCAAATTTTTTCAAAATGTTTTTCAGCTGTTTTCATTTTCAAATTGCTCCCCACGATGCAAGTTTTTACTAATTTGTTTCAAAATAACTATAGCTACTGCCTGTAAATTAAAGAGTATTCGATGCAGCTCTAGGACTTCTAAAAGTCATATATTAAATACATTTAAATGTTAAATAAAATTATTTGACTTTTTTTGGAAACAGCCTGTGAAAGGAATTTTGTATAAGGTTATATAATGGCAAACGTTTAGTGAAAGATGAAAACGCACTATAGGATAGACATAGATCTCTTTAAAACATACACTTTATTTTAAATAATCTTTCCTTGTGTCGTAAGCCGTTTCCGAGAAATCCTACTTAATGATTCGAATTATTCAATACTAGGTCACTCTTTTCAGGTTCTTTTGATGTTCAGTTGTTTCACGCGATTGCATGAATAAAGTATTGAGTTTTAAGACCAATATAAAGAACCTCCGACTCTTAAACATTTGACTAATGCTGCTTCGTTGAATCTATAACGGAATGTGTCCTGTAGCTATTACGTTCTCTATATAGATAGAGATTGCATTCCACCTTTACATAGAATGAGTTGCGAAATTTTGATTTTCTAAAAAATGGCTCTAATAATTTTGATTAAAATACGGTATATTAAAGATAGCTATATGGCAAATAAACTAAAATGAAAATAGCTTCTGAAGTCCTCTTCATTCAGAATAACTTTTGCATAACTAGTAAATCGTAAGAGATACACAAATATTTACGTACAAAAACGTAGCGCTCATTAAAAAAGTTATGGCATACCATTTTTGCGGAGTTAACCATTTCCGAAATATGTTTTGTTATTGATTTCAATTTTTAAAATACTTAAAACTTTTATTATATGGGAATTTGTAAACTCTTAGCCATGCGAAGAAACGGATGACAGCCATCTTTTGAAAGATTTGACAATCGTTTTAGCTTAATGTACTTCCTATTTCCCTTCTACTTATAAGGAAACAGCAATAAGAAAATTTTTGGTAATATTTATCTCGATTAGCATGACGTATATAGAAGATTTAAGTTTTTAAAAATAATTTGTTACAGAGATCTAGAAAATGGCACACATCAGATTTTATTTTAAATAAATAAGATAAACAGAAAAAATACACTTAGAATCACTGTATCGCGACTTACGTACAGTAAGGCATTTGTTCTTTCATGTATTTGTTATCTTTCCAAACCTATCGTTTTGCTAATGGTAGTAGGAATATTGAGTGAAACAGAATTTTAATCGAATTATTATCAGACTAAATAGAAGCATTGTTCTAACAGCGACATACATATTAAAAGTTATTTCTGTATTTTTCTAAGATATTCAAACGTTAAATAGATAAACGATCTAGCAATCAACCACGTTACAATGCTCTGTCCAAGGCCAATATTTTTTTCTCTTTTCAGTTTTCCTGTTAGTCCTGTTTATGAAAAACATTATCTGAATATTATCTGGAATAGTATTTCGACATGAAAATTTTCGCCCGTTTCCTTTCTTTCTTTAGAAGGTGGTTTTATGCTCATCTGTTACAGTTTCTTCCTCTTTTAAATATTTTCAGTGATATTTTTCCTTTACGAACATTTATTCTGTTCTCCCCTTGCTTCTTAGTTATATCCATATCAACATTTAATCATTTATTTTCACTCTTACGCGTTTCCAAATGTCTTTACAACAGAGAAAGTTTTTTCTTAGTTCTGGCTATAAATTTTATTTTGTATTTTTCGACAATTACCTTTGGTTTATACTGTTCACATATAAGGTAATTTGTCTGAAAGCAGTAGGTTCCTACCTTTTTCTGAAACTCCCGGTGAGGAAAACCCGGCGAGAGGTTAGACCGTTCGCCTCTCACATAGGCGGCCCGGATTCGATCCTCGAGGACAGCATGTGAGATTTGTGGTGGACGAAACAGCGTCTGTAAGGGCTTTCGGTTTCCCTCACCATTCATTCCATCAATTACTTCATAATCATATTTCCTGTCATCTCTTTCACCACCGTTTCATACCAGGCTCTTCTTCATTTTTATACCAGGTATTTAACCGATTTTCGTTTTTGATCTTTTTCTATATGTGCACCTTACATCTTGTATTTCCAGTAAAATGTTATTGAAAATCTTCGTATCGCATCCTTGAACTTAAAGTTTTTATGCAAGCGACTTTTCGTTTTCGAGTTATCGTGTTTACACACACACGACCCTTTTTTTTTTTCTTTTTCTTTTTTTTTTTTTTTTTTTGTAAAAATGCTTTTATATGCTATACCATCTCTATTTATACACTATTTACGAAATGCAGAAAATAACATTTTGGGAAAGCTGTCAGAGATCGTACAAATATTGGTGGCTGTGGCATGCGAGCCACAGTTTGTACATGCCCTGCTTTAATCCACGCAGGACTGGAATATGATTATGTGTGGTGGTGTACTTGTGCTACAATTGCCATCTCTGTAAGCAAGAGGCTGAAAGCCATTGCATTATCTCCCGCAAGCCAACATTCCCGTAACAATAGCCACATTAAAATGGCTATGTGCGCTGCGTCTTTGTTATTTTCTGCCATACACTTAACGACCACGTCGCGTAGGGTAATGATTTCTTGCATGGCCAACTACATTCTTCTTATCTCGACATTTACGCTCCTCTCTTGTTTCCATAAAAGCGCGCGCGCTATCTCTTGGAAATGCCACGAGTTAACCTTTTTTGAAGATGTCATTATGCCGGTCGGCCTCAGGGAAATGCCTTCGTGATGAATTATCCTGTGGCTTTAATCTATTTCAATTATCGAATCAAAGCGTTGCCCCGGGTAAGGCGAGGGATAATGAGGACACGATAAAAACTTCTTTTTATAGACTATGTTAATTGCTTCCACTCCAATTAACAGACTCGTTTTTGTTTTTCGCTTCAAGTCTTTAACTTGCGTGTACACAGGCTGGAAGACTAACTTATTTTCCATATGCTCTGCCTCTCTTTCTCAGCTTCTCTTTTCAACTAGAAGCAATGACAAGTGAAAGAAAATATCTGTTACAGATTACTCATATTCTTCTGTAAGACCAGACAAACCACTTGGAAACCATAACCAAGTCAACCTGAAACAACTGGTTTATTAAAGGAATTTGAGAAGTTGTTATTTATTCTTTTGTTTTTTACTTCTCAGTTTGCTCAAGAACTAGCGTGATGTAGCTTATCTTTCTTAAATGAGCATTTGTTTGTAAAAATTGTTCGATAAGCCTAAAGCACATTTTTATGGGTGAGCAAACGTAAATTTGGAAGTTTTATTCTCATTCTAGATTTCTATACAGATACGGCTGCATGAGTTAACTATGTTGATTAAAAATGTCTCGTCTTGTAATGGGCTTAACCTCCCCGTATTTCTAGGACTGAGACCCCCCTAAGACTTAGAAGCCAATGCCTAGGGGTCAAAACCTGTCGGGAAGCCTACGGCACGAAACCACGAGGGATCGGCCCGTTGCCATGCATGAACACGAGGAAGTGTATTATATGAAATGTAATCGAAATTGATAATTGAAAAGGTGATAATGGAGCAATTGGTAGAATGAGTGGCGGGGGAAACCGAAGGAGCAGAAGAAACCCGCCCAGACACTGCTTCGCCACCACGAATCCCACTTGTGGGCGCTAGATGGGAGGCGGGCACCGTCTTGATTAAAAATGTACTAGATAAAAGGTTTAGATGCCTTTTAAACATAACGTTTATTTCAAATAGTTTTTGGTGGCGTTCTTTGTATTTAAGCTCAATATCTTCCAAGGATACGACTCGTACATTTTCTAGAACATTCTCCCACCACAAACCACTCTTTACATGGACAAAATTTCCAAAATTTTGAATTTCTAAATAGTGGCTCTAACGATTTTGATTAACACCCCGTATATTAAAGCTATTTACATCCCAAATAAAATGTATATGTTGAATTTCCTGGAAATAGCCTCTGAATACCTCTTTATTCAGGATGAATTTGGCCGAATTTTTCTTAACTGCTAAACCGTAAGAGATAGACAAAAACTTACTTAGATCTCACACACAATTTATGTTCTTTACATTCTTGTTGTAGAGGTGACCGTTTCCGAGATACTCCTTGTTTTTGGTTTCAATTGTGAAGTACTTATACTTTTCTCAGACAGGAAGTGTCCGTTGTTTCTTTTGTCCTACTCCTGGCTAAACAAGCGATTTGCAATGACAATAGCATAACGATTGCTTTTAAAACATTTGACTATCAGTTTAGTATGGTGAATTCCCTAAGTTCTCTTATACTTATAAGGAAATAAGTAATAAGAATATTCCGCTAAGGTTATGTGGGTGTAACACATCAGATTTTTCCTGAGTGTAATGTTCAGAAATGGCTATGCCTGCTAATTACTATTATCAATATCGCCACGTTTTATGGTTAATAAACAAGTATATGCACTTTTAATTGGAAAATGGCGTGTTATTTATGGACACTCTTTAACTACTGTGGTTTTCAGCGTCCCATTCTATATTGGGTATGAAATATCGCTTAATTTTGCTCAGAGGCCTCTCTATCAGGCTTGAAAATATACGACACAGGACCAACGGCTTTACTTCCCTTCCGAAGGATGCCATGCTAAGCGTTTTTACACCCGAAAAAATCCATCGTCCTCTGCCGAGTTTGAACCCGCGACCTTGGGTATATGAAGTCAGCATGGCAACCATTACACCACGGAGGGCGACAATTTTAATTGGTGTTAGACTACAGCGGCATTGCACATTGACTCTTCAGTAGACTCGAAATCAGTGTAGAGAGAGTTGGCAGCGAAAAGATAGTGTATGTAGACTTTGGAGAACTTTTAGCCATTTTAAGTGCATTTTCTGGCTTCCTTGTTGTCAAGACGTTAATTAACGAAGAGATAAATCTTGAGGAGGTTTAATTATCATGGCCAGTCGCTGTAGAATCTCGGCGCATTGCCGGCGCCGCCCTTCTCAAAGGACGTTATCACCCTGCCGTAATCTGAACTGTGCGTAAACAAACGTGTAGGACCCTCTGCTGCGGGTAATGAGTGTTTATTGAGAGAGAGAGAGAGTGGGAGAGAATGACGGAGGGAGAGGGAGGAAACACAATACACAAGGGCGTTGTACGAATTTCTTGTACTCATTGTTATCCCTCGGGTCAATGGGCTCACGTGGTTTCTGGACATACAGTTGGTAAACTTGTCGGTTATCACTAGTTGGCAAGAGCATTTGAACTAGAGATACTGTCACATGGCAAGAGTGCCTTGCATGCATTTAAGATAATGGCATTTGCGTTTTACAAATAGCACTTGGGTATCTAAGGCTTTCATTCCAACTGTGGTCTTCTGACCCGAGGTCGCAGGTTGAAACGCCGCCCAGTTTTAAGTGTGCTTAAAAGCGACAGTGCCATATCAGTAGATTTACTGGCACGTAAAAGAACTGCGGGACAAATTTCCAGCATACTGACAACTGACAGCGTCGTTAACAAAATAGTTTTTTTTAAATATTCATTTTCACTCACTGAACCGCCAATCTATAATAGGTAGATCTATTACTCCACTCAACAATTCAATATCAAAATATCATCAGAAATAGCACTGTGAGATCAATTGAAACCACAAAAACAGCATAAAAACCTAAACAAAAGATAAATATGGAATTTTGGCCAAGCATGAAACCAATCAGAAATTAAATACAGTTCTTCACTTTTCAGTGATAGCTGTATATTATCTCTAAAATATTGTTTAACTGTAAGACATAAATTTACGACAGCAAGCATTGTAGAGCTCCTTAAAGTGCAGTTTCTTTCAAAACTTTTCGTAGCGTTAGTAGTTTTCAAAATATTCCGTGGCGCATGTCATACTTTCTCTGTGGTAGGTATATAAGAAACCTGTTCAGGGAACATTGTATAACAATCGTATTGAGGACATTAAAAAATATCACAGTAAAGGATTTAATCACATAATCACAAAGCCGCAGCCTTACACATATGTATTTTTACTCCTGTTTCTGTCTTATAGCGTTACTCTCAGGGTTGATCTAAAACTCCTTTCTTTCTTTTTTCTTCTTGTTTTGTTTTCTATTTTGAAATTTAATACCCTTTAGCCTGTTAAGTTATATCAGACGATGAATGAATTGTGTAGATGATGCTCAAATAACCTCGCGGTCCACAGAGCTTAGCTACTCCGAATAAAGCCATGTCTGGGTAACTCACTCTGAGATTCAGCCTCTTGAAAGTGGAGCTACTGCGACACTATAGAGGCGGGCAAGTTTCAATATTCCTCTAATCTGGTTTTATTTAAGGACCCGTGTCTCACTGCAATAAAAAGAGCTGATTTGGAAGCAACACTTAGTATTGGTATTATTTTCTCTAACACGTTTGTACAGTGCACATAGTAATTAGAGAAGGTACTGTATTCCACCCAAAATTCGATATCGAGCAATAGGTGTTTTGAGTACTTCTGAATAAAGAAAGCTGAAAAATATTTTTAGAAAAAGGTCAGTGTGTGTGGTGTGGCTACCTAGCTAAAAATATAAAAAGTGGATATTTAAGTTAGCATCTTTCAATAGTTAGGATTGCAAGACGACGAAGATTTTAAGAAAAAATTCCCTATAGCAGAGTTCACTTTACATGGAATATTTTTCGAAATTGTAAACTGTAAGATATAGACAAAAACTTACCACCCAAAACATGTACATCCCATTAAAGCAAAACAATTTGTCTTGTATATTTTTGTAACGCTAAGCATTCTCTGCTATTGGTTTCAATTTTAAAGTACTTAAAACTTTTTCTCAAACGGAGAGCCCTCGTCCATTTCTTTTTACTCCTGGCCTTGGAAAGACAACGAATTTCAACGACAATCGCATACCAAAAACTCTAATAGATATAGTCTAGTGTATTCCCTTATTACTTATTTGAAGAAGTAAATAATAAAACTACTGGTAGAATATATCTTGGTTAGCGTTATGTAAGTAAAAGAATAACGTTTTGTAAGAATAGTTTGTTTGCAGAATGTGAATGAACGAAACGCATCATATCCCCGCCCCCTCAAAAATATTCTCAATAAATTTTCATATTATTTATACTTCAGTATTCGACTTGTTTTAATATTTTCACGCAGTTCCTCTGTTTTTACTAGGACATGATCATCTACTTACAAATTTATTCAATAAATGAATTAAATCTTTCACATCTAGCAAGTTTTAGGTAATGTAATATTTCAACAGATGCATGGAAAGCAGTGTTCTATGCAGAAGTCGAGTGGTGTATTTCTGTACACAATGCTGACAACTTTTTGCACAATAAGTGCGATACGATCCGCCATGTCAGTTTGCGGTTCGGGAAGTGCTGTTGTTGGCAGTGTACATGAGACTATATCCGTCACCCGGATAACAGCGACATCGCCGTGACTGTCTTTTAGGCGTGCACCGTGTACGTGTAAACGTGACTTCCCACTCCATTATTCCTATGCTTTTGGAAATTATAGTCTGCCTGCAACAGCATGCAAACGTCTAATTTCTGTTCTGTTCCCTTTAGTCACAGCCACGTCTCTCCTCACACACATAAATTTAGGAAAATGGGAAATTAAAACCGATGACAACCAGGAATGAGAAGACGAAGTAACAAATTAGAAGAAAACACGAAAAAATAGAAGAGCTAAAAAAGGAAGAAAACGTTGAAAGATTTACGAGTTAAGAGCAGGTAGACGTGGTGAATTAAGAGCACAAGCAAATTAGAGGCGCCAAATGGATAAAAAAAAAAGGACATAAAAAAGAAATTAACTAAGGATAAAATTATAATGATAATTGTTCTTCCACATAAGTCATGAGTAGGCAAAAGTAAGAAAGATAGAATAAAATATTTGACACAATAATTTGCGTAACAGTATATGTGCAATGTTTTTGTTTGTTCTTTTTGGGGGCGGGGGCCTTAACTTCCTTTACCTTAGTCATATTGAACGATAAATTCATGAAGCGATGCTCAAATGATTTTGGGGTCCATTGAGTTTAAAGTTACTCGACATTCGTCTTCTCAACATAAGGTAACCCCCCCCCCCAAGCCATATCAGGGCAATTCATTCATTCGAATTCGCGACCTCTTGAATATGAGGCGGTGCGCTATCCCCACACTACCGAGGTAGGCTTACGATAATTTTGTTTTGTTTTGTTTTTTTCATATTATTACGACTTCATAAATTGGTTAAATAGCATACTGGATTTTATGTTGTATATGGACGCAGTCATATACTTCATATGCTCATTGCAGAACCAACAGTTAATTTATTGATTTAACAGTGAAGAAAATACTAAAAGTATCATGGAGGGCGTTACAAATTTCGGGGATTCCAAATCAGATATTGCAGAAATATGGCCAAGTGATGGGAAAATTACATAATACTCGAAGTTTAAAATTAACATAGAAACGTAAAACAATGCAAAACGGAACAAAAGGCTTATTAAAAGTTACTTTCGTAGCAGATTTAATATTATGTATTCAACTGTGGATGTTGGAGTACGGAAAATAAATTGTACATAGGAACTACTTTGGACGCTTAAAAACCTCAAATTTTAAATAATATGAGACAAAAGTCAATGCTAAAGCCAGTATCTTTGGCTTTCTCTGCCATTGCTACACCCAATTGATCTACAATGGCAATATCCCGACATGACATTGAATTCAGCTGGCAAAATGTTTAGAGAAATGTATAAGCAACTCTTAATAAAAAAAAAAAAAAAAAAAAAAAAAAAAAAACAACTATTCCTATTAAACCAACTATTTATTAAACCAAAAAAATAAGGTGGGTGATTGATTTGTATAAATTTGTTTTATGTTAGTCAAAGATAATGAAGTTATAAGCTCCTATAATTCTTGAGGTTCCCATCATTTAAGTTTTGAAGCGTGTACTTGATACTGACATTTGTTGATGTTGACTATTTCTATGATTCCATTTCAGTGAAACATGTATCTTATTCTTCATATTCAATTTCAACTTTAATTAATTTAAATATATTTACACTTTACTGAAATTAATATACCTATAACTGATGTTCTTAAAATAGGATTTTTGTAGAATTATTGTAAAAGATAGAATAACTCTATACCAAACTGATTAACACTAATTTTCTTTTCACTTATTTTATAATAAATAAGGAGATTAATATACATTCAAAAATCACTTTTTATGTAATGTAAATACGTAGAGTAAGTTGTGTGGGCACAACAATATTTTTACTTTCTCTGGCACACACCTAAGCCAGAAACTCTACTGCATTGCACCCAAAAGTTCAATATAATCTAGGTTTTACCGAAAAATACACTTTGAGACCTAGAATAAGAAAGACAATTTTAGAAAAAGTTGTGTGTGTGCGTGTGTATACAGGATAGCTGTAAAGCGAAAACTGAAATAAATACAAATTTTGCATATTTAAAGATATGTAAAACGCATTTTATAGTTTAATATTATCATTGGTTTGAGACCCATAAATAATGATTGAAAGATTAAATTATTATTTTAAGGATAACAGCATAATTTCTTTATCCAGTTTATGACCCAAGTTAGTATCTTCCGAAGATGTGACAAGAAAATGTCCAAGAAAATTACCCACCTCAAACTACGCTTTCCACGGAGTATTTTTCGAAAAAAGTTTTATTTTCTCAACAACAGCCTAAGGTTTTAATTAACTTTTCATATATTTAATATATTAAGTAAAAATAAAATCTAAATCTTGTATTTTCTGAGAATGTCGTTGGAAAGGAATCTTAAATAACTGGTAAACTTTAAAGACATAGACAAAAATTTAGTACACACATACACACACAAGTTTACTTATATGTAGGTGTTTTAAAACACAAAAGTATTTATTACAAGCAGCTTCTTGGTGATATCAGCAATCTGAGATATCCATTATTATTATTATTATTATTGGTGAATGTTTCCTTGCTGCATCATGTTAGAAGTGTTGTCGCTAGTCAGTTGTTTCTCGCAATATCATGGAAATACGGTGGAATTTCAAGCCCAACAAATTGCCTACTTGTTTTTAAACGCTTGCCTATCGATTCGGTTCCTCTCTCAACTTGTACTTATAAAATGTGCATGAGACTATTTAAGCAAAGATTTATTTCGACTAGATTAAGCTAAATAAAAAGAATGATGTTCATATGAGTAGAAGACAGATATAAACGATAGTAAGTAGAGGAAGTGATGTAAATTTAACGCATCACATGTTTATCAATGTTTCTTCCTTATGTGTTGTTTTTCTTTGCTTTGTACAAAGAAACCTTAAATATACATCTGGGGGAAAATACGATGTCGAATACGATATAAAATTGGGAAGGTGGAATAAGGAGAAAGTGAAAGGAAAAGAAGCCTTATGCTAACGGCAAGGTAAAGAATATAAATAAAAATATGAAGAACGAGAGGCAGCAACAATAAAAGATGAATGTCATGCAAACCAACTGCGAACCCCTGTCCAACAGATGCAGGGCTGCCACACAAAAGGTATGGGGGAATGGAAACAGTTTCTAGGTCACGTTGGCAGGAGGCGGTGTAAATATCGAGAATAATGGGCGCCATCTTAACTTCAGAAACAATATGGAAGACAATAGCAAGGAGAGGATAATGCTTTTAATGAAGAAGGAAAAGGGCCGATAACAAGGGAACTTAATTGCTTTCTTCTTTGTTGCGACTTTATTACAATTTTCATCATTCCAGGCAAGGGGGGATGGGATTGGCTCGACTTTCAATCAACTGGAACACAAAAGAAACCTGTCTCGACCAATGCAGTAACCTTTCCTTCGTGGCGAATCAGGGAACCGAGTCTTTGCTGCTTTAATGATACAAACAAACAAGAAGTCATTAGGAAGTAATGCCATACAATACCTTGCTCTTCCCCAAAAGTTAATGGTCGCATCATCCTTCATCTTCTTTTCCTTCTGTTTATGATTCATTGCTGCAAAGCTTCTTGCAACATTATACCACATTTCTTCGTCAGGTACAACATTTGCTTCACTCTTGGAGAGATACTATAGAAAATTCAACCCAACTGAAGTAAATAACCTTATAAATACAATAGCAAAGCAATACTAATTTAAAATACCAGACTATGATCAAACAATACCGTTGGATCGGTAGAGTCAGACTGCAAAACTCAATGACATAGCCGGAATTTGAACCACGGATCTCCCGGTCTCTAGCCGGTTGCTCTACCACTGAGCTAGCATGGCAACAGACTCGTATGTTTACCGGCAAACCACAAGGTGATCTCAAATTATTTAGAGATGCCATATCACAATGGCGACTTACAATGTTGTAAGTACTTTAAATCCCAGGATTCATTGTATAACCAACTATTATGGTAAATATCATTGATGTAATTGTTTTTTTCACACAAGTCGTGTGAAGGACAGGAGTTAGATAGGTAGAATCAGCCGTGGTAGCACCCGGCTAGAGACCGGTAGATCCGTGGTTCAAATCCCGGCTACGGCATTGAATTTTTTAGCCTGACTCTACCTATCCAACTTCCACACGGCTTGTGTGGAAAAACAATTAAATAAAACAATGCCGTCGTTATGTGCTGTCAAAAACCTGATGTGTTCTATTCACATGACTTTCCCTACTTCTCCGTAACAAATTAGATATTGTAAAAACGCTTATTTTTCCATTTACATCATGCTAATCGAGATAAACATTAGCAGAAATGGTCTTATTACTTGATTTCTTGAAGTAGCCGGGAAAAAGGAAATACACTAGACTAAAGCGACAATCAAGTCTTTTAAAAGCTGGTTGCCATGAGGATGAAATTAGTTTCTTTGCGTTGCCAGGGGTTTAGAAGTTCCCATATAAGAAACGTAATTTAACAATGAGGCCAACAATGCGAATATTTAAGGAATGGTCCATTCGGCGTAAAAGTGTATACGACATAAATTGAGTGATCTACATTTTTATGTAGAAAATTTCTGTCTATCTCTAGTTTTGTTTACTAGTTATGCAAAATTCATAAAAATTCATCCAAAACAAAAAGGTCTTCAGATGCATGCCAAGAAAATTAAAAATATACATTTATTTGCCATGTAAATATCTTTAATATACAATGTTTTAATTAAAATCGTTAGTCATTTGTGAGAAAATCAAACTTTTGGAAACGTTTTTCATGTAAAGGGTCGTTTGAAGTGGGGAGGGGGGGGGTTTCCTCCAAATCTTCGTGTCGCCTCTCTGGAAGATAGTTAACTTAAATACCAAGTTTGGTATTAAGTGGCATGCATTATCTTCTCTACCTATGTACCACATATGCAAAATTTGCAAATGAGTTTTATGCATGGACGCTCTTTAACTACTACGGTTCTGAGCGTACCATTCTATATTGGGCGTGAAAGACCGAAATAATTTGCGCAGGAGCTTCAAGGTTACACTCATATCGCAAATGCACCATAAGCTTTCCTGTGTCATCTGTGTAGTATAAGACATTCATGCTCTAAATATAAGCTGTAGTTTCCAATTTGACATATGTAGATACCTTCAAATGGGATAATAAATTAAAACTGCGTTTTATTTATGTAAGTTCTTTAGATACCTTCAAATGGGTTGCAAATGTCTTGGAACACATAGGAACCATAATAAATTAAAACTGCGTTTTATTTATGTAAGTTCTTTAGATACCTTCAAATGGGTTGCAAATGTCTTGGAACATATAAGAACCATAATAAATTAAAACTGGATTCTATTTATGTAAGTTCTTTAGATACCTTCAAATGGGTTGCAAATGTCTTGGAACATATAGGAACCATAATAAATTAAAACTGGGTTTTATTTATGTAAGTTCTTTAGATACCTTCAAATGGGTTGCAAATGTCTTGGAACACATAGGAACCATAATAAATTAAAACTGGATTTTATTTATGTAAGTTCTTTAAAAACCTTCAAATGGGTTGCAAATGTTTTGGAACGTATAAGAACCATAATAAATTAAAACTTGATTCTATTTATGTAAGTTCTTTAAAAGCCTTCAAATGGGTTTCAAATGTCTTGGAACATATACGAACCATAATAAATTAAAACTGGTTTTTATTTATGTACGTTCTTTAACTGCGTCCTGAGATTATTAGCGTCCTACTCTATATTTGGCATGAAAGACCGTTTAAATTTGTTCAGTGTTTTTATGATGTAAATCTACGACAGGGACCAACGGCTTTAGCTTTTTACTCCAAGGAAGCCAACTAAGAATGTTTAGGTCCGAAAAAATCCATCGCCCCCTGACCCTGGGCTAGCATGTTACCCCCAGGTCACGGAGGCTGACTAGCACTATTAACGTTAAAGGAGACTGTGCACATGACTTGATCACTTGGTGTGCATGTTTTCTAAACCAACTTGTATTTTAAACACTACACTAGCCACTTCTGTTTCGCCTACGTCCCTGCAAGACGCTAACCAGCATCTGGCCTGAGGTAAGGTAAGTCCTGATGTTCCACTGCTTCTACCCCTATTTTCTAGGTTTAATCTCGGGTACTTCAAGCTCAAAACAGCAGCTTTATTTGAGGCATGAGTATAGCGTATAGCTAACTGTTTGAAAATTCCTTAGTCTGCCAATGATACATGAAATTATAACTGGGAAAGGACATTTGGAAGGAAAGGCTCCAGGGCTTTTACGGTGCCTCCGCAACATTTGTCAGTTATGAAGAGTCAGGAAGAAACCTCAGTCAGGGAATACGGACTTGGCTAGATTTGAACAGCGGCCCTTCCACTTTAACGATATCGGCCACCCGGGTATACGCATTTCTTCTCTAAAAGCAGCACTTTTAAATCATTAAAACATCATTATAAGACTTACATACGCGTTGCAGAAATTCTACTTGGTTAGTAATGTAGTTTCCTCTTGAATGCAAGATATAATGACAATGTTTCAAATTCCTTGTACTCCGGAGAAGGTAGTTTTGTTTAACGCCCGCTTTTAGTGCAATGGCACCGCAGGCAATGACACTGATGATACATGAAGATGGAGCCCCGGTGGAATGTGATGGCGGTGGAAACCGGAGAACCCGGAGAAAACCCACCACTGCGCCGCTTTGTCCACAACAAATCTCACACCCGGGCCGTCTAGGTGAGAGGCGAATGGTCTGACCACTCGGCCACGGCGCGGCCGTACTCCGGAGAATTGATAGCTGAGTAGTGCATACAGTTAGAGGGGATTACGGGTACATTTAAGGTTAGAAGGGTATAACGCAATCAAGGATCGGAGGGATGATCAATTATACAACAAAGTGGAATGAACTCAAAGAAGCTGCAAGACAATGACATTTGTTCCTCCTGAAATTCATATGGCTGCGTGAACTTGCTCTCAACTCTGGAACTACATAACTTCTCATTTTTCGTCTTCTTTCCAATCAAAACTGTTAATGTAATGATTAATTAATATGAGCAAATGTGCGAGTCGTTTCATGTGTGTAAGTAATGAACCAAAATGTGATTTATTTAAAAGGAAAACGTATTCTTAAAGTAATGAATGGGTAAAAGTAATCTTAGCTGTTTAACCATTAAGGCACAATATGGTGTCTCAAATTATTTGTGATCATTATCCCCATTATAATGCACTCTATTAAAGTACAAGTTGTAAGATTTCTATAGTGGATAACGGCAAGATAATATCTTATAGGTAACTTGCATGCTAAGAGAAATACTCAATGCAAGGCGGCCCTATTTATGCCTATCACAAATGAAATGCAGCAAGGAGCGTGTTCTAAAAGTCGACTCTTTTGACGTTGGTTTAATTAAATAATTAAAATTCTGTGTTAATTAGTTCTATACTACGCTCATGTACAATGAGAAAGAGTAAAAAAAGTGTAGCGAAAGAGAGATATGTAAGCTATAAAAAGCAAACGAAAACTCTGTGTTACACTCACATGACTTTCTCCAGCAGATCTAAAAACGTCTTCTTTCTATACAATACTAATCGAGATAAACATTAGCAGGATGTTCTTATTACTTAGTTCATTATTATTAGAAGGGAATTAAGGGAATGCACTAGGCTAAAGTGATAGTCAAATGTTTTAAAAGCTATCGTTATGCGTTGTGATTGGAAATCGCTTCTTTGTTTGACTAGGAGTGGAACAACAGAAAAACGCGCACTTCCTGTCTGAGAAAAATATAAGTACTTCACATTGAAACCAATAACAAGGAATATCTCTACAAAAAAAAATCGTGTGTTTTATTAAGATCTACATTTTTGTGCATTTAAGTTTACTCCTATTTCTTACGGTTTAGCAGTTAAGCAAAATTCGACAAAATTCATCCAGAATAAAGAGGTCTTCAGAAGTTATTCCCAGAAAATCCAAGATATATATTTTATTTGGGATGTAAATAGCTTTAATATACAAATTTTGAATCAAAACCATTACAGCCATTTTTGAAAAATTCAAAATTTTCTATTTGTTTCCATGTAAAGGGAAATTTGTGGTAGGGGGATTTTCTTGAAAATGTTCGTGTCGCATCTTTGGAAGATACTAAACCGAAATACCAAGTTTGGTATTTAGCGGTCTTTTCGTTTTTGAGCTATCCTGTCCACAAACACACAGACAACACACGCGAAACCTTTTTTAAAATGCTTTTTTCGCACACATATATTTATCGAATTTTTGGGTGGAATACAATACCTTCTCAATCCACTATGTGCATAGTACATGCGGGCTAGAGAAGGTAAAAGTAAAACTAGATTGGAAATGTGAAACATTAAAACAGCAGAAAAATGTGCATAAATTGTAGGGAAGAAAACGCCTTTTGGCGTTCAGTCAGTTTTCAAGTGAAGAAGATGGTAAAGGAAGAAAGAAGAAGACGCCTCTGCAAAACTTTGAACCCGCCCTAAAGGAATGCAGGGAGAATTCATCGCGCAGCGCAAATAACATAAAACTTTGATACGAACGTGACGATTCACCGCACCTAGCTTACATCCTTTGAAACCGCAATGAATTTCTGACACAATGGCAGCCATTGTTTATTGACTTTACAACCGGTGGGGTTGGGTTGAAGTACTTGGGCTCTTCCTGTGCTGTGGGAAGAAGGGCCAGCTGTGTCTTCAACATACGTGTAGACACGACAGTCAGCTGTCACTTGTTACCATGGTGACTATATCTTAATATGCAGAATACCTCAACACCCCGCAACTTGCCGAAATGGAATTCTCAACATAAATCTCTTGTGGGAAACATCTCTAATTTCTACTTCTCCGTTATTCAGGAACTTCTTCGTCTGGATAACATGTTATGCAAGTACATACAATTTTGTAAGGTGCAATATAATTTCCCTTGCAGAATGAAAGGGCATCTAAAATAAACTTGGACATTTATTTCACAAAAATTAGTAACGTGAACATCTTATAAATAAGAAATGTATAACAGTTTCATCCTGCGTTTGACCCCCTGCCCCAAAAGCTAATATTAATATCACACAAAAACAAAGTCCTATATGTACCATTCACATGACTTTCTCCACCCTTTCTACAAGTAAGCTTCTTATAAAAGTTGGATAGGTAGAGTCAGACTGAAAATTCAATGCCATAGCCGGGATTTGAACAACAGATTTCCCGGTCTATAGCGGTTTGCTCTACCACTGAGCTACCATGGCAACATGCCGGCATACCATTGAATTTCTCAACTGACTCGTATGTTTCCCGCATGATGATCTCAAACTATTTTGAGATGACAACTCCAATGGCGACTTACAATGTTGTAAGGATTCATAGTATATTATGGATAATTGTGATAATTTTAACTGTTTTCTCACAGCAACCGTGTGTAGGACAGGAGTTGGATAGGTAGAGTCAGACTGAAAAATTCAATGCAATAGCAGGGATTTGAACCACGGATCTCCTGGTCTCTAGCTGGTTGCTCTACCACTGAGTTACCATGGCAACACGCCGGCATAGCATTGGATATTATTCATCGTTTTACTCCATGCTAATCGAAATAACCTTTAGCAGAATGGTCCTATAAATAGATGGGAACTAAGGGAATACACTGTGCTAAACCAATAGTCAAATGTTTTAATCGCTATGCAATTCTCACTGAAATTCGCATCTTTGCATGGTCCCTAGCAAAACAAAAGACTAAGGGAGGGACAAGTTCCTGTTTGTATTTTAATACTAAAACCAGTAACAAGGAATATTTGGAAACGATTGCATAACAGCTACATTTGTAGTGCAGTAAGTGTCTATACCTTACCGTTCACCAATTATACAAAAGTCATTATGAATAAAGAGGACTTCAGAGGCTGTAAATTATTTTGTCCTTTCATATTAATTACAAAAACACTTGTTCGCAAGAATAAAAACCGTCTCAAGAATAAAGAGCGTTTAATTTCACACGTGACGTCACATAAAAGAAGTGTTACATATTCTCAACCATGCTTGTCTAGTTGGAATGTGTTGTTTGGATTGTCTAACGTGTTTCAATAAAATAAAACTGTCAGAATAGAATATTTGGAAATCCCGGTTTATTACCAACAAAAATATTTTAAAAGCTAACTATCGTAAATCTTATAAAATATCAGAAATGCGAAGAGTTTTCCAAAGTATTATAAAATATGTTTAATATTTTCTTTGCTTCTAATCACTAGTGCATCTGTGAAATTTGGAAAATACACAATAATAGTAGTGATTCATTACATATATAAAATACTAGCTTGAATGATTATTTAAATAATATTTTAATGTCTAAATTCATTGTCCTAATACAACTGAGTCATGCGATGCATTTTAAAAATATTTGCATTATAAATTCAAATTTTACAGCAAAAAGTTTACAAATAGATCTATCATATCATATTTTATATTACTCTAATTATTGTGGAAAAATTATTACTTTTTGTACTCTCTATAACTCTTAATTTTTTTCAAAATTTGATAATTTATTTTTCAAAGTAGCGAGAAAACAGTGGTTAAAGTTAGACGAGACTACTACGACCAAGAACTTGCCCATTTATACATTCAGTTAATTTGGTAGTTCAAGTGCGCTAAGAGGCAAATGCTGTATATTTTCTTTTTCTTTTCTTTTTTGTAGTTCAATTTATATCCCGCCTATAACTGCATGATCCTAACGACGGCATTTCTCTTTGAAACATATGGTCTATCGGCAATGATATTAATTCGTGTATTGATGTCGTTAGGTTTTCTATTTGCCTTTAATTTCAATCATTAGATCACACTCACACAAATTCACACTTGCATTAGACTTCCAGACTCTGAAGGAGGATAGGGAATAACTTGGGCTGAAGAAAAATCTCCACCAAGAATCAAACCCCAGTTGCTCTACGGGGCCAGCCGAAATAAAATGTTATTCTTAAATTTTAGGCTTCATTTTATTTTATGACAAAATATTTTTGTACTTTTTCAATTTTTGGCCAAATTTTACAGGTGAAATGCTTTAAACACTAGCTGTTGAGGAATTTAGAACTACGGAGAATTTCATGTATGTTCCGGGAGACACATATTTCGTGCTTCTATCCGAGTTGTGGACCCAACCACATGTTCTCTTAGGAATTCTGCCAGGTCTAGTGGACAGGTACTGGCTATAATGTATACTTTTCACCCTCAATTTCTCAGACATCCTGCTTGCAAACTTAGAAAGATAAATTCTTTCAGCATTCCGGAGAAACTGGAAGCAAAGCATCAGTATAATCAGACACACATGTGGCGAAAAAGCTATCCGGCAAGTTGCAGATGAAATCGTACAGCTGTTGCTTGGCATTAAATGTGAATCAAGAAAAAGTGGCAGACCAGATGCGTCCATACGCCCATGTTTGCTCTGGGAGATTGGGTTTCATACAACTTCCTACTTCTTCAGAGTCTGGAGGGTGAGAAAAAGGGTTTAAGTGCTTCAGACCTATGTATATTTATCCGTCACTCACATATAATGACAAAATTCACATCTATGGACTTGAGTGGATTTAATGACGTCACGTATGCACCCATTTGCAGCAAAGGTTTTTGAGTTTTAAGCTTGACAACCATAAAATAAAATCAATTAGATTAAATTTCTATAATTAATTATTACGAGTAGATTTTTATACTTCCTCTACCTACTATGTATGAGTATATGGTAGAGAAAATAACTCATTCGAAACAAGGAATAGCCTGCAATTTTGTACAATATTTTAAAACCTGTGTAATATCAGGAAAACGTGTTATCATTTATCTCAGTGGAAAATATTTATCCTGCAAACTTAACTCAAATGCCGTACTTTTTATTCATACTAATTTGTTTATTTAGGTACACTGTGGCCTTTAGATGTTTAGACAAAGTAAAACTTTACTATGTTAAACAACAAATCAACAAATGTTTGTGGGAGGATATGTTCCATAAAAATCTGATGTGTTCCATTCACATGGCTTTCTCTATATCTCCGTAACAAATTATTGTTTAAAAGCTTAATCTTCTATCTATTTTATGATAATCGAGATAAACATTAACAGAAATTGTCCTTATTACTTGGTTCTTTGAAACTGGAAGGGAAAACTCGAATGTGTGAATGCTGTTCGTTAAATAACCATTTTATTCAAAACATTAATCTGTTATCTACATCATGCTAATCAAGATAAAAATAAGTATAAATAGCCTTATTACTAGCTTCTGTAAGTATAAGGGAAGTAAGAAAATGCATAGGCTAAAGCGATGTTCATTCTTTGAAAGCCGGTCGCTTTGTGAAACAATTGAAACTTCAATCTCTTTGCTTGTCAATAAACAAACGAGAAATGAGAAGAAAGATGTCTTCCCGTTCGAGAAAACTTTAAGTGGCTTAAAATTGAAACCAACAATCCGAAATATCTCGAAAATGGTTATCTCTACACACACGCACGCACACACATACACAAATACCTATATGACATGAGATCTACATTTTTTGTGCAGCAAGTTTTTGTATATCTCCTATGGTTTGCCAGTTATATAAAATTCATTCAGAATGAAGAAAATCTTCTGAGGCTATTCCCAGAAAATTCAAGATATGCATTTCCTTTGCCATAAAAATATCTCATACATGAGGTATTTTAGCTAAAATCGTTAGAGCCATTTTTGAAAAAAATCAAACAAAAACAAAACTTCCATATAGTTAGGGGTGAGGGGATTTTCTTGAAAGTCTTCTAGCCACTTTCTTGGAAGATGCTCAACTTAGATGCCAAGTTTGGTATTTAACCGACCTTTCGTTTTTGACCTATGATGCCCACAAACACATACACACATACAGAGACACACAGACACACATGGACCTTTTTCAAAAAATGCTTTTCTTGGAATCAGAGAGTCCCAAAACATGTATTTCTGGTGAAATCTCGGTATCGAATTTTTGGGTGCAGTACAACACCTTCTCTATACACTATGTACATAGTATGTGTAGAGAAAGTAAAAATGAAATCGCATCACCAGCTTCTAGTTTCTGAAGAAAATACGTTGCTGGCACACCCAAACTCTTGAGATATGTTGTACGTGGGTGGTTTTTTCCCCGAGATGTGTGTATTTGCCGCTCAAACTAAACTCCATTAGCCCCGGATGTCTAGAACAAAGCCGCATTCCTAAAGCCCAGGATCATGTACACGTGCAAATTACAAGAACCAGTGTCGCTTTTTCTTCCCGTGGAGAACAAATATTTAAGGAAGGAGGTGGGTTCGTTCCTCCGTCCCTGGCTGTGTTTGCGAAGCGACCCTGCGCGCCACTTAGCTGAGAAGTCTAAATGAACCAGACTGCCTCTCACTGGCGGCTGGTACTATGAGAGTCCCCCCCCCCTCTAGCGCGGAAAAGGAATTTCCTTTATCTACAACGCTAAATTAATCTGTAATACAAGGACATTTATGTAACTCTGTAAAACTATTCTCATTCCTTCATTCGGAATAAATAAACAAGACTTAAGAAATTAACAAAAACTTACTATACAAAATAGCTGATGCGTTCCCTTCACATGACTTTCTCTATAAACTACTGTTACAAAAGATTGTCCCTTTATCTACAGCATAGTAATCGAAATAAACATTAACAGCTTTATTATTGCTGTACTAGTTCCTGCTAAGTAAAATAAGTCAATGTACTAGGCTAAATCAATAGCCAAATCTTTTAAAAAGTTGGTCGCTATGTGAACAATTGAAGTTCGGTTCGCATTTCATGGGCAGATGTACAATAAACGAGAGATGAAACAATGATCACTTCCCATTTACGTAGTTTAAAATTGAAATCAACAACAAGGAATATCTCGTGATCAGTGTAACTCTGCAAAAATATAAATGATATAAATTGTCTTTAAATTATATTTCCATTTTTGTGTAATATTTTTGGCCTATCTCTTAAAGTTTACCAGTTATGCACACTACATCCAGAATGAGGTTATTAAGAGGTTATTCCAAGAAAATTCAAGATATACATTTTATTTGCAATGTAAATATTTTAATTTATTTAAGGTTTTTTAATGAAAGTCGTTAGAGCCATTTTTAAGAAAAACAAAATTTTCAAAACATGTTCCATGTAAAGGATAGACTAGGGTGGGGGAATTTCTTGAAAATCTTGATGTCGGGCACCCTTTTAGATACTAAACGAGAATACCAAGTTTTGTATTTTACCGACTTTTCGTTTTTGAGTTATCGTGCACACAAACTCATGGACACACGCGCGCGTAAACATATGGAGCTTTTTCTAAAAGAAATATCTTTTTTTTTACTACAGGGGAGCTAAGTTGTCCATTTCCGTAAAGTCTGGGCATCACATTTTTGGGTGGAATGCAATACCTTCTCTACCTATGTACTAAGTAAATAAAGTAATAAAAAGATTGTGGATAGAGACAGTCATATAAGCCTAAAACATAAGGTTTTTGCAATATTGTTAACTATTAACTATGATATTAGATACCGGAAGATATCTGTAAACTTAGAAAGGAGGGCGAAAACGGGAATAGTTTTGATCTAGTCGAAATGCGCCCTGGGTGATGGTTTGCAGAAGTTGGAAAGTTTGTGTTGGGGGATTGTGAGGCCATCAGGTTGGCAACAGCTGCCCCTTGCCTCTCCTGTTTCATTATCGGCTGGAGCCGTAACAAGATAGTTCTTGGGGGGGCCTCTGATCGATAGTCCCGATCGGAAAAGATTTCCTATCTCGACGTTGCGAATCGCAGCGAAATATAGGGAGGGACACGACGCGCCTGTCTGGGGAAATTCGATATGCGGTCCGATACTTGAGAAGCAGGAGGTCTTCGTCCTTCCTGTAATGGGGTTCACATCCGCTACAAGACGGAAAAACTGTCACTTCTTGGTCCGTGGTATTGCTGATTAGAAAACATGTAATGTATTATGTACAGTCTTGTTTCCTCCCTGTAGGTTCTTTGATGCACACATTTTAGTGTGTGCCACACAAGTGGCCTTAGTTATATAATCGTCTTCCTGTAACATTTAATTGGAACAGACTGTTGTTTTGTAGGTACACAGTCGTGGCCAAGTGGTTAGACCACTCACCTCTCACCTAATCGGCCCGGGTTCGATCCCATGCGACCGCATGTGTTATTTGTAGTCGACAAAGCGGATTCTCCGGTTTCCCCCACCATCGCATTCCACCGGTGCTCCGTATTCATTCCATAGACTGACTACCAGTGTTATCGCCTGCGGTGCAACAAACACAACTACAAAAAAACAGACGCTATGGTCAGAGACTTTCCTGTTCTATAATTTGCTTGGAAAATTGATAAACGACCTTGCTGTAACACTCAAGCAAGTAAGGAAAAGATAACAATAGATAACTTACTATAATAGCCACATGAATACTGTGAAAGAAATTTGGGAGATTGAAAAGGTTACTGGCATTTTGGTATAAATTTTCTACAAGAGAAGCGCTTAGAGAAAAATATTTGGATAAATTGTCTTACAAAATATGATACATAATTTCTGAAAATCAGCAAGAAAAAGATTTGAGGATATAGAAACACAAAAATAATGATGTATTCATTCATATGATTTTCTCTAGCTGTTCCACAAATACATTTTCCTTGCTATAGATTATTCTTCCAACTATCTACAATATTCTAATCGAGATAAACATTAACAAAAATAGTATTCTTACTTGCTTCCTTGTAAGTAGAACAGAAGTAAGGAATACACTAGGCTAAAGCGATAGTCAGATCTTTTAAATGCTATCGCTATGTGAAACAATTGAAATTCAGTTCTCTTCTGCATTCCCGGGAGTAAAACAAAAGAAATAAAACAACACTTGAATTAATGAATAAGTAATGAACTAGGAATTAGGATTAACTCACTGATGCGGATACCAATCACTGGGACAGAGAACAGTAGATAATGTAGGTTCGTGAGGACCTTTGCGATTAGCATATCCCAAGGGAGGGAGGGACGAGGGGCGAGACTCTGAGGGCAACCAGATCCAGATCACGTTGGGGTCTCCAACGGTTCCAGTTTGAAGGCTTCTGACGGCACTCTGGCTTAACCCTGAAGCCCCGAGTCTCGGGGGGTCCCCCGAAAGCGGGTCCTGACAGTGTGGTCCCACAACGATGCCAGAAAGGAAGTTCTACTGTGCATCAGCTACCGCTTAGTTGCAAACCGCCAAGCACCATCACTTGGACCTACAACCTTGAAACAGTTGACAAGAAGTTGACGGGAACAATGAATTAGGCGATCTAATAAACCTCTCCAGCATGTGCCTAGCGATCCCACGAAACCCCCGAAAAAAATCCATCAGTCAACCACGGGAATCGATCCCACTACCCCCCGAGTCGTACACCTTACCGCATTGCTCGGTGGTCGAGGTAATGGATATTCAATCCCATTTTAATTTCAGGCTCGCAAATTCACTTGGTGGGTGCTAGACAAATGACCTTAGTTATGTAATCACCTTCCTGTACCATTTAATCGGAATGTGAGCTTTATGCTATAATTTGCCTTGAACTTTGTGTATGTACGCCATCATTATAATGGCAGATACTTAATGCTTGTTTTTTTACCTTACCTCGCATGTAAACACACCTAATGTATCCATCCGCGTTCTCATCTCGTTCGTTGGGTTACATAGTGTGTGGAGTGAACAGACAACATAACTGAAATGGGGGGGGGGGGAAACATGGATGACTCATACAAATTAAGCATGCATCAAATATATAGAGAATCTTTAACTCACAGTTACGGAGCATCCTTCCATATCGGAATCTGATTCCGTGACATCAGTTTCGCTGTGAGATGAACTTTTGGCAAGGTTAATGTCGACATTCTCAATAACATAGCTCATTTTGCCATTCAGCTCCCAGTTTTGTTTCCTTTTTGACCTTCTCAGGAATTTCTCCTTTCAAATTGATGTTAGTCTGCCACAATGCGACATTGCTGTATTAAGCAGCGTCCTAACCTCTAGCAATTTGAATGTGGTGTTATTTCTTACCACGAAGCAGTTTTCACAAACTCATCATACAACTCACTCAATCATCAAACTTGCCGAGCACGGGTATTTTCCTCTTCTTGATGTTATATGCGATTTGCCTTACGCAATAAGAAAGACTTTCACCGTCTGTGATTAGCGACGAACGTTAATGAACTGAAACTAGGTCAGTGAAGATGCGATTATGAAGTCGCACATGCTGCTGTTATATACAATCCAGTAAAAAACAAATAAAGTCAGCTCCCTAATGTCTTAGAATAATAATGTGCAGATGCTTCATTGTTTGAAAGGAAAATCATTTGACTGAAATGCTCTGAATGCAGAAAATGGATTATTATTTTTAACTAGGGAGCCAGTTTTACGGCAGTTAACTATATAGGTAAATGAATATGCAATGTGCAACTTGAGGTCTTGGTTATGAGTATTGAATGCGATTCCACCAGTCACTGCCGACCCACCAATCATGAGCTACTTCTCACCTTGGCCTATACTATAAGTTGTGAAGTGTTTGCTGCCTCTTAGTTATTCAGGGTCTTATCCTCTAAAATGGCAACCAAAGAACTGACAGGCACGTCAGGTGTGAATTACTTCCAGCACAGAAGCTTCTAGGATTCGCTTTCTGTCTCCTTCCCTCAATCTTCCAGTCTAGCAAGAATTTTGGAATTCTGCTACTTTCCATCTTCTTTACGGTCCAAATCATTTCAATTTTTTCTATTATTTCAATATTTTTATATTTAACATTCATTATTTCTAAAAGCTTTGGTTTCTAATTAGTTTCATTATTTTGTCCTCATTATCGAAGGTCTATCCGGCGGGATTTCATTTCATTTTTTTAATAAGTAGTTTATAACTTTATGTAGGACCGAAAGTTAGCCGGGTAGCCACCACTCTCAACCTGGTGGACTGGGTTATTTGTTGCCGAGATTTTCTTCCTCCAGCTTTTGTCTTTATTGAACTAACGCTTCCCCACAAGGTAGCAGATAGGGTCTTTATTGGATGGAAGTTTCTATTAATTTATAAACTAATTCCGGGAGGTCTCCTTAGCGCGGTGGTAGCGCAGCTGCTTGCCAAGCGGGAGACCTGGTTCGATTCATGGTGGGGATTTTTCCCCCACTGGATGACCTGGTCCGGGGTACACTCAGCCTCGCGAGGTCCATGGGGGGGGGCCAAATGAGGAGCTACTTGATAGAAAAGTAGCGGCTCCAGGTCATAAGAACCGCATTAACCGGCCAGTGGGGTTCGAGGTGCTGGAATCTATGAGTATAAAAATAAATTAAAAGTTTTGTTAATAGAACCAATGTTTTCGTTTGTTTTTAAAAGTTTGAACTTTGGGCAAAAATTCTTTTTTTGGGAGGAAGGGCCTTTGTTTAATTTTACTCAATTCACCGCTCACTTACCATTCCAATTTACCCCTCACATACCAATCCAATTCATCTCTCCACTAATGCACCCCATCCATGTCGCCTGTCATGGACCGAGATGAGGGACGCGGTAGGCCAAGGTTCCTTGTGTCATGGTGTTGGTGTTATTATTATTAATATAATAAATTCCAGCCGTGGAATCTTCCAAATTTCAACAGACGAACTCCCGAATTCATTCCTGTCACAGATGCTACACTTTGAGCCATTCTATTAGGTTCTACTGTTTCTATGTCAGATTTATTTTATTGGGTTTTTAGTTTCTCTGCCTTTCTCTAGGGGTAGATATGGGGAACTGCGTTTGACAATTCGATATTGGAGTTTCAGCAGAACTGAAACCTGCCGAGTAGACACACATGCTTAGCGAAGCGTTTCAGAAACCTGGAAGATGACAGGACATAACAAACAACACACTCTGCCGGGAATATTAAGAAGCGTATCGTCTAAAATCATGACAGATTGTACCTTGCAGTTTTGTAGAGCGTATCATCCTAAAAAGACATTACACTGTTGTTTGCATTAATGTAAAATTATAATTGGTGGAAACTAACAAACAGCCTAAATATGCTTAGGCTTAGCTGAGGCACTATGTGACTCGCAATCGGAAGGTCCGGGTTCGATCACCGACGACTGCCCACTCTGGCGCATGGGCTTTTGGCGGTTCCCTTCCATTCTGTTTTCATCTCATCTTTCAGTTGTGATTCTAGGTTCGTAGTGTAGGACGGTGCCGTTGAGATGCCGCAAGTAATAAATATAATCAAAATTAATGTAATTTAAAAATAATTAAATACGATTTTTAATCATTTCTATTTATTGACATTATTAGTAAACTTCTCCAGAATTTAAATTTCTTAAAACTGCAAAGACGTATGTTTGGATAACAGCTACTGCGCAGATTCTAAATTTTAATTTTTGTTGTTGTCATTAATATTTTAATTAATACTACTTTTTGTGTTAAAGAGGATAAGTTACATATTTTACCGCTTACAAATAATCCTCTAAAAATATAAATAATATATAAACATATTTAACACACAAACACACACACACACACGCAAAGACCTTTTTTTTTAAAAAAATGCCTATTTGGACTCGGAGGGCCTCTATAAACATACTATATTTACGGAAGACATATATATATATATATATATATATATATATATATATATTTAGGAAAAAGGTCTTTGTGTGTGTGTGTGTGTGTGTGTGTGTGTGTGTGTGTGTGTGTGGACGCGCGCGCGTACTTGCTTGTGGATAGCATAGCTCAAAAACGAAAACACCGTTAAACTCCAATCACATGTTTAGTACCTTCCAAGGTTGCGACACTTTCATTTAGATGGAATTTTTTTTCTTAAAGTGGCTCTTAACAACTTTGGTTGGAATGCCGTATATTAAAGATACTTAAATCACAAATATAATAAGTGTATTGAATTTTCTGGGAATAGTCTGTAAAGGCATGGTTTACCAGTTATGCAAAATTCATCAAGAATAACGATAACAGACAAAAACTTACTCCAGAAAAATTTAGATCTTCTTAAAATACACCTTCCTTGTTATTGGTTTCAGTTTTTCTCAAACGCAAGTCACCTTTCGTTTCATCTCTCTTGTGCTACTGCTGATCAAGCAACCTAATGGATCTTGAGTAATTGTTTTTGAAGTTGCTCGAGCCTTTTTCGATGACCCTTGTGACGATATTAAGGTCACAAGTCACAAGATATAAGGTTTTTATTTTGTAATTTTATTATTATCTTGAAATTTACTTGGCTAAATAGCTTAAAAAATACATTTAGCTGTTAATTTGTGTGTGTATTGCTATTGCTGAATTGTTTTACTTGCATTATTAATATATCTGGAAGACGTGTTCATTCTAATGCAAAAAGGTTTAAGTAAAAGAGTTTGTAATGTTTTGGCTGGAGACGTGACCAACAATCGCAACAATGATAGAAAGAGATGGAGAAGTTTTACGTAGGTATGTGCATTTCTAAAACTTTCATACGTTACACGACCTTGGAATGAACGTATGGCAACAAAAATATTTAAAATAAGAACTGAAGCTTTCCTGGCGACGTATTAATTTAAAATTTTCTCGGGCTTCTACCTGGTTAGAAGCCCGAGAAAATTTTGAAAAAATATTTATGTTATAATTTCTGTAAAGAAAAAGGAAGATCGTTTTGACTTAGCAACGAAACAAGGAGTAAAAATTTTATGTGTTCCATTCACATGACTTTCTGTACATCTTTGCAAAAAATATTATTAAAAAACTTATGTTTCTATTTGCTTCATGATAATTGAGAAAACATTTAACAGAAATACTGTTATTACTTGCCTCTTTGTAAGTAGAAGAAATAAGGGAATACTATTGGTTAAAGTGATAGTCAAAAGTTGGTTGCTATGTGACTTGTTTGTATGGACAGGAGTTGACAAATTCCTGTATGAGAAAAGTATGAGTTGTTTTAAAGCTGAAACCAATAACAAGGAATATCTAAAAAAACAACGAACTCCACGAAAAAAATGTATATAACATAAATTGCTTATTTTAATGTGGTGTACATTTTTTGTGTGGTATGTTTTTGTCCATCTCTTACGGTTTAGCAGTTATGCGAAATTCCGTAACATTTATCCAGAATAAAGTAGTCCTCAGTGGCTATTCTCAGAAAATTCAAGATATACGTTTAATTTGTCAGGTAAATATCTTTAATATGCGATATTTTAATCAAAATCGTTAGAGCCATTTTTGAAAAAATCAATTTTTTTAAAAAAAGTTCCATGTAAAGGGTAGTTGGGGGTGGGGATTTTCTTGGAAATCTTCGTGTCGCATCCTTGGAAAGATACCAAACCTAAATACCAAGTTTGCCCACATACACACACGGAAATTTTTCAAAAAATGCTCTTTTTTTTTTTTTGGATTCAGGGAGTCTCAAAGCATGCATTTCCGGTGAAAGCTTGGTATCGAATTTTTGGGAGCATTACAATACCTTCTCTATACACTATGTACATTGTACGTGTAGAGAAAGTAAAAATGTGGTATTCTTGTGATAAGTAAGTGTAATAAGTTGATTCTGTGTGTGTGCTTATGTACCTGCAATGATTCACAATGAATCCAAAAGAATAATAACAATATTTATTTATGGTAGTTGAAACCAAAGTACAGAACGCGTCTCGTATACCACAAACCTGAGAAGAGAGAAAAGAGTCCATATAGTAGAAGTATAAAATTAAGAAAATTAAATACACACGAACCAACTTTTTCGTTGCACCCTGTATTAGCATACATACACCTGGCTTACTTGGAACTTAGGAAGTAACAGTTGTGCTGTTGTTCCACAGAAAACCTAAAAACGCATTAGGCATGGATATAAATTGTACCAGAAAAGCCACACATGTTTTAAAGTCGGAGCGAAAGTAAAATGACTAATTCCATTGCAGCAATACTTCCCGTATGTAACACGTGTAGGAAACCATGGAAGCCACAAGATTATAAGCAGGAAACCTAGAAGTGAAACATAGCTGCAGGTAACCGCAAGAAAATGTCAGGGGGCTTTGGAAGGAAGCCATTAAACGTGTAACGTAAAAGGGTGTGTCTTTCCTTCCTTGCATGGCCAACTAAATTACACCCTTTCTAGATTTACAATTTTTTGTTCACAGTAATTCGATTTTAATGTATTCCTTTTCGTTTCTAAAGGTTCTTTTAGGTTGCATTTCATAGACAATTGCTCAAGGAAGAAAAACGTTTCCTCGATGGCGAAGCTCTGGCACGCAACTGCATAATAAACCCTCAAGCCTATGTATATTTCAAAAAGTTCGCTGCGGCTGAAATTTCCAAACAATGGGGCGAGATCAGCGCAGACTCAGGGTTACGCATCTGGCAAACATGTTGTATTTTGTTTTTCTTCCATACTTCATATGCCATACTTCAGTTAAATATTTAATCACTGAAATCTTAAGTCTGTCCCCTGCAACTACACCATATATATGAGATACACAAAAACTTACTACATAAAAAAATATAGATCTCGTTAAAACACACAATTTAGGTAATATATGTTGTGTTTTTTTTTTTTTTTTTTTTTTTTTTTTTCTCGTGGAGTTGACCACCAGTTGTTGGTTTCAGTTTAAAATACTTTCTCATACAGGAACTTGTCATCCCGTGGCCACGCAAAGAAACAGATTTCAATCTCACAACAACCAACTTTTAAAACATTTGACTGTCGGTTAGGTTAGTGTATTCCCTTATTTGCCTTCTACTTATAGGGAACTGTAATAAGACCGTTTCTGCTAATGTTTATCTCATTTAGTTTATTAACAATAATTTGTTACAGATATGTAGAGAAAGTCACTCGAATGGAGCACTTCAGATTTTTTCCTTACTCTCCATGTATCCTCTAACCATTTATTATTTCTCAAATTGTTTCCAAGATAATTTAGCCAACCATTGTTCTTTAAATATTTCTCTTGATATACGTACTAAACACTGTTTTAATAGATATCATTCTTCTAAGTTGAAGATGCTATGCCAAAATTTCAGTGACGTTTCCTTACTTGTCACTTTCCAGCTCTATTTGCCAAACAGAATCAGAAGTTTCATTCTAATTGACAGAGGTCCAGTATCAAAATCTACCACATCCATTTTTTTAAATTCTGAGTTATGCCATACCTTTAGGAGTGCATTTCACTACCTACCATATGCATCACCTGATATTTTCAAGTTCAATCAATATCCCATTTAAACTGCATTGCGAAGATAGCAATTCGTTTCGGGCCTCCGTATCCAAAGATATTGATGTATTTCGAATCCTATTTCCACTGACAAATCGTTGAGTTTAATTTAATTGGTAATTCATTTATACAAGTCATGTTGTGAGTCAGTTTAGTTGCAACGGTTTTAAGAAACAGACAAGATGTCGATTATTGGTTCTTCAAAAAGCACGGGAAAAAGTCTAGCAGCGTTCAAAACGGACAACTACAGATTGGACAAATCATGTATCATCACGACGAAGGTATTATGTGAAACTGTGTTGCGAATTTGAATATTCAGAAAACAGCTTTCAGCAATTCAGTTGAAAGAAAATTAGCAAAATGTAATATCATTAGTAATAAAACTTATCAAAATCTGCTATACCATTTAAAATCATAAGATTTTCTCATTTCCTTCTAAAACTATAAAAAGGATGTGGTAGACTTTGATACTAGACCACTAATTATACGCGGGTGCTCTTTGGTGAAATCAGCCTTTGCTGTTGAAATTCAGTTGTTACACAGAACAGAGCTTCAGGTCTTGGAAATGTAACATCCTGGGTCTACCCCGGCATCTCTGCATCCTGCGCGGAACAAAACAACGAAGAGAAACAGCCTTCCTGAGGAAAACTCGTCCTGGAGTTACTCAGTTACCCATTTCCTGAAGTCACAGAATGTCAATAAGATTTATTCCTCATAAAAGGGCGCAGTATGCGGACAGTTAACACACTGCTACGACAGGAAATTACTGCAGCCTCCCTAATCTCCAGTAAGATGGACCACACCTGCTAGTCATTAACTAGGTAAGCCATGCTTTCCTCTCGGCTGCCCGTCTCTTACTTTGCAAAACGAAGATTTATTGGCCTGCGTCCTTTCCCAACGAATAAAACATACTGCCTCTAATTTACGACGATGGAGATTTCCTTACGGTTCTCTCAACACATAAATATCGCTACAACAAACAGGGCTTGCTTGTGCCTTGATAACGCTTCTTCTTTATTGCTGTGAGAGGCTAAGATCACGTTTCCTTGTGCAACATCCAATGTACCATTTTCAATAACAACATTCTATCAGGGAATGAAAACTCCCATCATCGATTCCCTTTTCCCCTCTCAACTGACGTGCAAAAAAGTGGCCAGTTTCCCTAGATCTCGACAGTATTTTCCACATTCAGATAACTAAAATTTTGCTCCCCCCAGCCGGAATCAACCTCTTCGTGTCTGGCCTGAAAAACAATTCAGGGTCATTAGTAAGGAATGCTTTTTATAGTCAATGCGAAATTAAAGTGTGTATTCGGATACCATATTTGTGAAAAGGTTCGTTAAAAAGCTAAAACCAAATAAACGAGTTGCTGAAAATCGATATTTCTAAATTTGCCTATCAGTTTTAAAGACCTTCCAAGCCAGGTTTTCGTCCTACTTGGATTTAACATTGACTTATCTGCATTTGAAACCAATTTGGTTAATACCTTACAACTGCCTTATGTTTAGCCGTGTACCATTTCTGATCTGAAATTACTTATATAAGGCACATTTATAATCTCTTATATTATTTCGGTGTAGTTCAACTGTATATACCATTGTTAAATCAAAATATATTAACTTATTATTAATACTTCAAATAGAATTGTATAAACATGTGTTATATTTATTCAGTAATTTAATTGTTAGATTATTTAACTAACTTCTTTATTTATTTTAATTTAAACAATTTAAAATATTAAAATCTTAAATATAAAATTTAATAACAAATTATCAAGAATAATTTTACTATTAAGTTTATAAACATAAATTTTAATTATTAATTGAATGTTTAATTAATTATTCTTGGTGTTAATTATTTATTCCCCTCGTTATTTTGCTGTTTATTTTTCATGCTTTCTTTTATGCTTTCCCAAACGTTTTATATAACAATTAAACCAATCTACAAAATTACTCTTTTAAAAAAATTAAGTATAAATAATTATACTGAAATCCAGTCCATATCTTTTGTAGTGTAATAGCGACCTAACGCTTCTTAGAGTGGGACTGATGCTCAAAGAAGTGCTAAGCCCAAGTTCTGAAGACAGCCCAGGTCTAATGCAGCCACCTTCACATACCAAAGAAAGTTTTTGTGCTTATGTACACAGCGCTACAATCGCTCTAAGTCATATTTGTGAGAGGGATGGAAAGAAGTCAAAGGAAGCCAAACAAAAGTCCGAGGGGAGGGCTGCCTCCTAGAATTACTGTGCTGTCCTGTCCTTTGTTCTATTGATGGATTAACATTCTTGGCACGGAGCGCTGTGTGTTCTACTACAGGACATTTGCATCCAAACAGGATTTGCTGTCATGGGACATGAGTTGCTTCCTCGATTCTGTCATCCACTTTCATGTTCACACTAGTCATGCTGCCTGGTTGCGTCTTTCCCTCCCGGGTTTGATCCCTGGAGCTTTCTGGTCTAGCTGCTTCTAGTCCCTAGTGCAGTACACACAATACCGCAGAGGCTTTCTCACTAAGTACACCTAATACAAAGAATTTACGTATTTATTAGACAAAAGTTACAATAGTTATGTGTTCCATTCACATGGCTATTGGTTCTGCAATAAACTAAACATGTTTTAACATACAGACCACGGCAAAACAGCCCGAAATTTTTAAATTTTCAAACAATGGACATCGGCCGTAAAAGCTTACGCATATATTCGAAGTATATTGTTCTATCTACTTGATGCTGAGCGAGATAAACATTAGCAGAAAGGGATGTACTACTTTCTTCTAAGTAGAATCTTTTAAAAGATGTTGGCTAAGTGATGCAATTGAATTCCCTTCTCTTAGCATGACCAGGATTTAAAAAGTGAATAGCCACTTATCATTTGAGAAACTAATAACAAAAATGAATCTTGGAAAAGCTCTAAATCAATAAAGAGGATATAACATGTGTTTTTAAACATGTATTGTGTATTTTTGTCTCTCCTACTCGCCTCTCTCCAGGTGTGTTCAAAAGTACTTCCGAATGTAGGGACTTCAGAGACTATTTACCAAAAAATGCAATTGTATGTTTCATTTTGAATGCAAGTATCTTTAATATATGACATTTTAATTAAAAATCGCTGGAGTCATTTGTACAAAAATCAAAGATTTCTAAACTTTTTCCATTAAAGGGTATTTTGGGGTATGGGGATGTTCCTGAAAAGTTTTGTGTTGTATCCTGGAAGATACTTAACCCAAATACAAAGTTTGGTATTTGACGGACTTTCCATTTTTGAATTATGCTATCTAAAGAAACGCACGCACACCTTTTACTAGAAATATTTTTTTTGCATTCAGGGATGCTCAAAACACGCATTTCCGGTAAAATCTCGGTATTGAATTTTTTTTTTTAATACAATACCTTTTCTACTCACTATGTGTATATTCTTTGTTATGCTGTTCAGGGATACACAGATCTCTTAGCACTTCCGATGAAATTTCGATGTTGAACATTTGGATGGAATAAAATATTTTAATTTTATAAACTTATATAGAAAATAAGCACCTACAACGTCCTCTACCAGTAATTATTTTTATGAATAATCTATAAGTCAAAGCTTTTCTATATATATTTACCCAGTGTTAAACAGAAGCAGAAGCGACAGTCTAATGTTATAAAAGCAGGTCGCTATCTGAAAGACTTAATGCTGCATACTCTTCGTGGTCTGGTGCACAAGAATGTTTAAAAAAATCTGATGTGTTCCATTCACATGACTTTCTCTACATCTGTGTAACAAATTGTTATTAAAAAGCTTATGCTTCTATTTACTTCATGATAATCAAGAAAAAATTAGCAGAAATAGTCTTATTACTTGCTCCCTTGTAAGTAGAAGCAAAACAAGGGAAACCACTGGTTAAACTGATAGGCAAAAGCTGGTTGCTATGTGACTGAAGTTCCTTTGTTGTATGGATAGGAGTTGACAAATTTCTGTATGAGAAAAGTATAAGTTTTTCAAAACTGAAACCAAAGACAACGAATACCTTAAAATCGATCACCTACTTTTCTGCTCTACATTTTCTGTGTAGTAAGTTTTTATCCATATCTTACGGTTTAGCAGATATGCAAAATTCCGTAAAATTCATCCAGAATAAAGTAGTCTTCAGAGGCTATTCTCGGAAAACTCAAGATATACATTTTATCTGTAATATACGATATGTTAACCAAAATCGTTAGAGCTATTTTTTAGAAAATCACAATTTTCGAAAAAAAATTCTATTTTTACTCAATTCATCCCTTTCTTACCGATCCAATTCATCCCTTTCTTACCGATCCAATTCACCCCTTTCCCTTTTTCGGGTGGTTGGGGGAGGGGGGATTTTTCTTGAAAATCTTCGTGTCGCATCCTTGGAAGATACCAAACCTAAATACCAATTTGGTTTTTAACAGACTTTTCGTTTTTGAGCTATGCTGTCCACAGACACACAAACACACAGACACACACACACATACGGACCTTTTTGTAGAAATGCTTTTTTTTGGATTCAGGGGCACCCAAAACATGTATTTCCGGTGAAATCTCGGAATCGAAATTTGGGTGGAATACAACACCTTCTCTATACGCTATGTACACTAGTTCGTATAGAGAAAGTAAAAACGTATGTTTAAAAATGTGGGGGAAAAAATAGATCGTTTGATCACTTCTGCCTGTTATCTATTGAAATCGTATGTGTTGCTCTTATGCTTCGTTAACTGTACAAAAAATGAGAATGAAATGAAAAATTAAATTAGCTAAATGCTCTACCTACAAATGTTTATTTAAGTTGTAAAAATCTTTGACACGAGGAATATTGATGATCTGCAGCTAATTCTAACACCACCTAAATTAGATAAAATTTGATTATAATGATGCATATGCAATAGTTAATTCCCCAAATGTCTTAAAGCTTTAACTAATTAGATTTTGTAAATAATCTTCCCCATGATGACTTCTGCATGTTCATCTGTTACTTAAGAAGGCTCAAATTCCAATCTTAATTGGTGTGATTTATCTTTAAATTTTTAAGCAATTTTTATTAAATATATTTTTAATTCAGTGCTAAATGCAATTCAGTTATAAAATATATCCCTGTTAATCTGCTCAACGGTTTAGTTTCTAACATAGTAAAATTTATGTTGATCTTACTGAATATTTACGGGATTCTATGAAAATGTATTATATTTCTACAATAATTAATATATCTGGATTATTAAAAGTATTCACGTGTGTAATAAATAGGTTTACTTATGGGAGGTGAATGTAATATTTAGTAGAGAACAATGCAAATAACACATACAAAGTGTATTTCATTTTGTCTTCTTACTAATAGCATTCTCATAAATGAAACACAAATTTCAGGGCATTTTGAAAGTCCCTGCTTTATATTTCTCTAATGTTTACATACATCACACAAAAACTAGCTCCTGTGTTTTGTACTACTCGCACAACGACGACATTCATTAGCGTGACTACAAGAGAGGAAACGATGGACCGATTCAGTCGCAAAGTTTCCTTTATTCAATGAATGACTTTACATATGCTGAATTAACAGATATTCAATTAATTTACGCCACAACTGGGAAATCTGTCAAAGTTGAGAGAACCATATTATCGGCGATTTCTAAATGGTCATTTCCCAAAAGGCGAACGTTCGCTGCAGGCTATATGATACACGTTCTCTTAATTCTCGATCCGAGTTTTTTTTTTTTTTTTTTTTTTAATGTTGAGGTAGCTTAAAGGACGGAAGTCCAATGCTTAAATGTTGGTATGAGCTATACATTTGTTCAATAAAACCAAATTTAAATACAGCTAAGTCACTATGTTTAATATTTTTAAGTTGACAATACATTGTGAATCCTAATCAGATAATGTTGTATAAAAACAACAATTTATGGCTACGTAGGTTGAAGTTTCAGTGCGATCAATATCTATTACCTCACAACACACCACTTATACTCGGGCAAAGCACGATAAATTGTGTGACCTGTTACGAAAACAATCACCGAACTCTGAGATGGGAAATAATAGCCATCCAAGAAACATTGTGAAATTTTCCTCATAAACAATAACTTTAGAAAATCACGAAAAAAGCAGCAAATACTCATCACCACATCGTCCTAAAACGCCTTTGGTTTATTTGATCTCATCCATCTCCTACCCTGTATATAAAGAGATACTTATTGATGATGTTATTTGCTATAAACGCTTATTTTTCGCATTTGTTATTTCTTTTGCAATATTTAGCGCTTCTCTGAAGTTTCATGGCAGAGATGTGGATAAATTAAACCATTAGGTATGTATGTTTATTTACCAACCAATTTGCATTTAATTTGTAAGGGTATTTTTTTTCAATAAACGTATTGTTAATTGTGAAATTAATTGGATGATAATGATGCTTTTAATGAGCTCAAATTTTAATACGTTTGTTTTTCATCTTACTTCTGGAGTAAGCAATTTAAAAGCCAATTAACTGTATTATACACGCTCTATATATGCGTTTCATTGTTATTCCCCCTCCATCTGCTGGTTATGATCGACAAATTAAACAGTTTGTGTTTTGAAGGACCCAAAATCGATTTCTGAAGTACAAGTTCTTTCACTTTCTGTTACATTACGCTTTATCAGAATGAGAATCTGTATCGAAACGATGCAACTTACGAGAGCGGCTCGTCATAAGAGGCCAGAAGGACAGTGTGTTACGTATTGTGAAAAATACTTTAGACAGCTGGCACTAAGAAGAGCTTTTAGCACGAGACACTTGAAATTAATGATTATAATACTGAATAGATTATTACTTCATTGTTGCCGCTCTTGTTTCTTGCGATGACTTTATCAAGTATTGAAAATATCGGAAATGGATTCAACCTAAAGAAGTTTTGCAAGCAGCCGAGAGGATTTTATATCTTTATTTACTATCGCCTGACAGTATAGTCTTGTAGCGACAATATTTCAAACATGTCAACAGGTTTTACAAATGTTTACAATAAATTAGTTAATTAAATCGTTTAAGAATTTAAATCGTTATAATAAATTGGTCGATTCATCTAATGCTGCTTGAAGATCTATGGGGATCTGTATTTGTAGTGACCAATTCGGTAATATTGTGTTTCACTGTCAGTCTTTTGTTGCAATGTCTGCAAAGTGGAGGACCGTTTCTGTTAAATAGATAATCATTAAGTTAATTTAATGTAACGCTTGTTAATGGCGACTGAAAGCTTTATAGATTCCTGGAAATAATGTAAGCGATTTTACTTCATGCAGTTTACTGTTTGATTATTTTTAGACCAGTTGCACTTCCACTGAACTATCAGTTTTTTTCTTAATGTGCAATATAGCATCTTCACGTGAGAAAGAGATAGGAGGATAAAATCGTGATTGTCTAGTTGGTTCCTTTGCTGCTTCATCTGGTTTTTACCCTCTCTTCCTTGTTGAGAAGGCATTCATATTGAAGCTATGTACCTTCAAGTAGATATAATTTTATTTTGAATGTTTTAAATTTCATTGGATAATATATAATTTGAGGAGATATTTTGAAGAGATATTGTAGCACTGTAGGAGTCTGAATATATTACATGTGTTTCCTTAGATTTAATAACTTCCAATGATTTTTAATAGCAAATTGTTCACTGGAGAAGATAGTGTGTTCCGAAGATACAAGAGCATATCAATGTCCATACTGAGACTGGGAACCATCAGCGTAAATTAGTATGTATACCGTCTTGATTATATACATATGTTCTTTTAAACGTTTTTGATACCTGACCTGTGACCTTAATTTTTGGTGTTAAGGTTATATGCATATATTTTTTTCAAACAATCTTTGTTGTAAAGAGACATTTACCAAACCTTTGGAATTGTTATCAAAGAAGTCGAAGAAACAGCACAACACTACGTCGAGTTTACACCATCTACAATACATGCTATGATTAAGGCTTGAAAGTTGAGGAACAATCTTTTTCCGTGTGACCGAAGAAGAGGCCCAACACACACATATATATATATATTCATTTTGGGGCAACAAAAATATGTTCTTGTTTTTCTGATTCTTTTTGCAAATTTTGACTTCTTTTCGACTACATTATTATTGCTCTGCCTCAATTCAAACAGACAATGATTTATACAGGTTACATAACAATACATAACAATCTAAAATTCTTTGATGTCTTCCATTCGTATGACTTTCTCTACCTGTTCTGCAAACGAACTACTCTTACACAAAACTATTCTTCTATCTACTTCATGCTAATCGAGTTAAACATTATCAGAAATTGTCTTAGTATTTAGTTTATTGTATGTAGAAGGGAACTAGAGAATACACTAGGCAAAGCAATAGTCAAACCTTTTAAAACCTGTCGCTATGCGATTGACGTTGGAATTCGGTTCTCACTGTATGGCAGGGAGTAGAATAAAAGAAAACCGAATGACAACCGGATGAAAAAGTACAAATATTTCTAAATTGAAACCAACAACAAAAATGTATCTATAGGTCATAAATCGACGAGTAGTAAGTTTTTGTCTCTTTCTTACGGTTTACCACCTATACAAAAGTCGTCCCGAACGAAGAACATTTCAGAGGCTATTCCCTGGAAATTAAATATATATTGCCATTTAAATATCTTTTGTATATTGTATTTTAATCAAAATCGTTGACCATTTTTCAGAGTAACATTTTCGAAAATGTACCCATAGAAAGAGTGGCTAGGGTGGGGGGAATTTCTTGAAAATCCTCGTGTCACACCCTTGGAAGATGCTGGATTTAAATATCAGTTTTTTCGTCTTTGAGTTATGCTGTTCACAGTTACATTCACAAACTTATTATTATTATTATTATTATTATTATTATTATTATTACAGGTGCCTCTAAACAGCTATTTTAGTGAATCCTCGGTATCGAAGTTTTGAGTGGAATGCAACGTATTCTCTTCCTATGTACTACGTACGAAGTAGAGAATGTAAAAAACGCGAGTCATCTGGGGAATTTAAGGTCATGTGGGCACATTGCCATGGTAGCTCAACAGGAGAGCAAATGGACTGGTACCATAGGGAAGATATGTGGTTCAAATTTCAGCTATGGCATAGAATTTTTCAACCTAATTCTAATTTCACAATCTACTTTTGTTGTTTCAAAGATTCAACACTTCAAATATCAACTCCATACGATATGCACAATTCATTTGAAGAACTCACTGCTTTCTTTTGTTAATGCTTCACACTTTACGTGTATTATTGGTAGCATGAAGTCCACGCGTTATTTTTCTGAGGAACGAAAATAATCAACCATCAGGCTCTGTTGCTTCTACCATTTTTAGAATATAAATGATAAAAAGAGTATTTATAAAATACATGTTAAAATTATAAATATATAAGGAACATCACGAGTGAAAGTGTCCAATTTGTTTATTTCCGTAGTTATTAGAGGCAGAGCTTTGTTTCTCATTGTGTAAATTCCCTTCATTATTCTCACATAGATAGTAATCACATTTAACCCAACCTTTCCAAACCAGAGCATAAGCAGCATTCCTTTGTTATCCAAACACGCTCGACAAGCTTCGTGTCGTAACTTGTTTTTGAAGAAATTGTTCAACAGAAAACACCTCATCACGTCAAGTGTAGTAATAAAACACGTATGTGAATATTATCTGTATATACATCAAAGTCATTTCATAAATTATGACAAACATTTCTTCCCAACAACCGAGTATGTGGCTAGTTCAATCTATTGCCTTGATAACCGTACACAGTTCGGGATGCCATTGCTATTAATAACAATACAAACAGAAATGGGGATTTCTCGCATTCTTGGCTTTTCACTTTCTAGCACATATGTATATACAATGTACATATTAGCTAGAGAAAGTACTATGTGGGATTTGTAGTGGACAAAGCGGTGCAGGGGCGGGTTTTCTCCGGGTGCCATAGCAGTAAAAGCGGGCGTTAGATAATATATAAAAAAGACATTTCTAATTTAACACTTTTATTAGTTCATCTAAATTATGAGGAATATGCCAAATGCATCAGCAATATCTCCATGATGAAAACTTTTATTTTTATTATTATTATTATTTTTATTTTTTTTTTTTTTTAAGTTTTAACGTCCTTTAACTGGTTAGTCATATCGGACGATGAATGAAATTGGTGAAATGATGCTCAAATGATCTCAGGCTCCATGGAGCTTAAAGTTACTCCACATTCGTCTTCTCAGGGTAAGGGAAAACCCCGAAAATAACCTTATCCGGATAACTCACCCTAAGCGAGATTTGAACTCACGACCTACAACCACACTAGCCAGGTGAGCACAATTTATTATTAATCCTCCCATTTCTATTAAGCAACCTTTTTGTTTGTTAAAATCAGCAACTCAAGAGTTTCTCTTAAGAATGAGACCGAAAACATTAGTTTAGCCTTTAATCGTGAACTCTAATATGAAATTTCAGTGATTTTTAACACTGCCTTTTTTTAACATTTTCCCTTACGGATCCAGAAGGCCTCTATTTTCAGCATGCTTCATTCCATGTCATTCCATAACAGCTACAAAAGCATACCATTCTCAAGGGAAGTAAGGCATCTACATCACTTAAAATTTAGATGGAATGTTAATAATCTCATGAGTTTGTTTCAGAAACCCTTAAGTAAATATTCAAATAACTGTTCCAAGGCATTTTATGAAATCGAACAGTGTATTCTCTTCTAATTAATGCACATTCTTTAGCTTTATTTTATACATCTTAAGGAATGTTTGTAGGGAACGTAAACATGGGGATGAAATTCTTTCATAATATGAACTTTAATAATGTGACCTCGCCTGTAAAGCATTTCCATTGTAAACTTGTGGTCTTGTTGGGAAACCCTATTTTCTGTTAACATAGTTTGCATTGAACGTTGAGATTATCTTCACTCCTTCCTAAACCATTAAAAATATTAAGAAAATGCGCATTGCCCATTTTATATAAGGGTGTTGAGACTGTTCCACTCAAACACCGATCATCTTATATACACTAATTATGAACTATAAAGGGCCAAATATCAATCACTCGCGACTATGTATCGATTAGACGACCACTCCATCATCGCTGGCCATTTACGATTTTTTTTTTTTTTTTTGCGATCGGGTATAATGAACGTATGTGCATGGAAGCAAAGCATAAATTAAAAGGAAAAAATTACAGTATATATTGTATATATTGTATATACAGTATATAGGTATATATTGTCACATGCAGAATGTGGTACTACTGCGTTAGGATCCACATTCTAAGTGTGGCATGATTGACTAATTAATTTTTATTGTTTTGGCTGTACTGTAGAAAAGGTTAGTTTAAAATAACCACGGGAGCGTGGCTTTTCGGTCTCTTTGCCAGTGGGACGCCGTGGGGTGCACATCGCACGTTTTTTAGTAATCATGTAATTAATAATGGAGGTATAGTATTCACCCAGGTTTTGGCTACGCATCATCCAGCGTCAACATAACAGGTAAAAGTTTAATAAATCAATTAGCTGGAATTACTCTTGAATTAACATGTTTTAATTTAGTAGTTTGATTTTGTTCCCACATTTCCTTGTTTTACTCCTGAGTTTGCTAATTTCCCATAAGTTAGCATGGGGGATACGTCCCTCATGTCGCATCCAGTTAGAATAGTTTTGTATTTGCCTTTCGCAGACACAGCGAGTTCCCCGAGTTATTAGTAGAAAAGGCGGTTGCGACAATATTATATACTATTGTGTTCATTTGATTTTGACTACATCTCTGTAACAAAATATTGTCAAAAAGCTTATGCTAAATGCTAATTGAGAAAAACGTTAGCTGAAACGATCTTCTTTATAAGAAGAAGGGGACTAAGGCAACACACTAGTCTAAAACGATAGTAAAATGTTTTAAAACCTTATGGTGTGTGATTAAAATTCATTTCTTTTAATCGTCAGAAGTTGACAAATTTACGTACGAGAAAAGTTTAAGTAGGTATTTTAAAACTGAAAGCAATAATAAGTAATGTCTGGAAGATGGTCAACTCCACGAAAAGAGTGTTTTTGATATAAATTGTGTGTTTTAACGATATCTACGTCTTTTGTGTTTTGTCTATCAATTACGGTTTACCAGTCATGTAAAAGTCATTCAGAATGAAAAGGTCTTCAATGGATATTCTCAGAAAATTCAGATATGCACTTCATTTGCCATGTAAATATCTTTAATCAAAACTGTTAGAGCTTTTTTGAGAAATCAAAATTTTAGACATTTTCTCCATGTAAAGGGTAGTTTGGGGTTGGGAGATTTTCCTCAAAATCTTTGAGTCGCACCCTTGGCAGAAAGTAAGATTAAATACCACGTTTTAAAATGCTTTTTTTGGATACAGGGAATTCTAAATCGTGTATCTCCGGTGAAATCTCGGCATAGAATTTTTGGGTGGAGTGCAATACATTCTCTATACTATGTACATGATATATATGTGTGTGTGCTAGAGAAAGTAAAAAGAATAATTGTTACCATAGATGATACCAACCTTACTGAGTTTATGCATTGGAAAATGGATATAAGTCATTTTTGGGGTGGATGGCGCATTCAGCGTACAACAAATCATCCTTAAAAGCTATGGAAATATCTCTCCTAGTGAATGTTATAGTTTTTCCTATGTTTGAGGTAGGGATGAATTACAGAAGTTAATTAATGCTCTCAAAATCAACTAAATATCTCTTATTTGGGATCTTATTTGAGTTGAAATAAATTAAGTTACAGTAAAGACATAGCTTTCAAATTGCTTCATGTCCAGAATTAAGTGAACAAAAGCATCAAACGTTGAGCAGAGTAATTTCTGCTTCCTCAGCTGCCTTTCACTGACTCCTGAAAAGAGCGTGTCAAACAAAACCAGAAGACAGTCTTTACTAATAAAAGCTATCATTAGATGCCCTTATTTGTGTGGCTTGCTTTTTTTGGTGTAGAACTTTCAGTCACGTATGATGGAAACCAAACATTTGTCTTTGATGAAGTCTGTAGAACTCCTAGTGGTGCGTGCACCCAGAAAAATCGAAAAGAAGACCTAAGATTCGTTGCGGATTCAACACCACACCACTCACCCGGTACTTTTCTCCGACAATGATAACCCTTCGGTAGATGTCACAAGGGGATCAATCCCCTGTTACCATGGCAACCTCACGGTCCACAAGACTTCGACAACGAAAGAAGTACGATGACAGGATGACCTTTAACGTGACCACTGCTTTACATTGTAATGGCAGTTGCTACTGTCGACAAAAGACGAAGGTTTCCCAAATTTAATGGAGGAATTAGAGGAAATGAATGGATGTCTCACACTTTATAAAGTTTGCTCAGTGTCTATTACTGGTTCTCCTTCCTTAAAGGCTGTTTGCTTTACTTTAACCCGAGCTCAAGACGCTTTTTAATCTTCAGTAATTCAGAAATTCTTAATAAAATGTCAGTGAACTCTTGCACTATTCGATTCTACAGAAAAAATGCTTATGACACATATATTCTAAGTGTAAAGATTCTTCAGGTAACAAATGAAAAGGCGAGATGTTGCAGCAGCCAAAAAGTATATGACACGGCACCTACGGCTTTACTTCCCTTCCAAAGGAAGCCATGCTTAAGGATTTTACGCGAGAAAAAATCCATCCTTCTAGAGTTCAACTTGACACTATTCCCTTCCCCCATAGAGTTCCAAGATGTCATTAATTAACTCGCCTACTAGAGAAGGTGTGAAACAGCTATATGTTGACCTTTGCCCAGGAAGCCCGGCCAGCCCGCGAGGGGTTCTCAACAATAGGCTGGCAAACACTTAGTACAAAACTGTGAAGCAACATGGCATTATTTTTCATTGGTTAGCTTTAAAGGCTATATATATATATATTGTACTTAGAATATGTGGACTCGAAGGAGTCGGCTCCAAGCAAACATGTGAGACTCGAATTCGACATCGTTGGAGAGGCCGCTCTACCTTGCGTTTTTCGTGGGTTTTCCAGGTCGATAGATGAATGATGAAATAGTCAGTCTAATCGTATTTAATTTCCTTGTCATGAATTAGGGTAGGAAGCTCAGGCATGGGGACGGCGTGACGAGGCCGTTACCGGTAATATTTGCTTTTAATAGTCATTCCTGACATCTGGTGTGTCACGAACCAAAGCTCCCTGAGGTGAGATGCTTGTATGGTTGGACCCGCTGGCATCGGGTTCTCACATCTGGACACCCTCTCCTGCGGCCTCCGATTCTGCTTCATATTTCTTCCCGGAGGTTCAGTAGGTACAAAAGGCCCGTTTGAGTTTATATGCCTAAATCCTTCTCACCCTAACCTACTCTAAATTATATAGATTAAACATATTTTTTCTCCAAGCTTTACGTAGAGTAAGATCTTGGAGAGTTAAAGAGTCCTAAGCAGGATCACAAATTTAATGCTATTTGGGGTGCTATGAAAACCATTCTTTCTGTAAAGCACTTATGTTTAAGAAACTTTAAATGTGACAGCACTCATTATTTTTCTAACTCTTAAGTATTAGACTTCACGTGTTTCGAACTTACATTAGGCCCCCCCCTACTCCAAGGTTTTCAAGGTCGTCCCAAAGAGACACACTCTCTCTCTTTCTTAACTGCTAACTTTCAATATTGGAGAATAGAGCATATTCTATGGAACATATAAACACTTGCAAAGGGCCGCAGAAAAAAAATGAAGCTTTCAAGTCTTGCTGAGAGTTAAAATGTTATTGCTAAGTAGATACGAAAATAAAGTGGATAATGAACATTAAATACTAAGTATCAGATACTATACATGACTTGAGCAAAATATGAGTTTATTTCTCTGCCACACACATTGTTGATATAGAGACTTTAGCGGAAATAAATAAAAGCGCTTTAGAAAAAGAATTTTGTTTGTGCATGTGAGAAAAGTATTGTTCGAAACGAAAGTCTTATAAACAATAACTTAGTACATAATTTAAGTCCTTTCTAGACGTGACACAAACATTTTCGTAAAAATCCCTTACTCCAAAATATCCTTCACTTGGAAAATGTCTCGTTATTTTTAATTCCTAGAATGTGTTGTTCCAACGATTTGTTTAAAATAGTTCAGTAAGTCCTAACTTTTCTCCAAATAGGTTGTTTCTCTTCATTCTGTTCACATTTTGAATAAGTATACTTTGTAAGTATACACTGTAGATATTAGATATATATCTAATCCTACTGTAAAGCAAAACTTTAAGAGCTCAGTGAAATATGCAATTTATCTAAATAAGTATTTCGGTAGATTGTCCGTTTTCGAAATATTTGTTGTTAGATCTTTTTTAATTTGAATTTTTATTTCTAGTCAAAGACGAATCATTACAATACGTACTAAAGGATAATGTGAAACTAATAGGTAAGTCAGGTGGTGTCTTACACTCACAAGATTTTTGCAAGTCCTGAGTGTCATTAGTTAAAAAATTATAATGAAAATAATAAAGCAGCAGACATGTTTAATTTGCCAGACAGCGTTCAATGTTCTTATTTGCACAGTGCGAGAAACAAAGGCTCTTTTCTTTGAGGTACAAACAAGGAATACTTATTGTTGACAAGAGATTTACGCTAGTGTATTATTTTGACGTTAAATTATCAGACGAAGAATTCGTGAACAAACACCTTGTATTTACATACAGCTTCTCGCTTGTTTTACATTCCTTTTGTTGCTATAGGGCACCTAAGGAGTTATCTCCGCAGTAATGTGGGGTTCGATTCTTCCCAACTCTGACAATTTCCCTAAGTTAGTGCCAGATGAATTCTGGGGCAGTTCTCCTTCTAAGACTTTCCTGTCTCTGGTTTAAATGTTTTTTTCTTCACAGAAGCCGTGTGTAGGATAGAATTGGATAGGTAGAGTCCAACTAAAAAATTCAATACCACAGCTACAATTTGAATGTTTCAGTCTGACATTACCTATCCAACTCCTGTCCTACACACGGCTTGTGTGAAAAAACCAATTAAACCAATTTCCATTGACCATAATAGGTGGTTATACTATGAATCCTGGGACTTAAAGTATTTGATATATTGTAAGTCGCCATTGGGGTTGTCATCTCAAAATAATTTGACATCACCTTGTGGTTTACCGGGAACATGCGAGTCAGTTGAGAAATTCAATGCTATGCCGACATGTTGCCATGGAAGAGCAACCGGGAGATCCGTGTTTCAAATCTCGGCTATGGCATTTAATTTTTCAGTCTGACTCTACCTACCCAATTCCTGTCTCTAATTTCCTGTGCCTATTTCTTTCATCATCTGTTTCAGAGATGATGGACCAGGAGGCTGGTCAGTGAAGATGTTCTTTGTATAGCTATCTCTCTATTCAGCTAGGTCCCGCCTCCGGATGTTCTAAGGGGGGGGGGGGGGTCAGGGGGCCTGTGTGTGGGCTAGAGCGGTGTCAGATGCTTTGAAATGGAAGCAGATGCTACACACGTCGTCACCCAATTCTGGTAGCCCTTCGGGTTTCTCCCCTCATCCCTCCCTCTCAGGAAACACATTAGAACTACCTGCAATAATGTATATCTTAGCATATTTTTTATACACTAGTAATCATAGCATCTTTGAAGAAAATACGCTAAAAAGTAACTTTAAGACTAGGCAAGAGATATTTAAAACTATACAAAAAGTTGGATTTAAATGCATGAGTCATTCTCATCAAATTATACGAGTTCTTAAACTATGAATATAAAATAGAAGTTTAGAGTTTAGTTGAGATAATTGTGCATTAAACAAAATGAACTTCAATTTGTTAAATTTTCAGCAGAATGTTGAAAAGCGAAGACTCCAAGGATTTCTAGACATTACGGCGACCAAATTAATTATCCAACTTATAATTAAGTTACGTTTGTTGCTTTACGCTGCTAGCAGAATTATTTTATCTCCCTATTCACGAGAGAGAAGGGTGTAAAGAGGGGAGCGGAACAGAAAGAAAGGAACTGTATATGTTAGTATCTTTAGAAGAGTATAGAAGCGTAAGGAATGCCAAAAGTAGTAGAGAAAATATTGATCTTCATAAAATATTGTATGTTTGTGATCTCTTTACATATTACGATTTTCAGGCAAGTGTATGTGTGTGTGTGTGTGTGTGTGTGTCGCTTTAACTTCTTGGTAATATCGTGACGGATCTGTTTGGTAAGATACCTCGTTGAAGGTATGTGATGATCCTTCCAGGACTCATCCCTGTACCATACTACTTTGACTATGCCAAGCAGTAGACGATAGATGTCACAGTGTTCTCCAACCGTAGTCAGATGGCGGCATACAGGTAGCTCTCGAATTGACATACCACCTACTTTGCTCCGTAACAAGCATTAGGGTGCCATTCAGTCTATCTACTTTTACTAACTGCGGATAGATAGCAACGCAGTCGCTTTTACCATTCGTTTTCAGTTTTATTATTGTTTTAGACTGAGGGTGGAGCTTTAGGTCGAGGTATTAAATATCACCCTTATTTACCTTGGCGACTGAGAGAACCACGGAAAAAAAAACAAAAAAAAAAAAAAAAACAGACTGCCAGATTGGTACACCCACAAGTGTAGCTATTTGCATTCATAATGGGGTATTCAAGTATCTTATATATTCCAATTTCTAACTCTAGTGGTATTACAGTTATGCCTTTAAAAACCTTCAATTTTAGCCCCTTTGATTTTACATACCTACACATTATTCGACTCAAAACTGAGCAAAAACACTCTTGCCTTTTTAAGAGGGAAGATAGGCAGAATATTTGGCAGCAAACAGTTAACTACAACTTCTAAAGTTTTTAAGATAATGAAAAGAAATTTGGCATCAGCATTTGAAATACGATAATTGTTCACTACTGCATATAGTTTGAAACTTTTCCATAGTATATTAAGATCATTACAAAAAATAACAAACTTTTCTTGCTGTATCTTATCTGTGAATTCAAAAACTCAATTTTAATAAAACTTTGCTGTAAGGTTCCTTTTACAATGCTGATAAACTTTATATTAGTTTTTGAATACAAAATGTAATCTTTTGGTTTGAAGCAACTCCCTTAAATTTCTGGGATGCATAAACACTTACCATTAGTTTCAAAATAAAAAAAAATCTGAATGGGATTGTTTATTGCACACTTTTAGAAGATACTACCAAATTTCGTGATTTGAGTACTTTCAGAGAAAATGTGCACCATTTGTAAAAAAAAATGTAAGTGCATGCTATCCACTTTTTATTTAAAATTTAGTGATTGATATTCCAATTAAAGCTTATTTTTGAGTTCACTTAATCGAGATAAACCATTTAGGAAACAGTCATATACATTTCGTTGCACATATAGGGAAACAGAATCGATAGTCAGATGCTGCCATATGCTGGTCTTGATATTCCATATCATCACGAGATATGGTGACAACACTTAAAAGATTACAAAGTATTGAAAAATTAAAATCAACAATAACTGATGTTTTGAATGTCCACAGAAAATATATTTGAAATAGAGTGAGTTATACAGTAAGTTTTTGCCTATATCATATTGCGTTTAGTCGTTATGTTATGAAAATAAGTAGGTATTGTGTAAGTATATATACACACATACTTTCTGTAAAATGGGGATACCAGTTTTGATTAAATGCCATATATATATATACTTCTTTTCCCATGTGAAGGGTAGTTTGAGATGAAAAGTTTTCTTTAAAATCTGAAGGTTGCACCTTGGAAGTTACTGAGCCTAAAAGCGAAGTTTAGTATTCGCTTTAACATTTTATTTTTGAGTTAAGCTTTTTACATATAGAGAGAAGTATCTCTTTTTATGCTCGTTGTTAATTTAAGTGGTTTCAAAATGCATATTTCCGTTGAAATTTCGACATTGAATTTTTTGATTGAAATGCAATCACTCTACCAAGTAGGTAACCTTCCTCTGTTTTTTTTTAAAAGACAGTTCTATTATATTGCTGACTGTGGTAATACTATTTGACATAAATGTTCTGTTATTTTAACACAGCATAGACAGATAAAGGTGAGTTAGTTATTTCAGACTACTCTCTGCTTCTTTGTAAATTCAACTCTGGTAAAAGAAGTTGTGATACCATTTCACATTACACTGTTTCAAAGTTACTATTCCGGTTTAATTTTATTTAATGGAAAACAAGCAATACATTAAGACAATTAGTTTTCTTCTCTTTGTGAGATCATATTTAAATTGCATTAATTATAAAGAAGAGATGTACGCCGCCGCTGAGGGGCGGCAGTCGCAGCCACACCCCGCTAAGACTGGGCGGAGGCAGCAGATGCTCTGGAATATGAAACTGTGTCACATCTTAGAGAGGAGTAGGCAGAAGAGAGGGGGGGGGGGTTCAGTTGCCTTGACTACAGGTCCGTGCTGGGTCCAGTCCGTCTTCTTGCTTCATGTTAACCCAAGGAGGTAGGCGACAATCAATATCGCGATATCCTTCCTTAATGTCCCTCCCCGCGCAGGCCCCGCTCACCCCGCTCCTGTAATTATTACTTTTCTTTTCTGGCAGGTGAAACAAAAGAGCTAGAAGTCCAATAGGCAAGGGTAGGCGTCGATCACTCCTAAAAATTAATGTATCCTATTCTATAGACTTCACGTATACATTGCATGTATCCTAGGAAACAACAAATCTTTATTTCACCCTGAGTGTCATTGTAAATTATTTTCATTTCTTTGGCAGCTCCCCATTCTTTAAGGCAACAAGGTACTCTGAAATGGTAAAAAATAACATTTTCTACTTTCTCTAAACGTACTCTGTACAAGAGTATAGAAAAGGTATTGTATTGCACCCAAAAATTCGATACAGAGGTTTCATCGGAAATACATGTTTTGGATCCCCCTGAATCCAAAAAAAGCATTGTTGGAAAAAGGTCCATGTGTGTGCGGTCTGTGGACAGCATAGCTCAAAAACGAAAAGTCCCTTAAATACCAAACTTGGTATTTAAGTTCAGTATCTTCCAAGGATGCGACACGAATTTTCTGGGAATAGCCTCTGAAGACTACTTTATTCTGGATGAATTTTACGGAATTTTATATAACTGGCAAACCGTAAGAGATAGATAAAAACTTACATGACAGAAAATATAGAGCACGTTAAAACACACAATTTATCCTATATACATTTTCTAGTGAAATGGATCGTTTTTGAGATATTCCTTGTTATTGATTTCAGCTTTAAGAAACTTTTACTTTTCTCATACGGGAATCTGTCAACTCCTGTCCATAGAAACAAAGGAACTTCAGTCACATAGAAAGCAGCTTTTGCCTAATACTTTGGCCTATGCTACTCCCTCATTTCCCTTCTATGCATGAAAGCAAGCAATAAGAATATTTATGCTAATTTTTTCTCGAATAGCATGAAGTAAAGTGAAGCATAAGTTTTTTAGCATTGCTTTGTTGCAAAGATGTAGAGAGGGTCAAGTGAATGGAACACCTCAGATTTGTTTTATTTAGACACCAATAAAACCATTATTATTTCTAGTTTCAGAAAATATATACTTTTGGGAGGTTAAGAGGATTTTAATCAAGTTAAACATAAGTTAAATGCTAGATGCATTTCTTATAAACTGTTATGTAATGCCTCTTTTAAGAGCATTTGTACCTTTAAATTCAGTTTTCTCAGAACAGCATTTTTGAATACTTACATATGTACCTTTTTCTACGAAAGTATGAGAACTGGAAAACTGAAATTTTCAACACATGAAGCACAATCCTGATGTTATAGTATATATTGATCATATTAAGAAACCTACGACATTGCAGATTTTCCACATTTTTTCTTTTTACAAACTTCAGATATATATTTTTTAAATTTATACTGAAATTGTATCATAGCTAAATAATTGAGGTTCGGAAGGTATCTGATTATACTAAAAACAAGCATACAAAAGTGTGATTATGTATTGCAAGTAGTATCAGAAAAAAAGGTACATGAATTCACATGTTTTAAGACTAAGTTTTATTACTTTTCTGCTGAATGAAATATTTTTATTGACTCAACTACACAATCTATTAAAGCAAACAATCACCTAAATAATTGTCATGATTATAGAATTATTCACACAAATTTATGAAAAAGTAATTAATACTTTAAGAGCAGTGGTAATTCATCTCACTTAAGGCGCAATTTCCGTGTATTCAGGTTACCTTGTCCATTTAAATAATGAAAATTGCTTGTCATACAAGTCCTTCGACAGTATAGCTTTTTTTAGCATAACCTAAAACTTCTTCGGCAATATCCATTTTCATTCATTTATTGATTTATTTGGTGCAGTTTAAACAGTCAGAATTGAAACTGTTTATTCCGGCGCGGTTACGCAGCAACGAACAAACTAAACACAAATCACACGACTAAAATTCAATTCCTCGTAATAGCTACTCTAATAATATTAATAAACATAAGAATATTTCAGTTAATATTAGAATAGGTTAAAACGTCTATACATCGCACTCACAAATATTATGCAATTTTATTTATGGACGCTCTTTTCAGTGTCCCATTCTATGGTGGTACTGAAATCCCACTTAATTTTGCTCAGAGGCCTATTTATAAGACTTGTGGTCTTGATTTATGGCATGGGACCAACGGCCATGTTCAGACTTTTTGCGCACGAAAAAAGTCAATCACCCTCCGCCGGATTTGAACCCGCGACCTTAGAAATCAGAGGCTAGCACGTTTCGCCCAGACTAAGGAGGACAATGATCACTCCTAAGAGCTTATTGCCTATAGTAGGTAAATAAAATATAGTAAGCTCAAAAAGTCCAGTTTTCAATGGCAATACATCTTCTGAGGACTCTTAAACCAAAAACGTCTCTGCCGCAATAAAAAGTGTCGGTTCTTTCAGAGAAATGACATTAAGATCTTCAAGAAAATCCCCTACCGTAAACTATGGAGCACCCATGGAACATTTTCTGAAATTATTGATTTTCTCAGAAACAGCACCAAATGATTTCGTTTAAAATACAATACATTCAAGATATTTATATGACAAATATATAATTGGCGCCCTCCGTACTGTAGTGGACCATGCTAACCTTCAATGTCCGAGTTTGCGGGTTCAACCCCGGCAGTGTGTGATGGATTTATTGGACGTAAAAATCCCCATTTGGTAACAGCAATAGCTGTAACCTTCGTCTCCATGTCGCTAATGAAAGCTCTCATATGTGTACGGAATTATTGTGGATTTAACCAGTTTAATCACGCATGCAAATAGTTATTCACCCTTCCTCTAGACGATCTAACTGGCTTAATCTTTCCTTGTGAAACAATCGTAGCGAAAATCTTTTACAGAGGCGGTATGTGACCCACCTCTAATTTCAAAACGATCATACCATCGTTTATTGGTTAGATATTAGGGCAGTCACAAAGAGAATTAAAAGCTAGGAAAAGTCAAAGTTTGGTTACCTAAAGGGGGAAACCTCACAGAGAGTGAAACACTATTACATCTAGGGGAATGGTTCACTTTTATGCATGCAATTGTACATTTCTAGTATAATATTGAAGGCAGTACGATCCTTGATGAACTGCCCTCTAACGGTGCTACAATCTGCCTGTCTGTCTCACTCGCGTCCTTACAAATGACAACCAACATCCGCATGATGTTGAGAGGGGGCTGCCACTAACGCGGTAATTCTATTACTAAAGGAGGGTTGTACTGTCAGTTGAGTAATGGAGGGGGGAGGCAGATCCTTGACAAGTAGTAATACCTCACCGCCTCATTCAAAAGTCTAATTAATGACAATTATGGTTTATCTGTGGGACGCTTCAAAGTGAAATCCTTAAGCTATATTACGCAACATATCTTCACTTGGGAATTATGCTCCCTGGTCTATAGTATCAATTATACGATAGATAAGATTTAGGAGTTGTAAGAACTTGGAATATGTCTTGGAATACAGAGGGGTCCACAAAATCTATAAACTGTTTGATCAAAAAGATTCTAATTGGACGCAGGTCTCAGATTTGGTGCAGCTTAGAGTCTAGCATTTGGGTGGTTTGGATTCGTAACCTTTGTTTTGTTTTTTTAAGTTATGTGAACAGTGATGCCAAATGACTTTTATCGTCCAAAGAAACCAGTACGTTTGTCCGGAATAGCTGTAATCGAGACATCGATTTTGATCGGACGGCTATATGGGGATGAAACTCTGCCTGGAGAATGGATAGGCCGAACAGGTGCTATCGGTTATCTCTCCATCATGCACCGAAACCTAAAATGTCCAGATTTTTACCTCTGGGGAGTTTCGGATTTTTTTTCTCCCTCTTTGGAGAGTCATAATGGCGGCCGGTGTCATTAATTATCATTATTATTATTATTATTTATACATTATGCATTGCAATTTAATATTTTTGTTCTATACCTCCAGCTGTGCATCGATGGTTTGAATTAGAAAACATCTTATGTGTTACACTCACATGACTTTCACTAGCTGCTCTACAAACCTCCTTCAAAAGATTTTTCTTGTTTATACAGAATGCTAATCGATATAAATATTAGCAGAATGTTCTTATTACTTAGTTCCTTATAAGTAGAAGGGAATAAGGGAATGCGCTATGCTAAAGTGATTGTCAAATATTTTAAAAGCTATCGTTATGCGATTGTCATTGCAAATAATTTCTTTGCTTGGCCAGGAGTAGAACAAAAGTAAAATGGACACTTCCTGTCTGAGAAAAGTATAAGTACTTCACAATTGAATCCAATAACAAGAAATATTTCGGAAACGGTTACCTCCAAAACAAAAATGTAAAGGTATTAAATTGTGTGTTTTGTCGTGATGTACATATTTTGTGGAGTGAGTTTTTTTCTATTTCTTACGGTTTAGCAGTTAAGCAAAATTCGGCAAAATTTATTCAGAATAAAGAGGTCTTCAGAGGCTATTCCCAAAAAATTCGAGATATACATTTTATTTCGGACATAGCTTTACTATACGGGATTTTAATCAAAATCGTTAGAGCCATTTTTAAGAAAATCAAAAATTTCTAAGTTATTTCCATGTAATGGGTAGTTTCTGGTGGGGGGATTTTTTTGAAAATCTTCGTGCCGCATTCTTGGAAGATACTAAACCTAAATTCCAAGTTTGTTATTTAACGGTATTTTCGTTTTGGGGCTATGCTGTCCACAGACACACACACGGACCTTTTTTTTAAAAATCTGATGTGTTACAGTCTCATGACTTTCTCTAGCTGCTCTACAAAACTCCTACAAAATATTCTTCTTTGTATACAATGCTAATCAAGAGAAATGTTAGCAGAATGTTATTACGTATTTAGTTCCTTTTAAGTAGAACGGAACAAGGGAATGCACTATGCTAAAGTGATTGTCAAATGTTTTAAAAGCTATCGTTATGGGATTGTCATTGCAAATCACTTCTTTGCTTGGCCAGGAGTAGAACAAAAGAAAAACGGACATTTGCTGTTTGAGATAAGTATTTCACAAATGAAACCAATAACAAGGAATATATTGGAAACGGTTACTCCACAACAAAAAAGTAAGACACAGAATGTGTGTTTTGACGAGATCTACATTTTTGTGCAAGTTTGTGTTTATCTCTTACGGTTTAGCAATTACGCAAAAATCCATCCAAAATAAAGTAGTCTTCAGAGGCCATTTCCAGAAAATTCGTTTCGCATCCTTGAAAGATACTGAACTTAAATGTCAAGTTTGGTATTTAACGGTCTTTTCGTTTTTGAGTTATGCTGTCCAGAGACACAAACACACGCACACCTTTTTCCAATTTTTTTTTTATTCAGGGGGACCCAAAACATGTATTCCCGATGAAATCTCAGTATCGAATTTTTGGGTGCATTACAATACCTTCTCTATACACTATGTACATAGCACGTGCAGAGAAAGTAAAAAGAATAAGAACTTGACATAGTTCCAAAGTGAAACTTCTCCTAAAACCCTCTCGGGATTATACTATGACTATTTACAGCATTTTCGTTCCTACGTGTGGTCTATACAGCACGAAACAACCAGTGGCAATGTGATATGTTGCTAATGCTAAAATATCGCTATGTGCCTGTTACCTTCCAGAACCACAAGCTCAATATCGAGTTGCATTCAAGTCTCATCTAGCGTCCCAGATCTATGGGCATACTTTTTATCGCGGCCATCCAAAGTGCACAAGTTTTAAGTCGACATTCACTACTTCTCAATATCGTGTATCGGATAGTTGGCAAGACTCCACCAGCCAGCTGATCGGACTTTAGTTCTGTTATGTGTAATTTTGTATGCCATTGTACGCTATCAATGCCTTCTTATTTCTTCGTTTCTTCCTTTTTCCGCTCCCATTGTGTGATTCTTTGTTTTCCAAGCTCCACTTCTACCAACTTTGTTCCTCATCAGAATTGTTCTTTCAAGTGCTTCGGACAGCATAGCCAACTTTTGTTAATATTTCTTTTGAAACAGCAAGCAAAAGAAAGAAACTCTTGCTACGTTGTGACATTTGCTGACAATATTATTATACAACATTAATGTAGCTCAGACTCTGTTATGACATTCCCTTATTTAGCAAAGGCGAATGGAAATAAAATACTCTTACAGCGTTCTCTTATCTTATTCCTTATAGCATTCGTTGCTTCGTAAATTTCTATCTAAATTCTGTTCAGATCTTTTTAAAAATCATTCGTCGTATCACAAATAGTTTCATTGGCATAAACCACCCTTGGTCTTCTTCATAGATGTGAATAAAACTCCACAAAACGTTTAAACCCGGAGAAGTCTACAAAATATTGCTCCAGGCTTAAATCTTATAGGAAGGCCATTAACTCCGCTTAAAGTCTACTAATGTACTGCATATGCATAAGATTCCCAAGTTCGGTTATATTCTCATTCAAAAATTAAAAATAAAGTAGGAATTAGACTTCCCTAAAAAATTGTAATTTAATTGCAATTTATAAAGATTGGTTTCGTTTCATAATCGGCTTATCTCCCCGTAATTTTAGGACTGACATCCCCCCTAGGACTTACAAGTCAATGCCTACGGCACGAAACCACATAATGGAGAACCAGTTACGAGGGGTCGGCCCGTAGCCAGGCATGAACATGAAGAAGTGGAAGATATGAAATGTAAGCGAAATTGATGATTCGTAAGATGATGATAGGCCACTTGGTGGAATGAGTGGCGAGGAAACCGGAGTACTTGGAGAAAACTCACCCAGACGCAGTTTCGTCCACCACGAATCCCACATGCGAGAGCTTGGGATCGAACCCGGACCATCTAGATGGGAGGCAAGCGGTCTAGCCACTCACCCGTGGCGTCGCCTTATAAAGATTGGTAAAATGGTTAAAAATATTTTATTAGTAATGATATGTTATACGGTTTTGAGTATATCTAGTATTTTAGTAAATGAATTTAATTCGTTATGCAAAGCTTATGCCAAAGACTCCAATCATGACAGATGCACACATTTCCATCATCCTGAGAGGTGGGTTTAAAACAAGGGATCCTCCCATCTATTTGCTGATAAAACTTTATACGTAGTTAAGAGGCATTATCTAACTTTTGTTACATAGTGTATTTGTTTCAACGGTTATAAAAACGTAACTTTCACAATTCTGTTCGGATATATCTATTAATGTAAACATTCACGTTAAATAAGGAAATACTTCGGAACAACAAGAATCTCTTCCACCACAGGAGCCAATGATAGATGAATAGTCACGTGATAGAATAGAGATAGCGGACAAAGTTATGTGGAACAAAGCTTAGTTTCAGTGCCACTTGGTCGCGCACGAACGGAATTGTCTGGAACACAGCTTATGGATTAACCTATTTAGGCACAACTTGTTTTCCAGTTTTGATGGCGAATGGAATATTACCAAAAATGTCCGTATTTTCACAGTTGTGGCAGTTAAGTCAATAAATATCCCGTAAAAAGCACTTTCATTTTGATTTAATCATAAAAGAGCACCAGAGTGAAGCCAAGGTAGCAGTTATCCCCAAGGTAGACATTAAGCCTCCCCTATACCGTGCTCGTCAGTTGTTTTCTGGGGAACCCTGTGCCAACCTACCTAACTCGGTTGCGGAAGTTTGCAATGAATAATGGCACGCACGCATAATGGAAATGATGATTAAAGATAAAAGGAGACCGCTCTCTTTAGCGACATTCGTGAGTGTAATTAATACTGGAAGGTTTACACATCAATTGCATGTGTGTGTGCGCGCGCCTAATTGCAATCGGGTGGACAAGGGAAGCCTGCTCTACGCGGGCGGAAATGACTAATTGATGCTGTCACGCCGCCTGGAGAGAGCATCTCAAACTACAGACTTAGGGCAGAACAAATGACGGTCTGCTTGCAGCTGTTCCTTTGTCACCAAGCGTCATCTTGATTCCCATCCTTGCAAAAAGATGTGCAAAAATTCTGCTCTGAAGTGACGGACCAAAATGGGCTGCAGTAAATTATAGTGCTATTGTTGGCGAGGGTTCGACTAACAACTGAAGATAAAATTCGTGGCTTTGCAAACCATTTTACGTCATTCAGAAATGACCTGTAAGCAACAAAATTCTTGTTGAGGTTTGAGCATGCCTTGAAAATGCTATGAAATTTAATAATATACACCCGTATCCTAGATATAATTACTTCATTATCTAAATTGGATGTTCATATGAATAAGCCAGAAATCATAACGTCGACTCTTCTATATTGGGCGTACAAATACTTTAGCTAGACGTTCTGTGAGATTCATAGATTTATGAGTTGTGTACTGTAAGGAAAGAGTAAGAACTGAAATGACTGGCCCGAATGCTCATGAAAAAATGTTCATTAAACGTACCGTGAACGACTGGAAATGAATGTTGGTTGGGGCAGATCCTCCACTTCAAGAAGTGGATCTTTTTTTTTTTTTGTACAAAAAGGAATGTTTAATTTACATATCTACGTTTACTGGACGAACCTTCATTTCATACACGAGAAAGCATTCTAAACGGAATTACGCTCCTGAAGTTGGCAAGATGTGGAGAAACTGTACACCCACGAATGACAATGATGGAATGTACAGGATAATTCAAAACCTAGCTATTACTTCGCCTGATCAAGTGAGTAGACTCATTTCTTAAAATCAATGGAAGTTGGCGGACCTTCACGCAGACTCAAGGAGAAATGTGGCAAGATGCTTAGGTCGTTGGCCTCAAGATTCAACCCACTACTGGCCATACAAAGTTGCGAAAGGGGCTATGCTTTTAAACAGACTAGAATAATCGCCAAATTCTTTTAAGTTTCTTCAGCATAACTGCTGAAGGTCTATTTCAAACTATACTGGGAGAATTACGTCTGTGCTATGTAAAGTGGCGGAGTAAAGTTTTGCTTTATACTGAAGTATAAATAAACCCAAAATAAATGTGGTGCATCTATGTCTAAGCTTGTCAACTATCGTTTCGGTATTGACGAAATAAATTCATTGCTACAGTCACTAGTAAGCGTGATATGCAAGTAGTATTAATTTTTAATTTTACTGCACTTTAATTGAATTTCCAGAAGTTCGGTGATTTGGAAGAGATTTTAGGCAAATACTTGTTCGATTCCTTAACATAAATTTCCTACACCTTCTCTATTTACATTTTTCAGGCATGTTTAGGTTTAAATAATGCAATTTGATAGTGCCTAAAATGCCTGTTTTTCAATCGTAGTATATTTTAAGCACCTATTTTGCTGTGCTACTTTCGTATTTATGTTTTGTGTTAATTTTCCTGTGTTACATTCGTGTTTTACACTGTTCTTAGAATCATAAGTGCACTGTTAAACACAATACAATAGGAAGCCCTAGGGATCAACTAACTCTCCACTAAATTCTAACTGCTGGCCCCTATGAGATATGCAGCAGGTGATAGATATTAGCATACAAATTAATACTTTTGTGCTTCTATGGATAATTTAGAGAATGTGCTTATTATTCACTGTAAAGCCAACAATGAAAATGATGTTTTATCTTAATTTGTAACTGTGGGAATCTGTGTTAATTGTAAGATATATTTGATTTGATTTAGTCAACATTGTACGTTGAGTTATTTAAATATAACTAAATGACTTACATCACTGCAGGAGCATCTTTTCTACTGTCCTTTTATAATACATTCTTTAGAAGGTCAGTCTAGACTATTCCGTTCCCTAATTACCTGCTCTGGTATAAGAATAAAAAGGGATCGGTGGTGGTGTAACTCTTGAGGATGAAGGAAAAAACAGGCAGATGCAGAAAGATCATCCACCACTGGGTTTCTGCACTTTCCGGTTACGTGGTTGGACGTAGAAAGAAAGAGATGGTGAGCATTTTTTTCTCTTTTTCTAATAACCAAGGACCAGCTTATACCTCGTGGAGTATAGTGTGATTTTTTTTTGTTTTTAACTGTATAGAGTCTAATCACAAGAGTTAAGAAGCCTATTTTAAGCAACTAAAATATTACTTTTTAATGTCTAAACTATCATCATCTAGTAGTTAAAACTCAAATGTTCTAATTGGTATACACGATCTGGCCCCAGCAGTTTTGCCGCCCCCATGCGATAACCGCAACTGCCGCCCTCCTCACGCATTTAGATAAACCGTACTGATATGCGCACATAACTAATTCTCACATAAATCGCGCGCATGGGTGACCAGTAAATAAAACTCGGGAAGAGATAAAGGTGATGTGATGAAATAACAGGATTATTGTGAGCGAAAGATAAAAATAGGCAAAGTTAGTAAAATGTTCAGCATTTCGGGTTTATCCCTTCACAGAAAACACGATTGACGATCAACTGCACTGGTTGGTACGCACTTTTATTATAGGGTATACAATGAAGGGGGCACCTGACGATCTGCGACTTCTGAGATCCTTATGGCTTGGGAGGAAGAGTTACGAAGTGAGTGACTTGAAACTGTTCATAAAAGGGACGTTTACATTGACTTTCAAATGGGATGAGGTCTGCGCCACCAGGCTGGCAGCCAACCGGAGTGCTGCTGAGTTGACATATTGCATTCGCGCTTAACTTGGGAGTAACGCCCTAAGTGATTCCGTCTCTCACAAATACTTGCGCTAAGACAAAAAATATTCAAATTTTACAACAACAAAATAATTCACAAGCAAGATAGGGAGAACCATACCAGAACCGTAAAAACACAGATTTTTCGCTCAAATAGTTTCATAATACACATGAATAAACTTTATATCGCCAGGCAGATTTGCATGCGGGTGCGAGTTAGAGGGAAATATGAAATGAATGGGGGCAGAGACCTGGCAACGCAAAGCACTATAACACATCTCATTCGCTGCAGCGTAGAACTCTTCCCATTTGAAAAATACTATAGTTTTTAATACCTACCACGTACAGGTTGTTTTTGACGATAGTAGAGGTTCAAATCCCAAATGAACAACTCTGGTGTCGTCTGAGTGGCTCAGGTGGTTAGCTAGTGGCCTTCTGATCCCAAGGTTGCTGTTCAAACCTGCCCAGACCGATGGTTTTAAAGTTTAGTGAGAACCCCATGATGGTATGTATACTGGTATGAAATAGAAAACCTGCAGGATGAAGCACTGCACTGATATGATCCTGGAATTTAGAGCGTAGTTAATATTTTTTAAATATACACTCGCGCTTCATTTAGCACGTGTTAATCAAGAACTCAAGCATGGTGTTTCAAATATTTTCTTATTATAAGATTTTATCGCTCCCCTCAAAACTTGTCCTCCTGGGTGGTGTCGTGACTGGACCTCTCGCTGGAGTCGGACCTGATCTTCAATCCAATGCCATTTTTAAGAATACATTCAAGGGTCAACTGTCATTTCGCATACAAAAAGTGAATTTTCAAGTTTGCATTATTTTCTTGTTCTTTTGTATTGTTGCAATATGTGTCGGCTAGAATATATTACTATATGTATACTCTCTCTCTCTCTCTCTCTCTCTCTCTCTCTCTCTCTCACACACACACACACACACACACACACACACACACACACACACGACTCATCTACATTTTGAAGCTGTATCCGCCAAAGAACCTGGTCCTATATTGAATGACTTTGAGGTGTTTGTCAGCATTACAAGCAATGCCCATTCAGAAAAAGTCCTTTGACGTCACTGTTGGAGAGGCATTTATGGTTATTACGCAATAGATTTCCCTGAGCGGAAACAAAGGATACAGACCAACAGACTGCGGTGCCTTTGAGCACAAAGGTGCCTTAGTAAAGATTTAAGGCGTGTAAATATTTTGAGAAGCGCAATGCCAGTGAGTTATGGGCTGAGGAAACTGACGTCACCACCAGGCACACTGAAATCTGTAACGTTTCATCAAGAACTGGTTTTGCCACCAACATCCTGTTATGTCGCTTCGCTCGCTGACTTGGCTTCCGGAACACGAAGAGGAAGACTCCTCATTGCGTCATCAGCAACGGTTTGCTTAACGTAAATGTGTCAACGTCTCCGGCCGAGGGTGATCGGATTACAAACGGATGCAAAACACCTGGTCCTCAGCACTTCGAATAAAATAGCAGGTGTCTTCATTATGTCCGTGACCAACTTTCTTTCTCCACTTGTCTACGTCTCCTTTCACTTTCTCTACCCGTCATCTACGGTAGAGGAAGCGCTGCATTGAACTCATAATATTGCAATTCCACCGAATTCCACAATGAAGATGGGAATCTTTCAGAGCAGACCAGCGTACATGTTCAGAGAATTCTTCAAACACATTTGATTCAACGCTGCAAAGAAGAAAATACGTTATTTATGGAAAATTGCATAAATTCACTTAATTAAATCTTTTTAAATATGTTTTACTAAAGTTCTCCATTTTTATTTCCTCACTTAGTGTATAGAGAAGGTATTGCATTGTACCCAAAAATTCGATACCGAGATTTCACCGGAAATACATGTTTTAGGACCACCTGAATAAAAAAAAACATTTTTGGAAAAATGTCCGTGTGAATGTGTGTCTGTGTGTCTGTGGGCAGCATAGCTCAAAAACGAAAATACCATTATATATCAAACTTGGTGTTTAAGTTCAGTATCTTCCAAGGATGCGACACAAAGATTTTCAAGAAAATCCCCCCACCCACAACTACCCTTCTATTGGAAAAAATTTCAAAAAATTTTGATCTTCCAAAAATGGCTCTAATATTTTGATGAAAATATCATATTAAAGATATATAGTTGACAAGTAATATGTATATCTTGAATTTTCTGGGAATAGCCTCTGAAGACTACTTTATTCTGTATGAATTTTACGGAATTTTGTGTAACTGCTAAACCGTAAGAGATAGGCAAAAACTTACCACACAAAAATGTAGAGCACATTAAAACACACAACGTATGTTATACACCTTTTTTTCGTGGAGTTGGTTGTTTTTTAGATATTTGTTTTTTGTTTCAGCCTTAAAAAACTTATACTTTTCTCATATAGGAATTTGTCAACTCCTGTCCATACAAATAAAGGAACTTAGTCACATAGCAACCATCTTTTGCTATCACTTTAACCTATGTTACTCCCTTATTTCGCTTCTACTTACTGGAAAGCATGTAATAAGACTATTTCAGCTACTTTTTTCTCACTTAGCATGAAGTAAATAGAAGCATAAACTTTTTAACAAAAATTTGTTGCAGAGATATAGAGAAAGTCATGTGAATGGATTACATCAGATTTTTTTTTATTATCCCATTTATACCTCCTGCCTTTAACAGGTCTTCTCGAACATATTGCCTATATGCACAGGCGTTAACTCGTATGCTGTAATCATTAAGTTACGATTTTTTTGTTTTAAATTGTAATAATTAGATCACACATATACTTCCAGACTCTGGGTAGGATAGGGAACAATCTGGGCTAGAGAAAAATTCCTACCTCCTCAGCCAGGAATTAAACCCGGGACTCCAAGCACAGGAGGCGGAAGCTCTACCGACTGAGCCAAGGGGCTAGCTCAAATTTGCTGTGTAGTTCTACAGTATTCCTTTTATAGTACTCTAACTACCATTATTCAAGGCTTGTTGCATGTTTTCTTCTTCCATATAATTAACTTGAATTGAAAAATGAAACAAACGCACACTGAAACGTCGGTAAATAAATGCAAATGGTGTGTCATTTATGGACGCTCTTTAACTGCTGTGGTTCTCAGCGTCCCATTCTATACTGGGCGTGAAAGACCCCTTAATTTTGCTCAGAGGCCTCTCTATCAGGCTTGAGGTTCTTTTGCGTGCCGTTTCATCGGTAAAACATGAAAACTCTACAGATATTTTTTGTAAAATTTGTGTTAGTGATATTCATTGGAATTTGACATAATTGGTCAAATCAAAATATTGATGAAAGCTTCATTTTTAAAAATGAAAATGTCCTTTAAAAGTAGTGTTTATCAGTGTCATCCAATTTTAGAAACCGAGACGGAAATAATACGGGGTTACGGTATCCTTGCTGCATATGCAATGAAGTATTAATCTGAAATATGTTCATGAATGAGCATGATGAATTGGTTTAACCAAGACCAAATCAAAGACTTTTTTGTTATTAATTCATAATATATGATAATTCATAGTAGATATATAATTTTTTCTCACTTGGAGGAAGCATCTCTACTGTATTTATCTTTGGATTAATCTCCAAGGAGGATTTTTTTAAATTAATTTCGATAATGTTTGTTTATGTTTATGTGTTATAACGCCTTGATAATTAGCACCGCCGTTATTTCAGTGTTAATCCTTGCCAATATTTTTCATAAACGCAATTGTATAAAAGATTCATGGCAGTCCAAGAGCTTGATTACTATTTTTCCGAAAGTCGTACATAACTTCTACCTGTAACTTATTGTGAAAAGGAGAGTCCCATCCAATAAACATCGGGAAAAAAATGAACGAACGTAGTTTGCTCTCTCTGTAAGAAGTATTGTAAAAATTACGCCAATAATCAGGAATATCTCGGATATCCTTTACTTTACAAAAAAAAAAAAAAAAAAATCTCTGAAATAAATTATATGCTTTAACGAGATCTATATTTTTTCTGCAGTAAGATTTTTGTCTATCACTTACGCTTTAAAAGTAACACAGATATCATCTAGAATGAAGAGGATTTGAGAGGCTATTCCCAGAAAATTCAAAATAAACATTTCATTTGTCATGAAAATATTTTAAATTTGTGGCATTTTAATTAAAAAATGCTAGTTTTCGAAAAATGTTCCGAGGTAGTTTGGGACGGATTTTCTTGATTTTCTTCGTGCCATACCCTTGGTAGGTGCTGAACTTACGCAAACGTTTTTCTAAAAATGTTTTTTTTTTATTCAGGGAGTCTCAAAATATATATTTTCGCTAAAATCTCAATTTCGAAATTTTGGGCGGAATATAATACCTTCCCTAATTACCATGAGCAGTGTGCATTGGTAGAGAAAGTAGTATTAATGTATATATCAGACATCAAGTGTTTTATTGCGACATTTTAACAACTGCCAAATTATTTTATTTATTTACTCCCGTTTCAAAAGCAGGTCATTAATTGATATTTTTCTATTGCAAAAGCGTTGTTTATTTTCGTATAAAGTAAATAACATGTCGTTATGTATTTTACACATAGAAACGTGTTACAAAGCACTTTATAAATTATGTCATTATTCTTAAGAAATAAACATTTCTCTTTCAAAAATTTTAGTATATTGTTTCCCTAGAGTACAATAGAAAACCTTGCAAAAATGGCGACATTCTTCTACTGATTATTGCCAAATAATTATACAAAAAACAAATCATAACTTTTAGGTTAAGTATGACTTCAACCATAAATCATACTCGTACAAAGCTAAGTATGAGTGCAACCATAAATTACACAAGAAAATGCTAACGGAAATTTATAGTAATCTGAAAATTTGTAAAATTTTTATATTGACATGAGGAGGCATATTATCACATGAACTAACATTTTTTCTTTTTCCAACCTACTCATTTGTTACTCGGATAAAACCTACTTCTTTATAAATCTGGTTACGCATATCAATAGTATCAATCAATAGCACCAACAAAAAGAGATCATGTATAATTTGAAAAAATCATCCATAATTTTAACATACATTATCAAAATGGCAATGTATTGATTTCAATTAACTAGTGGTTACCATAACAACAATGAAGTTTGCGAAATGAATAGTTAGAATTAAATTTTTTCACTGATATAAGATTTAATATGCCATGTTATAATTATTTCCTGCATTGAAAAACTATTTTCCCGTGGTCTTTAAATAATATACTATTATTGTTTTCAATCTACAGCTTTTGTAAATTTAAGATGCAGGCGCTACTTTTTGTTTGTGAGAATAGCGACCTCAAAGTAAGAGCGTGCATTTTGTATGATAGAAATGGCACAGGGGCTGTGGTAACAGTGCAGGCAGGGTTCCAAACACAAGCACCCACAGCATAGAAACTGCACTTTAATTTGGGTAGCTGGACGTTTGTACTCTGGGAGAGTACGGTCGTCTGCAAATGTCGAGGGAGACAGTGCCCCATTTCAAAAGAGTATAAAGAAGTCGACAACTCATGCTAGTCAAGAATTTCAAGTGCCGCAAACCACTGAAACATAAAACGAGTTGAGGCAATGGAGCAGATAATGAAGGATACGGTTGGAACTCGTCAGGAAAAAAATCTGATCTCTCTCTCTCTATATCTCTACAACAAATTATGGTTAAAAAGCTTATACTTCTATTTACATCATGCTAATAGAGAAAAACTTAGCAGAAATAGTCTTATTACTTGCTTCCTTATAAGTAGAAGCGAAATAAGGGAGTACCATAGGTTAAAGTGAAGTCAAAAGCAGGTGACTGAAGTTCCTTTGTTTGTATGGGCAGGAGTTAACAAATTCCTGTGTGAGAAAAATATAATTTTTTCAAAGCTAAAACCAAAAACCAGAAATATCTAAAAAATCAACTCCACGAAAAAATGTATATTACATAAAGTGTATGTTTTAACGTACTCTACATTTTTTGTGATAAGTTTTAGTGTATCTCATACGGTTTAGCAGTTATGCAAAATTCCGTAAAATTCATCCAGAATAAAGTAGTCTTCAGACGCTATCCCCAAAAAATTCAAGATACACATATTATTTGTCAGATAAATATCTTTAGTATACGATATTTTAATCAAAATCTTTAGAGCCATTTTTGAGAAAATAAACATTTTCGAAAAAAGTTCCATGTAAAGGGTAGTTGGGGCTGGGAGGATTTTCTTGAAAATCTTCGTTTTGCATCCTTGGAAGAAACCAAACTTAAATACTAAGTTTGGTATTCAAAGTCTTTTTTCGTTTTGGAGCTGATGTCCACACACACACCCACAAACACACAAGGACCTTTTTGTAAAAATACGTTATTTGCATTCAGGGGGACCCAAAACATGTATTTCCGGTGAAATCTCGGTATCGAATATTTGGGTGGAATGCAATACCTTCTCTATACACTATGTATATAGTACATTCGTAAAGTCCATAAAAACTTAAAGTACACTATTATTTCATACCAGTTCTCTTTGTGAATGCTATTCTAGTAAATTAATAATAAAAAAATTAAAAATATGATGTGTTCCGTTCACATTACTTTATTTACCTGTTCTGCAAAGAAACAAAAAATTCTTTTATCTACATCAGGCCAACCTAGAAAAACATTAAACAGAATAGACAACTATTTTAGTCAATTAGTATTGATTTAATTTGTTTTTTTACACAAGCCGTGGGTAGGACAGGAGTTAGATAGGTAGAGTCAGACTGAAAACTTCAATGCCACAGCCGGAATTTGAACCACATATCACCCGGTCTCTAGCCGACTGATATACCACTGAGCTACCATGGCAATATGCCGGTACGGGATTAAATTTCTCAACTGACTCGCATATTTCCCGATGACAAGGTGATATCAAATTATTTTGAGATGATAACCCCAATGGCGACTTACATATTGTAAGTACTTCAAGACCCAGTATTCATAGTATAACAAACTATTAATTGTTTTAATAATTTAATTTAATAGTTGGCTACACTGTGAATCCTGGCACTTAAAATACTTATTTATGTCACCATTAAAGTAGGCAATCTCAAAATAATTTGAGATCACCTTGTGGTTTACCGGGAAACATGCAATTCAGTTAAGAAATTTAATGCTAGCCAGCATGTTGCCATGGTAGCTCAGTGATAGAGCAACCGTCTAGAGACCGTGGTTCAAATCCCGGCTATGGCATTGAATTTTTCAGTCTGACTCTATCCTGTCCTACACACGGCTTATATGAAAAAACAATTAAATCAACTACCATAAATTATCGACCCCAAGGAAGACGGAGCTCAGGAAGATCCAAAAAGATGTGGTTAAACAGGAATTTGGAGCCGGAAGAGGTTCAGACAGCCTGTCCATATTATTATTATTATTATTATTATTATTATATAATTATTGTTATCATTATCATTAAGTTTCCTTTATAAGTTTGTTCCATCTAAATGGAATATGAAGTAAGGCATTCAATATGATGCGCAGAAATCTCTCCCCGGATTAGTGAATATTGCAGGCTTTTCTGCTCATGAGGCTGCAAGGGTAATTGGGAGTTTCTACATCTACAGCTTCGAGGCAGAAAGGGGTTAAACGCCGTCATCCTGGTTCAGGAAGAAGACGAGTGTCCACTCCTATCAGAGTTAATTGCAGAAGCAGAAAGGAATCCCTTCCAATCTGCTTCTGACATGAAAGCAAATTCTCGGTTCCCTGGATCTGCTCGAACGGTTCTGCGGCGTACAAGTGACGCAGGACTCATCGCATGAACAGCATTTAAGAAGGAACATCTGACTGAATCACAAAGCGTTTCGCAGAGGATCCAACCATGACATTCTCAGCCATTGTGACATTATTCTTCTGCAGGTCTTCTACTCACCAAAGCGGTGCCCATATGTTGCTAGATACATACCAACGTCCATATTCTAAGTTTGGCTTATAGGATCTGGAGATGGCTCATTTTGTTTTGATCAACGTTGAACCATTAAATGATCAGATGCGGTGTGAAGAAGAGCAAAGGAATATTTTTAAAAAATGCTTTTGGACTAAAGATATGGTTTGAAGAAATAAACAAACAATAGGAAAATGAAGAGCAAACTACAATTTGAAGACGAGTAGCACCGGAATCATTTGAAGTGTGGTATGGAGAAAATATATCTTACATTACATTCTCTTCCCACTCTTCTATAAAGTACTTCTACAAAAGCTAATTTTTCTCTCTGATTTATATTCAAACTATTGCAAAAATCAAAATGCTCTGAAAGCGAGTCACTATATAATGACTTTGAAATTCTGCTCTCCTTGCATATTCATGAGGGAAAGGAGAATAAAACAAAACAAAGGAAATTAGCAGTTGAGTAAAGTTGTAATAATTGAACAATGCAAACCAATAATATATTTGATTGAAATTATTATTATGTGTTTTAATGTGATATCATTTTTAACCAGGAAATATTTCTCTATCTTGCAGTTGACAAATTACACAAAAGCTCCTTAAAGTGAGAAGGCAATTCCTTGGACATTTAAGTTAAACATTTTACTTTTATTGCAAATATGTTAAACATATGGTGTTTTCATCAAAATTCTTATGAGCCACTTTTGAGAAAATAAAAATGCAAATGTTTTTCTCTAAAAGTCTGCAGTGAAGGGATTTGCTTAAAATATATCATGCTTGGAAGGTTGGATCCCTGGAAAATACTGAACTTAAATATCGAATTTTAAGACATAAGCTTATTCTAATTCAAATTCTTCTTTTCATGGTTTATTTAAGTACATAAAGAATTATTAAAACAAACGCTATATAAGCCCTGAAGTATTTAATGCATTTAAGGAAGATTTCTAATTCAACATTTGTAATCCAAATGTTATATTTGTTTAATATTTAACAGACTTTTCGTTTTTGGATATACTTTTCAGACACACGCGCGTACTTTAAAATGTTTTATTTAGGGCGTCTCGAAATGTTTATTTACGTTGATATCATGGTATTGAATGTTTTAGTGGAATGCACACTTTCAGTAACACAGTACGAACGGTATGAAAGGATCACGTGAAACGGACAGAAGTAGTAAGTAATGAAGTCATTTTAGAAAAAGTGGTCGAAATACGGTCGCTGTTATACCTAGTCTAAAAGAGAAAAGCACTTGATTTGGAGAGTGGACTGCCTACCCAGAGGTTCAGCTGAACAAATGACGAATTGGGAAAAATGTTCGGAACTAGGAATATTAATAATTTCATCTTTTCATTTACAAACTTCATACATACAAAATTTATTTCCTGGAGTTTCTGAATTAATATAATGCAGTAGTAGTAGTAGTAGTAGTAGTAGTAGTAGTAGTAGTAGTAGTAGTAGTAGTAGTAGTAGTAGTAGTAGTAGCAGTAGTAGTAGTAGTAGTAGTAGTAGCAGTAGTAGTAGTGGTGGTGGTGGTAATAGTAGTAGTAGTAGTGTTAGTGGTGGTAGTAGTAGTAGTAGTAGTAGTAGTAGTAGTAGTAGTAGTAGTAGTAGTAGTAGTAGTAGTAGTGGTGGTGGTGGTAATAGTAGTAGTAGTAGTAGTAGTAGTAGTAGTAGTAGTAGTAGTAGCAGTAGTAGTAGTGGTGGTGGTGGTAATAGTAGTAGTAGTAGTAGTAGTAGTAGTAGTAGTAGTAGTAGTAGTAGTAGTAGTAGTAGTGGTAGTGGTGTTAGTAGTAGTAGTAGTAATGGTAGTAGTAGTATTTTATAAAGTTTACAATAATACAATATTTGCGTCAGAGAGTCACATAAGTCGGGTGACCGTACATGCTGTCTAAAAATACTTTAATTTAGAATATTAGCTTCATATCTATTCTATATTTCATGTCAACATTAGAAATCCACACACAAACACATACACACATACATATGCTCGCGCGCTAAGACAACAGAACCTTAGAACAATAAAAGAAACAGCACTCAGAGGTCCGAGGCTACAGGGTAACTCCACGAGCTTGTACTCGACAAAGATCGACGTCATTACTCCTGAGAGGCGCTGGTCGCCAGTCATAACCCAGGTAGTGAACTAAGAATATACTTACCATAATATGACTGACTGTCTTCTGGTTGCTGCCACGCCATCGCAATCCTCTGCTAACGTTTCGAACTCTTGTTGAGACCGTCTTCAGGGCTCACAGCGCTGTATGCTGCTGAAGTTTAGACAGAAGATGACGATGACGCGGAAGCAACCAGAAGCCAGCTATATTATGCACGATACTTGCCTCGGAAGCCTACGAGAACACAAAATATACACACACCTTATGCAAAACACTTATTAACTTTTTTGAAACATTTATTTAGATTCGGTCAGTATTAATTATGAGACTGAGAATTGCAATAAAATATATTATAACTAAAGTAACAATTGACACTATAGCTTGCCAGGCAGCCACACGAGGCTCCTCTGGCACTAATGATGTACATTCGTCACTGAGTCTTCTTCGGAATTACTTCTTGAAGAAAACAGCAACTCCTGTTGGAAACGACTCTTTATCCGAGGAACTGTATTAGATCTTTGTTCCAACGAGAAGTGCATTGCGCCATGTATTAAGTGAAGACACTGAAAAAAACCTGATGTGTACCATTCACATGCCTTTCTCCATATCCCTGCAACTTATACTTCTATTTACTTTATGCTAATCAGAAAAATTAGCAGAAATAGTCTTATTACTTGCCTCCTTGTAAGTAGAAGCGAAATAAGGGACTACCATAGGTTAAAGTGATAGTAAAAAACTGGTTGTTATGTCAATGAAGTTCCTTTGTTTATATGGATAGGAGTTGACAAGTTCCTGTATGAGAAAAGTATACGTTTTTCATAGTAGAAACCAAAAATAAGGAATGTCACAAAAACGACGAACTCCACGAAAAAAATGTATATAACATAAATTGTGTGTTTTAATGTGCTCTACATTTTTTGCGTAGTAAGTTTTTGTCCATCTCTTACGGTTTAGCAGTTATTCAAAATTTAGTAAAATTCATCCAGAATAAACTACTCTTCAGAGGCTATTCCCAGAAAATTCAAGATATACATTTTATTTGACAGGTAAATATGTTTAATATACGAAATTTTAATCAAAATCGTTAGTGCCATTTTTGAGAAAATAAAAAATTTCGAAAAAAGTTCCATGTAAAGGGTAGTTGGGGGTGGGGCGATTTTTCTCAAAATCTTCGTGTCGCATCCCTGGAAGATATTAAACTTAAATACCAAATTTGGTATTTTACCGACTTTTCGTTTTTGAGTTATCGTGTTCACAAACACACGGACACACACACACACACACACACACACACACACACACGGACCTTTTTGTGCAAATGCTTTTTTTGGATATTGGGGACCCTAAAACATATATTTCCGGTGAAATCTCGGTATCGAATTTTTGGGTGGAGTGCAATACTTTCTCTATACACTATGTACATAGTGCGTATGGAGAAAGTAAAAACGTGTGAGCTTCAGTAAGAATATGTGCAGAAATTATACACGTATTAACTTAAGATACTATTACTTTTTCCACCGACCTAAAGATAGAACACTTATACGTGATACATACGCAGATATTTATATACACGAGCTGAGAGCAGGTCATTGACTTTGAGGCTTCATTTCTCATCGCAATGTTAAGTTTCGTAAACTGCACAAAGTTCACTGGTATATGCTTCCTTTTGTGACTGCAAATGTCGGTTATTGCGCTGTGGCTGTTGGTGTAATCTCTTAGCAACGGTATCCTGGAAGCTATGCAACCACAACATCTTCAGCTAGCGTGCCGGTAATGCCATATACAGGAATATACATATTGTGCGTTCCACGTGCGGCATTCCCTGGAGGTGATAAGCCAAACATTATAGGAATAGTTCTTTAAGCATGCCAAGAATGTCGCATCAAACGTTTAACTTTCAGCAGTTAATAATCTAACGAATAAAAATACCCTTAAGTAGGCAATGCAGAAACACGTGTTTCATTAAATATCGCTCCAGCGCTTTTGCATTACTTCAATAGTCTGTAGCATGCTCTTAGTCAAAGATAAGAAACTAAATGAAAATGAATTGCTATAGTTTATAGCCATCTTTGGATTAGTTTTCGGGGAGTATATTTCTAGAACTGATCGTAAGTGCGTTTCTAAATCTGGTCCCATTCTGTATGACTAAATAGTTAAGCTATAAGAAAAGTTGGGTAAAAAAGGGAAGCACCGTAAATGCACAGGGTATTCACAAAATATTTAACTATTTCGTGATTGAGGTAGCTTACTAATGTTTTTTACTTTCTCTAGTCCCATATGTACAATGTACATAGGGATAGAGAAGGTACTGTAATGCACCCAAAAATTCGATACCAAGATTTCACCGAAAATATATGTTTTGGGGTCCCCTGAGTCCGAAAAAGGCATTTTTAAAAAAAGGTCCGTGTGTGTGTGTGTGTGTGTGTGTGTGTGTGTGTGTGTGCCTGTGGACAGCATAGCTCAAAAACGAAAATACCGTTAAATACTAAACTTGGTATTTTGGTTTGGTATCTTTCAAGCTTACGACACGAAAATTTTCAAGAAAATCTCCCCATACCCAACTACCCTTTGCATGGAAAAATTTTCGAAAATTTTGATTTTCTAAAAAATGACTCAAACGATTTTGATTAAAATCCCGTATATTAAAGATATTTACATACCAAGTAAAATGCCTCTGAGGAGCTCTTTATTCTGGATGAATTTTGCTAAATTTTGTTTAACTGCTAAACGGTAAGAGATAGAAAAAAACTCACTATACAAAAATTGTACATCACGACAAAACACACAATTTATGTCCTTTACGTTTTTGATGTGGAGGTAACCGTTTCCGAGATATTCCTTGCTATTGGTTTCAATTGTGAAGTACTTAAACTTTTCGCAGACAGGAAGTGTCCGTTTTTCTTTTGTTCTACTCCTGGCCAAGCAAATAAGTGATTTGCAATGACAATCGCATAACTATAGTTTTTAAAACATTTGACAATCACTTTAGCATAGCGATTTCCCTCATTCCCTTCTACTTATTAGGAAACAAGTTATAAGAACATTCTGCTAATGTTTATCTAGATTAGCATTGTGTATAAAGAAGACTAATCTTTTGTAGGAGGTTTTTAGAGCAGCTAGAGAGTCATGTGAATGTAATACATCAGATTTTTTCGGCTTGATTACTGAGCAGTATGTTAGCTATTCCTGAACCAATTGCCATTTTCACATGACGTCTATATAGAGTGTTGCGTGCGATGAACTGCGACGAAAGTTTCATTGGAAATTTAGAAAGAATGGACCAACGAATAGGCACTGGTGCTACAGAGTCTCGACCAGGTCGACCTTGTATAAGCGCAACTCACATTGACGCAATACGGGAGTCAATTGAACAGAATTTTAAATATTTAAGTTGTCTTTCACGCCCATTGCAAATTTCGTCATAGAGCTGATGTAACACTTGTTAAAAATATGCACGCTTCTTCAAGGTGAATTTCAACATTTTGAAAAACAATAACTTTGAAATTTGAAACTGTCGTGAAAGATGGCGTAAATTCACTCACGTACTGCGTCAATGTCAGCTGTGCTTGTGTTTTCATATGGTTTTATTCGTGATGCCGTCGTCGCAGCTCATCGCACGAAACAACAAGGCGTGCGACAACAGTAGGAACAGTCAACACACTCCTCTGTGATCAATCTGAAACGAAATTCCTAATTTACCTCAATCATAAAATAGTTATTTTGTGTACAACTTTTATACAAAGGTACCACATTTTGAATTCGTTCGTAACTGTGGACATTAGAAAATATTGGCAACATTTACTACCAAAGAATATTTTAGAAAATAGATTCAGAAAACGTAAATTTGTAAGAAGTGCTACATTTTGATCCACTTGCATTCATCATGACACTCCTAGCTACTTGATAAAAAAATGCAGCTTCCTAAAACAAAACGGTTAATATTTTTGACACCATCATAATATCTAAATCTAAATATACGTAGTCGACTTACCCTCCCCGCATTTAGGACTGACATCCCCCTATGACTTACAAGCGGATGCCTGGAGGTCAGAAGCCTGTCTGGGAGCCAACAACACGTAAGAATGAAGAACCTGGAACGAGTGGTCGGCCCATAGCCAGACATGCGGTGGAGGACTCGGAGAAATCCCGTTCAGACGCAGCTTCGTCTACCAAATCCGGGCCGCCTAGATGGGTCGCCATTTACACTCTGCCACGGCGCCACCATATCCAGATGTGAGAAGTAAAATATATTCGTAAAATTATATGACGTAATTTATCTTAATTTTCGAATATGTTTGAAGTGATTTCAATGAAAGCTCCATGAATTGAACACAACGTGTTTTAAAATGTTTATCGAGATGCTGGAATTAAACCCTTCGCAGATCAGGAGATAAATCAATTATTAATTAGATTATTTACTTTAGCTTTAAAAGCAAATTTTAAGGGTTTTGGTTCATTTATAGCAAAGCGTCCACTTAAAAGTTGAGATAAGATTTTAATACATCGCAAATGGAGCGGTTATTAAATGCTGTTTACTATAAAATGGAAAAACAGCTTTACAACGCTATTAACAGAGTTAAACACAATGTTTGAAGACATAACAAGCGTTTTTGGGATCCCTACAAGGAATAAGGGGTTTGGAAACGCTAATTCAAGTCTGCATATATAACCCCTTCGCTCAAAAAGATCTATGAATCATGATCACTCTAGCCGCCACTGGCTGGGTGAGCCAAAATTTCTTAAGCCTATTATTTTCTTAATTCCACTAAATAAGGAAAGACAAGTTGCCCAAAAACGGAGTGAATCCTACGCTAACGAGGTGGTGCCTTCATAAACGTCATGTTGGATTCGCCATTGGCCAGCATACATTTTCTGACAACATAATACTGTCACGTCCATCAAAGAGAAGGAAGGGCTTGTCGGTCTCCTTGATTGTAATTCACATCGGACAATGGACCACACATACAGCCCGCCCCTGGTGGCCGTTCCACCAACTACCAAGGTCAGCCACTTCGCCTTAAGCCTTTCGTATTAATTAAACGCTTTTTCTGGAGTGTTAATTTAATCGGACATGTGGAATTCGGGTCTAATTTCTACCAAACGCTCTGCCAACAGAAAAATCTTAGGCTCTTCTCTCGACCGGCCACTGTTCTGTGATAGTTCTCTCGAACTGAACGAATATGCACACATGCACAATATCATCACGTCTAAAGCCCGTTTACTCTATTTTTACTTTCTCTACATATACTATGTACATAATGTATAGAGAAGATATTGTATTGCACCCAAAAATTCGATACCGAGATTTCACCGGAAATACATGTTTTGGGCCCCCCCTGAATCCAAAAAAAGCATTTTTGGAAAAAGGTCCGTGCGTGTGTGTGTGACTGTGTATGTCTGTGGAGAGCAGAGCTCAAAAACGAAACTTGGTATTTAAGTTTGGTATCTTTCAAGGATGCGACACAAATATTTTAGGAAAGTCTTTTTACATGGAACTTTTTTCGAAAATTTTGATTTTCTTAAAAATGGCTCTTACGATTTTGATTAAAATATGGTATATTAAAGATATTTACCTGACAAATAAAATGTATATCTTGAATTTTCTGGGAATAGCCTCTGAAGATTACTTTATTCCGGATCAATTTTACGGAATTTTGCATAACTACTAAACCGTAAGAGATGGACAAAAACTTACAACACAAAAAATGTAGAATACATTAAAACACACAATATATATATATATATATTTTTCGTGGAGTTGATCGTTTTTAGATACTTTTTTTTTTTTTTTTTTTCAGCTTTGAAAAACTTGTATTTTTCTCATACAGGAATTTGTCAATTCCTGTCCATACAAACAAAGGAACTTCAGTCACATAGCAACAGCTTTTGACTATCACTTTAACCTATTATACTCCCTTTTTTCGCTTCTACTTACAAGGAAGCGAGTAATAAGACTTATTTCTGCTAATTTTTTGTCGATTAGCATGAAATAAATAGAAGCATAAGGTTTTTAACAATAATTTGTTAAAGAGATGTAGAGAAAGTCATGTGAATGGAACACGTCAGGTTTTTTTCAATTGAAGAATTAAAAAATCTGACAAGTTTCATTCACATGACTATTTCTACCTGAAACGGTAGAAATATCCTTGAAAAATATTATTTTATCTACATCATGCTAATCGAGATAACATTAGCAGAAATTGCTTCCTTGTAAGCAGAAAGGAAATAAGAGAACACATTGGCTAAAGCCACACTCAAATCTTTTAATAGATAACTGCTATGTGGACAACAGAAGTTCAGTTCTCTTGGCATGGCCGGGAGTAAACACAAAGACAAAACGAAAAATGACTTCCCAACTATAGACTTTTAAGTAGTTTAAAATTTGAACCAATAACAAGGAATATCTCGGAAACTGCTGACTCTATAAAAATGTATGACCAGAAGTAAAACAAAAGAGAAACGAAACGAAATATAGCTTTCTATTTAGAAAAGTTTAAATAGTTTAAAAGTGGAACCAGTGTCTGCTTTACAAGATCTGTATATGTTGTGTAGTAAGTGTTTGTCTACCTCCTAAAGTTTACCAGTTATGCAAAATTCATCCAGAAATAAGAGGTCTTCAAAGCCTATTCCCAAAAAATTCAAGACTTACATTTTATTCGTCGTAAATATCTTTAATATACGGTATGTTAATCAAAATCGTTATAGTCATTTTTGAGAAAACAAAATTTTCAAAACAATTTCTATAGTTTGGAGTTAAGGGATTTGCTTGAAAATCTTCTTAAATAGCATTTAAAGGATTATAATATAATTAATTAAAGGTACTTTTATTAATTGTATCTTGTGTATCAGAGTATATTAAAATAAATCATAGATTTTGTTTGTCTCGAATTTAAAAGATTTAATTTGGTATTTTAATTATTGTATCATAAATATTAAAAATGCTTTAAGTTAAGTAAGTATACATCGGCATTTTCATTTTTGAGCTATGCTGTCCATAAGCACATGCACGGACCTTTTTCTAAATATAATTTTTTGGATTCAGGGAATCTGAGAAGATGTATTTCCGGTGAACTCGCCGTATCGAATTTTTGGGTGGAATGAAATATCTACTCTATCTACTATGTACATTGTAAATATTGCTACAGAACATAAAAATGTGAAATATGACAAATATTTGATAGGCTTTGCCAAGACCTAACTTGACAAGATCATAAATGTAGAAGATATATGTCTGTTTGGCAAGCAGAACACTTTCAGAACACATTGGTAATTTATCACCTACAAAGTAATTTACCACTAGTGCACGGTGCGAAAAATTCATCCTACAAAATATTCATACTTACCATAATGTGAATATAACTCGATCAGATTTTAATTTTTTTATTTCGCACAAGCGTGTATAGGACATGAGTTGGATAGTCAGACCCAAAAATTCAATAAACTACATAAGACATTGTAAGTCGACATTGAGGTATGTCGTCTCAAAATACTTTGAGATAGATTACCTTGTGGCTTATCGGGAAACATGCGAGGCACTTCGGGAATTTAATGCCTGCCGGCATGTTGTCATTGTAGCTCAGTAGTTAGAGCAACCGGCTAGAGATCGGGAGATCCTTTGTTCAAATCCCGGCTATGGCATTGGATTTTACAGTCTGACTCTACTTAAGAACAGATTTGCTTGAAGTTTGCTATTCTTTTTACTTTCTCTTGCTCCGTTTGTACAATGTACATATGGATATAGAAGTATTGCATTCCACCCAAAAATTCGATGTCGAGGTTTCACCGGAAATACATGTTTTAGGACCCCCTGAATCCAAAAAAAAAAAGGATTTCCAGAAAAAGGTCCTTGTGTGTGTGTGTGTGTGTGTGTGTGTGTCCGTGTGTCTGTGAACACGATAACTCAAAAACGAAAAGCAGCTAAAATACCAAACTTGGTATTTAAGTTCAGTATCTTCCAGGGATGTGACACGAAGATTTTGAGAAAAATCCCCCACCCCAAACTACCCTTTACATGGAACTTTTTTCGAAAATTTTGATTTTTTTAAAAATGACTAATGATTTTGATTAAAATATCGTATATTAAATATATTTACCTGACAAATAAAAGTATATCTAAAATTTTCTGGGAATAGCCTCTAAAGACCTGTTTATTCTGGATGAATTTTGCTTAATTTGGCATAACCAAATAAACCGTAAAAGATAGACAAAAACTCACTATACAAAAAATGTAGGCCTTGTTAAAATACACAATTTACGTAATATACACTTTTTTCGTGGAGCTTACCATTTTCGAGGTAGGCATTGTTATTAGTTTCTGTTTTGAACTACTTATACTTTTCTTAGACGGGAGTGTCCGTTTTTCTTTTGTTCTACTCCTGGCCAAGAAAAGAAGCGATTTGTAATGACAGTCGCATAACGACAGCTTTTAAAACAGTTGACTATCGATTTAGCCTAGTGTATTCCCTTATTCTCTTCCTACTTATAAAGAACTAAGTAATAAGAATATTGTGCTGAATACCCCGATTAACAAGGTGCAGAAAGAAGAATAATGTTATATAAGAAGTTTGTAGAACGGCTAGAGAAAGTCATGTGAGTGTAACACATAAGATTTTTTAATTTCTCTACCACATTAATGCACATAGTGGGTAGAAAAGGTATTAAATTCCACTTTAAAGTCAACACACAGATTTCACAAATAATAAATGTTTTGATGAACCCTGAATCACACTGTGAACAGGTAACTCTAAAACCTAAAGCGAGGAAGTTCCAAACTTTGAAGTTAATTTCTTTATCTTACAAAGGGGCAACATAGATTTTAGAGAAAATCTCCCACCTCATTGCATGGGACAAAATCGTAAATTTTAATTTTCTAAAAAACGGATATATCGGGTTTGATAAAAATACTACGTTTAAAATATTTTCATAACAAATGAAGGACATATCTTGAATTTCCAGGAATAGTCTGTGATGTTCTCTTCCTTCTGAATGGCTTTGGCAAAACTAGTAAACCATAAGAAACGGACAAGCCTTATTTCAGGAAAAAATGTGTTCTATACACAAAACATCCCTTGAGCATGAACATTGTAAAGATGATGACTTAATGATAACTATTACTGTCATTCGCAATGCATGCCTTTACCGTTGTACAATTACTCATTACACAAGATTAGCAAGGCACCGTCATGCACGGCGCTCCTGAAATTGCCACATTTCAACTCTGCGTGATTCCGTCCACAAGGAACGGCAGATGTTCCGCACTGACTCACTGCCTTCTTGGTATAGCATGCATTGTTGGTTCGCACCATCATTAACTGTTGTCAGGAACATCGCAATTTTACACATGGAACATGCTATGTACAGGGCGTTGCGTTGCTATGGAACTATACAGGGCGTCCATATGGTAGCTCGATGTTGTTGATCTTACTTTCATTATATTATGTCCCTAATATAGAACATTACCTGTGTTTTAAGGAAAAGGGAAACAAAACGCTCTGAATAAAGCACATGTAATGGTTACCTATTCCATAGTAATTTTACAGACCATATATGTGTAAGGTTATTTTCTGTTCACTATTATTTTAGTCACACTACATATTTACAAACAGCTTCAGATAACACTAGTAACTTAAGACTACACAATCAACAAAGAGTATACCGTACCTCCAGAAAGCATTCATCACTAAGCGAAACAATAGAGGTTGCACCCGTGCTGTTTCATTGTTGTCAGGAAACCATCTAGTATCGGTGGAAGCAAATCAATTTGCCTAGCCAAGCCATGCGTCCATTTTTTTTAATGAAGACGTAAGTGGGACAGAAATTTGATAACGCAAAAAGAATATCTATGGGAATGAGTGTTGTAAGACAATGCCCTTCCGATATTTGGGCAGTTTCCCAAGATTTCCTGCGGCATATTCTCCACCATATACCCTATAACCGCGATCCCTTGACTTGTAATTATGGGCCATTGAAAGCATGCTCTTCAAGGACGTTCAGGAGTCCTTCCACAGACAAACAGGACGATTTTCGATCATGGAGCACAAAAGGTCTTGGACGTTGATTGAACCTACGTTATAACCAAGGGGGAACCAAAGGATTTTCTGTTTGTTTAACGTATTCAAATTATCATTACATTAATTAGCAGAGCTCGGATTCAATTACTGGGCACCGCTTGTCACGTTGCATTACCTATGTTACATTCTGATCCTCGCGTTATTGGCTACTTACAAGATGGCATTTGACAATAGTTCTTCAGCTTTCTCTGCAAGGCTCTTACCCCCTAACCAACAAACTTTTAACATTGGACTCTGAAAATCGATTCATATTCATAATGATGCGAATTGATACATGACAGTTCTGTGTCTTGTATCAAAGAAATTAATTTAGATTCCACAGCATAGATAACTCTAATTTGCAAGTTTCTATTTACAGCAGTACCCCCGAAAATATCTTTGCTGTCGATCTCTGAAGTATGATATTAAAGGGTAGAACACAGAGCTTTGGACTCAACAAAGAACTGAAGGGCGTTACTATCACTGTCTTTTGTTATCGTTGCCAGATAACAGAAATTTTAATTTTAGATAACCGCTTTTTGCAAAAAGTGACGTAACTACCGAAAGGCCCAATGCCATTAAAAATGAACATATTTTTACGGCTTCAGTTATCTAACGCATGGAGATCGGTCATTCCACGATCGGTTTGGGAGTGCAGAGGCAGCAGAGGGTTTTCGAACGACAAACACAGCAGCCCCATAATCCCGTGTTTCTGTCCACTTGTCCCGCTCTGGATGAGATGAGAGAGTCAGTCCATTTGGGAAGTGGCCTGAGGGAAGGGGAGGGCGTTTCCGTTGCACGGGTGGACATGAAGCTTCTCGCAAGTTTCTATGACAGGGGGGATCACAGTGGCTAGTGCAGAAGTATAGGACATGCCCTAGATAATGTGCAGAATTCACTTCACGACTTCACTAGCAGTCCGTTAACAGTAAGGTTACCAATGACAAAAATTTGCAAAAGTGCTATAGGTTTCTCGATACATCTTCAATTTGCTCTAAATAGGATGTTAAGTCATACAATTCTGTGCTATTATACATACAGATCATAAGAGATAGAAAAATAATTTTTCATAACAAATGAAAAAATCTGATGTATTCCATTCACATCACATTCTCTACATCTCTGCAACAAACTATTGTTAAAAAGCTTATGCGTCTATTTTCTTCATGCTAGTCGAGAAAAAATTAGCAGAAATGGTCTTATTACTTGCTTCCTTGAAAGTAGAAGCGAAATAAGGGAGTACTATTGGTTAAATTGATAGTCAAAAGCTGGTTGCTATGTGACTGAAGTTCCTTTGTATGGACAGGAGTTGACAAATTCCCGTATGGGAAAAGTACGTCGTATTTTAAAGCTGAAACTAATAACAAGGAATATCTAAAAAACGATCAATTCCACGAAAAAATGTATATAGCATATATTCTACGTTTTAACCAGCGCTACGTTTTTGTGTGTTAAGCTTTTGTCTATTTCTTTTCGTTTACCAGTTATACAAAATTCCACAAAATTTATCCAGAATAAATCTGTCTTCAGAGGCAGTTCCCAGAAAATTTAAGATATATATTTTATTTGTCACGTAAATACATATAAGAAATTTTAATCAGAGTCGTTAGAGCCATTTTAGCGAAAAACAAAATTTTTGAAATTTTCTACATGTAAAGGGTAGTTTGGGGTGGGGGGATTTTCTTGAAAATCTTCGTGTCGCATCCTTGGAAGTTTGGTATTTAACGAACTTTTCGTCTTTGAGCTATGCTGCATACAGACGCATACACACATACACGCACACAGACAAATAGACACACACGGACTCAGGATGTCTCAAAACATGTATTTCCGGTGAAATCTCAGTATCGAATTTTTGGTGCAATACAATACCTTCTCTCGCCCGATTGGCTAGTGTGGTGGTAGCGTGTCTGCCTCATGTTCAACAGGTCGTGAGTTCGAATCTTGTTTAGGGTGAGTTATCCGGATAAGCTTTTTATACGGGGTTTACCCTTATCCTGAGAAGACGAATGTCGAGTAACTTTGAGCTCCATGGACCCCGAGATCATTTGAGTATCATTTCACCAATTTCATTCATCGTCCGATATGACCAACCAGGTTAAAGGACGTTAAGCTACCAAAAAACTTCTATGCACACTATGTATATAGTGTGTATAGAGAAAGTAAAACGAAAGAAAGTTCAAAAACTGAGGCGAATGTACCAGGTGAACAATTAAGACATTCAGCCTCGGAGTTTATTCTTCCCGGCCTAAATTCAATTGCTTTTGTGATTCGTCATTAAAGACACATGAATTTGTCTTGCATATTGGCATGATTGTATTAAACATTAGCACTGCTTTACTTTATAAAATAATAATCATTCTGGAAGCCAAGCCGAAGTATCTTACATTGTTGGATGTAAGTAATGCTTTAAAATGGCTGCCTAGCAGCTGTATTTCACGATAATTGCTAGTCATTTCAACTGCTCTGAAGTCGTAACTTGAGCTCGGCGCGGGGGCTACACAGGAAAGATAAAAGGCTAGGAAACTATCACATGATTTGGTATTTTGAGAGACCAGAAAGCTGTATTTCTGCACCTTCAGTTGACGTACTTGTATAACTCAAAAAAGAGGACATTTCTCCATTTGGAACATTTTGGGGGTCCAAAAACAAGGCATGTTTCTGGTAACCCTAGACTTAGGGGTATTCGTCATATTGTTACTTTCGTTCTCATATTATAATTCCTGTGCAACTATTTTTAATTATTTTCCTTGATAATTTAGAACCAATGTTAAGAAACCTTCAATGTAAGTGACAGCTTTGTTGGAGCACTATATACTCGCCTACTTTCAATTTCTATGCACTTAGATATTGTCACTAATCCGGAGTGTTTTACTTTAGAAACAATATAGCAATAACAAAGCAGTAGTTTGCCTCTCTAGTCAGTATTTTGTGGACCTGGGTTTGAATCCCGGCTGTTCCGGGTGCTGCCTTTGGAGCTAATTAAGCGACGTTACCGTCGATGAAACCTGTATTTACCATTATAATCCTGAAACCATGCAACAATCAAAACAATGGTTTCTTCCGGTGAATCTGTTCCAATGAAGGCAAAAACAAAAAACTATAGCAACGATTTTTTAGGATGCGATTGACTTCCTAGAAAAAGGAGAAACGTGTACTGGACTGGAACGCGTACATTACAGTGAGCTATTGGCACGAATGGACAATCTTGACACGTCCCCATTGGGCGAAAAAGAAAGTGCTGTTTCACAAGGACAACATACACCACATTCATAAGAGTTGTCGCAGCCAAACCCCCCAATATTAGCAAGATCTCGCTCCCTGAGATTTTTTCTTGTTTCCAAAAATAAATACCTCGCTGGAAGAAAATCTACATCAAACAAGTAATCGTCGAAATACAGGCTTACTTTGCAGCGCTCGACATTTCCCGTTTTCGGAGGGGTTAAAATTGGCAGGAACGTTGTGGAACTGTACCTATATCCCTAAAACGGATAAGTTGAAAAACAAATACCTGAAAAAATCGGATGTTTTCCATTCTAACGACTCTCTCTAGCTGTTCTGAAACAAATTTTTCTTACAAAAGATTATCTTTTATCTACATCATGGTAAAACTTTTGCAGTATTGTCTTACTGCTTGCTTCTTTGCAAGTAGAAAGGAAATAACAAAATGCACAGGCTAAAGCGAAAGTCATATATTTTAAAAGCCCGTCATAATATGAAAGAATTGAAATTCAGTTCTTTTTTCTTGCTAAGAGTAAACAAATGAGAGACGAAAAGAAAGTCTCCCGTTTGAGAAAAGCTTAAGAACCTTAAAACTGAAACCTATAACTGGGAATATCTCGAAAACGACTAACTCTACGAAAAAAAAATGTGTATGGAAGTATTGTTTACAACACCAGTAATTTGTCTTTTCTTTTTTTAATCGAATTTTGGGCAACATTGTTTTCTTTAGGAAAACTGATTGTTTTAAAGAAGTCTGCATTCTTGAGTAGTAAGTTTTTATCTCTCTCTTACGGTTTACCAGTTATAAAAAAGTTATATAGAAAGCATCCAGAATGAAGAGGTCCTCAGAGGCTATTCCCGGAAAATTTAAAATATATGTTTCGTTTGTCGTGAGAATGTCTTAAACATATGGCATTTTAATCAAAATCGTTAGAGATGTTTTTGAGAAAATCAACACTTTCAAAAAAATGTTTAATGTAAAGGGTAATTAGCGGTGGGGCTGTTTTCTTGAAAATCTTCGTGGCGCATCCTTGGAAGATACTAAACGTAAATACTAGGTTTGGTATTTATCGAACTTTTTTTTTTCTATGCTGCACACACACAGGCTCACAGACATGTTTCTAAAACTGCTTTTTTTGGATTCAGGGAGTCTCAAAACATGTATTTCCGGCGAAATCTCGGTATCGAATTTTTGGGTGGAGTAAAATACCTTCTCTATTCGCTATGTACATCGTAGGTACATACGAGCTAGAGAAAGTAAAAATGGTGTCTTCCTTCCTGACACGGTGACTTATTGAGCAAGCCTCGTATAAATCTATCGCTGGGGATGCTATAATGTATGCGACAGTGCACACCTGTCAAGGCGCAGTATAGTGGGGCGCATGCGTAGCCTGAGGGTTGTTGCATTACATATGTAATTTAGTTTTGTATTATTAATTATACTGCACGGATAGTATAGAGAAGCTAATGACCAGTTGATTAATTTAATCATAACTTCAAAGTCCATCTAATACGGTAAAACAAATCATTCGTAAATTACTATGCAACACTAAGGATCAATACGTTCAGCAAAAATCTCTGAAAATTTTCCAGGTCACCTTTGTGTAAGCTTGAAGGAAAAACTTAATGACTTAATTAAACCCAATAGTTCTGCCAGAAATTTAGTACTGCTTTCACTATCGTTCTCTTAAGTCATGGGCTGAATTTTTTATTAACACGCCCAATTATTAATTAGCCCTTAGTATATATTTAGCCCTTAGTAGTTTTGGCACACGTAATCGTGTACTTTTAAATGAATATAAGCATATTATGAAACAGCGTTCATCACAGCAGCTTCGAAACAAATGAATAAAACCAAATTAACAGCAAGAAGTTTGCGAAGGGAGGGCAATGTTTATTTCGAAGTTAAATCAATAAGCTACTGAGGTGTAGAAAACGTGGTCCATTCCCCTAGAGACCCTTTTTTTTCCGTAACGAAAATGCTGCTTGTGTTCCTCTTTTATCTAACACTGATAATTACCTGTATCAGTTCTATAAATGACGTTAAAACATCTCAAGTAACAAATCTTTAACAAAGAGTAATTCAGTCTGTAACGAAGATAATTATAAACAGCTGTTTTCATGAATTTCACTCAGATATATGTAAGCATTAGAAATGGGTTAGAGCAAAACCGCGAATAAATATTCAATCTTGCCCAGGGGGTATTTGCAGATAAATGACTTACGTTAAAATCTATGGCAAAATTTCTTCTGGAGTAGACATGGAAATAATGTCTAAAATTGTGGTCGACGAAATATTGTCGCCCATAGAATAGTATTTGATTATTCTGATGTAAATTTATGACACTGGCTTTAGCAGTATTTAAAAAATAGACTAATAGTTTTTACTTTCGCGTACTATATCCTATATAGCGTACTGAGAAGGCATTGCATTTTACCCAAAAATTCAACACCGAGATCATCGAAACAGATTTTTAAGGTGCCCTGTATCCAATAAAAATATTTTTAGCAAAAGCTCCACTTGTGTGTGTGTCGTGTGTCTGTGAACACGATAACTCAAAAAAACGAAAAATCTTTAAAATATCAAACCTGGTATTTAAGTTTAGCATCTTCCAAGGATGCGACACAAAGATTTTAGGAAATTCCCCACACCCCAAACTAGCCTCTCCTTGGAAAAAAATTCGAAATTTTTGGTTTTCTTAAAAATGTTGTAAAAGTTATTTTTTTCTGACTCAAGGTACATAAAAACTATATTTTAGATGAAATCTCGGCATCGAAATTTTCTGTAGAATACAATACCTGCCTTCTCTAGCTATTATGTACGCTGTATGTACAATCATGCTAGAGAAAGTAAAAACAATATCAATTTTGGCCAAAAAAACGGGTTTTCAGCTCGCTGTCCTCTTCAATCTCCTCGTTCCTATACAGTTTAACAACTACGTATTTTGTTTAATAACTGTAGCATTTTAATGAGCATGTGTATTACTGGTTTACTGTTGAGTTATCCTTGTTGTATATTCACTCTCGCTTGCATCGAGGCATACTCGAAGCATTGTGTGAGTCAGAAATTCCCCCCAAAAAAGAGAAAGTACAAAAGGATGCCGAGAGTAACAAACTCTAATCGCAGTAAACACTGCCACCTTTGTTTTGAATCTGGTTAATAAATGACAAACGAAAGCGCATGCCACGTCACTTTACGTCACCATGACAACGGAATGTAACTCTCGATGCTTCTCCACTACGTTTCACTATTGCCCATCGATCCAAGCCCCAATATTAGAACAATTTAAAAAAAGAACCAAAATGTGCTTGGTTATCCAATCCCTCATTCAGTTCACGTCAATAACTGCACGGGGCCGCAATCCATCTCCCAGAGAACCAACCCTCCTCTCCCCTTCAGGGCTGCACATGATGTTCCCTGCATGCCGCATTCCCCCACCCAGGGATTTAATTATATAAATTCCTGCCAGTCTCATGGCTTTATGCAAAGACACGGTTTTAAACACCAACTGCATTAAAATAATGATAATAACATTACAGAAGACACAGCCAGCGGCATGCCAACCAGTTCTCAGATGTTTCTGACAAACAAGTTTTCAAATCGTGGTGCGAGACCCATAGGCATCAACTGTGCTACAAAAAATACTATCCAAACTATTGAAAGTGTAAAAGATGAGTTTTCTTTTAACAGGTGAGTTTTTATACAGGTTGTCATGGGTATAGGTGCGCATATTTATATTGGAATGAGGAACATTTGCTTCATTTGTAGACTAATAATTTTAGTTATTAAGAACATTCATTGTAAGGTTGGTTAGTAGTAGGTGTGGCACACACATCATACGTTTTTATTTCTGCAAAGAGCACGGGATGGATAAAAAGGAGCGTGCAGGCCTCCCGATAATGAATGTTGAGGTCACGTGCACGAAACTATAGAAAATGGAAGAACCATCCCGCTTCTTACGTATCCAAATATTCATTGATTTTTATCCTCACTTTCATAGGGAAGACCCGATAGCTGAAATTTAAATTCATTTTATTGAAATTTAATGCTTATGCTATATTTCCAATACATCTATTGCAAGGCTAGTGATCCCAGTTGACTGGGGCAGCATGAAATATTAAAGAATATGAGGAATGAAAAACGAGTAGTCTATACCGACAGATTGTTTATTTCGGAAACATTTATATGTGACCGTGCAGAAAATATTAGGTAGCAATATAATGTGTTTGTGCAAAATCTGTTAGGCAAAAGGAGTAAAAACTATTACACATACGTGAATATGCATATGTTGTATGTAATGAAGTATGTATGTGTAATGAGATATTCTTAATGCAAAATGTTAATACTGTTTAAAAATTTGATATATTCATTTTAGTGATGTACAATAGAAAACTATTACTATAAATACATAAATAGACAAATTGAGTAAAAGGCGTATTTAGAAGAATGATTAAAAAAACAATTATCTAAATGTAAAGGCATCTTGCGGCACGAAGAAAGGTTATAGTAGCCCTAACAGTTCTAAACGTTTCAATTCCAAAATAGTACTAGTAGATTCGTTGAGTGTTTCGAAGCCTAACATCCTCCATCGTTAGTTTACTTGAGTGACTCGGGCTCTTCCGTATCAAGTCGCGATTTTTCGTTGCGGTAACGATAGACGATGCTCCCCTCCCTTCCGGACATATTTATACTGCTAACAACAGTAGGTACATGGTATCGATATAATTGCTAACATTAAAGGAATTCGCGTTCAGTATCATCATATCATCGTAGTAGCAATCATCATGCATCAGTGTCCATGAAGGTATTGATTATATGTTCCAAAAGACATCTGGAATAATTGCCCCTGCATGTGTATTGCAAGAGCTCAATAGCTTAATTAACTCTGATTGACCAGAAGATTTCCACTAGGCGTTGCCTTATACTGGAACTTGGAATTGCACACTCCCTCTGCAAGACTGAGTAGCTATTCGCTCAGTTATTTTCACTATCCTAACGTATATGTTTACACGAATCTGAGTAGGATTCGTGAACACAGCCTGTATGCTTCTAGTATCTTAAAGCTACTCCTTAGGTTCAAAACATTATTTTTAGAAGCATTTATAAAAAAAAATAGTCTGATGTGTTCCATTCACATGACTTTCTCTAAATCTCTACAACAAATTATTGCTAAAAGGCATATTCTTCTATATATTTAATGCCAATCGAGAAAAAATTAACAGAAATTGTCTTATTACTTAATTCCTTGTAAGTAGAAGAAGGAGGGAAATAAGGGAATATTATAGGTTAAAGTGATAAAAGTTGGTTGCTATGTGATTAAAATTCCTTTGTAGGGCCGGGAGTTGACAAATTCCCGTATGAAAGAAGTAGTGTAAAAATGAAACTATAACATGGAATATCTAAAAACCAAAAACCGTCCAACTCCACGAAAAAATGTATATAACTTAGATTATGTGTTTTAACGAGCTCTTCAATTGTTGTAAGCAATTTTTTGTCTATATCTTACGGTTTACTAGTTATGTAAAATGCCGCAAAACTCATCCAGAATTCAGAGGTTATTCCCAGAAAATTCAAGATATACCTTTTATTTGTCATGTAAATATCTTTAATATACGATATTTTAATGAAAATCGTTAAAGCCATTTTTGAGAAAACCCGTCTTTGTGTCGCATCCTTGGAAGATACTAAACTTGAATACCGAGTTTGGTATTTAACGGACTTTTCGTTTTCGAGCTATGCACACACACACACAGACACACACACACTGATAAGACAGACACACCCATGGACTTTTTTCTTCTTTTTTTTTATTCAGGGGGATTCAAAGCATATCGTGCCGGTGAAATCTCGGTATCGAATTTTTGGGTGGAATACAATACCTTCTCTATAAACTATGTAGAGAGTACGTATAGAGAAAGCATGATGAAGGATCTCATAAGCACTAACTAGAGGATTGTCTTTTACACCTCTTGTATACTGTAGATTTTTTTTTTTTTGGTAGTTTACGTCCTTTAACCTAGTCGGTCATATCGGACGATGAATGAAATTGGTGAAATGATGCTCAAATAATCTCGGGGTCCACGGAGCTTAAAGTTACTGGACATTCGCCTTCTCAGGAAAACCCCGAAAAAAACCCTTATCCGGATAACCCACCCTAAGCGAGATTCGAACTCGCGACCTTTTGAATGTGAAGCAGGCACGCTATCACCACACTACTCAGGTGGGCTACTGTAGAGTTGTACTGGTGCTAACCTGCCTGTCCTAACTCGGTAAGGATATGTAAGACTTAAATTGAGGTAATTTCTTTAGGTGTATAGAACGTTTCAACGTGTAACGGAAAAGAAAAACAAGTGCTGCACAATCGTTTAGAAAAATCTTGCCATGCACAGTAATGTACAAACAAAATCTGATATGTTTTATTCACATGATTTTCTCTATATCCTTAATTAAAGTAAGACACGATATTTATCTCATATAAATAGTTTCTAATGAATTGAATTTCGGTTTTATTGCTGGGTATAAGAGGTGATTCAATTAAAAGGAATGCATTTAAACATACATAAACATAACGTTGCCATAACATAATATATCTAATGCATGCATATAATATATATTGTGTGGTTTAAGGATATCTATTTGCCTATCTCTTACTGTTTACCAGTTACGCAAATTTCATCCAAAACAAACATATCTCCAGAAGTTATTTCCAGAAAGTTTAACATATACATTTTATTTGTCATGTAAATATCTTTAATATACGGCATTTTAATCAAAATCATTAGAACCATTTTTGTGAAATAATTTTTTTTTTTTTATTTTTTCCATGTAAAGGATGGTTTGGGGATAGGGGATTTTCCTAAAAATCTTCGTGTCGCATCCTGGAAGATACCAAACTTAAAACACCAAGTTTGGTATTTTATGGACTTTTCGTTTATGAGTTATCGTGTTCACGGACACACACACACACACACGGAACGTTTTCTAATTTTTTGTATTTCTGATGATATCTCGACATCGAATTTTTGGGTGGCATGCAATACCTTCTCTATACACTATGTACATAGTGCGAGTAGAGAAAGTAAAAATTGTCGATATTGGGATACCCCGTTACAGTTGATAATTGTTAGACAATGACCTAGTAGTGACACACTGTGTTCTACAATTCAGTGGATTTTAACCATAATTGTGCATTGCCATTCGACTGGACAGCCCACGCGCTATTTACTGTATTCAAACGCAACAAATTTGCTCTATTTGCCTTCCTATCCCAATATATTCATATTTTGATTATCTTTTATTTCACGAGCTGCAGATAAGCATTAGTGTGTTAGCTAAAGATCCATAGAGATCCCTAGCAGCCAGCGCCACTAGCTCAGCTGATAAGAGGTGAGCCTGCTTTTCTGCCAATAGATTCATGCTACGTAAACAATGATGTTGCAAGATGTAATAAACATTCCTCAATCAGTTTCGATTGGCGTGAATACCACTTGTACTTCGTTATTTTGCTTTGCTACAGATTTTTTTACGTGTTGTAATGTAATGTTGTGTTGTGTGATAGTGTGCTACTGTGTTAGTTTGTTTGAAAATGGCTTATTGTCCTGCTACAGCTGTGGACGGAACGAATTGGCAACAGTGTGACGGAGCAGCCTCGAGAGAAGGTAACTGTCTCCAACTTTAGTGACAGGAAAAAACTATTGTTCAGATCTACAAAATTTTTTGCACGTAACTGTACATAAATTAACAGAGAGGCTCTTCTGCTAAACAGAGACGCTGTGTTATACAGGAACATTCAATTCCCGACGTACCGATAATTTGACACGAGAGACCTGGGCAATGCGGCGCCTTTGAGACACAGGTGCGTGTATGTGTGTGTGTGTGTGTGTGTGTGTGTGTGTGTGTGTGTGTGATGGGCAGCTACTGACCGTAAAATTATGTGCGAGCGAGCTAGGGAATACACGCATGTTCGCGCAATCAATTTACGGCGTGTAGTCGAAACGTCGCCACATGAAAGAGATTAAGGGGGCTGATACATCTGGCAACACTGCAGCCCCTAGCTATGTATACGTCGGCAGATAAAGGTATGTTGGAGCTTTTGTATCAGCAACAACGGAGGCGTTACCAAAACCACGTAGATACTACAAAAAATGCGTAACCGCAACCTAGAAACAAGATTACAACCTTGCTAAATAATAACCCTAATATTTTCATTGTATATTCGGGGCTTCCAAATCTATCCTAGTTCACTATTCAAAATGATGAAAGAGCTAGGTTTTATAAAACGTCGAGTGTAAGTAGCAAAAGTTATTTAAACATTACAGTTTAAATCTGTCTTCATAGGAAGAGAGCGCTTAAATGAAAAAATAATAGCATTATCGATTTATTTTCTTTCTTTCTTGTTTATTTTCTTACACCTTATCCGCAGAAGTCAAATGTCGAGTAACTTTAACCTCTGTGCACACAGAAACCATTTGAGCATCATTTCAAATCATGCCAATCAACCAACCAGTTTAAACAACGTTAAGGTGCACACACAAAAAGGGGGGGGGGAAAGAGGGGTTTCCCTTTGAGAAATACTGAAACCAATAACAGGGAATACCTCGGAAATGGTTAGATCTATAAAAACATTTCATACAAAGTGTAGTTTGGGGTGAGGGATTTTAGAATTTTTTCTAAATTGTTTTTTTCAGTGGTCCATAAAATGTATATTTCAGGTGAAATATCAATATCAAAATTTTGGGTGGAAAATAATATCTTCTCGACCTACTATGTACATTATACATACTGCTATGCACCCAAAAATGTGATGCCGAGATTTCACCACAAATGCAGTTTCTGAGGACCCCTTTATATACATAGATGATATTTGCAAGTTAATTCAGTTATAAGAAAATGTACTGGATACCATTAATATAATTATCGCCGGGATCCGGCGAGCAAATATGAAATATAGTGCTACAAATATTATGATCAGCTGGTTTCCAGGTTTATGTTTATACTTTAAAAGAGTTTGATTGATGAATAATGAAATATTCCAAATATATATATTTTAAAACAAATAGTAAGAAATTATAATTAATAATTTGTTATTAAAATATATATTTCAGATGTTTAATGTTTTAATTGTGTACTTTAAAGTTAATAAAGAATATAAGTTAATAATTAAAATTAGTTAAGTTAATGAATAATATAACATGTATATACAAACATTTGTTTGAAATGATATTAATATATTTTTATTTTAGAATTGTATAAATAACATTTGTAGTTAAGATTAATTTGGTTGTTTTAAGAATGTTTTAGTGAGTAGTATATAGTAGTATTATATAAATCTATTTGTAAAATAATGAATGTTATAAATACTTTAAAAGTATAGTTAAAAAAATGAAATATATGTTCTAGTTTAAGAAATTAGGTGCTCTGGTATGATATTGCACATTTTTATTTTAATTTATACATACGTGCCAGAGAAAGTAATAAATTACACAAGCTTAATAAATTTTAGTGTATATTATAAAACTCGAAAATTTAAAAGTCTGATATATTCCATTCATATAACTTTCTCTAGCTGTTCCATACATAAACTACTCTTAAAAAGGGTTATTCTTTTTATACTTATGCAAATCGAGATAAACATTAGCAGAATAGGTCTTGCTTCCTCGTAAGTAGAAGGGAAATAAAGAAAATACATTAGGCTAAAGGGATAGTCAAATCTTTTGAAAGTTCATTGCTATGTGAAACAATTGAGGTTTGATTCGCTCAGGATGGTCCCGTTTGACAAAAGCTAGGTGGTTTAAAATTTAAACAAATAACAAGGAATATCTCGAAAACAGTAAAAGAAAAACGTAATATGACATAAATTGTATGCTTTAACGAGATATACAGTTTTTTTTACTATCTCTTACGGTTTAATTGTTATGAAAAATTTTGCAAAACTCATCCAAAATAAAGAGGTCTTCATAGACTTATACCAGAAAATTCAAAATATACGTTTTATCTGTAAATATTTTTAATTTACAGGAATTTAAACAAAATCATTAGAGCCATTTTTGAGAAACATAAACTTTTCAAAAATGTTTCCATGTAAAGGGTAGTTTGTGGTGGGGAATTTTCTTGAAAATCTTGTGGAACACAAGTACCTCGTTTCGTTTTTGAGCTATGCTGTCCATAGACAAGCATACATACAGACAGACACAGACACTCACATGGACCTTTTTCTATTTTTTTGGACTCAGGAGACCTTAAACATTTCCGGCAAAATCTCCAATTTTCGGGTGGAATACAATAACGTCTCTAGCTACTATGTGCAAGAGAATGTAAAACAAAAAAAGAACAAAAAAAAAAAACTGATGTGTTCCATTGATATGACTTTCTCTACATCTCTGCAACAAATTATTATCAAAAAACTTATGGTTCTATTTACTTCATGCTACTCGAGAAAAAGATGGCAGAAATAGTTTTATTACTAGCTTCCTTTTAAGTAGAAATGAAATAAGGGAGTACCATAGGCTAAAGTGAAAGTCAAAACTGTTTGCTATGTGACTAAAGTGCCTTTGTTTGTATGGACAGGAGTTGACCTGCTTGAGAAAGTTTTTTAAAGGTGAAATCAAAAACAATGAATAATTCCAAAACGATCAATCCACGAAAAAAAAGTATATGACATAAATTGTGTGTTTTAACGTGCTCTACATTTTCTGTGCAGTAAGCTTTAGTCTAACTCTTACTGTTTAACAGTTAAGCAAAATTCGGCAAAATTCATCCAGAATAAAGAGGTCTTCAGAAACTATGTCCAGAAAATTCAATATATAGATTTTATTGGTATGTAAATATCTGTAATATACAGGATTTTAATCAAAATCGTTTGGTATTTAACAGTCTTTGCGTTTTTGAGCTATGCTGCCTACAGACACATAGACAGACAGACATACACACGGACGTTCTTCTAAAAATGCATTTTTGGATTCAGTTAGTCTCAAAACATGTATTTCCGGTGAAATCACGGTATCAAATTTTTGGGTGCAATACAATACCTTCTCTATACACTATGTACACAGTACGTATAGAGAAAGTAATAAATACAGTTTTGTTAATACCTAAGATGTAATTCAGATAGAATCACTCCTCCACGGATATGAGGGGGACACATACGCTGCAAGTGACTGTACACCCACCCTTTTACGGCACATCTCCAGACACGGTTGGTATGAAGCCATCCCTAAAATTAATCATGAAGTTCTCCGCTAGAATCAACTCGCAGTCGCGGAGTTATGACACTGAAGCATATTACGTACGTTAGCTGATGGACTGAATCACACGTTCTGGAAGACATTCTCAGAGAAGTTGGCTAGAACTTGCAAACTGCGCAAAGCAGCTGCATAAACAGCGCACTTCAAGAAGTAACTCCACGCGTTTTAGAACTAGTTCTTGAACATTTTTTCGGAGCGCCAGGGCGAGACATCTGCCGTTTTCTTTCATCTTATTGTAGTATGCATTGCTAGCAAATATAGAGAAGCGTGCATGATTGTATTGGCAGTTGAGAAACTTCGTAACGTCTGCTCAACATTTGCTATCTCAGAGACAGTTGTTACACGTGACAATCAGTTGCAGATCTCGTTTAACTTGCTATATTTCTTTGACTCAAGGAATATCAATTCTGAAGAACGTATACGCGTATATTATATTACATTTTTTTTCATTTTCGCAAATCAAGGAGGGCCAAGGTTACTTATATGCCCACATGGTTACTTTCCTCTCAGATTTTATCGGAAATACAGGTTTTATAATTGGTCCTGAATCCAATAAAACACTGGGCGCCTGTGTCTGTCAAACATCAAACTTAGGGAGCTTATTTGGACAAATATTCAAGTTTTTTTTTCCTCAAAATGGCTCTAAGCTATAGATTAAATCATCACATATTTAAGGTATTTGCTTGACAAAACATATGTATACATTAAACATTCTGAGAAATCCTCTTTATTCTGAATGACTTTTGTATAATTGCTTAACCTTAAAAGATATAGCAAAAACAAACTTATTTAACTTAGCCTAGTCAGTTTACACTCCTCATATGGAGAATTTGCACCCCCTATGACCACATGTGGGTGTCTAAGGTCAGACGCCTGTCGAGGAGTCAACAAACATTTAATCTTAGAATGAAGAAATTGGAATGAGGGACCAGTATAAGAGTAAGGAAATAGATTATATGAGATGAATATATAAAGCAACTGGTGGAATGTGGTGGGGAAACTGGTGAACCCTGAGAAAATCTGCCTAAAAGCCGCTTTGTCCCACATTCGGTGCCTTGAACCTGGGTCACCTAGGTGTGAGGTGAGTGGTCTAACCACTCAGCGCAAATTAGAAAACAAAATTACTACAAAAACGTGGAACTATTAAAGTGCACAACTTATGCCTAATAAAACATTTTATGGTGTTAACCATTCCAGAAATGTTGTTTGTTATTGGTTTTAATTTTCAAATATTTATTTTTTAAGCATTATGAAATTTCAAAACCATCTCTAGCGACTCTCTTTTAAAAGTCTGACTATATAGCCTAATTTATGCCTCTTGCTTCGAAAAGGAATGTGTAAATGTGTAATGATTGTATATTATCTCGATTACCAAAAGAACACAGAAGAATATTTTGTAAATCCATTGTTCTATTACAAATATTCCACACGATGCACTTTTTAAAACATTCACACCAAAAATAATATTTTACAGTAAACGGGTTTAAAATAAAACTATCACATCAGGCGTTTTATATTGACCACCAACTATTGTAGAAAATTATTGATTTTTGTACTCTCCAAAACTCGATTTTTAAACTTAATAAATGGTTTCGATAATTTAGAGCACTGTTTCGAAAAAATAATGTTAATTTTTTTAATGTCTTTTTGAGAAACATAAAACATTGAAATAAATTAATAAAAATTGCAACGTGTGCAGTATAGAAAAACGCTGAAAATTTTGCAAGAACTCAAAGATTAAAAGCTTGCACCTGGCCCTTTTATAGCTTCAGTTAATTGGTCGTTTAAATGCGCTAAGTGGAAAATATTTTTTTTTTCTTTCACAGATGCATTTACCTTAATGTTTGATGAAGGTTTCCAGACAAAATGTGAAATACAACCCCATAATTTATATCCGAAGTACTGCCATACTTAGACTGCCGTTGCCAAATATTTTAAACCGTGATTTGTTCAAAAGTGTCAAATCGGGGTTCCGCGTCACAACCTTATGGTTGTGTTCAGTATAGCTTTGTTTTCTATTCATCTGTATGCTAAGATAACGTTACGAGTTTAAAAAGGCCTTACTTCCACTCATAAGTTCTAGGTTCAAATCTCCCACCGGGATCGTGGGTTCGAGCCCCGCCTTGGGTACGGGTGTTTGTGTTTTGTTATTGTGTGTATATGTATATATTGGGAAGCAAAAAGCAAACGGCAAATCAATTAGGTCAACAAAGGAAATGTAGGAAACTGGAGGAAGAAAGAATACAGTGCCGGAATTCCGATAAGCCTCCGGAAGTGTATTTTTTTTCATTTCTTTTTAAAAAAAAAGAAAGGATTAGTCATGAAAAAATGAAATTCATAATGCCAATAAATTTGCGTATAAAAATCTTGTGTGTTCCGTTCACATGGCTTTCTCTACATCTCTGCAACAAATTATTGTTAAAAAGCTTATTCTCTCTACTTCATGCTAATCGAGAGAAAATTAGCAGAAATTGTGTTATTATGGACTTGCTTCCTTGTAAGTAGAAAGGAAATAAGGCAATACACCAGGCTGAAGCGATAGTCAAAAAAACTGATTGTTATGTGATTGAAATTCCTTTGTTTGTATGGCCAGGTGTTGACAAGTATTTTAAATCTGAAACCAATAACAAGGAATATCTAAGAAACGGTCAGCTCTATGATAACAATAAAAAAAAGAGTAGATGTCATAAGTTAGGTGTTTTAACAAGATCTACATTTCTTGCCCGGTAAGATTTTGTCCGTCTCTTACGGTTTACCAGTTACGTAAACTTCATCCAGAATCAGGGCTATTCCCAGAAAATTCAAGATATAGATTTTATTTGCCGTGTAAACATCTATAATATACGATATTTTAATCAGAATCGTTAGCCATTTTTCGGAAAATCAAAATTTCCGAAATGTTTTCCATGTAAAGAGTATTTTGGGTTGGGGGTGGATTTTCTTGAAATTCTTCGTGTCGCATCCTGAACCTAAATATCAACTTAGGTATTTCGTTTTTGAGCTATGCTGTCCTCTGACACGCACACACAAACACACAGATACGCATACACGGACATGTTTCTAAAAATGATTTTTTGGGGGGGGATTCGGGGGGCCTCAAAGCATGTATTTCTTGGTATCGAAATTTTGGGTGGAATACAATGCGTTTTCTATATCTATGCACAAGTACATGTAAAGAAAGCAATATGTGATGTAATTTGGAAAAATTCAATGACATAAGCAATTCGAACCATGATCTCCTGGTCTCCGTCCAGTTGTTCTAAACACTGAGCTACCATCGCAACATGTCGACATGGCATTAAATTCCCAACTGTCTCGCGCTTTTCTCGATAAACCACAAGGAGATCACAAAATAATTTGAGATGACATGCCTCCATGGCGACTTACAATATCATAAGTATTTAAGTTCCGTCCTTTATAGTTTAACCAGCTATTAGGAGATCGGCCAGTCATAATCGACTCCTCAAAACACACAGTTGAAATGCCTTCACCGATGATCTCCGGGCAGAAGTGGAAGCCACATTACCATTGCCGTTAATGCCCTCAGATTATAGCTGAAGGAATTCCTGTACTCCCTGATGGGTTCTCCTGAAGCGGCCATTAAGATAACGAAGACAGGATCTGAATAGTGCTTAAAGCTACATGTATAAACATTTTTCGTATCGCGTTTAAATGTTATCAAAAGCTCTAAAGTGGGACAAGCATTCTATCGGATGAAACATTTGTCCCTGGGTACTTGTAATATCTATAATCCACAAATTAAAACGTTTTATATAACACTTATCTGCCCTTTGTCCTATATTTTTAGAGCTGTGTTTTGTGAAGTAAAAACTTGATTAAATATTGAACGAATAGAAAGACACGAACTTTAACCGAAGTTCTATGTAGATATGAAAGGGATTGAGACAGGAATGTTCCATTAGCAATAATAATAATAATAATAATAATAATAATAAGTGACCCTAAAGATCTGTGGCGGGAAAAGTGGAAGAAAAAAAACTAGCTGTTACAAAACTGGCAAAATAATCCTTGCCGTTTATGTTTTTATTTCCTTCAAACAATGAGTATTTCTTCAGAAGTATCATGCCTAAGAAATACAGAAAGAAATAAGAAAAGAATAAAATGTTTTAATTTTATACAAAATTATTTTAACTGCATCATTCCACACAGTCACTCGAAGATTGAAGCTTAATGTGTTTGAAATTCAATTGGCACACATGCTAAAATAAATTAGTTTAAACTTTGCTTCTATGTTGCAGTTTTTTCACGGACTTTATTTTGGAGATTTTTACACTATATAATCATCGTCGATGCAAATATGCAAAAATTATCTAAATGAATCGGCAAAAAACTTTAATTCAGTGATTTCGTCATTAGCTGATTTTGACATAGTATGCATTTGATAGGTAACACGTTCAAAGGGAGTTTTCTAAGGTTTGTGCTATTTTTTTTAACAGAACAGTTGGTACATCGGCCTATTGAAAAAGTCTTTTTCTTAGTAAATATCATGATCTATAGAAACTTGGAGACTAGCCATATCTGCCATGTACTAGTAATTGGGCGACAATAGTTCACGTATATAGGGAACGTGGCTATTGTGAAACGTTTACTAAAGCACTTCTTAGCAGATTTTAGTTGTGGTAATAAGAATTAAGGTAATTGGTATACTCAAATCTGAACCCCTAACCAAAAAAAAAAAAAAAAAAAAAAAAAAAGAGCAGTTATAGGAAGAATCAAAAAATCTAAATAAAACACTCCGTAAAAAGAACACCAAGTAAAAGGCTGGAACACAGATTCTTCCTATATTTTTGTATATAAGTATTCTCCTGTTGTTTTCTTTTCCTTTCCCTGAAATATGTACCAAACTCAGCTGCCCTATTCTGCTGCGTCTATGGATGAGATATATATTTTAGCAGCCTCCTTCTTCTTCTTGCTGCTTGTACATATCTGATCATCGTTTCCTTGGTTTTCCGGTTATCTGTTTCCATAGTAAAACTCCTCTTGATATCCTCTCAGCATGTCCTATCCATTCATTTTTAGCTATTTCCTTATTTTTTCATTTGAAATTTTGTCTAAAAGAATACATCTTTTTAAGTTCTTAAAAATCTCATTTAGACAGTTCGTATCTTGTTTTTGTAGCTTTTGTTAACATCCATGTTTCTGATCTATAAAGAACAGCGCATGCATGGTCATTACTTTGTAAAGCTTCATTCTGCTTCTTTTCTGGTTTTAAATTTAGGCTTCTATTTATTCCACCGCATATTTGTTAGAACATAGAAGTATGAAAAGTAATTTTCATACTTATCACATTTTTTGCTCATTGGTGGTTCTAGATGGAACAATAAAACCAACTGTATTATCAAATAAGTTTCCCACTGAATAGTATCAAATAAATAATCAAAAAATGTATGTAATCATAAATACCACACACTTCCTTACATAAATAGTGGTATGAGCAGTGACGATGAAGTTACATTTGCCGACTGCATAAATTAAATGAACTTCTCTTCTAATTTGCTGTAACTGAAAATCGATTCGTATTACTGAACTCTTGACTTTAATAAAAACTCAATTATTTAGTCGCAACCGTGCTTACCATTGCTACCATGTTTGGTTTCCACCCGTTCTCGCTAACACTGGCGCCTGAAATACGACGCAGAGAAAGGAGAGAGAGAGAAGAAAAAAAAAAGCTTAAATTGTTATACAAACTGGCAAAGGATAAACAGCTTTCAACGTAAAAACCTTGTTTATTTTCCTCTTGAATTTTACGGTGAAATGCAGAAGGCAGTGCCGCTATGCGCCGCTAGATGTCAGGACCGCATTGATTTATGGTCCTCGTTGTGAATGGCTTCAAACTGTCAAGGAGACGTGTTGCCGACTCGAATAAAACATTTTCCCCCGGAAAAAATACTGCAACCCATTACAGTGGATGATGTATCACCCAACAAGGAGTTAAGGGTTCGATACCTCGTACAGGGATGGCAGAAAACTGATAATGGTTTAACCCCCCCCCCCATCCCAAGAGCGTAAAACAGTTCAATTCTTTTGTATGTCCACATTTACTTAGATAACTAAAAATATCAGGAAATATGAATCTGAGTGTATCAGTAGATATTTTCTATACTACAGGTTTGCCAGTATGCACCATAGGCAACCCATTAATGCAGTAATAACTCAGTTATCTATATGAGAATTGTTTATTTAAAGCTTATCAAATTATTTCACAAAGTAGAAATTAACATAAACATAGCAAATATCGTAAGACAATGGTGAGGTGAGGATGGGGAAATAAAACAAAAAATTCCGATTTGTTTGCATGTATACTCCATTTTATTTTATATCCCATATTGATTTTACTATTTTCCAAATTTTTAATGTCGTTTTGTGAACTGCAGTCACCAACATGAAATTCTGTATTTTTTTTATAAATAATGACAATTTTTCACGTAAACGCAAAAATATTTCTAAAATAAATATTTGTTTCTTGATGCAACTGTTCTGAGTGAAGCTGCGGCTTAATATGACTATGAGCTTTATCATTAGAAAACATTTGTATCTAATCCTTAATGTCTATGTTCTCTCATTTTATTTCTTTAAGTTTCTAATTGAACATATGTACCCCAATAGCCTTAAAAATCATTATTATTTGCCTTGGATTGAATACTTTCAATTTTATGTTCATCACTCTTTTATAAGAAAATATTATTCAAAATGTTTAATATATAATAATAATAATAATAATAATAATTATATACTATAATTAATAATGAACATTTGAAGTTAGATTTTTATTTTAAAAAATCTGTTTTATTAATGTGAGTAAAATATATTTAGTTATATAAATATTTAATCTTTCTATAGTCCATTACTTTGAATTGGAAATGGACAACTTACCAACATATAATTATTATTTCAGTAGGTACTATTAAAGACATTCGTTTTTTCAGCCAACATTTTTAGTTTTGATAAGATTAATATGCATTTTGAAACCATCATTTATTCCACACTGTTCTCAAGCGTCTTTGAGATAAAGTATTTGCAGTAAGTCTAGGCTACTGGGGAATTCTACAGCTTCCAAACGGAGGCGTCAGCTAGGGAAGATTGGAGGCCTCTGGTATAGGATTTGAGCCTAGCTCTTGTGAATTGTACTTCCTTCTACCAAGTTTCAACAACTTTCCACTGTTTTACGGTTTCTGTCGATGACATTTCCTGAAAGTGCGATCAGTAAGGAAACGGCCGGTAAAGCAGAAATTCAAGGCAACGAACAACGGACAAGAAAGCTCCAACCAGTTCTGACGACACGCATTAGTGATCGTCGTCTGTTCTGGAAGCGTTTTTGTCCCACTCGCGGTGAATTTCACGCGCGATTGGTGCCGGTGCTATGAGGGACAATGCAAGAGTGGTGGCTTTCACACCACTCGTCCTTCCACCTTGGTGCGCAACGGTCCACAGGCTCAATCTCAAAATTGCAGCACAAGTATGTCACAAGGAGGGGTGTATATGGTTGACGCTGATATTTGAACAGAACTGGTTTATTTTGTTTTAGAACACTGCAGTAGCGTTCAGCTTGATCCGAGATGCTACGAAATACATAGAAGAAAAAGAGAGAAATGTCACAGAAAATGCGACAAAAGAAAGAATCATCCTGGATCTTGCCAAAGCTTGACATGAATTGAAGGGTTGAGAACCATAGTGGGTCAAGTACCATTTTTTTAAAAATGGAGAAATAGAAAGTCAATGTTTTTTCAATATCATAATTTATTGAGCAAAGTTACACATGATAACTAAATGCCACAGCAATCTAGAATATATTTTCTATCTTATAGTAGTACAACATTAATGTGGCTTCATGCAAAATTAGGTTTTACATCTATTTATTGGGAGCTATTTTCCTTTGCTGGGATTAGGCTCAGCCTAAAGAAATGTAACTGGGCCATTTCCATACATCTAATCAATGTCCCTCATTATTGTCTTCCACACGCAAACTCTTGTAAAATCATGACTCACTGGAGGAGTAAATGGTAGCATGGACATAAGATCATCATATGCGGTAGCGTAATTTGCTGCATGGATTTGGACCACTCTGACTCTAACAGAATTTGTAGTTTCGTTTAGACCGATATTTTGATGCTCTACTGCATGTAAACGGGAAATGCTGGACATGGCCCAGTTATAAGATATAACTGCAATATAAGGTCAAAATTGAACTGTTATCATCTGTCTGTATAGTTTATGGTTATAAACTATACAGACAGATGATAACAGTTCAATTTTGACCTCACATGGAGATGGCCCACTATGGTTCTCAGCCCTCATTTATGCTCCAATACGTAAAGAAAATAAACCTATATTTACGTTGTTTACTTAAGATCGTATAGTTTTATATAAATTATAAAGTAGCTGATGGAGGAATACATTTTATTTACGAATGTAATTTTAAATTAAACCTACAATGAAGAAACATAGTAGACAAAGGACACGATAGAATCAGCAATTCGGAGCCCATGTGTAGAGGCCCAAACTGTGACGTAAAAGAAGAACAATGCAATATGCTTTTGGAAGGTGAAGATAACGGTAATGATGTGATCGTGCGACTTTCAAAGTCTGTAACTTGCAGAAAACGATGTTCTCCAAAAATCAATTGGCAGTAAAAAAGGTAGTAGGTTTTCATAAATTCCATCAACACATCTGTGCACTCGGCTACTTATTAAAACAGCAGTTGAGGTTAAGGTTTTTATTGTCTTGGTGTATAATTCACTTTTTAAAATGCAGAAAAGACTAATAAGAAACTAACTTGACACATGGAGTTTTAGAAAGGCGTGATAGGTCCTCTATCCGATTTGTTCATTGCAAAAAAGGAATTGGATCGATCACTCTTTAACTGTTGATATTCATGTATTCTGTCCGTGGTAACTACAAATTTAGTGGTGTGTATATTTTGGTGCAGTGTAATCAGAACAAAATATAGAAATTTGTACTGTGGAGAAGTACTTGGGTAGTATTCCTGCTATGAGAAAGCTAGGTGAAAATAGATTTCGTTTCTTCAGTTTCAGAAAGACTAGACGATGAAACAACACAGAAGAGAAACTGGTACTGAAGAAGAGATATGTATTACTAGCCATAAGATAAGGAAGACAGAGGTAGATATGGAACATTTCTCACGTAAATGCATCGTGTGCAAGGAGCTCGTAATTATACGGCAAGAAACTTGCCCCTTCTTAATCAATTCCGTAGCTGATTTCTCCGGGCGATTCCACCTTTTGTTCTGTAGCACGAGAACGTTGAGGAACGAATTTAACATCAGTAGCTTTGGTCTACTATCTTACTGGACTTCCTAAGCTCTGAACACCTGTTCTCTGTCACCAGTTTGAAGCCCGATTCTAAACAGAAGCCCTGGAAGATTTCATTCCAGTGTTCCTCACCCCGATTATTACTCGAGCTCCAACACACATGCCGGTTGTGGAATTCAATCGATTAATCAATCAATTTCAGATTTGTAAGATTGATATATTTTGTAAGATTAATCAATTAACGTAATTAAGCTTTACTAAGATGTGCATGAAGCTTGTATGTTTTGTTTGCTATATTTTTGTGGTTCAATTAGTAGATTTCTAAAACATTATTTTTGGTATTATAAAGAAAACCTACATACAGGTATACCTGCCCGTATTTAGGCCTGACAGCCCCCTAGGATTTACAAGCAGATGCCTGGGGGTCAGAAGCTATCGGAGAGCCAACGGGCGAATCCACAGATTGGAGCACCTAGAACGAGTGGTTAGCTAGTAGCCAGGCATGAGCTTGAGGAAGTGGATGATATAAAATGCAAACGAAATGGGCGATAGTAACGGTGATGATAGAGTAAGTGGTGGAATGAGGTGGATGATATGAAATGAAAGTTAAATGGACGACAGTAAAGGAGATGATGGGGCAATTGGTGGAATAAAGATGCTAAGAAAACCCTCCAGGAAGCCACTTCGTCCACCATAAGTCCCAAATGCGAGTGTTTGGTATCAAACCCGGGCCATCTATCTAGAGGTGAGCGGTCTAACCACTCGGCCACGGCGCGATCTATTTTATAAGAAACATAAATAAAATTAAACAATATTAGTGTATTTCAGTATATTGTTTTCCAAATCGATGAAACTCGATTAATCTATGAACAGGTCTTTAGAAGTTATTCCCAGAAAATTAAAGATATATTTTTATTTGTGATGTAAATAGCTTTAACATACAATATTTTAATAAAAAACTGTGTTACAGCCGCTTTTAAAAATCTAAATTTTCAAAAACTTTTCCATGTAAAGGGGATTTTTCTTGAAAATCTGCGTATCAAATTCTTGGAAGATACCAAATTTAAATACCAAGTTTGGTACGAGTATCTAACGGTCTTTAAGTTTTTGAGCTACGCTGTCTACAGACATACGTGGACCGAACCATTTTCTAAAAATGCCTTTTATGGACTCAGGAGACCTCAAAACATATATTTCCGGTGAAATCGCGGTATCGAATTTTTGGATGGAATACAATACTTCCTCCATACATAGTACTTGTAGAGAAAGTAAAAATAGATAGAACACAAAAATATCCGTGCCCCGGCTTTATCTCCTATAGGCTTCCTACTCGGCGGAATAAAACTATAACGTTTTAAGTTATAATGGCTAACTTTAGGTCTGTCTTACGCTCAACGTTCAGCTACCTGGTATGTTGTGCAAGACGTTGATAGTTAACTTTGCCCGCAGTGAAGCTGTAATTGCGCACAAGACCGCACTAAAAGTTTCATATCGCGAGGACAAAACCCATCACAATTACACTATTTTTCTCCAGTGTTGGGTTCCTCGAAGGAAAACAAATGAAGCGACAAAAATTGACTAAGCTCTGTTGTCGAATACCTTTTGAAGACCGGTATATGCAGGCAATTATTAGATATGATGGGTGAATCATTCTTATTTGTAAACATTGTTTTTTCTTGTGAAGGAGACCTATTTTTATTTTCAATCTACTTGCACTAAAAATTCCATTTTGACCTGTAACTTTGATGTGGCAGAGGCGCCTTGTAAATAAAATATAGCCATTGGAGATTTTTCGAAGTCAACTTTCTACATTTGAACCTATCAAGATAGCAATGTTCAGTTCCATTATATTGATCCGTTTTGTATACTGATAAGATAGTATGTACATCTATAGCGCAAGTAAGGGGAGTAATTTTGATCGCTCAATTCAATTCTACCGGCTGTCTACAGTGAAACATCAGAATATCAAATTAATTCTGAAGGGAGTATCAACTTTTGGTAGAATCTGGTGTGACAAGACTGCTTCTTAATCACCCACCCCAACAACTGGGGTTGCTTCTTCCCCCTGTTGTAGAATATTCTGGCATTAAATCAGAAAATGACAAGATCTTACTTGCTGATGGGAGCTACAACAGCAACATTGATCGATTTTTTTTTTTTTTTTTTTTAAATTTTTACCATCATCATGATCAGTAGCATTATCCAAACAGATCTATTTTTGAAAAAAAGTCCATGTGAAGGTCAGTTGGTGGTGGGGGATTTTCTTGAAAATCTTCGTGTCGCTACTTGGAAGATACAGAACTTAAATACCAAGTTTGGTATATAGTAAGTGTAGAGAAAGTAAAAATTTGATGCTCTATCTTTAAAAATATGGATTTTAGGATTTTCTCTTGACTGACATCTTTTTAAAACTGATACAAACAGACTTTAGAAACGTTGCCGTTTTGGACTTTCCTCAACCTAAGAGCCATACACACAAGGTCTTGCATATCAAATGTTTTTCCACTCGACAAGGAGACAAACAGCTGTTGGCACACCATTAGCATGCAATACTTACTGCAAACCAAACAGGGGAAACGCCTCTCTGGTCAATCTTTTGTCCAATATTTACTTTCTCTATCCTTTCCTTAAATAAATGATCAACTCTATTGTCAGGCGCAAACGGGTCTTGCACCTGCTCTAACAAATGTTGAAGTGGAATTGAATAAACATGTATTAAGTGTCCATATTTAAACCTGATAATAGGCGGAAATTATTTATTCAAGAAAGTACGGTGTGTTTCCTTGGAAGCTTAGGCGATGACGTTATCACACTCTTTAAAATGGCAGTAGAGTGTTTTTTATCCCTACTTGACACCAGAGAGAGATATTTTAAAAGCTTTTATGTGACATACGTTTGTAACAGAAAAACAAACAAAACAGCAAAAATAAAGAAAGTAAGTTTGTCATCAGAAAGTAATTCTTTAAGAACTTTCAACAATATTTAGAAAACAATACAATTTTAAAATCATAAAAAATATCAAATCATGTTTGTTTGTCGCCCCCCCCTCATTTAACTTCAATGGCCATACCGGTGCTTTGACTTTTGAAACAACTTGTATTACGGTAAGTTTAGAACATTAGGCTGATCATTTTTATATCATCAAACACACGCTCATACTTCCAGACACTGTGTGAGTAGGGGGGGGGGCTCAGTTGTTTTCAGTATGCATTTGCTGTTTTTGTCCATTTAAATGCAAAAACCAAAGTGTAGACGAACGTGCACAGTTGTGAGCAGGTGATTCTTATTTGCTTACGTTTTTTCCAAGTTAAAATATCCATATGCAATTTTTGTTTTCTTTCAAACTTTTGGTGTATATTCTTTGAAGGTGTACAGTATATATTTCTTAATATCAAGTATATTTTTGAATTTAATGTGTTAAACTGAGTTTTAGAAAATTAAAATTCTTACAATTTATTTTTCTCAGATACAGCTCTAACATTATCAAAATATAATATTTCACTATAAAGAACTACAGTCGGGACTGTCTGTAATCGGTGTTCTGGCTTCTCATTCTAGAGATTCCTTGTTCGATTCCCGGCTAAGAAAGAGAATATTTTCTTTAATTAGAACCTTCCCTAATTTCCGCAAAATCAAGAAGTGTCAATTTAGAAGTGCATTTCAGTAAAAACTAACAGTAAGAGGAAACTAAACCGCTATAAACCCTATGGTCAACCACCTGGTTGTTTACAAAATCAAAGCCCCCATTGAAAACGAAGATAAAATGGAAAAATAAAAAACGACATTGGGCATATAATAGGCAGAACGTAAAAATCAAACTTTAAATAATTATTTTCATAGTTATACTTAAAATACATGACAAAAAGTTGAATACAAATTGTTTGAACATTTTAAAAATTAGCATTTTCAGTGCCGAGTATTTCTAAGGGCGAGTTCTACATCCGAACTCTTCTACATATTAAATAACACTTTTGAAAAGTGGCTTTATTTGGACTTTGTCAGACAGGCGATTTCGTAGCCACAATTTAGTGTGTGAGCGGCATGTAATCATATGTTTCAATGTTGCACATGATCACAGCTATCCATGCAATATTCCCTTGTACATGAACGAGCAGGCGAAAGTGGCTGAAAGCACGAGGCAAGAGAAGGAACACGAATCGACAAACATGCCAGAAGGAAACATGCAATACAAACATTTTCGATTTTTCTTCCCCTCCCCATTTTCTATTTGCTTTCTTGCCATACCCTAGTATTACTTATATGACCAAGACAGTCAAGATTTGAATAACTATTTAAAATTAATAGCAATATATAATTTTCATATATACCTTTGATGCACCAGAACAACTATAGTAACAAAACAGTACAGTCAAAAATGTCATAACAATGCCGACTTAATGTAGGTATATTTCAGTTCAAAGAAAAAAAAAATAAATTCCCCTTATATATCCGTAGATATATATGTTACATTATTCCAAATATACAGATGCCGTTATATAACATCATTTCAGTATAGCAAAGTAAGAATATATATATAAACTGAACGAATTTTCAAAACGTTTTCTTGACTTACTAAACAACTTAATAGCCGCACACAACAAGATTATGGCCAGAATTATTCCCTATTCCCCTCAGAGTATGAAAGCATGTATGAAAGTAAATATGTGCGTTGTTGTTTCTAATGCAAAGCCCGCGACTTGACTTTAGATGCTAAAGAGGGCTATATAAATGAAACAATTAAAAAAATGATTGTGGCTTTCGTTTATTCCAAAGTTTAATTTTACAAAGAAGTTTATTAATGGTTTATTAATGGGATATTGTGCTCTACCGATGCCATGAGATATTTCAAATATCTCTACCATGTCCTAACACCATTAACAATAGCCTTTCATGTAAAATTCAACTTTGGAACAGATTAGGGATATAACCGTGTTCTGGAGGCCATTCAATTATATTGTCGTTTCCTAATTCAGAGAGTTGACTTTCCACGCAGAGTTAGTGTGTTCAACCCAGATTGAGAGGTTACACTAAAAAATTTAGACACACTACACGTTTTATTTTACGTTGACCATGATTACATGCAGTAATTATACGCCTAGTAGCAGCACTTTTATGGACCTCATTAAAGTGCACTTCTTCATTAAAGTGCAAGTTTCCACCAATCAGAATATTCACGTTTAATAATAATCAATTCCTTTGCGCCGTAACGCTACCGGGCACTAACTGTTGAAAGCGCAACTACAGATTATTCTCGTATATCGAAGAACAATTAGCGCGAATTTAGAAAAAAGTAAAAATGTAGGATACGAGGGGCAGTACAACTTATACCGCCGGAAATTTCCTCATTTCACCTAAGTGGTACAAAAATCAAGAAGTATGTACGAAAAATTCTATGCACAATTCATGGATTGGATGATATTGCACACATACTATACACCTCTTAGCTGTTCCACTGGTAAGGTAAGGTCAAACTTATTGACTCGGGTAACCATAGAATATTAACAATATTTCATAAATATTTTAAACTTAAACACACAGTCGAGCAAAAATAATATCATGCAAGTTGATTATAATAGCAATTAATATTATAAAGGCTCGTATAAAAATTACGAAACTCTCTGCCGTTGTTTCATAGACATGTCGCATGTTAATTACTGCAATTATGTCTCGTTACATAACATAATAAAGGTGTTGCAATTTTTTTTCCTTTTACGACAAATACATTTACATAAATAACCAATTTAACTGAGTTTGAGTAAAACGAAATAAATTTCAAAGGTGCCAGAAATTGGTCATAACGATATTTCAGTGTATTGACTAAAAATTGCAGAGAAACACTCAAGTGTGTTTATTTTTCGAGGAAACAAGCGCAATAACAGTCCCGATATAACCTACTGCATTAGCTGAGGGTGTGTTTTGCGTGACATTTTCACGTGCGGCCACCGTAATAAAGATTCTCGGCACTAAATCCATCAAACATTTCTGGGACAAGCGGTGTGGCCCAGTAATGCTGCTATCTCTAGGTGTCAAGGGAGAGGGGAGAAAACTTATTAAAACTCACCCAATCGGCCATAACGAACTGCAAACAAGGCCTTACCTGAAACAGAGATAAGGACAAAAATTAATGACAGCTCTTTTGGCGATAAAGCCTAAACCACAAAACCACTCAAATGATAATATGTGAGCAAGTAAACACATTATACTGATATGCTGTTTGAGGAAATGCCAACTATGTTCAAAATATATCTTTGTGTGAGTCAATTAAAATGTGCGCCGCACAACTGGCAGCACTGGTCTACCTGCCGGAATCGGTTCTATGGGTAAATATAGACTAAAAAATATTTAAGAACAAATGTTGGAAATATTTTAATGATGTTTTAGTTAAAATTATAAACGCATGAAAAACTACATTTTTCAATGATGTTAACGTATTATTTACGTATTGTAATTATAGTGCTCCATGATAACCAACATTTGTTTTTATATATATACACATCTATCTTTAGGTATATCAACGAAATATTTGAATAAAATTGAACAAAATCGTGTGGAGCGTTTAACGCGTAAAAATGTAGAAAAAAAAGCGAGAAAAACAGTTTTTAAATGTTAAAAGACGATTTGGTCCTGTGCACAGGAGCATTTAAAGACTCGTGTAAAATTATTTCTAATGGTCAGTAATACATGTCACAAACAGATCACATAACTATACATTTTTAATAATAGTTCTATAACCAAAATTGGATTTCGCTCAATTTTTACCTGTGAGTACCCTTAAATCGCTCGATCCTTGGTTTCCTTGCACGAGCCACACACCCTGTCAAGAGTAGGAAACTGTTTTATTCCTAAGCCCATAAGCATCCGCAAACACTAAAATGTCATTTTAAAGGCAAGCAGTGGGCGTGGAAGATGAAATGTTGGTTTAACAGAGGCAAGATGGCGGGCGGTTCGGGATGAGCGTGTTGAATATTGAAACGGCTTCACCCAAATCTCCGTCCGTTGCCTTGACAACAGCCTTGCTGTGTGTTTGAACAACAACCTGCACTTGGCGTGTGGAGAATTGACAAGTGTTGCTTGTGCGTCCTTCAGTGCGCACTCTGTCCACCCTTCGCATGTCATCCACATCGGGCTCGCTTATCACTCTTATAATGCATACTTCCCCAAACATCGATAGCTATGGTCCCAGAACACAGTGTGCATATGCTAAATAAAAACGTAACAACAACAATAATAATAATACAAAACCATCTTGACGGGAAGCGATATATCCGGTTGAAATTGCAATCATTCACGGTGCGTTCTAGATACAAAGGAATACTGGTAAAATATTTCTGGTTCTGTGTACAGTATTTTTCAAAACATATCCCACTCTTCTTCCAAAGACTTTAAAGCTTGCGTTTAGGGGGATAGCGGTTAGAAACCAACCAACTGGTCCCTAACTGAGGCATAATTCTCACCCTAGAAGCACTGTCTCCGGGAAACAGATTTTATTATGTTGCCTCTCGCTCCTAGTCAAGTTTCGTCTTTTGATATTGTCCAGTGGAAGGGGGGAGTAGTCCCGTTTGAGGGCCATCATGTTTTGGACACATATTTACTGGTTTAATATTTAACTTATAAATGTTTGTCCAAGTGTTTATTCCAGTGGTTACCGATATAGAATTTGTGGGAAAAATACAAACTTTAGTGCATAAATGAACGTATAAGTATGCTGAGGTTCCTCTTATAACTATAAGTTTAAAGTGAAAACGCAACAAAAACAAACATATCACACTTTTCTTATATAGGGCCTCTATTGGTCGGAAAGCAATTACGAAATTTTAAGCTGTAACGGCAAACTTTAGGCCTGTCTTCCACTAAACCTGGTAGCAGTATGCCAGGTGCTGAAAATAAACTTTGCCCGCACCGAGGTTACAAGTATCTGCGCGCTAGATCATTACAGATAACTTGCAACCAAGAGTTTATTTAGTGCAGAGAACATCGGGAGTATTTTTTTTTTTTTTCCGCGATGAGGGCTGGGATTCGAAGTTCTCACGTTTAATATTTTTAAACACAAATATATGCAAGAAATAAATATTAGTGAATTATCGCGATTTCCAAATAATGTTGTGTTGTCAAATTGGACCTATGGAAGAGAACTCCAAGACACAGGTATTTTTATATTCTTTTACTAAAGTTCCCAGCTCGATCTTAACACAAACGTGACAACGAGCTCTTCTTAGAATCAATGATTAATAATAATAATAATAATAATAATAATAATAATAATAATAACAGTAAACATTCATTTATCGAAGCCAGCTGCTAACTACGTACAACGCGGTGCATTTTCCTATAGGGTGGGAGGTTGTAATGGGGCAAGTTAAAATAAGATATTATCGTATGTTACAAACATGTTATTTTAGAATGTTTATAAGCTTAAAGCTATTGACATGTTTTGTTCTTTACTTACGTGAAATAATTATTGCGACTAGAATAGCATTAAATATCAGCCCCCAAAATACTTTTTAAACTGACATGCGAAACATGATATACCACTACATTGTGTTGTGGAATGCATAGGAGAGAGAAGGGGAGAGAGACAAATCTCCCCCCTTTCGCGAGCAGTAAAGGTTAAGCTAGTTTTCAGTAATTATTGCTTAGAAGTGGTTTTCAAATACGTTAACGCTCTAAATTACGTATCAAAACAAACAGATGAAAATGTGCAAGTATTGAAATCTGAATTAGATAGTAACAAAAAATCAAAGTGTTTATATTTGCATGACTTTCTTTACCGCTTCTCCACAAATCATTCCTTTAAATGTGTATTCTTCTAACTACATACTTCACATCGTGTTAAACATGTGTATAAGTGTATAAGTGCTTTTGCTACATACTTTGTATAAATGAAATTAAGTTTTATTTATGGAGCTCTTTAACCAGTGGCTCTCAACTCCCATTCTATATTGGGCGAGAAAGATTGCTTAATTTGCTCAGAGACCTCTTTAACAGGCTTGAGGTTCTTTTACGTGCCGTAAATTTATGACACTGCTTTAGTTCTCTTTCGAAGGAATCCATGCAAAGGACTTTTATTCCCGAAAAAAGCCCATCGTCCTCCGCTGGGTTTGAAACCGCGACCTTGGCTATATGAGACTAACATAGTAACCATTGCACCACGGAGAGCAACTTTCTTTGTTCATAAAAGGAGTAAAGGAATAGACTATCCAAATATTTTCAAAGTTGGTCGCTATTTGTTAGGTTTTACTTTATGCTTGACCAGGAGCAAGGAAAAGTATAAGTATTTTAAAATTAAAACCAACAACAATAAATATCTCGGAAATGGTTAACTCCACAAAAAATAAATGTGATTTAAATTGTGTTTTGACGAGATGAACATGTTTTGTAAAGTTAATAAAGTACTTTTTTACGATTTATAACTTTTTCAAAAGCCATACGGAATAAAGAGAGCTTTAGAGACTATTCCCAGAAAATAGAGGATATACATTTCATTTTTCATTAAAATATCTAAAACATGGCAATTTAACCAAAATCTTATGAGCCATTTTTGAGAAAATTAAAATGTTCTATGAATATTTCATTTAAAGGTTAGTTTGGGGTGGGGTTATTTTGATGAAAACCTTCGTGTCACATACTTGCAATATTTTAAACGTAAAAATAAATTTGATATTTAACGCATTTTTTTTCTGAGTTATGCTATTTACTGGCACAGGGAAACAAACACTCACACAAGCGTGCACCTTTTTCTAACTTTTAAAATTCAGAGGACCACAAAACGTGTATTTTCAGTGAAATCTTGATATCAAGTTCTTGTTATGGAATGTAAGACGTGCTAGAGGAAGTAACATTATGAAAAAGCTTATCTGTTCTATTTACATTACTTTCTCTACATCTCTGCAACTAATTATTGTTAATAAGTTCATTCTTCTATTTAATTCATGCTAATTGAGATAAACATTAACAGAAATGGTTTATTTAGTTCCTTATAAGTAGAAGGGAAATAAGGCAATACACTAGACTAAACCGACAGTAAAATGTTTTAAAATGTGGCTGCTATGGAATTGATATCCGTTTCTTTGCGTGGCCAGGAGAAGTTCTCGTATGAAGAAATTTAAATAAATTGTGTGTTTTGATGAGAACTGCATTTTTAGCGTAGTATGTTTTTGTCTATCTCTTATGGTTGACTAGTTACACAAAATTCAGAACAATTCATCCAGAGTAAACAGATCTTCAGCGGCTATTCCCAGATAATTCATGTCATATATTTTATTTGTAAATATCTTTAATATTCGATATTTTAATTAAAATTTTAAGAGCCATTTTTGAGAAAAGCAAAACGTTCAAACTTTTTCCATGTAAAGGATAGTTTGGAGTGCAGGATTTTGTTGAAAATCTTCGTGTCGCATCCTTGGAAAATACAGAATTTAAATATGAAGTCTGGTATTTAACGATCTTTTCATTTTTGACCTATGTTGCCCACAGACACACACACAAGACACGGACGTTTATCTAAAAATGCTTTTTTGGATTGAGGGGGCTCCAAAATATGTATTCGATTTTTAGGGTGCAGTGCAAATATGCAGTATGTACATAATACGTGTAGAGAAAGTAAATATCGCTTCTTTATGATACCTAACTCTAACACGCCATCAAACCCTGATAGAAAGCTAGACGTTATTTTTCCTACAGCCTTGCTTGTGACAGGCTCCAAGAGCTTCTCGAAGACAATATAACATTTTGTTCCAAGTAGTTCCCGCCCCTTGCCTGGAACGAAATCTCCCGTCCTTGATACGCGGTACATCTACATGACAGTGATGGACAAGTTGTCTATCTCTAAGGGGATTATCCTGAGTGGTGCATAACAACGATGGTTGCCTATTCAACAGGCGCAATACAGAAAAGAACACTAGAAAACTCTTGAACATTTCTATAAACTGCACATGTTGCAGCAGTAAAGTAAATATTGCATAAATAAGTTTGTCTTCTACTCAAAGGTAACAGAAAGGAAGATTCAGACTTGAAAAATGTTAGTTACGTTCACGACTTGAATCTTAGGCCCTTGTGCTGAGGTATAAAGCATGGAAAGCATATTGAACCTTCTCCATCTCTCGGTGCTTCAAGATGATTCCACAGCTTCATCAAAGTGCCATAATTGCCCAAGTGTTTTGCTTTTACACGAGTTGAAACATTCAATAATTCGGATTCCATTTTACTACTCTTTATTCCATATGCCGGGATTGATTTTTAAGCAACGATTCTCGATATTTATATTAAGGCATTAGTTTTAGTTTTCAGTGAAGGTATAAAAGCTGATGACTTTCCGTACCTGGTTTGCAATAAAATATTATTACTAACGCTTATTCCTCCAACTATTTCGTGCTAATCCAAATACACAATACAAAAAGTTAATGCCCTTTAAAATTACAAAAAAACATTGTTGTAATGCTTAAAACACAGCTTCGTAGTGTGGTGGCAGCACACCTGCCTCACATTTAAGAGGTCCCGAGTTCAAAAATAGATCAGGGCTACCTGGAAATATGTTTTTCGGCCTTTTACCTGAAATTCCTGGATATCAACTTTTCCCTTATCCTGAGAAAACTAAGCGAGCAACTCTGAGCTCTATGTATCCTGGGCTCATTTGAGCAACATTTCAACTGTTTCATCATCAATATGACCTACTAGGCTAAATGAGTTGCATTAACTTAACTAATCGGATGTGTTCCATTCACATGACTTTCTCTACATCTCTGTAACAAATTATTGTTAAAAAGTTTATTCTTCTATCTACTTAATGCTAATCGCTATAAAATTAGCATAAATGTCTTATTGTTTTCTTGTAAGAAAAACAATTTCCATGTAAAGGGTAGAATGGGATGGGGGAATTTTCTTGAAAATCTTTGTGTAGCATCCTTGGGAGATACTAACTTAAATATCAAGTTTGGTATTTAGTAGATTTTTCGTTTTTGAGCTATGCTGTCCACAGACACACACAAACATACACTGACCTTTTGTATTTTTTTTATCAGAGGATCTCTAAACACATATTTTGGGTAAAATACCGGTATTGAATTTTTGGATGGAATACTATACTTCCTCTGTACACTATGTATATAGTATGCGTAGAGAAAGTAAAAAGAGCATTTAAGGCTTAATATTAATAAAAATTAATTTAATTGTGATAATTTTAATTGTTTTCTCACAGAAACCGTGCGTAGGACAAGAGTTGGATAGGTAGAGTCAGACTGAAAAATTCAAGTCTTAGCCGGGATTTGAATCACGGATCTCCCGGTCTCTAGCCGGGTGCTCTACCACTGAGCTACCATGGCAACATGACAGCATAGCAACTGACTTGCATGCTCAATTCAATTCTATGCTATGCTATGCTGGCATGTTACCATGGTTGCTTTACGCAACCGGCTAGAGACTGGGAGATCCGTAGTTCAAATCCCGACTATGGCATTGAATTTTCCAGTCTGACTTTACCAATCCAATATATTTAATTCTATTTCTCACATGTTTATTCCAGATTTTATAAAATCAAATTTATTCCGGAAGAATGTGGAGCACTCCTAAATTAGAGTCACTAAAATAGAATGGTCAGTTGCATGTAGAGAGAAACTACGAATAGAGCAACCGCTTTACTCCAGCGAGAATTTATGACGTTGTTGTGAGGTTTTGATTTGACCAACAAACTTGCAATTCCGCTCACGTATCCTAACGTGTCATCTTGTAGCAGAAATAGCTCGAACATTGAAAGAGCTGGTGTTTGTTGACGCATCCTGACGCGAAAACTAATCAGCTGATTTTCCATGACGCCAGGATGTAAGACATTATCGCTTTCTTGTCCGAAACGCTGCTGGCGTATGCTGAAGGAACTAATTTACATCAGGCGGTGTTCTCATTATGCTGCAGGCTTCCAGACACGAGGATGTGACGTCAGCACTTCCAGATAAACAACTACGCAACCTTCTAACTGCACGTAAATCAAATTTTCTTCAAGTTAGCTAGCTCTGAGGACAAGCTTTCTAGCGAGCCTAGTTTCCAGTTTCCTCTCACGCTTTGCTTGCTGCGCCGTTATAAGGCAATTAGGAGGAGGGAATCTCGCTTCGAGTACCAGGATATCGATTAGTAGTTTGCCAACATTTTTTATTCACAGATCATTTGTCACTTAAACTGGTCATTAGGATTTTGTGGCTTTAGTTGTTATGACGCTAATGATATATCACTACAATTAGCACCATCTTGAAAAAAATTTCCAATATCTAATCATACCTAACTTGTGACTAATCATAGGTAAAATAATTTGCCTTTCCGAAGCGTATTTGCTCAGTAATTGATAGCGAGTTTCAAAATCCCATATATTTTCTGCTAACTGGAATTTTTTTCCTTTCTTTCTTTTTACAAAGAAAAGAAAACTATTGGACACATTAAACATGATTTATTAGACAATCTTTTACTAAACCAAACCATTCTTAACATTATGTGAAAGTTGTCACGTTATCGGAAACATGTTTAAATTATAAAATATAGTTTTTGCTTTTTCTGTCACGCACATAGTAGGCAGAGAAGGTACTGCAGTCCACCAACGAACTCGATACATGTTTTGAGCATCCCTGTATCAATTAAAGGCATTTCAATTTTAAAAAGTCTTAAAAATACATTTTTCGTACCCAAGGGGCCACAAAACACATTTCCGGTAAAATCTTGATATCAAATTTTGGTTGGAATACAATACGTGCTAAATCCTTTATGTACATTATACATATATACTACAGAAATAAATAAATAAACGTGTTCTTATATTTGTACATAACATTTATGCATATAATTATTACCTTAGTCATAGGTCAATATTCGTGTTAGATATGGCCAAAGTAATGCATCGCTGAAGATTTAAAGGCAGGTTCTTCCGGTCTTTAAACACTTATAAGGTAGAAGAGTCTCTTTGCAATGACAAGATTGGAAAATACGTTTATATTCGTATTAGGTCGTTCAATATGGGATGCACAAACTTTTATTTCTCAACAGCCTTTCATTGGAAATGAACATAGTTTTCCATTATAACAACACAAACTTTTATTGTTTGCCGACAGATTGCTGTGGTGTTTTAAAATGGTGCCGTGCCCGAGTGGCTAGACCACTCGTCTCTCACCAAGGCGGCCCGAGTTTGCATGTAGGATTTGTGGTGGACAAAGAGTGTAGAGGTGATTTTTCTACAGATTCTTGTTTCCTTCGCCATTGCATTTCACCGGTGCTCCATCCTCATTCCAAGTATAATCAGTGTCATCGCCTGCGGTGTCATAGTAGTAAAAGCAGGTATTAAATACCTACTATAAAAAGTACAAATCAAAGAGTTCATCCCGCCCCCTTTAGTGCGGGGGTAATATGTCTGCCTCACATTCAAGAGTTCCAGAGTTCGAATCTCGGTCAGGGTAAGTTTTTTGGGGGCATTTTCCCGTATCTTGAGAAAACGAATGTTGAGTAACTTTAAGTTTCATGGATTCCGAGCTCATTTGAGGAAGATTTCACCAGTTTCATTCTGCATCTGTTATAACCAACCAAAATAAAGGATACTAAGCATAAAGAAGCAGAGAGTTGTGAAGGAATTTCTTTCTACGGAGCAGGAGACCATTCTCAACATTAACAAAATGTTTATGCGGACCAAGTAGTGGATAGGAGTATTATTAATCGTTGGGTTAGCATATGTCAGAGGCAGAACTAAGTAAAGCAAGATGTCATATGTCCCACGCTCGGGAGATGCGAGACCAACTGCATGTTTCCGAAGTGGCATAAAAAAGCTGGCGTAAGGTTTAAATGCAGACTGTGGAATAAAGGTAGGTGTCTGTATTCAATTAATAGGGGAATTATATAGTTATTTGGATGTTTATCAAAGCAAAATTTGACCACATAAAAGAAAACTATGTACATTACTTATTATATTTTAAGAGTATCATACTTGCAAAACTCTATATTACATTTGCAAAAAAAAAAAAAAAAATAATTGCACTGAACAACCTTGGACTTGCTAGATACATTTTCTGTTTGCGTTACCTATTTCACTCTCAGTACTCCTCCCCACCCACAAATTACTGCAGTTACAAGCCGCCACTGATAAGAGGCAGCACTTAGAGAGGTTATTTCTTAGCGTCGTTGTGTGCTTGTCCTTGAAAAGCTGTGGATGTATACGATGAGAGTGGATTATGTTTGTTCAGCCTTACTTTCTTTCAGGCACACCTTTGTTGGCTGATATGGGGAACTGTTTGCTGAGACACTGCCTTTCGTAGAAATGTCGTGAAGGATGTATGGTTATAATCGAAAAACTGCCGCTCTAAGCACTTCAACATTTTATTTATCTGAACGCGTAAAGAAGCCGTTCAGAGAAACGACAGTAATATTAATAATGCTATACTAGAATTAATTGCAGTAATCTTGTGAGACATGGGTATATTATGAAAGATGCTGACTTTAAACAAACAATGGCAAACTATAAGTACCACTATGAAAAACTGGATATCACATGTTTTGACTGTTACTGGATTTATTTACAATGTAAAATCCCATATTCCTGTGTTCAAAGTTTATATACTCTTATCTTCTTTCCTCGTCATTCTCTAGTTTCCCAATCCAACTCTTCCAACAGTTTCTCCTTCATACTTTCTTATATGTCTTTCTTGAATCTACCTCTTTCCTCTTCATGTTGGAATTCATTCTAATATCTGTCTAGGTAATATTGTTTTAACATTCTATATACGTGACTTTTCCATTCTGTTTACACCCCACAAAATCCAATAATGTACCAGGACTTTTATCTTTTGTCTAATAATTGGGTTTCGACTCTTTTTTAATTTAGAATGCCTAGTGGAACGACCAAAACAATCCATTTCAATGAAAAGCAGCTTCAATTTGAGATTCGTGTTTAAATACCGTGTTTACGTCCCATACATTATCATATTTTTACCATAGATTTGTCTTCACTCTTATGGTCTTGACATAGATACTGTCAAAATTGAAATTGAGTGTTATTTACGGCCGCTCTTTAACTGCTGCGGTTCTTAGAGTCTCATTCTATATATGACCGTTTAATTTTGTTGAAAGGCATCTTTATCACACTTGAGGTTCTTTAAGTGCCGTAAATATAAGACACGGGACCAAAGGCTTTACTTCCCTTCCAAAGGAAGCCATGCTAAGGATTTTTAACGTCCATAAAAAGTCATCACCCTCCGCTGGGTTAGGAGCCATAGCCTAGCATGTTGCCCCCCAAACCAGGACGACGACACAGATATTGCCGTACTGCCTTTCCAATTTCTATATGTTGCCACTTTCTTGGCAGTAAAAGAAAAGAAATGGCGTTTTATTTATGGACGCCTTTTAACTGCTTTGGTTCTCAGCGTCCCATTCTATACTGGGCGTGAAAGACTGCTTAATTTTGCTGATAGGTCTCTTTATCAGGCTTGAGGTTCTTTTACGTGCCGAAAATCAATTTCATGGGACCAACGACTTTACTTCCTTTCTCCGAAGGAAGCCATGCAAAGGATTTTTACGCTCGAAAAACTATCGTCCTCCGCCGCGTTTGAACCCGCGACCATGGGTATATGAAGTTAGCATGGTAACCATTACACCACGGAGGGCGACTTCTTGGCTTTAGATTGAGCTAATTTTGATCCCCAAATATTCATTTTTCTCGCGTCTTTTGATGACGCATATTTCATGTTCCAAAATAAAACTTTCATGTGCTCATCTCAAGAGATATACAGATATTTTAATACACAGGTATTGTATTATTCTGTAAGTGCTTACTCATATATTCTGTCATCATAATCCTGTGATATGATGCGAATAACAATATATAAATTGAATTTCCAATAGGTATTCCCATATTTTAACCTCCTTCTCAAAAGTAAGCTACCCGGGTAGCAATTGCTTTACTATAAATTAAGGAAAAGGAAAATGTTATTTTAGAACTATCTCGCAAGGAAGAAATGGCTAATGAAACATGAAAGTTTGAGAGAGGTGGTGCAGGTGTTGCAGTCGACCACTGTAATAATTCTTCCAGTCCATAAGCTTAAACACGCTTTCTTAGTCACGCATTGTTTCTCATTTGAAGTTCTTAGAGGCAGAAATCAACAGTTTACTAACGGTGAACTACTCAGCGTCACGGATGAACGCATGAGCCGCCACTGCAAACACATACATGGCGTTTACATCTCCATAGCAACAAGCTCAGCTACCCCACACCCTTCAGTTATGGAAATTTCAATTGAATGAAGGCTCTCCTCGTTTGTTTTTTGACACAATAACCACATCAATTCAGCCCCGCTCTCATCAAGCACTCCACCCCATTGGGATTCTTTGATACCCCGGGATAACACAAGTGGAGGGGGGAGGCGCAATTAAGGAGGGATGGTCGTGACGTCATTCTGTTCTGTACCGAATCTCAGAGAATATCTGAATACAGGAATTAATGAATACTGATCAGGCATTCAAGCACAAGGCCTGTTGAGGATACCTGAGAATCGATGAGATGTAGAGGTAATGACTGGACTCAACGGCAATGTGGTCAGCGTTATTCATGACCACTACCTCACCAGATTAAGCCCCATTCATACTGTAAGCCTGTGTCCAGGACAGATTGTCAGAGGGAATGTAATGAATCTAAACTGTCTTTCCAACAGATGCGCCCCCAACAGTGATTTTACTTCATTGGAAGTTCGATTTTTCACGTCTGCTGGCAAATCAAATTTCTTTTGCTTGATTTTACAGTCCTTTGATTCCCCTAGGCTTCATCAAACATTTATACTATCTTTAAAATGTCACTCTGCATCATTTTGGCAAGCTTTAACTTTTCTATGTATAAAAGGTTATCTGGCATTTTTGCTTTTTCTACACGTACTATGTAGATACACAATAGATAAATAAGGTACTTTATTTCACCTGAAAATTTGATAGCGAGATTTCACTGGAAGTATGTTATGAAAAAAGAAAAAGGACCGCGCGCGTGTGTGCGTGCGTGTGCGTGTTTGTTTTTGTCCGTGGGCACAATAATCAAACACGAAAAGTTGATTAAGTATCAAACTTGATATTTACATACAGCATCTTGCGACAGGAAGATTTCTAGGAAAATCCTCCCACCCCAATCTACCCTTTTACATGGAAAATGTTTCGAAAATGTTGATTTTCTCAAAAATGGCTCTAACGGTTATGATTAAAATACCATATGATTAAAGCATTTTCATGACAAATGAAATATATATCTTGAATTTTCTAGCAATAGCCTGTGAAGATCTCTTCATTTGTATCAGTGCTAAACCGTAAGAGATAGACAAAACCTTACCACACAACATGTAGATCTCGTTAAAACCCACAATTTATCTTCTATAACATTTCCGAAATATTCATAGTGATTGGTTTCAATTTAAAATACTTAAACTTTTTTTCTAACGAAAATTTGTCATTCCCGTTTCTTTTGTTTCACACCTGACCATGCACAGAGAACCGAATTTCAATTACATAGAAACCTGCTTCTAATAGATTTGACTTAGGTTTAATCTAGAGTTTTCCCTAATTTTCTATTTACTTATAAGGAACTTAGTAATAAGATGATTTCTACTAGTTTTTTTTTTTTTTTCTAATTAGCATAAAATAGAAGAATAAACATTCGTGAAATAGTTCGTTGCAGAATTGGAAAGACTTGTGACTGCACCATATCATATTTTTGGTCCATTTATCTGGGTTGCAGCCTTCAGTCAAGTGTAAAAACATAAATGTGGTAGTCAGAATATCACCTTGCTGGAGTTTTGGAGTCTTATGACCGCAGTACTTCTATAGATGAAACTGTAAGCTTCCAGGTGAGAGCATGAGCTCTCAATTTAGAGCAAGAAAATATTCCTTCTATCATATATTATCGTGTGAGTCTCTTTTAGTTAACTGCACTCAAGTTAAAACGCAAATGAGCGCATCTATAGCGCGCTAGTTTAAATGTCAAAAGACAGATGTTTCAGCGGTGGAAATTCTGCTCATTTCGGGCTTTCTTTTTGTTTGTTTTTTTTTCTTTCTTTCTTTTTTAGTGTGTAGCAAGAAGGGCAATGCCTGGTAGAAATGTGCAAAATACCACTATCCTGAGTGAAACAGAAAATCCACAAGAAGATGGATCGTAGACAACTGAAACAGAACATCGGGTGTTCTATGCAGCCGTAGAAAATTATAAGACAGGCAAACACTGCAGCAGATATCCATAAGAATCGTCTGCTGCTAGCAAAGCAAAACAAAACCTTTGGCTCTGGTGGTGTTTGACTGATTAAATTTAATAAATTAACATTTTAGAACGTCATATTGTGTTTGTAGCAACTTATTAGTGTTTCACCTCTATTTATACTCAATATAAAACATAATCATGTGCTGAAATCAATGAAATGTATAACATATAAAAATCTGATGTCACATTCACATAAAATTCTCTATCGTCTAGCCTTTCAGTGACTATACAAACTACTCTTGGAAAAGCTTATTTTCTATCTACTTAATTTTACACGAAAAAAGTCCTGCAGAATTACATTGCACATAAAAGAGAACAGCGATAGTCAAATGTTTAGGAACTGGACGCTTTATGCTTTCCTTAACATGCCATACCTTTTCCATGTCATTGCGAGAAACTGCTGAGTATCGAAACGATTTTAAAAGCACAACAAAATGTTGAACAAATTGGAACTTTAATAACAGATATCTCAAAAATGGCTTATGTCACAAAAGCTTTATTTCAATAAATTGTGTATTTTAAACAAATATACACACTTTTATTTTGGTGTAGTGCATTTTGTTCTGTTGTACAGAATTATGCAAAATTTTTACCGAATGAAGTAGACTACTAGACTATTCCCAGACAATTCAGCAAATGTATTTCATTTGTCATGCAAATATCTTTAATATCCATTATAGCGATGTGTAGGAGAGGTATTGGAAAGAGAGTAAGACTGAAATATTCAATGCCGCAGCCTGGGTTCATTTGCTCTATGCTCTAACCACTGAGTTGCCATGGTAATATGCCAACACACATACACTTCCCAACTTAGTCACGTTTTTCACGGCAAAACACAGGAACATTTCATTTGACATGATATGCCCAGGTCTTACTGTCCGCGAGTCAGTTGGGGAATTCTGTTTGGCATGTTGTCTTGGTAGCTCAGTTTTAGAGCAGCTGAAGGGAAACCGGGTGATCTTGTATGAAATACCGGCTATTGCATTGCATTTGTCAGTCTAAATCTACCTTTTCATATAATAGTATTTTAATAAAAATTGTTAGAACCATATAGAGAAATTAAAAAAAATGTCAAAAAAAGGTACGTTTTGATTGGAAGATTTGTCGCATCTGGAAAATATTAAAGTTGTTCAGAGACACATACACGACTCGAACTTTTTGGATTTATGGGGCCTCAGAACATGTATTTCCGGTGAAATCTCGTTTCCGAGTTTTGGGTGGAATACAATGTCTTCTCTGTGACGTTTATGGGATTCTATTCACGAAATAGAATTAGCAACAGCCTCGTGTTGCCACTCCATACAGCAGGAAGGAACACTTGTTCGAAGCAACTCTAGGAAAACATCCGGGGCTTACGCGGAAACCCAACCCTAAGTTGGAATCCTGTACTGCTACTTAGCTTCTGTTACATAAAAGTATTTACCAGCAGCAACAACATGGCTGATAAGAACATTACTGAGTTATAATCTTATTTCGCTACTTCCATCGAAATGCATGAAATGGGTAAGCGCCGTAGTTGAAGGGCGTCACAGCAGTCCCCCCTCCCCCGCCGTCCTGAGCGAGGCAGTTGTGTAATCCCACTGTAGGGATTACGTGCAGGCAACCCTTACATACCCAGGTCACCTGGTCTCCACCCTCCGTACAGTCCGGACTGTGTGCTGCGGGTCGGGTCGATCTCGCGGCACTTAGGTACCTAGTCGAGAAGTAGTGCCTACCATGTCTTCAGCTCTGCACGTTTCCTCTAGCGGTCTTTAATCCTTTGAGTACCAATCACGATCTAATCGTGATCCAAACATTCTGAGAAAATTGCCAATGACGATATAAACAGATACCGTTTTCATATACTTCAACTCTTTTCAGTGGGAAAGTCTGTGTATTTTCTACGTCATAACCATAGAGAAAGGCTTTCTGGAGCGCTTCCGGATCTTATTTTCACTCCAAAGCGCTAAATTAGCTCCAACTGTAATTGTTACCATGCTAACTTCATATAGCCAAGGTCACGGGTTCAAACCCGGAAAGGACGATTAATTTTTTCGCGCGTAAAAATCCTTAGCATGGCTTCCTTTGGTAAGGAAGTAAAGCAGTGGGTCCCGTGTCGTAGATTTACGGCACGTAAAAGAACTTCAATCGCGATAGAGAAGCCTCTGAGCAAAATTAAGCGGTCTTTCACGCCCAGTATAGGATGGGACGGTGAGAATCACAGTAGATAAAGAGCGTCCATTAATTAAAACGCCATTTCATCTCAGCTGCAAATTTAATGAAAACGCTTCCGATATTAACGAATCTCGCACGCATGTATATAATCGGAACGGATTTACGGAGGTGTAACCAGACAACGAATACAATGTGAATCAACCAACACAAGAGCTAAATTGAACAGTATTTACGTTACATTTGTATCCTATCGCTATATACCGTTTTCAATCCTTTCAGTGCTACGGTCGACCGTAGTTTTGAGGGATTGTAAGTCTTAGAATTTCATATTCTCCTGCAGACATTTTTAAATCAATTAGGATGCTGTTTTAGTAGTAGTGAGGTTCTGTATGACTAATATTATTGATTATCTTGAGATTTTTAATTTTATTTTCAAAATTTTCTTTTGGTACTCATTTTATTTCTAATAATTTACAACCCTGCATTCTACTCTAAAATTGCTTGGCACTTTTCAGACAGCATTTTGCTATTCAGGCTGACACTAAAAGGCTTAAAGTCATCTTCAACTCTGATTTATTTCACATCATTCCACCATATACTGTTTTCCACCAATAAAATAGAAGCAAATGTTGAATTGCAACCAATTTCAGAGCGCCGGTCATTGTTTAATAACCTCTTATAGTAACAGTCATTTTGAGCAAATAAACCTATCTTGGCCTTATCTAAAAGTTTCTCGTGTGTTACGTTCCTCGTACACGATCACTCTTTTATCAAATTCAATGCTTTACACGACTTTCTGAGAGCTATCGCAATTCATAAAGTTTCCTTCTCAAATTACTTCCAAAACTGTTTATTTTCTCTAGCGCATAGTATATAGTAGGTATTGTATTCCATCAAAAAATTCGATACTGACATTTCAACGGAAATGTATGTTTTATGACTACCTGAATTAAAAAGCTAAAGAAAAATGCATTTTTAGAAAAAAGCCCAGTGTGTGTCTGTGGAGAGTATAACTCAAAAATGAAAAGTATGTTATATACCAAACTTGGTATTTAAGTTTAGTATCTAGGAAGTGACATGAAGATTTTCCAGAACATTTTCATTTTCTCAAGTGAATTACATTTAAATATGACTGGCGTTTAGCCCAGGCACTTTTCCAGGCATATCCTATTTATATTTTCTATGATTTACCCTGTATTACAAATACTATTTGTTTTCTCTCTTTTCATTGTTCAATTCCACTTCCTTTTCACCCTATTTAAAAACTGGCCCAATTTCTTACTATATTTGCTTATGACATTTTTCCTGTTAATTTGACACCATTTACCCAAAAGTTGAGCTTTCTCCATATATCAGTCAGACCCTTTACAGTCAAATATAACATGTTCAGTGTCCTCGCTATGGGGAATTAGTTCTGTCAGAAAAGTATTAATTTAAAACTCAAAAACTCTGTAGTAATTATTTTGACTTGCGCTTCTCATGCACATGAAGCATTGCAGATATATAAGAGTAGATACACAAGAGAATAGAGTAATACCTGCGAAGAACATTTTAGTAGTGAATACATTAAATGAGAACATCATAAATGAATTAACTGCGAATAATTATGTGTGTGTTTACGCGACTTAAATCAAAATTTAAATACATCCATAAATCTATTCATGGATACTTAATAGCGTATATCGGACAAAGAATAAAATAGGTAACATGATGTTTGAAATGAGCTCGGGGGTCCATAGAACTCGTCTGATCAGGATAAGGGTAAACCCTGGAAAAAACCTTAAACTAAATTCGAACTCAGAATCTCACCAAATATGAATAACCATTATAGTTCTTCAAAATTTTGTATGCAAGATTTTAACTTCGTGGATACTACGGTTCACCTAAAACTAGTAAAAGCTTAGTACTGAACTATTGAACGTTCACAACCTTAATTTTGTGCCACTTTCAACAAAATTTAAACCGCCTTCAAAATTCATCCAACTTTTATAATTATGTAAATTATAGCTTATCGGTAGTTTAAGGGTTCGATGAGCATATGCGCAGGCTTCAAAAGGAGGCCACATTTCTCCCTAATTATCATCAACATCGTCATCATCATATGCACTCACGAGATATCTCGGCATTTGTGACGTCTGCGTTTCAAATCCCGTTAAGACTGTCCTACCTGAATGAAATATTTTCCAAGTTTTCCTCAGTGCTCACAACTATCAAATGCTTAGGAAGTATCTTAAACTTAAATTGCAACGGAATAATTGTTTTTTCACACAAGCCGTGTGTAGGACAGGAGTTGGATAGGTAGTCAGACTGAAAAATGCAATGCCATAGCCGGGATTTGAACTACGGATCTCCCGATCTCTAGCCGGTTGCTCTGCCACAGAGCTATCGTGGCAACATGCTTTGAATTTCTCAATTTCTCTTATAATAGTTGGTTATACTATGAATCCTGGGCCTAAAGTACTTTTGTAAGTCGCCATTGGGTTGTCATCTCAAAATAATTTGAGATCACCCCTGTAGTTGACTGGGAAACATAAGGGGTAAGTTGAGAAATTCAATGCTGTGCCGGCATGTTGCCATGGTAGCTCAGTGGCAGAGCAACCGGCTAGAAATCGGGAGATCCGTGGTTCAAATCCTGGCTATGGCATTGAATTTTTCAGTCTGACTCTGCCTATCCAACTTAAGTTGCAACGTTTCCTTCCCGAAATTCCTTTCTCAAATACCATTTCATTGCATGTATAATCATTGTCTACTGTCTGTGGTGACATATACAGTATGTAAACCTGTTAAAGCACTACTAAAAGTATCATAATCAGTATGGTGGTGGTGGTGGTGGTGATGATGGTGGTGGTAGTGTTCACGCACGCACAAACAAACTCTAATAGATATTCCACTATGGCGATCGCAGACTTACGAGCTAATATCTAGAGAGACGTCCCCATAAAACTTCGCAACATTTTTTACAGTATGTTTAAAAACCTGTGGATCCCCTCCCAAAACAAAAACTCAACGCTATTTATAAAAAGAGTAACTGAATTCTCGAAATTCACCACAGCAGGCAAAGCGCGCTGACTTTCACCCAGAGCAAAAGAACGCAGTTTTGCCAAGGCTACATTCCGCCATGAAGATTTCACGTTGGCCACAGCACGTGACGAAATGCGACATAAATTTCGGCGAGAGCGGTAAAAGTTATAATGCCTATCTCCGTCGCCGCCGCAAATGGTTTCAGCCATCTTGCGAGATAGTTTCGAATGAGTGACGCGGCGTATTCTAAAAAACATGAGCCAGAGTCGAAGGTGCGGCGCTGGTGTCGCCATACGGCTGACACAACTACTTAAAATGGCGGTCGTCATGGATATCCGAGTTCAGAAACTTTCAGGGATCCACAAATAGGTAGTTTGGTACACATCAGTTTCACTCTTGACATTAAATTTGCAGAAGTTGCACAAACATCCACGTTTCTCCGGGTTGTCTATTAAGAATTCTATTTTAGTGCCATCAGTGAACTAACATGATTAAGCTCGTGTCGTCAGCATAGGTTTAATTTCATATTCAAATTTTTACCAGTTTCATTTAAGACATAGTGAGAAAATATATATACATACATCGGACATCTCGCATGCGCCAGCAAGGACCAATCATGTTGCCTAGAATTTCTGGAACATATGTGCTCCAGCTGTTTCGTTAAAAAATAGCACACGGCTGCGCCAACTTTTATATTAATATACATTACTACATAAACAAACTAAAAAAAAACACAAAATTCAAACTTTTAAGAACAAAACAAAACATTGGTTCCATTAATAATACTTTTAGTATATTTTTATATCACAGATCTCATTTCTTTTTCTCCTCTACTCTGTTAAAATATGCTCTGTTATTGTATCCATTCTTGCTAGAATGTCTTTTTATATATTATAAGTACTGAAAGTGTACCTGAGATTAAATTTCACACGGATTAGAGCAATTTTAAATGTCTTAATGACCACTAGAGGGACTTTCTTGGAGAAACCAGTCCTCTGACTTGTGGCATTGGTCGTCAGTAAATCGGTGTAAGTCATAGCCAAGCCATTAGGTAGCTTGTTCTACTGGCAGACAATTTTATTTATACTCGCCTCAAAGGAAATTAAATGTTAATGCAGTAATCTACAGAAGTTTATAAAAACAAAATTATTTAAATAAGTAAATATAAGTATTCCCCGAAACTACGTATATTTTGGTAGAAGGTTTGGAGTTTTTAAGATGTTTACACCTATAGGAACTTACAATTAAATATATATATAGGTGCACGGAAGAAAGGATGGGCGCAGCTTTTCAGTTGAAATCAGCGGCAATCTTTTAACCCCTCAACTTTGAGGAAGTTTACATCATTAATTATAATTTTATCAGTATTGTGTTACTTGCGCACAATGTCAAAATTTTCAATTCCATACCTATCGAGCTCATGAGCGTATTTGGCATGAGCTTTTCCAAGTGTCTGGAAGTTCTACGTGAAAACTGCGATATTTTATAACTTCCTCTCCTGTCAAAAATACTTCAAAATGAAGTTCTGGAACAAACTATACAGGCCGTTGTCTTGTAGACAAAAATGCTACCAATCATTGCTACACAGAGGAATATTTCAGGTTTTTAAAAAATGAAACTATGTAAATAGAGGATATGCAGTCACGTTCAATGTGCTGAATTAAATTCGTGCTTATTCAGAGTCTCACCTCTACGACTCTACAAGCTGAAACCGGTTCTATTCCTAAACCGCAAAAGAAATACAAGAACTCTTATTTGACGAATTGAGCAGATAAGATGCGGTCTACATAGCGCGTTTAGAGCAAATGTGTCTTCAAAATGTAATCAGAATATCTACAGAAAATAGGCCTAATCTTAATTTGAGCTGAGTGGCATTTAGTGTTGTGTCCAACATTTAACTGATGTTTACTTATTTTGTAATATGCCTCTCTAACATTATGAAATTAAAGTTCCTATCCCACATAACTGAAGTCAGCAGCGGCTCGTGAGTATATATTTTGGGTATTCACAAAGGTCTGAATATGAATAAGCATCTGCTCCATAACATAAGATTAGAAGTTGACACTACTGCAGCCACTCCCAACAACAACAAAGGAAAAACCGATGATGATACCTATGTATAAGCTGGCTTACGAAGGAAAGGGTAGTTTTGAGGTGCTTTATTGTATAGGCACAGCATTAACTAATAGCAAGAACAAAGTAATGTGGAAATTAAGTTGCAACCTCTAGCAACCCTGATTCCTACAGCAGCAATTGCAGTGATAGAATGCGGGAAAAGAAGTTTCGTTATTCGAGCACGCTTTGTAGTATATAGTGTGCACACTACGTGTGTATTTGGTCCATAAGGCGATTAACGCGCACTAAAAGCTAATAAAACGTGCACAAGCCAAGGTGTGCTTCCGAAATTGACGCCACTTATCGAATTTAGAGGAGTAGAGAGGCAGATTTAAATGTCGTATATTGTAATTATAGCTACCGAAGTGTTGAAGTTACTCTCAAGATTTTTTTCTCCAGATTCTCATGATTTTTACTCTTAGGAACAGAATCTTAAAATTGCAATCTTGACATATCTGGTGAAATAAGCTGTTTTCCACAGATTCTCTTTTGTGTTTTATATAATTACCAAATCATCTGCTTAGGTTAATATATAGTTAGGGCAGAAAATACGCAGTTCAATGATTGGTGTAACAGTGCTTGACTATTTTAATGATGATATTCAAAGAGTTTAATTTATGGCGCAATTCTGTATCTTCATTTTTCCCAACCAATTGAAAATTTTGTACAGCATGGAGAAAGAAAACGTTGCCAGGATCTGAAGGACAGCTGAACGTTGGTAGCCCTAGTAGAGGGGTCGTTATGATGCCACTTTGCCTTTATGTTAGAAGAGGCTACGTCTACACTCTCTGACAAGGGCTAGATAAACACTGAGAATGGCCAAGACTGAAATCTTAAGTGCTCCTCGTCCGTAACATTTTTTGTGGAACACGTTTTTGAGGGACGGTTTACATCTTGGAATGAATCTGCTAAAATTAGAAGCTAGGATGGGTGATGCAGGAGGCGGTATCTCTGACCTTCGCTTCCATCAGATGGATGGCTTGCTAGAACATTCCATCAAAATGGACTCACTCGCTCTATTTACGCTGATACAGAAGTAATTAGTAGCTGCTTGCTGTTAGTGCATTGGCAACTCCAAGATTCAAAAGAATATTTCTGTGACTGAATGGAGTTTATGTTTTTGAAAAAAGAAACGATCCTTAAAAGGCACTGGCACTGGCACTGGCACTGGGGTTTTATATTAAATGACAAAATTTTCTATTTTTCTTTTTCTCTATTTCTACCATGTAGAGAGCGAGAGAGAGAGAGAGAGAGAGAGAGAGAGAGAAATTATTGGAATCTACCAAAAAGTTCGATACGGAGATTCCACCGGAAATACATGTTCTGAGACCCCTGAATAAAAGTAGTGTGTTTCGTTCAGAATACTTTTTACTTTCTCTAAACGCACTGTATACCTAGTGTATAGAGAAGTGTTGCACTCCACCCGAAAATTCGATACCGAGATTTCACCGGAAATATATGTTTTAGGATCCCCTTTATCTAAAAAAAGCATTTCGTAAAAAAGTCCGTGTGTCTGTAAACACGATAACTCAAAAACGAAAAGTCGCTAAAATACCAAACTTGGTATTTAAGATTAGTATCTTCCAGGGATTCGACACGAAGATTTAGAGAAAAATATGCCCACCTCCAACTACCCTTTATATGGAACTTTTTTCAAAATTTTTGATTTTCTCAAAAATTTGTCTAACGATTTTGATTAAAATTTCGTATATTAAAGATATTTACCTAACAAATAAAATGTATATATTGAATTTTCTGTGAATAGCCTCTGAAGAGTACTTTATTCTGGATGAATTTTACGGAATTCTGAATAACTGCTAAACCGTAAGAAACGGAACAAAACTTGCTACATGAAAAATGTAGAGCATGTTAAAACACACAATTTATGTTATATACATTTTTTTCGCGGAGTTCACCGTTTTTGAGACATTCGTTGTCTTTGGTTTCTGCTTTGAAAAACTTATCCTTTTCTCATACAGGAGTTTTTCAACTACTGTCCATACAAACAAAGGAACTTCAGTGGCATAGCAACTAGCTTTTGAATCACTTTAACCTATGGTACTCTCTTATTTTGCTTCTACTTACAAGAAAGCAGGTAATAAGACTATTTCTGCTAATTTTTTCTGATTAGCATGAAGTAAATAGAAGTATAAGTTTTCTAAGAGTAATTTGTTGCAGAGATGTAGAGAAAGTCATGAGAACAACAGATTTTTCTGGCTGTTCCGCAAACCTTTTATTCAAGCAAGTAATAAAATAATGTCGATTAGCATGAAGTACATAAAATGGTCTTTTGTTTGTGTGTGGAACAGCCAGAAAAAGTTCTGTGAATGTAACACATCAGTTTGCTTTAATTGCAGCATATAAGTATTCTATAGACTCTTGAGAATCATTTTGGCCGAATATTTTTCATAATCCGCTATTTCTGAAAGCTCTTCATGATGTTTAAAACACTCATGCGGTATTACTTTTTTAACCTTACCTTCTGTATATTTTCTTCTCAGTTTTACACGTTTGCGCATTAAATTTATGCTATGATTTGTGTGCAACTATGAAATATGACAGACAATAATCAAGAATTGCTTATTAGACCTTTCTCTGCAAGCTGTGCGAGGGAACCAGATTTAGCCTTTAATTCCCGATAGGAATTTTATGCCTGCTATTTTCCTTTCTTTCTTTTCCATATAAATATAGACAGTAACAGAAAGTAACAGAAATATGGTTTAGTTTTTAAGTTAATGCAATTTAAAAAAAAGCACGTGATTATATCAGTTTGACTTGTGGGTGGTGAGCAGCCATTTCCATCAGCCGTAATTTACCTACATAATCATATCAAATTGTTTTGAACCGAATCAGTATGTCAAGTTGATGTTTGTGCCATAATTTTAAGGGGATATACACACGATACAAATGCAACATTTCTAAAATGGAACCATAAACTTTTAGGATCTCTTTCAATACCTAGAATAAATTACTGGATCGTTTAATGATTTCCATTTAAATATTGCTTAGAAAAAACATAAAAACAGGAATCATTACCTTTTTATCTGATTCGTTTTTAGAGTTCAGACAGAATCTTCTATATGCATTTCCCTAAATTTTCATTTATATGCAATTAAAAATCTTTGAAAACATTAGGTCACTATCTATACCTTTCTAAGTATATTTTATATAAACACCTAAACATAAACTTAATCAGGAACTATGATTTCATATGATGAAAAATTAGAAATCACAAAATCCTCTATTTTAAAAACCTAATCCTAATAACTTACAATGTTAATGGAGTTTTTTCTAAACACTGAAGTTAATACATAATCCATTAATGTCTCTGATTCTCATTATTTACAGTTGCATAATGTTTTAAATCATTAAATGTCAAAATCACTAACTTAATATCAACCACAATTAATTTTTTTGATTTATGGCATATTGCAAATACCTCCTGCGAACATTTTGATTTCCCTGATTTTCGGGGTCTATGTGAACCAATGTTTACAGCCGCACGTGGCCGAGTGGTTAGACCAGACGCCTCTCACCTAGACGACTCGGGTTCGATCCCAAGCGACCGCATGTGGTGGACAAAGCGGCGCAGAGGCGGGTTTTCTCCGGGTTCTCCGGTTTCCCTGCCATCGCATTCTACCGGTGCTTAATATTCATTACATGTATCACCAATGTCATCTCCTGCGGTGCCATGGTGCTAAACATAAAAAAGTATGAACCAAGGTTTTGATGTAAATTCACTTAAAAACATTTGTGCAAATAAACAACATTTATACATTTAGATATGGCGCCATTAAGTCTAGCTGTAGCCAACACGTTAAGCTGATAGCACTGCCAAGTATTTGAGATAAAATAAATGCATCAGTTTGTTACGCTTACTGAGTTGGCGAAGCTGAAGTGAACGCCACACCCTTGAGCATTCTATGCAAGGCGGCGACGCCGCTGATGTTGGCAGCATTGCGTCACAAAGAACGCTTGAACGTGTTCTACAGCAAGAGAAGCGTCTCCTAATGAAGGCACGTTTCAGATAAACACAACAAGGGCATCTTTCACATGACCACGAGGCTGCACTGCTTGAGGGATTCGCGATAAGGTCCCCTCACTTCCTGTCTGGCTCGAGGGAGTGGTCCAGAACTCAGCTTCCCACCCCTCTCTGACCCACAAAGTTTAATTTCTAAAGATCATTAACTCAAGAACTTGAACTTAGTCTATTTTAAAACTAATGACCAGTGCCGGTGGTAGTTGCTGGTTTGTTTTAAGAGACTCGTTGCGTCTTAAAAATCTATAGCTATAAAAGCATTCATTTAAAAGCCTTTATTTCATACACACACTTTGATTAGACTTTTTGTGAGGCAAAATACACTCCATTTTTATTTTCTCTACACGTACTACATACATAGTGCATAGAGAAAGCATTGCACTGCACTCAAAAACATTGTTAATAGGTTTAAGATTTTGTCCATCTACTGCGGTTCACTGGTTATTCAAAAGTCATTCCGAGTGAAGTTGATTTCAAAGTTAATTCACAGAAAATTCAAAATATGCATTTCATTTGTCATGAAAATATCTTTAACGTATGGTATTTTAATCTAAATCGTTAGCCATTTTTGAAAACTAAAAATTCTAGAAATGCTCCATGTTAAGCGTAGTGGGTTTGTTAAAATCCTCTTTGGAAGATGCTCAACTATTTTTCCGTTTTTGAGTCAAGCTGTTTACACACACTAGAGCCTTTTTTACTTTCTCTAGCCCATAAGTACAATGTACATAGTGGATAGAGAAGGTAGGTATTGTATTCCACCAAAAAATTCGTTGTCGAGGTTTCACCGGAAATATATGTTTTGAGGTTAAATGTGTCCGGAAAAAGGCATTTTTAGAAAAATTCCGGTGTGTGTGTGTATGAACAGCATAGCTAAAAAACAAAAAGTCCGGTAAATACTAAACAGATATTTAGCTCATAAAACTCACAATTTATATCATAGAGTTGACCTTTTTGTGATGTTCCTTGTTATTGATATCAGTATTAAAGTACTTTTCTCATACGGGCATTTGTCAACTCCTAGCCATAGAAACAAATAACTTCAATCACAGCAACCAACTTTTTAAATATTTGACCACTGCTTTAGCCTATAGTACGCCCTTATTTCCCTTATACTTACAAAGAAGCAAGTAATAAGACAATTTCTGCTAATTTTTTTTCGATTAGCATGACGAAAATAGGATAATAAGCTTTTTAACAATAAAATTGGTTGCAGAGATGTAGAGAAAGTCATGTGAATGGAACACATCAATTCCCCCCCTCCCTTTTAATGTCAAGGTATTGTGGTGGAGTACAATACACCCTCTACTTACAATAGGCAGTGGAGAAAGCAATACATTACTTTGTAGAACTGTAAGCCTTGGAGATACCTTATTGGGAGGAAGTGTGAACAAAATATCGTCTCAATTACAAGTTCCTGAGAGGGAAGTGGTCTAGGAGATCGTTATGGAGCCAGCCCAGGGTATGGTGCACGACGTTGTCCTGGACACGTAGTGAGCTGTGGGCAGACCACGGCAATTATCCGGATGACATCACGAGGAGATGTTCGTGCTCCGCGCCCCCATAATTATAATTGTAGTTGTCTGCAGCAACCGCACGGGGCCGTGTGGCCCTCAAGCAGCGGGGCCTTGGGGCGCAACATCACGTGCCCGGATGCCGAGTACTCCCCTCGACAAAGCAAGTACACCACGATACTCTAGTAGTTTGCATACAATGTTAAATGCATTCTACAGAAATGAGACAATTTCTGGGTAATCCTCAACTTTACAGCCTGGATCATTTGGGCCAGATCCGTAGCCTTCAGACCATCGCAGTTGTGTCATATTGAGGTTTTCTTTCATAACATTCAATATAAGAATGGAAAAACACTATGTGTTCTAGCCAAACAGGGTAAATGTTAAAAAGAGGAACTAAAGTTTTCCTTGAGCATAAATAACCAATTTCAGTCTTTAATTCAAAGTGAATATCAGTATTCAAAGACCACCTTCATATTGTACATACCCACTTATATTGTTAATCATTATCTTATAACAATTGTGTTGATATTACTAAATCACCAATCTAATTGTCTGTTATGAAAGACTTCATACCGCACTCAATCTTTTATACAATTAATCATATATTCGTATACCATCTTGATAACTTTGTTGACGTCTCTAAACAATATATTAAAACAATATAATGTCTTTTTACTAAACAACTGCTAAAATGTCATATAATGGATCTATTTAGGTAAATTACAGGTTTGTAAACATATGGCTGCATTACACACCTTCTCTCTCTCCCTCAAACTAAAACATTTTAGCCAGGTTTTTTTAACAAATAACATGGGCATTTTCCCAGATAAGAGTAGAGTGCGGGGCGAGAAATATATGTTTTGTATTTCTAAAGATACTAGACAAATAAAACAATTATTGCTTTGTATCTTACTTTTGGTTTTTTATTTTTATAGTGTTTAACGACCACTTTTACTATTTATGGCTCCGCAGGTGATGACACTGATGGGACATGGAATGAAGACAGAACACACGTGGAATGCGACCGCGGGGAAAACCGGAGAGCCCGAAGAAAACCCGCCACTTGTAGTCGCCCAAGCCATCTTGGTGACAGGCGAGTGCCTGGTCACGCGCGGCTCCTTTTCGTTTTGTGTTGCTGTTCAGCGGAGACACATGATTTTTTCTAAAAAAAATTTCGTCTTATTTTTTACTTTTTTGTAGGTGTATCTCTAAACAAACAAACAAACAAACAAAAAGTTTAAATTACATAAATTGTGTGCTTGAATGAGATATAAATGTTTTGTAGTAAGTTTTTGTCTAGCTCTTATCGTTTATGCGTTATACAAGTCATCTAGATTTATGAGATTTTCAGAGGCTATTCCCAGAAACTACAAGATGTACATTTCGATTTTGATATCAAAACATCTTAAACTTATGTCATTATAATCAAAATTCTTAGAGCCATTTTGATAAGATCAAGATGCTCGAAAAATGTTCCATGTAAAAGGTAGTTGTGGGTGCGGATATTTTCTTGAAAATCTTCGTGCCGCCTCCCTGAAATATACTGAACTTAAATACCAAGTTTGGTATTTAAACGACTTTTCGTTTTTGAGCTATATACACACACCCATACAAACACACACATTTTTCTAATTCTTTTTATTCAGGGGGTCTCATAAACATGTATTTCCGCTCAAATCTCGGTATCGAATTTTTGGGTGGAACACAAAATCTTCTCAACACCTTTTTTCTACTATTCACATTGTACATAAGTGATAGAGAAAGTATATCTGCAGCCATATGCAAATCCATTCGATAATCTCCAGTCATGCCATGTACGAGTATTCTGTCCGACTGTACTGCGTCGTTCAGCAAGTTCTAGACTGAACGCTGCAAGGACAATGTAGAAGTTCATCCAGTATCTGCCCTATTTGAACTCCAGGATTTGTGGTATCGCTTCCCTGCAGGGTTATCAGGAGCTGTCATCCAGAATTACCTACATGTATGCCGAGCTCACACCCTTTTCTGAGACACGAGATCCTGCTTCTGCTCTAATAATTTCTGTACAGAGCTTATAATGATTAGAGGGGCATATGGTGGAAATAACTTGAATTATCCTCGGCATTAAACCTCTTGAATGACAGCCGGTTTAAGACAATGCATGTGTGAAATCTGGAAAATCCACATGCAAGAAGATATGCTATTTAAATATACACAGGTATTACATACAATCGCAGTGATATGTTTGCATGTGTCAACATTCTAGCCTGTATGTTTATTAAATAATATTTTTATTCCTAAATGTATTATATATTTTAAAACTATTTACATAAAATTCAAGTTTTAGAAAAAATGAATTTATAAATAGATGTCATATACATTTTATATTTATCAATTAACCCTAATTATTTTATAAAAAAGTTTTCCTTTAAGCTTATTTTTCAACATTAAATAAATTGTCTCTCAAAGCTGTAGCATATTAAGAAAAGTTATATTACCACTTTCTTTATGTATTTGCTAAAGCGATAGTAAAATCTTTTAAAAGCTGTCGCTACGTGATGAAACCTTATTTTCGCATAGCCAGGAGTAAAACAAAAGAGATGTGAAACGAATGGTAAGTATAAGTATTTTAAAATTGAAACAAATAAGGAATATCTAGTAAATGGTTAATTACAAAAATGTATATGATAAAAACTTGTGCTTTAATGATATCTAACATTGTGTGCAGTAAGAATTTTGTCTGTATCTTAAGGTTTACGAGCTATACAAAAGTTCTCCAAAACAGGGGGCTTACGAGGGTATTTCCAGAAAATTCAGAATATAACTTATTAGCCTTGTAAATATATTTAATATATGAACTTTTAACCTAAATTGTTAAAGCCATTTTGAGATCCTTAAAATTTTCTAATAAATTTCCATTTAAAGGGAAGTTTCGCATTTTTGAGATATGCTGTTCACACGCACACACAGGACACGAACATACACAGACCGTTTTCTAAAAATGCTTGTCTTGTACTCGAGTATTTCAAATCATGTATTTCCAGTGAAACCTCAACAATGTAGCTTTTAGTAGAATACAATATCTTCTCTGTCTACTATATATACAGTTTAAAGTTAGGACTGCCCAATAAATATGCACCTGCACATTTAAAGCTTCAGTTAATTGGTATTTTAGGAACAACTATGTATTTTCTTAAAGTTTAGAATTCACATTATCTTATTGTAAAAAAGAATAATGGATGGATGGATGACGAAGCTGGCTGCTAAATTGAAGTTAGTAATCGAAAGATGCAGTTTCGAAATGCTCAGGATGCAGCACAACGTTAGCGCTGCGTTTGTTCAACAAACTCAGTTGGTAGTGAAATTCGAGAACAGTTCTCTCAGGTCCTGTTTAGGTGCGGATATTGCGAAAGGATTTAACTTTATTAATTTAAATGTATTTATTTATTTATTTACTCAAAACTGCAAAGCAATGAAAAGTTACGTCGTCTTTAGCACTCCATTAAAGTTACTGTATTATAATGTATCTATATTATATCTGTTTTATAGATGATTTTTTTTTAACTATTCTCGGGAAAATATTCCAGAGCAATTTATTTTCCGTGAATAATGTATCTATCTGGCATTATATTTTCCTTCATTAAGAAATGAAAACCTTCAATATTTATTACATATAAGCACTTGCGATTTCGCGATATAATTTCCACAATCCGTTGCGTAGCTCCCTTTGCTACAAAAACTTCTCCAAAAACCAACAAAAAATCTTCTAATTTTCTTATAAAATGTTTCGTTGTTAAAACAAACTGCTTATTCCCTGATAGCAATAAAAATATCTGATATGTTTCATTCACATGACTTTCTCTAAACCTCTACAATAACTTGTTAAAAAGCTTATTCTTCTACTTACTTAATGCTAATAGAGAAAAAATCAGCAGAAAGTGTCTTGTTACTTGCTTAAGCTTTTAAAAGCTGGCTGCTACGTGATGGAAGTTCCTCTTTTTGTATGACTAACTCCCGTAAGAGAAAGTATAAGTTTTTAAAGCTGGAAATAATAACAAGGAATATCTTAAAAGCGATCCACTCCACGAAAAAAATCTATATACTATAAATTGTGTGTTTTAACGAGCTCTACATCTTTTGTTAAGTAAGTTTTTGTCTATCTATTACGGTTTGCTAGATATACAAAATTTCGTAAAATTAATCTAGAATAAAGCAGTCTTCAGAGGCTATTCTCAGAAAATTAAGGATATATATACTTTATTTGTCAGATAAATATATTTAATATACGATATTTTAATTAAAATTGTTAGAGCCATTTTTGAGAAAATCAAAATTTTCGAAAAAAGTTCCATGTAAAGGGTAGATGGGGTTGGGGGGATTTTCTTGAAAATCTTCGTGTCGCATCCTTGGAAGATACCAAACTTAAATACCAAGTCTTTTCGTTTTTGAGCTATTGCTGTCCACAGACACACACGCACGCAAACACGCTTTTTTATTGATTCAGGGGGATCCAAAACATGTATTTCCGGTGAAACCTCGGTATCAAATGGGGTGGAATGCAATACCTTCTCTACACACTATGTGCATAGTTCGTGTAGAGAAAGTAAAAATAAGAGAGTATCTGACAACCTGTATATAACACAATTTAACAATAAATATGAAACAATAAGTGCAATATAAGTGAAATATCTCAGAGGCAGATTCCGCAGAAAATACCATGTTACTCATACAGCCATAAACATATCAAATTCACTGCACATCATGACTTAGAGGCGTTCTTCTAAGCTGAACAGTACCCACGGATCGGGCGAAACAATTATATATTTTAACCGACAGATAAACTCGTAGATGACCCAGTGATTGTGATTTATACGTCGAGACGACAGTTCCTTGAAGTGAGTGGGTCGCCGGATCGAAGAAGGCATGCCACGTTTCGAAATTCCTCCACATCGCTGCCAACTCCATGCAGTCATGGGAAATTGCTTTTGGAATTTCGTGTTGGCAGAGTTCATTTGTTTCTTTTTGCCCCAACACGTCCATTTTGCTTCGTTCGCTTCAACATTAGAGTGGTGGTCCATCACCGACGTGCAAAACCGTGGATATTGGAAACTAATCTTATGCTTGCATGAGAGTTGTGGTTAGGTACATTTAAGATCCCTGAGTTTACGTCTATTAGTTGTGGTATCGAAAAGAAACTCATTAAAGTCAAATATCATTAATAAGCAGCATTCATCAAAAGTTATGTAACAAAATAAAATGTAATAAACTATTGCTACAAAAGCTTAATTTTCTATGTATTTCAAATTAATCAAGATGAACACTAGCAGAAATGATGTTACTACTCAATTCCTAATAAACAGAAGGCAAATAAGAAACTCTGATGGCAGTACTAAAAAACAAAGAAACAGGTATCACAAATTCCTGCTTCAGAAGAGTTTTAAGCATTTTATAACTATACACAAATCTATATATGACATAAATTATACGTTTAACAAGAGCTACACTTTTGTGTAGTAATTTTTTTGTCCATTTCTTACAATTTACCAGTTATTCAAAAGGCATCTAGAATGAAGAGGTATTCAGATATTACTCCCAGAAAATGCCAGATATAGATTTCATATAATATGTAAATATCTTTGATATACGGTATTTTAATCAAATTATTATTAGCCATTTTGGAGAAAATCAAACAATTTACAAATTTTTCCTTGTAAAGGAGAGTTTGAAGTGGGGGGATTTTCCTGAAAATTCTCGTCTCGCATTCTTGGGAGATGCTGAACTTAAAATATCAAGTTTTTTATTTAACCGACTTTATGTTTTTGAGTTATGCTGTCCACAGACACACTCATATATGCATAGACGCGCATGGGTGTTTTTTTAAAAGTTGCTCTTTTTAATTCAGGGATCCTAAAAACATGTATTGCCGGTGAAATCTAAGTGTCGATTTTTATGTGGAATGCAATACCTCCCCTATATGTTATGTGCATTGTACATGCATAATAGAAGTAAAATTGTAGACAAACAATTATGTCATATACAACTTTTTGTAGCGCTAATCATTTCCGAGTCGCCTTCTGTGGTGTAGTGTAACCATGCTAGTCTCTAAAAGCCAAGATTGAAGGTTCAAACCTGGTGGAGAGCGATGGACTTTTCTGGATACAAAAATCCCTAGCATGGATTCCTACGGAAGGAAAGTAAAATGTACTGTTTATTTGCACGTGGTAGAAGATTTCTGGTCAAAATCGCTGTTTTCCGTCCGCAAGTCGTGATTTCGTCCTACAGCGGCATCTGTAAGTGACGAGCCGATCTCTCATCACGGCTAACTCACGAACTAGAAATTCAAATCCGAACAAGTAAACATCGTAATGATGTTCTATGCTCCACTAGGAGCTACAGGAAAATAGGAAAATTAACCATTTCCGAGATGTTTTCTTTTACTGGTTTCAATTTTAAAAGATTTAAAATTTTCTCAAACATTTGTTTCATATTTCTTTGGTTTTACTTTCTAGGCGTGGAAACAAACTGAACTTCAATGATAATCGTATAACTAGATTGACAATTTGACTGTCGCTTTAGCCTGGTGTATTGATTTAGTTTTTTTCTACTTATAAAGAACGAAGTAACAAGACCTGATGTTATTTTTGACGATTTGTATGAAGAGTTACCTCTTGTAAGAAGTTGGAGAATAGGTAGAGATCAGATTTTAATTTTTACCGTACAAAGTGGCAGCACTGAGCATAAAAGCTTGATGATTTTTCGTGTAGTGATTAACGGGTTAAGATGTCGGGTGCGGTATATTCGTGTTTCCCGAAGAGCCTGTGAAGAACTTTCCTTGTAAGAGTTTCAATACAGCCTTTATGTTGCGGTCGATGGTGGTATAAAGCTAGAGTTTGGGGCTCCAGCCTTGGGGAGGGTAAAAAAACCGCAACCTGCATGTTGTGGCAGACGGATGATGTGGTTTAAGTAACATCTCCACAGAGGAACCTGATAACATTTCACACGGTGTACCAATATCACGTTACCTTGTACACCCCTGCTGGTGGCCTCAGCTGTTCTAACTCGCTCACGTGTTAAGCTCTATGTTGCGATTTTATAAACCCTGTTTTCTTTAAACTTTATTCATGTTCAGACAAAAAACTGTGTTTGGCGGCTCCCGTCTCCCAGCTGGCTAAAGTCATGTATGTCTTATGAAGCACATAGAGCAACAAATGACAAAACTCTAATGAACACACTCCCTTTAATATACTACTGCTGAAAAATCTTATTTTTGTATCTGCTTCTTATTAATCAAGTTAAACTTTCCTTACACATACTTCTTTCATTGTAGATATAAGGTAATAGTAAGCTAAACTGATAAGACTTTTAAAAAATGCCGCTATGTAAGGCTTAGCCCACTCGGGGACCTCAAAACAAGCATTTCTAATGCATTTTTATACCTCATTTTTAAGTGGAGTGCCATATTTCCTATATTTTCTACATAATGGCGGAACCGCCGTAATGTGTGCGACTCACTTTCGGGAGGACACGGGTTCGATTTCCGGCGACCGCCCACTCTAATCCATGCTCTTTCGGACTGGAGTAGTTTTTTCTCATTCACCGAATTCCCTGCCCTTCCGTACCATTGCATTAATCATTTCATTCTGCATCCCCCCCCCCATTTGCCACGTTTCAGGGCTGGAAGTGTCTGCGATGATGTTTCGGTGCAGGTAATACGGGGAAAAAATGTTCTCTGTGGAAATCTCTTCATCTCTTTGCCTTCAACTTGACTACTCCCTTTGGGGGGGGGGGTTGCATTAGCTTTTTAGATGGGGTGGCGCGGCTCAATCTAGAAACTGTAACGATTTTATTACCGCTGTCTTATCACTCCTGGCTACGGCCACCCGGTATCTCTCACCTCATCCCTCACTCCCGGGGAAGCTGATGTACAATATGTTCACCGGATCGGTGTCGGGTCACTTCTGAAACGTCATTTCCTGTACTACTGTATAGTGTATTATTTCCTCCTGCTTGGCACAGCTCATTAAGAACCTTGGCCTACCGCCCGGCCGCTGCCTCCCCCATCTCGGTCCATAACAGATGTCATGGATGGGGTACAGTAATGGGGGGGGGGGTGAGCCGTGGTCAGCGATTCGATCTCCCTCGGTCAATTAATGCGGTATTCACGACCTAGAGCCGCTACTTCTCTATCAAGTAGCTCCTCATTTGGCCCCCCCAGGGACCTCGACCCCGGTCCAGGTTTCCCAGCGGAGGAAAATCCCCACGCCGGTACTGGGAATCGAACCCAGGTCTCCCGCTTGACAAGAGCAACGCTACCACCACGCTAAGGAGACGACGTATATACTAAGTAGTAAAAAGTAAAAATGAATAGACTCTTTTCACTTGAAAAAAATTTAAGTTTTCGTATTTTCAGAGCAATAACAAAGAATATCTGGGAAATAATTGTCTCAAAGAATGTATATTAGATTTAAATGATATGTATTTCCTGTGAAATTTCGGTATCGAATTTTTGGGCAAATTATAATTCTTCTCTACCTGCATAAGTGGCTGAGAAAGTAAAAAAATGCTAACTTGGATTCAGAGGATTTTGAAACGTGTATTTACAGTGAAATCTGGGTTTCCAATGTTGGGTTGAATGTAATAGGTACTTACCCTATTGTAGGCAAATAGGTAAGTATTACAAAAACAGTGAGACATCTAACAATGGAAATTGCTGGATTAAAGGATCCAATATTTATAAAGAGCATTCAACTCCGGTTAATGGAGTTTCCGTTAATGGAAAAAAAATCCGTTTCACTTGAACATTCGATCCTTGTTTGCTTTAAAATATGCAACGCAAGTTGTTTATCATTTTGTTAATGAGTTTTCCTTGCATTGTTCCAGAACCCTGCACTTTCATATTCTATGATTTGAACTAATAATCTCAGAGAGGACGCTTGAAAGAAGTATGATCAAGACTGCAGGACAAATGTTATTTGATCTCATTAGAGAGAAAAGATAATTGGCATTTTGTAGGAAATAAAAGTGGATGGAAAAGCAGACGAGGGAAAGGGGATTGCTTGATTTCGACTAGAGGTATGGAAATCAAAGGAATGAGGAGAAACATACTGTAAGAATATGTCCAATCTTTGGGGGAAATATAATTTAAAAACACAAAGTTAGAATGTGCAGGAACGACTGAATGAACAAAGTTGGTAGAAGCGATGTAGATAAAAGTGAAATAAAGGAATTTCGACTAAAAGTAGATCAAGAAATGTATGATAATTCTTACAAAATAAAATAAAAAGAAATAGATATACATAGTTACTTTCAGTTATCGGTTAAGGCCCCCAGCATCTATCAACACAACGTTAAATGTCGTTCAGTTTGCTCTAACAGCATACAGAGTTGAATAACGATTTACCATTTCAGAAAAGTATACGTATAGAAAATAAAACAAAAATAAAAAAGAACATGTGGGAAATGATTAAAGGTATTTTTATATAATACGCGGCTTAACCAGATTTAAATTTTTTGTGTGTTAAGATTTTGTCTTATCTCTTACGGTTAAGATCTTAATAGGTTATTTCCAAAAAAAATTGGTATACATTTTAATTATGAATTAAAGATCTTTATGGTATTTTAAACAAAATTGTAGGAGCCATTTTTGTAAGAAACAAATATTCCGAAAATATTCCATGTAAAGAGTACTTTGGGTTGGGGGAATTTTCCTGAAAATCTCAGTGTCGCGTCCTACGATGATATTTTCGTGTTTTAGTTATGCGGTTTACAGATAGATGGACAGACAGCCTGACAAGACCAACATACACAAACGCGCGCGCGGACTTTCTTTTTCTAAAAATGAGTTTTTGAACTCTCCACACATGCATTAGCGGTGAAATCATCTTATCGAGTTCTTGGATGGGATGCAATAGGTACCTATCCTCTCTTCCTACGTGCGCTGCATAGAAATTAAAAATAAATATTCTATGAATACTAGTTTGTATTAGCATATTGCAATCTTTCGCATAAATGAGCTAGGTCAAGCGATAAGCGACGCACGTGCTCTCGCCAAAATGAGTCGAATTTAAACATGAGAGATAATATTCCCACTTTCCGCAAATAGTGCAGCGCATATCTTACAGACTGCTCAGTGCATCAACACTAGTATTCTATTATATAACCTGGGAAAATGTAACTTATTTGACGACTAATATCTGAGTCAGCGTTGATTAAGAGAACAAGTTAATGTGATATGCAGAATAGTCATTTTTATTTTTCGACTGAGTAAGTAGAGGAAGTATTGCAATTCATCCAAAAATTCCATCACCAGACTTCACCGAAATACGTGTTTTAACACTTCATAAAAACATATTTCTAGAAAAAAGGCCACGTGTGTATCTTAAGTGAAAAACTTCAGTATCTTAACACGAAGATTTTCAAGAAAATTTCCCCCTTAGACAAACATTTTTTTCTACATTGTTTTTTTTTTTAAAAAATGGCTTTAAACAATGATGAAAATACTATATGTTTGGTATATTTTTCTAACAAATTAAATGTATATATTGACTTTTTTTGGAACAGCCCCTAAAGTTCTCTTCGTTCTAGTCAACTTTTACATATGTGGTAAACCGCAAGAGATAGACAAAATCTTACCCAAACAGTATAATTCTTGTCAAAACAGAAGTATACATTTTTAAGAAATTTTCTGTGTTGTCGGTTTCAATTCTCGCGTAATAATTTTGCTTTTCTCAAACGGGAAATCATTATTTCTTGTTTTTTTTTCTGCTGATCAGTCAAATGTAACATAATTTCAAAGTTATCACACAGTTACCAGTTCTTGACTATCACTTAAGCTTAGTGTATACTCCTACGCCTGTTATATTTACCAGGAAATCATTTTTTCATATGTTTATCTCAATTAACATGTAACAAATAGATAATTCTTTCTTTCGTTCTTTCTTTAAAGAAAAGTTTGCTGAAGAACGGTTAGACAAGATCAGGTGAATGTACCACGGCCAGCATTTTTCCTACGTATGTTTTTAATTGGTCTGATACTATTCTATGGTTTAAGTCCACTACATTTGAATCAGGATACTATTAAGTCAAACACACTGGTGTAGAAAACACACAATCCAAAAATATATCACGGAGATGAACAAGTCTTTAACGCAGCTTTGCGAACATGAGACTAGTCAGAAAGTTATGTGCCTTACTCCTTAGGCAACTAGCAACGCTTAATAGTGAAGCACGTAATCTAAACCACCGGATATTATTTTCTTTAAAAGATATATCTTAAACTTTGTGGGCATATCCTTTAAGTCCTCTTCCCCTGAAGGAGTTCTGTATAAGTTTTAAACGTCATAGGTCAGCCCTCTTTTAATCACACAATTCATTTCCAATACATATTTTTGGTGGCATCAACCATTTAAAAGGTATCCATTATTATTGGCTTAAAATGTTTAATACTTTGTCATGTTTAAAGTGATTCAGCTGCTATTCAGTTGTTCATCGCGACGTTATGGAAAGGATATGGTCATTTAGGAAGAATACCTAACAATCGATACCGCTTCTCTTGTACCTACAACGAGATGTGCAATGTAGTTATTTCTGCAAAGGTCTAACATGAAGTAGATGGAAAATAAGCTTCTCTAAGAATAGTTTGCAGAAGCTATATAAAAGTAAACCGTGGGTAGAGAAAGCTAGTAATGTAACACCTCAGATTTTTAAAATGTTTTTATGTCATTTTCGAATGGCACATATTTCTCCCATTCATACATACTTATGAGATTATGTGGAGATCATGTGTAAATGATTATTAATGTGTAAATTAATTATTAATTCAAGTCTTAGACCCTTCTATTTGTTCCGTCCCCATCTAACTGCTCTCGCTATATTTTACGGTCTTCCTTTCCTACTGGATTGTTATTCTAGGCCGCTCTTGTTATTCCTCTAACTGGCATTCTAGCTATACATTCTCTCCAATTTTGCTATTTTCTTTTATACGCTGTGCAATACACTATTTATTTCCTGATTTCTTCATTTATGTTTTTATCTAACAATAACATATCTAAGGAATTTCATCTCACCTGCTTCTTCTTTTTTCCTTTCTTTGTTTTTTCGGACCTAAGATTCACAGCCATATGTATATTAAAGTAGGAACTGCCATCACTTTATAATATTCTAGCAATATTTCCTTCCTAGCGTACTACGTATTGCCCCATAGAAATTATTAAATGTAATTATTTTGCTTTCCATTTCGCACTTTTTTCTGCATGTTACTGAAAAGCATAAACATTTAAACATGTCAATCTGTTGCATTATTTTCTAATTTAAGATCTGCCCTACTCTTATTGGTAGGGGTGCAATAAATGTCATCGCTTTTAGCTCTATTTGCATCTGAATAGAAGCACCTGATCTTTCTATGCCATCAAATCACTATATGCTTCAAATAGTATCAAACTGCGTATGCTGCCAGCCACCCATAGCAAACAAACGCGTAAAAACGGGCAAACGTGACTTTACTTGCCTCTGCAAAGCAAACCGTAGATTCAACAAACATGAACCAAACCTGTAGCATGTCATACACTTCTCTCTCTCCCCATCCCTCTCTCTCGTAGAAATAGTGCAGGAACAATCTTGACGAATAATACAACTATAAAAATAGTCCTTGTGAGTAGGAATGTTCTCCACTTCATCTGGTCTACATTTTTATTTACGGCCTACTAAGTCCTTTTTAATTTCGTTTTTTGTTTTCCCATCTCTAACCTATAAGTGCCACGAAGAGTAAGAACGTTGTTCACCTGATTTAATTTTGTTTTTCTTAATATAGGACACAGAAAATGCTAAATCGCAGAAATGATTTTTTTTTTCAATAAGGTGCCCTTAAATAAATACCACCACTTTTACTTTCCCGGAAATTTAATAAATTATATATCGTTGTTTATACAATATCCGAAAGCTATTTGCTAAATGGCTATGAATATCTTTGTGGCCTGCAGATAAAATAGTTATATTTCATATATATTTTAGTAAAATCAAATTGTTAGTTAATTTTATTGTTTATAATTGTCACTTTTATACATCTGACAAGTGGTGCAGGAAACATTGGTAAACTATATATGATGACGATAAGCACCATCATCACAAACACCAAGGGGGCCCCAGTTCAAATCTCGGTTATGGTGTTTTTTGTTTTTCCTCCCTGAGAATGTCCAGTAACTTTAACCTCCATGAACTTCGGGTCTATTTGAGCATTATTGTACCGATTTCATTCATCGCCCGATACGGCGTACCAGGTTTCAGGTCATAAAACAACAAAATAAATAATAATAGTAATAATAATCACAAATGAAGGATTAAAAAGCATACAAAGCACTTTTGCTGTAGGTTAAAACTATTATACATATTTTTGTAGTGTTTAACTCCGGTCTTACTGCACACGGCACCACAGACGGTGGGCCTGATGATGCATTAAATGAAAAGATTATTGGTAAGGCCAACGAAATCCTAAGAAAAATCCCGTCAGTGAGAATGGTTCAGGCTGGATATGAACCACGAATTTATATTCACAAATTCTTCAACGAGCTCGGTCAACAGAAATAAGATCTGATATAAATATAAAGGTGGCAAATTTAAATGAATATGATATATACATTCAACGATTTATTGCAATTAGTTAATTTCAAGTGAGGTGCACCAAAATGATGCAGAAAACAGAACAGAACGTTGGATTATAAATAAACAAAATTTAAATAGAAATTAACATTAAATATCGGTTAATATTTCCATCAATTTTAAGTAAAATAAGAAAAGCCTTTAAACTTATTGACATATACCAGGTAAGTGACCCGAAGTGACGAAGATCGCTCACGCCAGTTCTCCACTGTCCGTTTAGACTATACGCACACGAGGGTCATTTCAGAAGTCATGGCAACCATTTCATATATTCCGAATAACTGAATATGTAGTTGTTGCAATATATAAATTTGAAAACATGTTGTACACAGAATGGAATGTCACCACCAAATCACGTCTGAGTGCATTGGTAGGTGCAGGTAGACACATGCAAACGTTAGTATCCTACAGGCTGTCATGAAGATGAACAGCGAGCATTGCACAAACATTGCATTTCGCGTGGCAGAAATACTCATGAATGTAAAAGGTGTGTGGAAACCTTGGGGGATTATTTTGAAGGTCGTTAGCTCGTAAGAATATTATGCGTGCTTACGCGTACTCTTTGTGCATATGTGATACGAATAAAACAGTGATCACCATTTGTGCATCTTTCAATGTGCCGTACTCATAATCCTTTGTACCCGGATCCCAATTTAGTTCCACCATTGAGAAGAACATTCCAGCGACTTTCAATCGTACATCCTGAGTTTTGTTTGCTGCATCTTTAATGACTGATAAAAAATAGTTGCCGTGACTTCTGAAGTGACCCTCCTATACACTAAGAAAGCTTGTTTAAATTTTAACGCAAACAAAATATGGTTCCTAAGGGCTAATTGTTGTTGTTATTATTATTATTACTGTTGTTCTTTTGTTATAAATAATGCGTTAACTTCTACATTTGTAGTAAACTACTTGTGAAATAAAGTTCACCAGATAGAAATGGAAATGTAAGTTAATCCCTACATTCAGTTGCTGGTCCTGAGAGCTCAGCTGTCCCTATGTCGGCAGGAGGTACCAGAAAGGTACGTCAGATCCTGTAGGCTCGCTAGGACGTCACTCTATTGATTGCAGTTGCGCTCTTGTTCAGATTGCGCCCTAAAGCGGCCATATCTCTGACGTGGACGTCACTTGTAAACCTCCCAGTTTCATTTCCAAGATGTTACGGTTGTATTCTGCACATCCTCTTAGAATTTACGTTACTTCTTGACAGGTAGAACAGACTAATTAGTAATGCCATTGTTGGCTAGTGGCATCGAAAAGTGTTCTTAATTCAACGTCTTCGTAGCGCTTTGCTGGCGTGAATATTCATTTGCATTGTATTAGCATTCGACTGTATCAGTTTCATAGCAAATATAATCTACTATCGATAGCAAACACAGCTTCTGCAACCAAACTTTGAAGCATCTCGAACATCTAAAGCAGGGGTTTGCAGCCTTGTCTTTATTTCGGTATCTTGAAGGAATGAACGTAAACTAAGATAACATAACAAGGGGCGTTCAATAAGTCCTTAGAAAAGGATAGAAAAACTAATTAGTTTTGGTACATTTGTTCTATTTTTCAACTGTCTCCTTTTATGCTTCTAAAAAATAAGATTTCGGAAGGTCCTCAAAATAGGCATCTGTTTGGGAGATGGCCTCTTCGTTAGACGTGAATCGTTTTCCGCCGTGTCACTTTTTCAAGTTTGGAAATGAATACGTCACTGAAAGCCAAACCTGATGAGTAAGATGAATTATGTAGTAATTCGAACCTTAATTCTACAATTTTCGCCATCGAAACTGTGCTAGTGTAAATCCTTGCAGATGGGGGGGTTCCTTTTCTTCTTATTTTTAATTTCTCCATTCAACCGGTGCAAGAACGATGCATAATACTACCTATTTTGTCGTTCTTCGTTTCTACAAGTAATCAATGCAGATGTTTCCGCGTGCTTCCTAAAAACACCATCACCTTGTCGGTAAATGTCACCACCTTTTGCCTTCTTCGGAGCCGTTTGCGTTAAAAAAAACACCACTGTTTCGACTGCACTTTTGTCTCTGGAGTGTAGTAGTGTATCCATGTTTCATCCACTTATGTATCGACATAGAAGCTCGTCAGGATTGCGACGGAAAAGTGCCAAACCAGCTTCCGAATCGATCGCACGATTTGGTATATTTGAGAGTAAACGTGGCATTCATCTTGCCAGGAGCTTTGTTGGACCTAATTTTTGGTGCAAAATTGAGACAACTACCTTGTGATATGCCCGTTGACTCCACTATTTCGCGAACTTGATTCGACCACTGAGAAACACATCCTGGATTTTGTCAATAATTTCGGAGAAAATCACTTCTACTGGACGTCCAAAACGATGTTCATCATTTGTGGATGTACGGCCACATTTAAATTCATTTATCTAATGGTAAATTGTTGCTAACGCAGGGGAAGGTGTGCCATGAGGGAAGGTGTGCTATGAACTTCATCCAACTCGGCTTTTATCTCCTTCTACGTAAAGCCTTTTAAATAGAAATGTTTAATCACCGCACGAAAATCGTTTGTTTTTTGTTTTTTTCGTTTTTTTCCATCTTTCTAAAGACGCACAAGATTGTTTATGCAATCGCCTATTGCAACGAAATCACGAGAAGGATAGAGCTGCAACTTTAATTACCATCTAGTAATAGACGTCGGTTACTAAATACAAACCTTTTTCGATGCTACGGGTTTTCTTGGGTTTTCTAAGGCCTTATTGTACGTTCCCAGTAACACGTTTAAAAGATTTTGTGTGTTCCATTAACATGCCTTTCTCTATATTTTCTGTAACAAACTATTTTTAAAAATTCTTATTTTTCTATCTAGTACATGCTAATCAAGATGGATATTCGCAGATCCTTTTAAGTAGATGGGAAATATACACTGGCTAAAACTGATGTGTGTGCTACGTGATTGAAATTCAGTTCTCTTTGTATAGCCAAAGTGAAATAAAATAAACAGAAATGACAAATTTATGAAAAATTTTACACATTTTAAAATTGAAACCAGGACGTTTTAGGTATTCTAGTTTCATATTTATTTTTCAGATGTTGCTTCCCTTTCTCGGATTTTATCTCCTACTACAGAATATATACTTACTGTTCTTATATCCCCATTACGTATTCCGTCTTTGTTCAAGTTTTGGTTTTTCTATACATCAAATTAAGCAAAAATTCCAAATTATAATTCGGCACAGAAAACTGGATTCTTTTTGCATATTTCACCTTTTAATCTACTTTAAATGGGATCTAAAGTACCTTTATACCAAATGTTATGTCCATAACCACAATAACATTCTGTCTCTGTCTGTCTGTCTCTCTCTCTATCTATTTATCTAAGATTGCGTTTTCTAATTACCGTGTGGCAAATGTTACACTTTAGTATTAACTATCCATTATCATAATTTCGATTATAGTTTCATTGTAGTATAGAAAAATATACAACATTCACAAAAAATTCAAAATCACTGATGAACAGAAAGCAATTTCATTTTTGGAGCCAGAGAGATCGTCTGTATTACAAAGCGAAGATATAAAAGACAAGACAGGAATCCTGTATCCCACAAACAAAATAACAAAGACGTTCTTTAAAAGAAGCGGAAGAAATGGAGAAAGTGGAAAATTGCGTGAGCCACTGGACAATTTCGCTGCTAAATCTCAGCGAGGAACGTATAAAACATTCTGCGGAATGTTTTTGAGGGATCTAAAACTTCGCGGCCCAATTCATCATAGAATTACCCAGATTCCGGGGAAGCAAGGATGTCCCTTGGCCAGTCTCCAAACGGCTGCTGCCCTGTGCACCCCCTACCACCCTTTTCCATGAATATAAAAACGAATAAAATGCCTCAGAGATGAAACTGCGCGTTCTGGACAGATATTAGATAGACTACTTTACTTATGCATGACTCTTGTGAGCAGCTTAGAAAGCTGTAGTGACTTTCAAATGGGATGAGGTTTATCCTCGAGCGTCACCAGGCCGGTAGCCAACCGGAATACTTCTGTGTTGACATATTGCATTCCCACTTAACTGGGGAGTAACGCGCTAAGCGATTCCGTCTCTTATAAATACTACTTGCGCTAAGACAAATATTCACATTTTACAAACATAATTCACGAGGAAGATAGGGAGTAAAGTTCGTAGCAGAATCGTAAAAACCACAGATTTTAACTCAAATAGTTTTCATAATACACATGAATAAACATTATGTCACCTGGCAGATTTGCATGCTCAATGTGCGAGTGAGAGGGGAGTACGAAAAGAGTGGGGGTAGCGATCTGGCAACTCACAGCACGATAACGCATCTCATTCGCTGCAACGTAGAACTCATCCCATTTGAAAAAGCATTATATATCTATTCGGAGCTCTAAAACACAACTCCTCAACTACCCATAACACAGGATGGGACATACACACCTTACGGGCTTCAAACCAATCGTAACGCTGTGTGATTGGTCAAATATATATTGCAATGGCATAGAGTTTAAATGAGATCGTTGACTGATTTGATTTGACTTTCATCTTGTTTTAAGTTGATAACACAATTCTTAGTTGTGGTTATAATTTGATTTATCAGAAGAAACTTGGTTTCTACACAGCCTCCTTCACGCCATTTTCTAATACACAGTAACACAGTGTTTCTGGAGCGAGCACTGCATCTACTGAAATGTATAAAGAATTTCCGCTATAGAGCTGATATGGGCTGATAAACGTTTCCACTGAATGAATACTCTCTGGTACACACCAACGCTCCACGAGCTGAGCTCAAAGTATTGCATTTTTAGACCATAACTACAATTGCCAACTGTTTTACTAACCTACAAAAACAGGAAGAAATCAAATCATGTCATTTGAAACTCCATGCCATTGTGTACATTACATTATGACTATCATATATATATTTGACTAAGATTTACGACAAACAACATGACTAATGTATCATTGCCCTCATTCTGATCATAGCTTTTTCCTGGTTTTCCCGGGAAGGTAAGTAAATTCTGGAGTGATGCCTCTTTTACTACAAATTTCAAGGTTTCACTGCCCTACTTGCGGTGTGGAGTTACAGTTATGGAGGCTTCTGTCTAATCCTAAACTATCATAGTTCTTTTAGTTTATGTTGCGTGCAGCATCAGCTTAGTCACGCAAATCTCGAGGAACAGAGTATTAAGTGAAAGCAAACTTTTTAGATTCATTTATTTATTTACAAAACCGCGTTAGTTAGAACAAATTCATTGGACAATGCATGAGAATATTTTTCTATATAACGATTAGTGATATAGTTGTTCTTCTCTTTAAAAATGGAATAGGAACGAAATAATATATTCACAAAATGCAAACACACCTGCCCGGGATTGGGAATGGACGCGGGAACCAGAACAGGAAAGAAATTTAAAAAAACTTATGTGTTCCATCACATAACTTTCTCTACATCTCTGAAAATTATTGTTAAAAAGTTTATGCTTTAATTTACTTCACGCTAATTGAGAAAAATTAGCAGAAATAGTCTTATTACTTGCTTCCTTGTCAGTAGAAGCGAAATAAGGGAGTACCATAGGTTAAAGTGATAGTCAAAAGCTGGTTTCTATGCGACTGAAGTTCCTTTGTATAGACAGGAGTTGACAAATTCCTGTATGAGAAAACTATACGATTTTTAAGACTGAAATCAATAACAAGAATTTCTCAAAAACGACCAACCCCACGGAAAAAATGTATATGACATAAAGTGTGTAATCTACATTTTTTTATCGTAATCTACATTTTTTGTGAAGTAAGTTTTTGTCTATCTCTTACGGTTTACCAGAAATTCAATAAAAATCATCCAGAATAAAGAGGTCTTTAGAGGCTATTCCCAGAAAATTCAAGATGTACATTTTATTTGGCATATAAATATCTTAAATATATTTTGTTATTTTACCGACTTTTCGTTTTTTAATGTCCAAGACACACGGACTTTTTCTAAAAGTACTTTTTGTGGATACATGGGATACTAAAACGTATATTGCAAGTGAAATCAATTCTGCTTCACCTACTAAATACACTGTACGTACGTGTTAGAGAAAGAAAAACTAAGATTTTTACTCACTCTATACGTACTGTGTACATAGCGTATCTCGATACCGATATTTCACCGGAAATATATGTTTTAGGGTCTCCTGTATCCAAAAAAAGAATTTTCAGAAAAAGGTCCGTGTGTGTCCGTGTGTCTGTGGACACGATAATTCAAAAACGAAAATTCGGTAAAATACCAAACTTCCAGGGATGCGACACGAACATTTTGAGAAAAATCCCCCACCCCCAACTACTCTTTACATGGAACTATTTTCGAAAATTTTGATTTTCTCAAAAATGGCTCCAACGATTTTGATTAAAATATTGCATATACAAGATATTAACCTGACAAATAAAATGTATATTTTGAATTTTCTGGGAATAGACTCTGAAGACACTTTTATTCTGGATGAATTTTACGAATTCTGCATAACTGCTAAACCGCAAGAGGTGGCAAAAACTTACCACAGAAAAAAATGTAGATCACGTTAAAACACACAATTTATATTTTATACCTTTTTTTTTCGTGGAGTTGGTTGTTTTTTATTTAGATATTCCTTGGTTTTGGTTTCACCTTTAAAAAAGTTATACTTTTCTCATACAGGAATTTGTCAATTCCTGTCCATACAAACAAGTCACATAGCAATCAGCTTTTGACAATCACTTTAACCTATGGCACTCCCTTATTTCGCTTCTACTTAAAAGGAAGCAAGTAATAAGACTATTTCTGCTAATTTTTTTCTCGATTAGCATGAAATAATGGAAGCATAAATCTTTTTAAAAATAATTTATTGCAGAGATGTAAAGAAAGTTGTGTGAATGGAACACATCAGATTTTTTAAGAATAGTTTGATTGGAACAGGTAGAGTATGTTCTATTCAGTAACAATATATGTGTTATTATCCTTCAGTAAGGATTCAAAATCAGGATTACTCTAAAGAACGATACTCCAATTTGGCTTCAAAGCGCATGCCTCCTTTTCTGTGTATAGAGTTTCTTTCTGAAGTAAGAAGCCAGCACATCCTTTTACCATTATATATTCAGAAAATCCACTAGCGCCTTTTGCATTAATTAAGGCTTAATGAGCAAGGGCCCATTCTGGTTTGTATGTCAGAAGCATGGCAACCAGACCAGCACAAGTCGAGTCGCGGCCAACAACTAATGGAGCGTTAATTCTTTCGGGACGATTTCTCTCCAATGTTGCAACGTCTTTCTCATCACTCATCAGACCAACACGCTGCCAAATAGCAATGGCTTTCACGCTAAACTGTAGTGTTTCTCTCTGCTGAGCGAATTTAGTAGTAATGCTTTCTTCACCCTTAATTCAAAAGAAACTTTGCGGATGAATTAAATTCTACTTCTGTCACAGTTTGCTTTTGCTCAAAAATACGAAATATTCTGTGATCTCGTGCCAATTTTAAGCCTTCAACACGATTAAGAGCTATTTATGTTAATTAGTTAGACTTTTTAACAAAAACTAGCGCGAGAAAAGCTTTATGCTACCTTAAATTTACGAGTATTTATTTTGATTAAGAAATTATTTCTCATGCCGGTAGCTGTTTGTAGCAAAGAAGTTTTTGTTGTTGTTGTTTTTTTTTTTTTTTACTTTCTCTATTTAGTGCATAATATATAGGTAATAGCGTCATTGCAGTCCACCCAAAAATTCGATACTGAGATTTTACTGAAAATACACATTTTTAGAAAAAAGTGTGTATGTGTATGTGTGTCTGTGAACACAACTCAAATAACGAAAAGTCGGTAAAATACCAAACAAGGTATTTAAATGTAGTATCTTTCAAGAATTGACAAAAAGAATTTGAGAAAACTTCCCCCCTCCCAAACTACCTTTACATGGAAACAATTTCGAAAATGTTGAAGTATATAGGTAGAAAAGGTATTGCATTCCACCCAAAAATTCGATACAGCAATTTTACTGTGTGTATGTGTGTATGAGTGTACGTATGCATGTGAACAATAGTTCAAAAGCAAAAAATCGGTAAAATACCAAATTGGGTATTTAAGTGTATCTTCCAAAAATGCGACACAAGATTTTAAGGGAAATCCCTCCATTCGTAACTATCTTTATTCAGAAAAAATCAATTTTTTTTTTTATGTTTTCAAAAGAGTTTCTTAGAGATTTTGATTAAAATACCTTATATTTTAGGTACGTACATATTTACATGCCAAATAAAATGCATATCTTGAATTTTCTGGGAATATCCTCTGTACATTCTGGATGTCCTTGCATAACTAGTAAGCCATAAAAGATAAGCAAAAACTTACTCCACAAGAAATGTATATCTCGTTAAAAGACACAATTTATATCATATCCTTTTTTCATGGACTTGACCATTTCCGAGATATTCCTTGTTATTGGTTTCAATTTTAAAATGCTTAAAACGTTTCCCATGCGGGAATGTCAACTCCTGGCCATGCAAAGAAGCAAATTTCAATGGCATAGCAACCAGGTTTTAAAAGATTTGACTATCGCTTTAGCCTTGTGTACCACCTCATTTCCTTTCTACTTACAAGGACGCAAGTAATAGGACATCTGTGCTAATGCTTATTTCGATTAGTATGAAGTAGACAGAAGAATAAGCTTTATAACAATAATTTTTACAGAGATAGAGATAAAGCTATTTGAATGAAACCCATAAGATTCCCCCCCCCCCATTTTGCGTGCCTCCTAAAACACAGGCTTTACACAGAAAAGAAAACGAAATAAAATAAAGAAATCATAATATCCCTTCTATTTCTTCGTTTAGTGTGTGGAAATATATACTTAAAATACCTAGGGCTCAAGGGCGCCAAATTTTGTTGTATTTTTCAGAAATTAAAAAGTTTTACCAGAATCAGATTTCTTTTATTCCAGCTGGTTTCGCTTGTTTTTGTTTTTTTGTTTTGTTGTTGTTTTTTTGTTTTTTTAACTTAACAGTTTTGAAAGTTAAACAATGAAACAAAATGTCAATTGGGGACACTAAAGGGTTAAATTTACTATTCATTACTAGAGTATATTTTCATATTTACTAAATGCTTGTAAGCATAAAGAATTTAACAATTAGCCATTACGTTACAAGTAAAGACTTGCATTCTGCAATGTGTGTATCTTATGTTTCTACTACATTAACTTTGCATGCCTTCAAACTCCATATGTCTATTATGTGCTGCTGCCTTAAAACTTTGTCACCAATAACGTTCTAGAAATAACTCTGCATTTAATAAAAATATTGAATATCTTGATTAAAAAATATACCAAACTGTCACAATTTTGTTATATTACGCTGTCCATATCTTGGTATTGCTTTCATGTCGTTAAATATTTTATAACATCAACGGTTTCCTTTCAAAAAAATTAATGTCGTGAATACATGGAAAGACATTATTTTAGAAAATACGAACCTCTACAATCTGCCACATAACGTAAAAAATTATATATAACACTTGATTTAAAAAGAATACGACTTTTTAACTCCTTAAAAGTTTTAAAAGTTCATTGTGTAAAAGAAGTGAACAACAGTATACAAATTAAGTGTTTTCCGATGTGATGCAGTAGTGTTCTAACTGCGGAACGGAAGATCCAAATTTGATTCCAACACAGAGATTGACTTTTCTCAGCTGTTTCACAGAGAAGTAGGTGCTTTCGATTTCAAAAGCTGGGTTGATCTCTCTACTACCACGATTTCCTTTCCATCATATCCTCTACATTACATTTCCCTCTCATCCTTCAGGTACGCTTCCAGGTTTGTGTTGTATGTCCTGTGTATTATTCGGAGTTAACAATTTCTGAGGTAGTATTCCCAGATATTGGTTTCAATTTTAAAATACATATACTTTTCTCAAATGGAAAGGCATTATCCGTCCCATATCTTTTGTTTTAATCTTGGTCATGCGGAGAGGAGCGAATTTCAAAGTCATCACATAGCGACATTTTTGACTATCCTTTTAACCTAGTGTATTCCCTTATTCCCCCTGGTCGCCCTCCGTGGTGTAATGGTTACCACGCTAACTTCATATACCCAAGTTCGCGGGTTCAAACTCGGCGGAGGACGATGGATTGTTTCGGGCGTAAAAACCCTTAGCATGGCTTCCTTCGGAAGGAAAGTAAAGCCATTGGTGCCGTGGTTCTCAACGTCCCATTCTAAATTGGGTGTGAAAGACCACTTAATTTTGCTCAGAGGTCCCTCTGTCAGGCTTGAGATTCTTTTACGTGCCGTAAATCTACGACACGGGACCAACGGCTTTACTTCCCTTCCGAAGGAAGCCATGCTAAGGATTTTTACACCCGAAAAAATGCATCGTCCTCCGCCAGGTTTGAACCCGCGACCTTGGGTATATGAAGTTAGCATGGTAACCATTGCGCCACGGAGGGCGACAGAATTGGTCTTATTACTTGCTTTCTTGCAAGTATAAGGACAAGGGAAATAATACACTTGAGGTTCGGTTCGCTTTGCACGGCCTCGACCAATACCGATTGAACATCTCGAAAACGTCAACTTTACAAGAAAACGTACATGACATAAATTATGTGTTTTAACGGAAGCTATATTTTTTGTGCAGTAAGTTTCAAGCATCTCTTAAGTTTAACCATTATGCAAAATTCTGCAAAATTCAACCAAAATAAAAAGGTCTTCAGAGACTAATTCCAGAAAATTCAAAATATACATTTTATTTGTGATGTAAATGTCTTTAATATACGGTATTTTAATAAAAATCGTTAAAGCAATTTTTGAGAAAATCAAAATGGTCAAACATTTTTCCATGTAAAGGGTAATTGATGGTGAAGGGATTTCCCTGAAAATTTTCCTGTCGTATCTTTAGGAAATACTAAACTTAAATACCAAGTTTGGTATATAACACACACTGCTCTTTTCTAAAAATGATGTTGGGCTTTTTTTTTTTTTTTTTTTTTCCTACCTGTATTCAGGGGGCGTCTTTCTGGTGAAATCTCGGTATCGAATTTTTGAGTGGAACACAATATCTGCTCACACTCTGTACATACATAAGTGTAGAGAAAGTAAAAGTTGTTCCATGATATCTCCAGGAGATGGCACTGGTACAATAGACCACAGACCACCAGGTTTTCTGAACTACACCGATCGGGTTTCAGAGCGAGCCCGCATGAGCTGCAAGTGCAGATAACCCGAACCACGCCAGCAGCACCTCAAGAAGGATCTTTTTCCCTCCGTTGCGCATTGTTTTTATCAAAGACGGCTGACGGGGGAATTTCTGTCAAATTAGAAAAGGCTGCCGAGTCACAAAGAAATGCTGGAACCTCGAGAATGACGGAATGAGTTGTCAGAACCAGTTTTGTGCTTTTCACTAGAAAACAAAAGACCGTCTACCTTTTGTGGCAAAGATACGTTACGTGGGGAAACAATAAACTATGTAACGTCACCCAAGCTTTGGAAAACTCGTTTATTATGAAAAGATGTAATACTGTTCCAGTAACCCATATCATATCCTACCCAAATCGGCTTCTGTTACTCCCCCCCCCCCCCAATGGCCCCACTGGCTTCTTTCGTGACGTGTTGCTGCTTCCTAACACACAATTTCTAGGTTCGAATACCGCTTCTGATATGCCGTCTCAAGTTACATCAGACAAACCGCATCTATGAATAGAAAATGGAAATATATTCCAGCTTCGCCGAATGTATTGCTTTCTCCACACGCTAACCCGGATAAGTTCCACTTTGATAAACTAGAAATATGTTCATAGAATGTTGCTTTCACATGGCTTTCTCTACTCACTTTTCTACAAACTAATTTTACAACTTCTTGAGATAATGCACCTGAGAACATTTGAAAATCAAAATCTTATGAGTTACTTGTTTAAATTATACCAAATAATAGCGTAACTTTCAAAATTAAAGCTTGTATGTTATTTCGATAAAATACTATTTAAGCCCTTTGTTATCTTCCAACAAAAATATATTTTCCACCAAAACCTCATTAAAATATTTTGTAATAAAATTGTATTAACTATTATCTTTTCATCAATTATCTTTTTATCACTTTATTATGTGATTCTAAAAAAAATGCTTCATTTGAAGTACTTTTTGAAATATAGCAAAATTCAAAGTTTACAGCAAATTAGTTACACCTAGATCTGTGACATCAGAGTGTTTATAGCTCCTAACTCAGGAAAATCTTCGTGTCACATCCTTAAGAAATACTAGACTTAAATAGCAAGTTTGATATTTAACACACACACACACACACACACAGACCTTTTTATAAATATGCTTTTTTAATTCAGGTTGCCAATATTTCCAGTGAAATCTCTGTATCGAATTTTTGGTTGGAATAAAATACCTTCTCTTTCTACACTGTACATTGTACATACGAACTAGAGGAAGTAAAAAGTATTCGAATGTAGTAACAAAGGATGGAAATAAATCTTATTCATATAAAACACATTATTATTCGTACAAGAAAGAAGTCACTCTGGAATTTCTAATGTCTTGAAGTTTTCCATAGACAACCGTGCTCCTATATATTATCTACATTTCTATTTCTCCAGTAATAGCAGATTGAAACTGTTTTAATGCCGACATTTTCCCCCATAAACACTTTAACAAGTACAGGAAACCAAGTGACTATCGCATATAAGATTTTGTTACGCATGAATCGTGTCCATGAGCAGCCATAAACCCATGTGCAATAAGCATGGCAAACAAAACCAAAGTGGCTGGCGGGTCTTAAAATGTTTTTATTTTTATTTTTCTCTTCTGGTTCATAAATGGCAGGTATACTGTACGTTTACCGGTAGCAAACAAGCACGCTATTTGTGGAGCAAGCTATGCAGCAGAGACCAGTCACGCCTAAAAGTTAATGGCACTCGCAGGTGCGGAAACAAATGAATGTGGGGGAGCAGAAAAGAGTTGACGAGCGTCAAATGAAAAACTACAACTCACGATAGACAACCGCGGGTATGTAGGTCGTCTTAGGACATATTCTAGGTACTTCTAGATACCTGGCTGAAAGTTTCATTAGCCAGTACACCCTGGGAGAGAAATTTTTACTACGATCGGTCAAAAAAACGATTTCTTTTTATAGTAAACAGTTATTGGAACCTTTGGACATACATAGATAGTGAATCAACATTTACCTGACCCCCCCTCCCTTCTTTCTTTGGGTTCAACAGTCATTTGAAGAACCCACAATATACCTGTTTCCTAGCACACTGTTTTATAAAACACCTTTTTTTCCTTAAAACTACACTTTCAAAATATTTACGTGTCTCGGATTTTTCTTAAACACAGCTATTACCCATAATGTGCAGAATATTTTAATATTACAAGCCACAAAATTAGTATCTAGTAGTAATTTTTCAAAAAAGTATTTTAAAATTGATGTTTAGGATTAAAATTCCTAACATTTTAAAAGAATTCTCATAATTTGGTAACCAAAGTTATTAAAATATCAATGGCTTAAGCTTTTGTTTTATTAAAAACTTCAATTAAAAATGCCAACCAATTTTCTCAAATTTTGAGGCAGGTAGAATATTATGATTATGTATATTTAGATAACATTTTAACTAAATTATATCTCGCAAAGGATTTATACAATTGCTGTTCATGCTAACATAACAGCAATGTATTCACAGTAATTTTGTTCAGAAAACCTATAAAAAATACAGAACATTTAAATTTCACTCCCAGTGACCTTTAAGCCTTGAACTAAAAGGAAAATCTGAAGTCTTGTTTCTCAAGGTTCACCAGTTTGCAAAAGCATCCTGAATAAAAGATACGTCAGTGGCTATTTCCAGAAAATTCAAGATATAAATTTATCATTAAACTGTTTTAATTATGTGGCATTTTAATCAAAATCGTTAGTCATTTTTCGAGAAAATAAAAAAAATTGGAAAACTTTTCCAAGTAAAGGATAGTTTGAGTGTAGGGGCTTTCTTGAAAAACCGTGTTACGAGTCCTTGAAAGATACTGAACTGAAATATTTTCTATTTAACAGAGTTTACGTTTTGAGTTATGCTGTTCATATATACTGGTTTTTTTTTAAAATAGTTATTTATTTATTTATTTTTATTCAGAAACTCGAAAGCGAGTGTTTAACTGTGAGATATAACATGAAATACGATGCCTTCCCTACCTACTATGTCCGTAGTAGAGAAAGTAAAATTTTGTAAAATAAATGTCCTAGATGTTACTAAATGTACGTGAATAAGGCGCACAGAATGTGGAGATTTCTGCAACTGAACCCAAAGACTGTTAGTTTAACGTCCTTAATCTGGTAGGTCATATCGGATAATGAATGAAATGGGTGGAATGATATAAACATGAGGAAAAAAAAGGCCTTATCCGGTAACTCAACCCAACCAAGATTCAAACTCGGGACCTCTTGAATAAAGACTGTATTATGGTTGTGGCTTATTTGCAAGTCCACCAAAGTTATGGAGCCAGCTTATTTATTTGTTTATTTATGTTGGCAGAGCTGCTCAACCTTCAAAAAACATCTTAAATGTAATAATAGCACATATAAAATATATCCAAATGTACATACAACAGAAATAAAACAAATATACGAAGAACAATAATAATTAATTGAAAATAAGCAGAACCTAAATGAAACTACATTACACACAATAGCAATAACCCAAAAATTAGAACAATAGTTATATAATTGAATATATAGAAACTATGTAAAGCTAATGAACACACATAGTAATAATAAAAATGTTAGAAAAGGAGTAGTAATTACCTAGGTACATTAAATATAGAGAAACTAAGTTAAAAGTAATAAGTATCGTAAAAATATATGCACACAACTATATATTAGCAATGCTCACGGTGAAAGATGATAAATGTAGAGGAGTTCGGTGAAGTGGTACTGAAAGTATGTGTCAATTATCTGTGCCATTCCCATGGCTTGTCCTCAAATCCCCAAAATGTAGATAAAACCTTTGTCCATTGAAATAAAGATTCTAATATCAAACTGCATATCCCACATATGCCTTTACGAATTGTTCTCGCTGAAAACTACATCCTCGCGTAATAAAAGGCACCAAACACCGCCAGAGCCCATTTGGCAGCATTGAGAGCGTGGTTCGGTTCCAAATTATGAATCCTAGAGGCGATTGCTATCAATGACGTAAATGTGGCAGTAACGTGGTACGGATGAAAGACGCTGCAGCACGATATTAAAAATGCCATAAAATGTGGCTAGCCTGCCTCTAAAAACGTCGTCACTATTATTTTGTATTTTATTGCCTCGCTCACAAATAGTGGCCATTATGTGGAGCTTTTTACATTTCCTACCAACATGGCGGGTACACCCTGCCCGGAAATAAACTGTATGCCATTAGCTGCTTCCAGTTCATTATCACGACTCCCGGAAGTCGCTCCTAATCTATGGAAGTCTGTACTGCCATCTACTGTAATGACGGGGGAAGTTACTAAAACAAATTCAACATAGAAATAAAACATATGCGACACGTTCACATTTCTTCCTCTACCGACTATCATTTATTACTGGCTATAGAAACTATTCATACTTTTAAGCGAGATAAAACTTTTGTACAGAGAGCTACATTTGATAGCGACAGTGGAAATGTTAAGAATTGGACGCTACATGCTGACCTTAAAATTGCATACTGTTTCAATGCAGTCGTAGAAACAACTGAAAATCTTTTAGGCCTGAAAAGAATAATTGGATAATTTTCACTTAAAAACTGTATTTAAAATATATTGAGATTTTGAGGAAACCTACACTTTTTTGTATAATTCGTTTTTAAAGTATAACTGTAATATGTACATGCTTACAGAAAACTCCTTTGGAATGAAGTAAACTTTGCAGGTTATAGCCAGAAAATTTAAATTATACATTTTGCTTACAATGTAAATAACCTTAAAATAACCTTTTTGAAAAAAAATGTTCCATGCAAAGGGTAATACAATTGGGGATGTGTTTTTTGAAAATCTCCATGTCACATCTTTGAAAGATTCTAAATACTAAACCTAAATACACAAATACTAAATACTTTTAGCCTTGTTGCGACCAAGTTCATCATGAACATCTGACTTACCACCAGGCAACTGATTTTGAACGAAGACAGACCTAAACTTAAAAACTTTTACTTTTTTTCTCCACCGAATAGGGATCCTCTGGGTCAGAAGGACGTGTAATTTTGTTTTCGCTATATTTTCACTATAAACAACCCTAACTCAATCTGCGATATTAATGTGACATGCCTCCTTTTAGCTTATTGATTTAATACAGACCAATACCAAAACCAATTCTATCTATGTGAAAAATTACCTTCTTCTTTAAAGCTGAAAGAATTCAGAAAAATCGCTGGGATAAAAGATTTCAACTTGGGGGGATTAAGAAGTCTACATGATTTAAGGCGTCGGCCTTAGAAACTGTCTACTTTGCGGACTTGTTAGAAATTTTGAAGAGACTGGTTCTGCGCCAGGCAAAACCTGTTCAGGTTGACAAACATCCGCACAGCGAGATACTAAGACTATTCGGTCAGTCTTAACATGAGATTTTCTTTAAAATTATTAAGAGAAAGTGTTATATTTCAAGTTTACACAGAATGAAACAGTTAAAACCTAAATGATTAATATCGACACAAACCATTAAAGACACGTAATTATGGTCTCAGGGTGGCGCCGTGGTTAAACAGCTCGCCTCCCATCTAGGCGGCCCGGGATCGATCCCAAGCGCCGCACGTGGGATTTGTGGTGGACGAAGCGGTGTCTGGCCTGTTTTCTCCGGGTCTTCCGGTTTCCCTCACCATTCATTCCACCAAAGGCTCCATCATCTCTTTCCTATCATCAATTTCGCTTATATTTCATATCATCCACTTCCTTATATTCATGCTTGGCTTCGGGCCGACCCGTATAACAGATTCTCATTCTGTGGTTTCGTGCCGTTGGCTCCCCGACAGACTTCTGGCCCCTAGTCATTGGCTTGTAAGCCCTAAATACGGGGAGGGTAAGCAGATTACGAAACGAATTTATGGCCTCACAGATCTAACCTAATAAGGAATTCCATCGTGTGAGTAAAACGAGTGATGCAATCTGAGAATATATATTTGCAATTTTTAATACTACGGTGCTACAATTTCTTCGAATTTTATGCAGTTATTTCCATGTTTGCTCTTTGCTGTAAGTGTTATGGAGCACATTGCTACCTACTTGGCTTATATTTTAAGTTTAAACATGTCAATGATCGTTTAGTCACTGGAAATGACGTGTATACCGCAGTTTGGAATAATTTTATTATAAAACCAGACGCTCTTAGAAAGTGGAATTCCAACAGGATGTTTAATTTCCTTTATGGTTATAACATCGGCAGCGGGAGCAGAAATGCTATGTCATCCTGTGTTTGCACGTGTGTGGACGCGGGTACACGTTATGCTCGCTGTTGATGATTTTTACTGAGGATGCAATTAGGAAGTCAATAACCAAAAGAGCTTTCCGTATAAAGTACCTACATATGAACAGATATCTTTCATGCATATAATCTTTAATGTGTATATAATCATTATTCTACAGTTTTTAATAGAAGTTATTGTATTCCACCCAAAAATTCGATACCGAGGTTTCACTGATTTGAAATATGTATTTTGAGGATCCCTGAACAAAAGAAGGTATTTTAAAAAAAGTCAATATGTATGTGTATGTGTGTGTGTGTGTGTGTCTGTCTGTCATCAGCATAGCTCAAAAACGAAAAAAAAGAAGAAGAAAAAAAAAGGAGTTAAATACCAACCAAGGATGCAACACGAAGATTTTCAAGAAAATCACCTCAAACTACACTTTACATTGAAGGTTTTTTTGCAATTCTTTTTCTCAAAAATGCTCTAACGATTTTGATTAAAATATCGTATATTACATATATTGACATAACAAATAAAATGTATATCATGAATTTTATGAAAATACTCTCTGAAAGCTTGTTAATTCTGATAAATCGTAAGAGCTAGACCAAAATTTACTGTACAGAAAATGTACATATCGTTAATACAGACAATGTATGTCATAGAACTTGTTTTTGAGTTAACCTTTTTTTTTTTTAAATTTTCTTTTTTATTGGTTTCAATTTTAAATTTTACTTAAAATTTTTCTCAAACGGAGGTCTTTTTTTGTTTGTTTTTTTTTTTTTTTTTTTTTTTTGTTTCTGGCCGTACAAAGCCAACCGAATTTGAACTGTTTCACATAGCGCTCAGCTTTTTAGAAAATTTTACTATCGCTTTAGCATAGTGTATTACATTATTTCCCTTCCTTCGAAGGAACCATTACAACTGTTTCTGCTTTGTAAGTAAAGGAATAATCTTTTGTATCAATAGTTTGAGAGAAATCCATGTGAATGGAACATATTAGAATTTTAGGAGGGTTTAGAGAGCCAGTTTACTATAAAAACACTTTGACTTTACTCTGCGAAATCATTCCTGAAGGATGAGCATTGTCTTTAGTGGGATTATCAAAATCGAAACACATCAATGGGATAATCAAGGCCCTATTATTTTTACTTTCTTTAAATTAACCTCCATTATGCTGCCGATAAAATTCGTGTCGCGACATTATCATCAACTCTTCAAATAATATTAATCAAAGCGAAATACAAATGACTAAAAGGTTCTTAAAAGAAATTTAATTTGGGTATCCCAAAGATCTATTCAAAAAATTCATTATTATGCATTCTTGGTGTTTACATGATAAACAACTGTTTTCTATATTTCCTCGGTGTCTAAAGTCAAAGACTGTGTAATCCTGCGCTTGAATGTTATTAAAAAATTCTAATTATTCACTGAAAATGCTGGATATTCTTTTCATTTTTCTCAGATTCTCAAAACGATGTTGGAACGGAAGGAGAAGATGCATACGAGTTTGTTCGTTGGACGAAATACTGTTGTCCTAAACTTTACGCTTCAGAAGCAACTAATTTTTGCCTTTCTTCCTTTACATGTTGTCAGGTTATGACAACTTTTTTTATAACAGCGCAGAATATTTAATTTAGTTTCCTTACGGTTGTCTGCACATCTTTTGTAGGGTCCAGGAGCTGCAGGATACCGCTTAAAGAATAAAAATAACAACGCAGCAAAAACAAAAGCCAGGGAATTGTCCCTTTTCAGAATTGCATGACTGTGTGCCTCAAGTTAAACACTTTGAAGTGTTGCACTCGTTTCTAAAACATCCTTTGTATAATGCATCTACTGTTAATTACCTGTGCCAAAGGAAGACGTTGAGAACGTTGTGCGTGAAAGGGTTTATTGACTTTTCCGGAACACAACAAATGTCGCCAGTCAGGTGTGTCGCTCCGCAGGTGAAAGAGGGAGTGTTTTTGGAAAGCAGCCATCCTTTTTTACCGTGGAAACTTGGCGCTCATTCCTGTCTTTTAACTCTGCACCGGTATCAATCTCCGTGAATGTGAAGTATTCAGCGTTCTGACCCTGGGGCAATCCAGAGGGTTCGTAGTCGATCTTCCTTAATTTATTTGTAACACTTACTTTGTGATAAAGAGTTTTTTGTCAAACTCATATACTGAAATGTGTTCATTTATTGTTAAAAATCTATATCGAAATGAAAACCATTTGCATACAGATTTTCATTTCTATATTTCTTGCTCTCTGCCCTACTAATGGTTGTTAACTGCCTGCTAATCTGCATAAAATTACAAGAATATATAATTATTACAAGAATATATAATTATTTCCCGAATCTAAACTCATAATGTTACATAAGCAAAGCAAAGTAGGTCATGATATAGGTATCATTGAGACGAGGAAATCAATAATGCGCGCTAACTCTACTTCCAACCAAAGTATTTATTTTTACGAGAATAGTTATATTTGCATACCTTTATCAGTAGATATGTATTATTAGTTACTTCATCAATGAAGGTTTTAATTTCATCTGTGGAAGATATTTTCGTTTTTTCCCCCCACTGTACCCTACCGATTTCTGCTTTAACAGGAAGTACAACTTCTTATATTGGGATATATCAATTCCATGTCACTATGAGGACACTTTCCGAGAATGAAGTTAATTTATTTGTTATTCTCCATGCCATGCATTTATCTTATAGCTTTTCGTAGACCTTTATTGATTTCTGTGGAAGTACATTGTTAACATTACCCGCCTCCTCTGTTACATCAGGAGGCGTAGAACTAAATTTCATATCATTATCATCCGACCAAAATACCTCAGTCTCCATCTTGCAAATCAACTTTCACCGTGAATCGAATTTCATTTGTTATGGACGCAGGCGTACAATACGCATAGCGGTCTGCGGAGTTCCTCTTTCGTATGTAGGTTATCTAAATATTACATATTTATTGTATACTTCATGTCGTAGAAAAAATTATGTATGCAACTCTCATATAATGGTCATTAGAATACTCGTGAGGTTTTTCGACGCCATCGAAGCTTACCTCTCACTCGTATACCAATAACTACCACTATAGGAGTTTTGCATAAATAACTATTAAGTTCATACGTGGGCCTTCTCTTGTTGTTAACTAACCGGCATTATATAATACACTGCTTTTCAACATAGCGTGGCACTATCTATTATATTAATGTTTTTTAATTTTTTTTAGGTTAGGTAAAATCCCAATTGAGTGAAATAACATTAACCATTAAGGATTTATAACTTGAATAATAAAGCAAAAGAATAAAATACTAAGATTTAAAAGAATGACACATTTTTTTATGAATAATAAATTAAGAGTAAACAGAAGTAGAGTAAATTTTATTAAAATAAGGTATGAACTAGATCCTTCATTGATTGCAAATGCCATAAATAGAAACATTATGAAGGAACATTATGAAGGAAAAAGAGGAGAAGTTTAATCGTTTGTCTTTTTTATACCAAACCTTCTAAAGCACAAAAATGCCGTTACAGTATTTCAAGTTTCATTATTCTAAGTTATTGTCAATATCTAAGAATTAAATGAGACACATTAAATACATATCTTGAAGTGGTCTTCATATTGAAACATACAGCTGGAAAATTATAGACAAAAACCTATTATATAAAATATGCAGAATTTGTTAATATATGCATTTTGTTTCGATTTTTTATTACAAGAGCTTGTCACCAACTTGAATGTTGTTTTCGCTTGTTGTTGCTAGCTACTTGGTAATTATTTCTTAGTATTAAATCACTACTAGGTAAATATATATGGTTAATAACGCAAAGTGGATAGAAGAATCATTTTTCACATAAACAGAATAATGAATAACGAATATGTGTATTTCTCATTGGTAAAATCAATCGTATGAATGTTTTCATCAGATTTGTTGTTATGAACTTATTTTCTATCGTAACAACTCGTTTGTTTAATATACACGAATATTATATATTTCTTCTATAAGGGTGAAAATCACTGTTTATTGGTATGGTGATCCTACAGGGTGGGAGATGAATAAGTACAAATGTTTGTATCAGCATTTGAGGACGATGTGATGAACCAATGTTTTCAGTTTTTCACTATTTTCTAAAGTCATATTCATGATTTTAACTTCACAATATTTTAAGGATATCTATTATTCACTATCTCAAACGTTCAGCTGTTTACATAACAAGTCAACTGTCGACTTTCCTCTGCCTTGCCCGACCACAAGAAGTGGTGTGATGTATGTAAACAAAGCAGACATAGCTCAGGTACGTTCAAAACACATTAGACCTTTAAGCTTGTCCTTCATTTACGACAATGATATTAACGGCCAAAATGATTTACACGTATGCGTTAGAAGCATTGTTCTCTACTAAATATCAAATTATGTATTTGTATTCACCTCCCACCTTGTATAGAAAACGATGTATGACATGCACGTATATAAAACATTTTTGTAGGTAGGAGAAAAAAAAATGAAACATATGCGTAATATATTAAAAATTCTATAAAATTAGATTATATTTTGTAAATTAACTGATCAGTTAATTTTGCAAGTTTATTATGTGTTACTACAACGTGTCATAATACTTAACCTCGTTAATTGGAAAGACTAAATCTGGCTTCAGTTTAAAGCATTTGCTTGTTTTTAAGTTTCATTGCATATATAACAATCATTGGTCTAATAATCATATTAGAATATTTTTTTTAAAACATTACCTTATTCGAAAAAAATTGTTAAAACGGAAATCAATCAGTTAATTTACACATTCATAATATTTGATGAAGGATCAAAAACTGAAAATAAGTTAGTTATCATTTTCAATTGGTAGTAAGAGAGGGAGAGAAAGAGTAGATGAGAAAGAAGGGTGGAAGTCCCTTCGTGATAACACAAGCGGATCTACGGGATCTACTAGTATTAAATAAAATATTGCGAGCAAAGCAGTATAAATGAATTGAGGAAGTTAATCCAACGCTTTATGAACAATGGTTCTCATTAAACACGACCCTAGAAAGTTATAATATGATAAATAACTTCTGATGGGCACTATTGTGTGCGAGCGCACCATGTCCGCGGGAAAAGCAGGGAACAAAAAACTCGCCCTGCTTTGAATCCAGCGTTACCGATTATGGCCGAAGTTACCCGAAGATGGGCCAAGTCTAAAACTTGTGTAGGGCATAAGTTTCAGTTTCTTACAACTTAAGCTATATTAGAAAGATTTACAGCATCCTGGACACTGCTTTATGGGTAATTCTATCAAGGTGCTTCGCATATGGATGTGCTGCCACAAATTTAACGACCCTGATATCCAATAGCCATTATCCAAGTGGGACCCATGTATCACCTGCAGCTTGACGTTCATATTCTGACAAAGCTGCTCAGCTTATCCTGTGCCCTCAGTAGCTTTTTCAGGGTTCACACAAAAGGTATATATCCAGTTCCTTGACCTTTCCTGAATAAATTAAGAAATCATTCATACTATTGTGAGCATATTTTTACATTCTCTACATGTACTATGTACAAAGTGAATAGAGAAGGTATTCTATTGCACCCAAATTCGATACCGAGATTTCACTGGAAATACATGTTTTGAGTTCCCTGAATCAATAAAAGAAATATTTTTTAAACAAGCTCGTGCGTGTGTGTGTGTGTGTGTACGTGTGTGTGTGTGTGTGTGTGTGTGTGTGTGTGTGGACAGCATAGCTCAAAAACGTTAAATACCAAACTTGGTATTTAAGTTTGGTATCTTCCAAGGATGCGATACGAAGATTTTCAAGAAAAGCCCCCCACTCTAAACTACACTTTACATTGAAAAAAATCGAATATTTCGATTTTCTAAAAAAAGGCTCCAACGATTTTGATTAAAATCTCTTATATTTAAGGTACATGCCAAATAAAACGTTTATCTTGAATTTTCTGGGAATAGGCTTTAAAAACTTCTTTATTCTGGATCATTTTTTTTTAATTTTACTGAACTAGCAAACATAAGAGCTAGGAAAAATCTTACTACACAACAAATTTCGATCCCAGTAATACACACAGTTTGTTACATAGGTTTTTACGTGAAGCTGGCCGTTTTCGAGATATTCCTTGTTATTTATTTCAGTTTTAAAATAATTAATTTTTTTCTCAAACAGGAACTTGTCAACGCTTAGCCACGCAAAAAAAAAAAAAAAAAATCATAGCATAGCAACACATTTTAAAACATTTGACTGTCGGTTTAGCCTAATTTATTCGCTTATTTCCCTTCTACTTATAAGGAACTAAGTAATAAGATCATTTCTGCTAATGTTTTAAAATTAAATAAATATATATAAATAAATAAGAATAAGGTTATTAACAATAATTTGTTATGGGGATGTAGAGAAAGTCATGTGAATGGAGCACATCAGCTTTTTCAATTTCAGGTCATATTTTAATCGACATACAGATTTTAAAATATATAATATAGGTATTACTCTTTCTCCACTTTCCCCATGCAATGCTCTTCTTTATTCTTGACTTAATTTTTATAAAAAGTGTCAGATACACAAATAATTTAATAAAGAAAACCAGTATATAAAATATTATTTTAACATCAAGATATTTTAAATTATATAAAGCAGCAGTTAACACACAGAGAGTGAGCGTTGAATAACTGCAAATAATTTGATATTTAGTAGAAAACAATATATATATGACAATAAGTGTGTCTCATTTTGCCCACTATTAACATTGTCATAAATGAAGCACAAATTTCAGGGTCTAATGAGTTTTGAATGGTCCTATATCTCTCGTGTTCGTATACGTCATGCAACAGCTAGCTCCAGTGTTCAGTATAACTCGCACATCACCAACCTGCATGCATGTGACTTACGAGGGACCAAACTTTTCTTTACACAATGCTGAATTAGCAGACATTCATTCATGCCGCAACTAGGGAATCTGCCAATTCGACGAGGGACTGTATCATTGGCGATTTCTAAATCGTCAGCTTCCCAAAAGACGAATGTTAAATACAATGTACCGTATCAAAGGGTGTGTGACAAAGATTCTCTTTATTCCCAACTTGAAGTTTTTTAGGTGTTGAAGTTTAATATTTTAATCTCTCACTTTTGTAAGAGCAGTGATGGAGATTCTCTCATTTAAGGAACGGAAGTATAAATGCTTACATGTTGGATTAAGCTATGTATTTGATGTAGTTCTTCAATAAAACCAACTTTAAATAAAGCACAGTGATGTCATTATGTTAATATTTTTAAGTTTAACTTTGAATACATAGTGAATCCTAATCAGATAATGTTGTACGAAAACAAAACAGTATGGTTACGTAGATTGAAGTTTCAGTGCGATCGATATTCTTCCCTCACATCACACTACCTATAGCCGAGCAGGGCAAAGGGCAGTTGATGAACAACTGCGTAAAAATCACGAGTGTCTGAGATAGGTAATAAAACCATCCTGAAAAAAATGCGACATTTTGCTCATGAACATAACTTTATAAAATAGCGAAAAAAGCTGCATCCTCAAACACTGATACAAATATTTGTACTATTTTCTCTTACCGATCTTCTACACTATATTATTGATTTTCTTTTTCAAACATCTAAATGTTACTAAACATCTATTAGAGCATTAACTATTCACAAATGCATCATTTTTAGCATATAACATGTCGAAATTCCTGACTTCTGCACCAAAAGAATTAATTCCCTGACTATTACCATACTGTATAAATAATTTCTGCCTGAGAATGTTTTCCTTTCCTGACTTACGTAGAAGGATGGCGAATGGAACCCCCAGCCGCATAATCTACAAGCGACATTTGCTATAAGATGATGAAACATGCCTCGAGGGCTATGACCCCGAAAATGCGGATAACGGCGTGCCTCTCAAGAAGTTATTTTCCACGAGGGAGGTGGGTCCCAATTCTCCAGGTTGCCGCCCCCGGGGCTAGACATAAAACGTTATATTGCCATGTTATATCCAGTACTGTAAAACGACTTACTCAGCATTTCTAACTTTGCACGAGACGCCCAACCTTCATTTCCATTTTATAGCCGTATATCGAGAGTACTCTTGATGAGGACTTGGAAGTAAGTTGTTCGTCAGTATAGTTAAACATTTTAGAATGATTGTCCTATTACTTTCTACGAAGCCCTAATTTACTGCTTAACTAAGTACTCGTATTTCGTAAAATTTTCAAGTTTTTATTACAGCGCTGGCGTCGACGTTTCAGTTCCATATAACGGTAAAGCAAGATATTTCGTCCAGTGTTATTTGCTTGACTCGGGGTCTTTCGCATCAAGTCGTTTTTCTTCGTTTCATTCCACTCGTATTATACTCTATACTATACTATACTCGTAGTTGTCAGGAAAATTAAAAATAGTAGGTATATTTCGGTCCGCGCAGCTCACGGCTTCAACTGGTTTCCTTCATCCCGTTTTAGCCGGCCTACGTTCAGAATGGTAGGAAAAATGGGGATGGAGGGCTTTATCATTGTTACAATACGCGTGAGCATGGCTGAATATAGAATGAGAACAAGTAAATGACAACATTGTAAACTATCTCCATAGCCTGTTCTCCCTTAGGCGTTGAAGGTCCCGCCATTATTGTTAGTAATTCTCAGTTTATATACCTTTATATAAACAGTACACTAAGTTTTTGTAATCACTTAGAGCCGCTTGCAATGCACATGCATGTCTAATGTTCACATGGACCTGCGGGAAAACAGAGATTGACGTAATCGACAATAGTTGCGCCCATAACGTTCTGCGCAGCTTTCTTATTACCCTGGCAGAGTATAGAAAACGTGCTCCCCTCTTCTCCCTACAAACTCCAGTCGGTCATGCATCCACCTACTCTAAAGCATCGCTAACTACACATATGTTACTGTTATCAATAGACCTAGGAATGTTATATTCTGCACCTTAATTTTATTAAAACACACAAAATGGTTGTCTTACAAAGAAAGCATGACATTAACACTCCTACTACATAAGTGACCCAAGAGATTAGCTACGACTTTGTGGTTGACAGAAGTAAACCTGGGATAGCGCATTATTGTTGTTCTCTCTCGCTCTAACGTTTAACAACCTCCTTAAAAATAACTTATCCTTTTTTTCCTGAGACAATATATATTATACGAAGTAGTGTCAGGTTTTTCCGAAAGCCAGCCATATCAATAATGAACTATTTTTATTACAGACTCATAAAACCACACTACATAGCGATGCTGCTACACCCTGCATACAGTTCGACTACACTTGTTGACAATAATTTTGAATTGGTTTTACACTATTTGCATGGTACCAATAGCTCACCACTCAACAGTTCAAGGACAGATACATTCTTCTGAGTAAACGACATTAACTACATTCTGGCTGCACCTTTACATCTCTTTTCTAGTATCAGCACCATTTACATCCTGATTCATTTTCCGTATGTTTACATTTTTCTCCCTTCATTTTTCTAATTTACCAGACGTTTCATACCACTTTAAGCAGAATTTTTAAAACTTGAGTGAATTTTGTCTCATAACTGATCATGCAACTGACTTTCTTTTTTTATATTTACATCAACATTTGCACCTTTTTCAACTGAGTTGGAGCACTATTTTTATCAATATGTTGCGCTTAAAATTAGTTCTACATAACAGCTAATGTACTCAGAGATAGAGTCATAATAGTTTTAATTATCCAAACATAAGATCTTCAAAAGTATTTACTCGATACATTTTAAACTGAATGCATTCTCTTACAAAAAGGAGCCTATGGAATACTCGGCAGGAATGTACTAGTAACTGTGATACTTCCAGTCCATTGACCGACCTTAGGGTTAAATAATCAACATCAAGACGAACTTATACACATTTTCTCATTTTTGCAATTTTCAAAATTTATGTTTTCTCAAAAAAAGACAAAAAATCTGATAATACACCACTAGTTTCAAAACATATTGGAATTTTCAAGTAATGTTTCAATTTTTAAAACAATTGCAATAATTGCGGTGTTTGTTGCATAATTTATACTTCGGAAATAATTACTTTAGGATATTAGGTATTTTCGGATTTACATTAAATCCATCTTGATACAGTTTTAGTTCTGTAAATGTGGGGCAAAACACTTATTTTTTATCTTAACCTCAAAGATGAAGAAACCGCTGCAATGAAACTTTGTCCACACATTTAATTTCTAGTAATGTCTGTGCAAAAAAGGTAGTCCTTAGCTTTTCGTCAGGGAATACTACTCCCAGTTTATCGGGGCAAGCACGCAGAGTCTAGGTTCAGCTAGATGTTTAAATCTATATGTGTTGACCTTATGAAACCCAGTAGACATTCTCTCACTTCCTATACTGAGGTCCTTGGCCAAAATTCCAGGGGTTCTCCAGCGACCCCAAGGTGTAGGATATTTTATTGCTGTCCGCCATTTTGAAATATGACCGTGTACACGCCATTCTTTGGTTCCCATTTCGTGCAAATAACACGTTAGTGCGCTCGGTTAGGAGCAAATGGCATGAGAAATGGAATACTCCTCCCCCTCTTTCTCCATGACCAGTATTCATTTCCAATTCCTTTCAACAAAAGTTTTCGCTCGGTTCAATTTCCCGTCTTAAAACTCTAGCCAAGGGAAGATAAAAATTCCATAGAGACCGACCGACATATAACAATAAGGGGGAATATAAAAGCGGCCCCATTCCAAGGGCTTGCTCGCTCTTGAAGGGCTGTATGTTCAGTGGCGTATGCAAGGCAAGCTCCTGGATTTCAGACAGATGGTTTTATTTCTTACTAGCAAAAACACATCAGCCCATGCTCCCGTTATTTTTTCATTCTTTTATATATTTTTTTTTTCTATCTCTCAACACCTCCCCCCCTCAAAAAAGACTTCACTTGCGCTTATTTGTTAAATGTCATGTTTGATTTCAATGTATATTAGTTCTTTTCACGCCGTGTCGGGGAATGAGACAGCTGCAGGCGTTTTCTTGATCTTGTGGAACTTTAGTTCGCGGTTTCACCACTATGCGCCATGGTGAAGAAGGATCAGTTCGTCGCCCATAGATGGCGACAGACCAAATCACGACTGAAAACGTTAAATGTTTACATTACATTGCAATCTGTGGATCCTGTTTTGAGATTAGCCACAAAGTCCAACTCTAGGATATAGATCAAGTCAGAAATTGCATTTATTGGTTACTCTTGATAATTATTAATACATTTATTTACAAAGATTAACACTCATATTGAATTTTTTAGAGGTGTAAATTTTGCATAATTCACAATTACATGTCTGTTTCCAAAAAGTAATTTGTACAGTATGTATTCTTAGAATATTCATGCATAATATATTTAAAACACTGCATGAATTATTACTAGTATTGTTTTTATTGAATGACATCCTCCTCTGTGTAGAAGATGTGAGTAATGAGGTTTCTTTTTAATTCTGACCTAAATTTGTTCATATGCAATTCCTTTATAGGAGACGGAATTAAATAAAACTATACCATTATAGTAAATTCCTTTTTGGAATGTCTGCAAATTATTTGTTGGTATATGCAAGTCTTATCTGTGTCTAGTCTCTTTGTTATGTTATCCGCAAACTATATGTAAACCTTTCTGGATTATTTATTACATATAACAATACAACTAGAATATATTCGTAAGCTAATGGCAAAATTCCAAACATTTTGAACAGTGGTTTACAGAGGGTTCACTGAATGAGTAGGTATGGGGTTCTTTTACATGAAAAGAAACATACACGGGACGATGGCTCTACCTCCGTTCCAAGGAAGCCATGCTATGGTTTGGAAAGCAAAATTCTCAAATTACTTTTACAAAACTTGCATGTTTTCCTAATTACCACCAATATTAGTGTATAAAAAGAACAGTCTAACTTTTTTAAGATTGCTCAGGCCAGTAGCTCTGGGGATAAAATATATGGTGTTACTGCTTATTTCTTCTTTCTTTTTTTATCATGGTTTATTCCTTACACAGGTAAATAAATATTCGATACGATAGTTCACGGAAACTGCTACAGGAATAATGACGTTTATCAAGCGGAATAGACTGCAGTTTAAGGGAACCGGGTACTCCCTGTCTTCCTCATCTCTTGAAGGTTGGGTAATCAAAATGTTACTGCTGTTAGAAAATACGTTTGTTTAGCATTAAAGAATTTCACTGCCATACTTTTGCGTCCAATCGGTAATTTTGGATTATGCAAAGACGGAACTGGCGACTTTTATTAAGTTAACATTTGTTTTAAGATTTGTTTTATACTAATAATACAAAATTTTAATTTTTAAATGCAAAACTTAAAATTGAATCTCTATATAAGTTAAATCATCTTCCAACAAGAAAAATATAAACGGCTCAATATTTCGTAGTATCTGAATCTCAATAGCTAAAGGACCGAAGTCCAACACGATTAATAAGTCCATTGCATTACTTTGTAAAAGAAATAGTTAAAATATAAGTTATTAAAATTATGCCAAGCGATGTCTCTACAAGATAGATTCTGTTAGGCGACTTTATCTGTAGCTATTTTAAATATTTATGCTAACCTTATGCTTAAGTATGTTATTTATAATGATCAAAGGCTTGGGATTTGCGGAAGTTGAATGGTCTCATAGATGCTACTTTTTACTTTCTCTATACGAACATGTACATAGTATATAGAGAAGGTATTGCACTCCACCAAAAAATTCGATACCGTATTTCACCGGAAATATATGTTTTAGGGTCCCCTTTATCTAAAAAAAAAGTATTTTCAGAAAAAGGTCCGTGTGTGTGTCTGTGTGTCCGTGTGTCTGAACACGATAACTCAAAAACGAAAAGTCGGTAAAATACCAAACTTGGTGTTTAAGTTTAGAATCTTCCAGGGATGCGACACGAAGATTTTGAGAAAAATCCCCCCACCCCAAACTACCCTCTACATGGAACTTTTTTCGAAAATTTTGATTTTTTAAAAAATGACTTAACTATTTTGATTAAAATATCGTATATTAAAGATATTTTCCTGACAAATAAAATGTATATTTTGAATTTTCTGGGAATAGCCTCTGAAGACTACTTTATTCTGAGTGAATTTTCCGGAATTTTGTATAACTGCTAAACCGTGAGAGATAAACAAAAACTTACCACACAAAAAATGTAGAGCACATTAAAATACACAATTTATGTTCTGTACATTTTTTTCTTGGAGTTGATCTTTTTGAGATATTGCTTGCTTTTTTTTTAGGGTCGAAAATCTTAACTTTTCTCATACAGGAAATTGTCAACTCATGTCCATACAAACAAAGGAACTTCGGTCACATAGTAACCAGCTTTTGACAATCGCTTTAACCTATGCTACTCCATTATTCCCTTTCTGCTTACAAGGAAGAAAGTAATAAGACTATTTCTGCTAATTTTTCTAGATTAGCATGAAGTAAATAGAAGCAAAAGCTTTTTAAGAATAATTTGTCGTAGGGATTTAGAGAAAGTCATGTGAATGGTACACATCAGATTTTTTTGTTCTTCTGGAAAAGCAGAAGAGTATCCATCCGTCCTGCTTCTGCAATGCCCCACATTCCTTTAACCATTTCACACAGAAGCCTTTAATTACTTCGCTTATGCCGAAGGCTCAACTTTAAAAAGAGAATGAAAGTGTTTTCAACTCCGCCATTAGCAGTTGCATTGCTGGCTAAATGCGTTAGCTCTCACATTCAACCTTCCAGATTGTGTAGATAGAGGCGAACGATCCTGCTTTGGATCGAAGTTCGAAATTAGAACCAGAACCTCATGGATTTGAGGCCAGTTCTAGCATTTGTTCACAACATTGGTTACAAATAAAAGAAAACACACAGAACATGTGCCTCATTTTGCACCCATAGCTACAATAACCACTGTGTTAAAATTAAAATGTTTTATCCTACAGATACTTGTAATAGACACAGTTGCTATGCAGAAAGTGATAGTTATTAGCGCAACGGGTTGGATAAAGTAAACAAAATTTACTTGTTGCCAACCCTTAAAATGCTGAAATTCTTTTTCGTATAATTTCCGTGAAGTCGACGAATAAAGCCTCAACTGCTGCTTTTGCTTCTTTAAATATATCATTTGGAACCGATATATTAACGTTCTCCACGTCCAAGGCATCAATTTGAAACTAGCAGCAATAAAAACAAAATTAGTATTCATACTTAGCCTACTATATTTTATAACTATAAGAATGCCGTAATTCAATGCCTTATTCCTTATTTACTATCTGTAGTAAAACCATTAACTGAATATTTGTCATATATTAATTTATCGTATCTGTAGGATAAAATAATGTATTATACAAGTGGACAAACTTCTATTATCCATTTTTAGAACTTAAAACGCTTCCCTTCGGGTCGTGTTTTAAATGTTCTGCTCATGGATAAACTCTCTGTTTATTCACTTGTATAATAAATAACTATTAGGGTTATTACCGTGCTTCAAACTTATTAGTTCAACGCATATAAACCATACCTATAAAGCGATTGTTGACGAAAGCACTACAATTTCCTGAAATATTACTAACAGAACTGAAGTCACACTGATGGCCTAATTCATGGGAGATTCCATAATACGATAGTAAGAAAAGCTCATGAGGCGAGATAAGTACAAAACATAATAGTTGTGCAGTGGCAAATCTTTACTTGAGGTATGGATGGTAGGAAAAGTTGCTCCAACATATATACGCAGAAGTCATATCGTTTCTGTCCTCGAAGGAGTGAAGTACGCTAGCGCTAGTGTGGCATTCTGTAGTGTTTGTGCAAGTAAGGTTAATGTTAAGGTGAAAGAAGACAATAACGCCGACGATATTAATAGTGATCTGGTTATGAGGACGAAGATGATGGTGCAGTGAGCTGTAGAAACATGTGGTAAGTACAGTAATATTGGCTAAGTTCATAGTTGCTAACTCATTGTGTGGATCGCAAACAAAATAAATCTGTGTTGCATTCACATTACTTTCTCTACATCGCTGTAACAAATTGTTAAAAAAAACCTATTCTTCTATATATTTTAGATAATCAAGATAAACATTAGCAGAATTCTCTTAATTATTTGCTTCCTTGTAAGAAGAAGGAAAATAAGGGAATACACTAGGCTAATACGAATGTCAAATCTCTTAAATGCTGGTTGCTATGTGGTTGAAATCCGTTTCTAAGCAGGACCAGGAGTTTATAACTTTCCCTGTGAGAAAAGTTTTGAGTATTTTAAATCTGAAACAAATAACAATGGTCAATTCCACGAAAAAAAAAAAAAAAAAAAAAACCTTTATCACATAAATTTTGTGTTTTAGTGTGAGCTACATTTTTTTGTGCAGTAAGTTTCTGTCTATTTGTAACGGTTTACAGTTACGAAGAGTTAAGCAAAATTCATTCACGATAAAGGTGTCTTTAGAGGCTATTCCCAGAAAATTTAAGATATACGTTTTATTTGGAATGTAAACATCTTTAATATATAGGATGTTAATCAAAATCGTTAGCCATTTTTAGAAAATCAAAATTTTCGAAAATGTTTCCATATGAAGGGTAGTTTGTGGTGGGGAGCTTTTCTTGAAAATCTTCGTGTCGCATCCTTGGAAGATACCAAACCTAAATACCAAGTTTTATATTTAACGGTCTTTTCGTTTTTGAGCTATGCTGTCCACAGATACACTCAGACAGACAGACAGACACACACACACACGGACCGTTTTCTAAAAATGCTTTTTCGTTCTCAGGGGACCCCAAAACATATACCTATTTACGCGGAAATCTCGATATCGAATTTTTGGGTAAAATTAAATACCTGGTCTATCCCTATATACATTATTAATACGGGGCTAGAGAAGGTAATAAGTACATCGACATTCCTCTAAGCAAAATACTCCGTCTCACGCTCTATATATTGAAAATGACAAAAAATTCTAAATGCTAAAAATGAGCATTATGATTTCGCTATAAATATGGATATGTGTCAATAATTACTTTATGTGAGGCGCAATGATTGTTTAACTCTGCACGCAGTTGTGGTTTTGTTTAACAGCTTAGTCATTCGCGCCAAGCCGGCGTCTGTATTACCGCTCTCAGCAAAAATGGAGGGAAGGAAAGCAACTTCCCCTATGCACAAGATTTGTCCAAGTCTCGCCTCACGACCCAAACCTACTTTTTCTTAACGTTTTACCTAGTACATATTAGCTTGCTTTATGGAGGGTGTAGGTAATTTTCGAGGTCTAGAAGTTTCGCCAGAATTATATTAGTGCTGTATAAAACAAACTGTGCTTGTATCAAAGTGCTAACTTCGGCGGCAGTTGACTCAAATGTGGTTAATACAGTAGATTGTAATAAACAAGCAAATTTACTTTTGAGACATTTAATGAATTGGGTTCTAATTGCTTGTGAAAAGAGCGCATTACTTAAAAGATGGAAGTAGTTATAATAGTGAAATAAAAGAAGACCGCCTGTCACCTAGGATATCACAATAAAACGACTAGCACGATGTGGGTGCCACTTCATTGCCAGCTGACCACTGCAAATTGTCAACCAGGAATAAATCTGTTAATGGAATACTTCTGTAACTTGCAAATGTTCAAGAAAAGTGCATAATACCCATATTCTTATAGATTAGATTAGAAAGCATTCTGTAGGTTCGTTTAGGCCAGGAAGCCACTGAACATAGAACTTTTCAAGGCATATACATGTATACTACAAGCTCTAGTGCTAAAAGCACGTGTTACAAAAATAGCAGAATAGGCATATAATCACACCATTTGCTTATGAGGAGTTAAGCCACTGCATTATACTTAATGTGCTCTATAAAAGCATTTGTATTTTTTTTTTGCATGCACATAAAAACAAAGAGTATCAAAAATTATTGTTAAAATGTATAAATAGATATAATTTCATTATATGTAACATTCCTATTTTTTGTAAATAACCATATAGATAACATATCGTTGCCTTAGAAATACATTGACCCTATCATTTATAAACAAAAGACAATATTATACTCATGAATGACATGTACCGAACATGTAAACGTTTTGTATAATTTCCAGGTGTTAGATTAGACCATTTTCACGTCAGTTTCACAGTAATAGTTGCTCGCTGGTCGGGAATGATGTAACAGATGCCCACACGACAGTCTTGGTATAGGTTAGAGAAACGCTCCAAGAAACATTAGACTCATACGCTTCCTAACATACGCCACTGGGTATGGACTGACTTGGCTCCTGGCAATTTGCTGCAGAGGGAGAGAGGGTGTGAAAAATGTACGCATATGCCCGACAACGAACTGGAGGCGGATTTAGTGACCTACTTGCTACGTACTTTCGCTTGTGCGTCCCTCGTTCGCTTCCCGTTTCAGTCCAGAGTTTCGGGCTGCCTAGCTTATACCTTATGCAACGAAAAATAGAGATTAAAATGAACTCAGAGAAATGAGAATTTTATACAGCTAAGTCATTACCTACAAGTAAATATACTAGATTTATTAAATATTATGTGAAAAAATCTGATGTATTCCATTCACATGACTTTCTCTACAACAAATTATTGTTAAAAAGCTCTTGCTTCTATTTACTTCATGCTAATCGAGAGAAAAAATAGAAAAAATAGAAAAAATAGTCGTATTACTTACTTCCTTGTAAGTAGAAGCGAAATAAGGGAGTAGCATAGGCTAAAGTGATAGTCAAAAGTTGGTTGCTATGTGACTGAAGTTCCTTTGTTTGTGTGGACAGGAGTTGACAAATTCCCGTATGAGGAAAGTGTGTTTTTCAAAGCTGAAACCAAAAACAAGGAATATCTAAAAAAAGATCAAATCCACGAAAAAAATGTATATAACATATATGTTGTGTTTTAATTTTTTCTGTGATAAGTTTTTGTCCATCGCTTACGGTTTAGCAGTTATGCAAAATTCCGTAAACTTCATCCGGAATAAAGTAGTCTTCAGAGGCTATTCCCAGAAAATTCAAAATATATTTATTTTTCAGGTAAATATCTTTAATATACGATATTTTAATTAAAATCGTTTGAGCCACTTTTAAGAAAATTAAAATTTTCGAAAAAAGTTCCATGTAAAGGGTAGTTTGGGGTTGGGGGATTTTTTTCAAAATCTTCGTGTCGCATCCCTGGATCACACTAAACTTAAATACCAAGATTGGTATTTTACCGGCTTTTCGTTTTTGAGTTATCGTGTTCACGGACACACGGACACTCACACGGACCTTCTTCTGAAAATACCTTTTTTGGATACAAGGGACCCTAAAACATATATTTCCGGTGAAATCTCGATATCGAATTATGTACATAGTACGTATAGAGAAAGTAAAACGAGTTTCCGAAATTGGTAGATATAATTAGGAGCTTCAGAAGTGGTCCATTCCCCAGTGTTTTGCCCTTAAGTAAGATTTTTACATTATATAACAAAAATAAGCCAATGAACAGTGACCGGTGTAAAACGAGAGTTGTGTAAATATGTAGAAATGGGCGTGTAACATGATTAGCTATTCTACCTTGTAGTGAGAAGTGGATGTGAAATGAGTTTCCTGCAACGCTGAAATTAGTTCACCAAAAGGTATTCTTTCAATGCATTTGTCAATTTTAAACCTTAACCTATAAGTAATTACATGCCATTATTATCATCATAATTGTATTTAACAAGGATTAAATTACCTATTGTAAAAGTGATGTTAAAGCAAGGGTATTCCGCTATGTCTAGGAAAATAGAACCTTCAATAATCTGAACAGCTATTATTACTCTTTATTATTGTTTTCATTATTATTACTACTATTGATGTTGCATAATACCAATAATGTGACATTTAATAGCATGCTTGTCGTAAAATGTAGAAGAAGTACAAACATTATGTCGCTTCTTTGTTAAAAGTATAAGTGTGGACACATGGGATGAGATCTGTTGTCAAAATAACCGCCATAAAACCTTATGGTTAGGAAAGAATAGTAGCTTAGTATCTTCTTTCAAGCAGCGTATAGTTTGAACCGTATCTAAAAATTTCAGCAACCATAGTCGAAAAAGTCTCACCTAGACGGCCCGGGTTCGATCCCAAGCGACCGCATGTGAGATTTGTGGTGGACAAAGGAGCGCAGGGGCGGGTTTTCTCCGGTTTCCCCCGCCATCACATCCCACATCTTCATGTATCATCAGTGTCAACGCCTACGGTGCCATATTACTAAAAGCGGTCGTTAAACACTATCAAAAATAGTCGAAAATTTATCATTAAATATAAGGGCTTATTGTCAGCTCAAATTACCAAGTACGTTACTCCTGGACATTATTACATTCCGCCCATATTTTGGAATAACTTAAGCAACTTACCAATCAAGTGGCTAGTATTTTGTAAGAGGGTGAAGCTTAGAGACCGGGCGACTGCACGTCAGCACTGCATTAAATCTATTCGTTCTTATAAGGTCCATTTTCTCTACTACAACGTGTATTTACTCCACAAAGACAGCAGTTTATTTGGCGCATCGGAAAATATAACTATAATTAATTAGGCACTACCCACTTTATCCTGCAACCTGTGCAGGCATTGTGTGTCGCTAGAAGATGTAGCGATCGAACTAAACGACTTTATTTCATTCAGATTTTCTATTAAACTTTCACGTTTTGTCCTTTTGATGAAACACGCCTATTCCAGGGATTTTCCCATTGTTCAGAATACCCGTTAATCCCCCTTTCTCCACAACCTGTTTGTGATACCATGACAACACTCCTCAGTTCCTTATTAGAGCTGTGTAAAAATGTGGCCTCTTTGTAGCTTTCTGATGGATCAATGTGGTCAGTCAGGGGTTGATACAAACAAGCTCGTAAAGCCTGAACAATGAGTCTGCCGAACTGTCCATGCTGTCTCATCACAGTGAACAAAGACTCTGGGCTGAATCGAGCAACTTTCAAAACTCGGAATTTCCGGTGTTTATACTGTTTTCGGCCATATTTGGTTGAAACCCCTTTGAGAAGCAGTAAGTCTGGCCCGAGTTTGTCCAGAGAGTCTTCGTTCGTGAAGCAGGCTCGTTCTTTGGCCCAAAAATAGCAGAAGTGTTTAGGTATAAGCTGAATGAATGAGCCCATTGTACGATTTATGGTTCTGAAAACGGAAACAAAGAAGTCCTATTTGACTTTTGGGAGGTAGTGAAAGCCTCGAAGTGCACAGGCTGAGTCAAATCTCTGATATCTTGAGTTACATGGACTCCCTGAGCAGAAGAATTGTTCTAACATACACTCCCTCCTGACAAGTTGTACGCTTCTGGGAGATTTCTCTCTTCACTGGCCCCTTAAATTGTTTATGGAAATGCTCTTCCACCACGTGTGCTTTGGTAATAATAGATGAAAAAGGTTCCTTCCCAGCGGTAGGAATCATTGCCTAATGGTTTACTTACTATTTCATAAAGTTATTGTTTTTCATGTCACTTATTCACGGAAGACAAAGGAAATGTTTGTCTTTTGTTTCATTCTCAGGTCATTATCAGGGGCTTTGACTTTAGAAACAACTAATGGTGTTAATAACCCGAGGAATGTATGATTTTATTTCACTAATTTTCACTATACTCACTCCTACATCCATTCTTTCAAACTCTGCGGAGCGTAGGGACTGATCCCATTAAAGAAGCATGACAACATCTCAGCTAGGAATCAAACCTGCGACTTCTGAGTTGAGAAATAATACTTATTATATTTCACCCAAACTTCGGTACCTGTGTTATGGTTCCGTGAACCATAAAAATCTATTTTTTTTTTTTACATTTTTTTTTTTTTTTAAGGAAAGCAAATTTACAACGAAAATCGATAAATACCAAACTCGATTAAGTTTACCATATTTCAAAGATGCGATACATGTTTCCAAGATAATCCCTCATCCCATAGCACCCTTTGTAGTTTAGAAAACTTTTTGTTTCGGCTGTCTGAAAAATAACCGACCGTATTAAAACACCAGGTTATTTCCATAATTAATCAAATGTGGCTGCATCTTGAATTTTCTGTAAATAAGCTGCAAGCTGCCCTGACTTTGTAGGGGCGGGGCATTAATCACTTTTCGAAACATACTTTGTTATTCAATTTCATTTCTCAGGATTTTTATAATCGCAAAATAATTGGAATTCCAATGCCAGAACATTACTGACCTGCTTTTAAAGATTTTACTATCGCTAATGAAACTATTTCTGCAGATGCTTATCTAAGATAAGCTAAGTAGATAAAAAGAATATATTGTAAGAATAGTTTGTAGTGGTGAAACATCACCAGCTTCCTAATTCGCTGTATCAGCGAGAAAAAAGAAATAACGACTAGAAAACCAATCAATGCGTTAATCTCAGGCGACGTTTGGCCTAGTGCCTCTGGTAAGAAGGATCTAAAATTAAAGCTACAATATGTGAATTCCTCCAAATGTTTACTTCTTAATTTACAAATATATTTTGGGAAGACGGATTTTTGCGCAAATTGGTCTTTCACATGTCCGCATTACATAAACGGTCATGTGCAATCTTAGTATTTGAGAAATAAATATCTCAATGGTCGTCAGAATTTGCTACATGTTTCACAAAACTCAAAAGAGCGGTCGGACAACTAGAACATTTGAGGAATGTTAATCGCACCAACTATTATGTCATTATTACACACGGGCAGTGAAGTCAATTCCGACGAAGACCATAGAGTCAAGATGGTCGAAAGCTTGGATTTTTCCGATTCCAATTAAACTCGGTTGCTCTCCCGTGAAATCATCTGCAATAAGTAACACTTCAAATCTTTACTGTCACTGTCTAATATGTCATTCAAATAGTCACGGATGACCTTTGGAACCTGTTGACAATGTGAAACTTGACTTGCCAAATGGAATAACTTGGAAACGTTTGACAAACTGCGATTAAATTCAAATTGAAACTTATGCGTATAAGCATTAAACAAGGTGAAGATGATTGGGGTTTTGAGGGGTTCTTATCCAGTTCGATGCTAAGGAACAGGGCTACAAACTGATAGGCAAGGAACGACTACTTTTTCCAATACTGCGACAACTTGCTGCCGCTTCATTGCCCTTCCGTACCATTACCCTGGCAGGCGGGTGGGTGGGTCAGGGCAGAAACCCTTAGCGGACATCAACCCTCAAGAAATGGGGCTCCCTCTTGCTGGGGCTCTTTTATAATTATGCTCCTTCCGCTGCAAAACTGTCCGCCCAGACGTTCATCACTTGCCGGCCGGGCCTGAGAATGTGCTTTTGAAACCCCTACTGCTGGCCTGCTGTGTAATAAAGTCAGTGGTGGCTCGTAAGTCTGCTGGTACTAAGTTATGTTTATGACAGATATTGCAGAGCTGTTGGCACTGGAACATCAGAGTGTCACCACAAAGCGAAGATAGTTCTATTCCAAGCGAAAATCATTAACTTGCCTTCGAAGAGCGTAAGTTTCGAGTTCGTCTGTGTGTGCGTATGTGTATGCGTCTGCTCTTTTTAATTGCCTATAATAAATTTTGTTTTTTTAAACAAAAAATACGATGGAATTATATTTTGTAAACTATTGATTTCATTTTAATTATGTTAATAGAGGGGCCCAAATTTCTTTTTCCCACCTGATAAAAAGAATCTTTCCTGATACTTTTTATCAGAGAAAAGTATGTATTTCCTATTCACTCTTAGGTTGATCCGCGTCACAACTGATCCATGTGGCCAGTGCACCGTGGTACAATACAGTAGTAGTGCACGGAAGAATGTAATCCCAAGCTAAAAATCTAAATTACACAATGAATTTATTCTTAAATTGTATAATATTGAATACAAATACCTAAGAGTTAATTGACGCCGTTTAAGGGCTCGACGAATAAGGGCTCTGTTTGTTTTAATTACAATATGCCGCGCGTACGCCCTGCGTGGTCGTAAAAATATGACAGCATTTAAGGCGTGAATGGCGGAAGGCTACATTATAACGGTGCTCTGGTCGCCTGGGTTTTGTTTTGGCGAAGATTAACCTAAGGCTGAATAGGCTTTAGGTAACTTGTCCTAACTGGGATTTTTTTTTTTTTATAGTATTTAACGTCTACTTTTCCTACTATGGCACCGCAGGTGCATGGAATGAAGTTGGAACAACGGTGGAATTCGATGGGGGGGCCAGATAACCCGGAGAAAGCCCGCACCTACGCCGCTATGTCTGCTACAAATCTCACATGCGGTCACTGGGGATCGAACCAGGGCCGTCTAGGTGAGAGGCGAGTTGCGCGGCCCTAACCGGGAATCGAAACCAGTTTACAGGTTTGTCAAGAGGTGTTCGTATATTCCCTTTGCTCTTAATTCGTTTTCCTAAAAAGATAAATAAAATCTGAGTTATCCAGTTCGGAAAGGTAAAATGTGGGACACTATTCTAAGGACGGACGTTCGGACGGATGGATGGATGGAAACTCTTCGTCAACAAGAAGAGGGGTTTCAAATATTCTGTAGCACACTTCACCCGTCTGTCGAAGACATAACTTACTTCCTCTTCAGTCAAGAATCGTTGAGCGCTCATTTTCGTTTCTCCAACTTGAAAGAAACGAAAGAATGATATTTAATTAGAGGTTGGAAAAACTTTACGTTATAACTAAGTAAAACGGCAGGGTGCAAGATGCTTTTACCATTTAGACTGCAGGAATGCCTGTAAAAGCTTTGAAGAGTAGGCATTTTACTTACCAGTTAAACAATTCAGAACATGTCGTTTAAACTCGTGAAGTAGCTACATTTCCTTTCCACATCGTCGGGTGCAAGCGCATCCAGCAACAAAATATCATCGGAAACTTCAGCTTGTCAAATGAAAAAGAAATATTTGCCTTAGTTCGTTTAAATGAAATAATGGCTTGCAGTAAAACCTGCGCTAACCTAATGAGTTTCCTAAACATCGCATAGTGCATTCCTCTTTAATAAGGAAGATATTTTATGTCTTGTGCTTCAAGCCCATTTTTGGATGTCAGGGGAGGAACCTTCTCCTTTTCTGGGTACTAAACAGAACCCACCCAGTTTGGCAATTTCAGGCACAGCTGGCTTTATAATTTCTTCTCGAATGAAAACTCTGCAAAAGGATTTTTTGTACCCATTCGGACCAAATGTTAAAGCAGTTCCGTTAAAATGCTCAGGCCCATAAACACTGAGGGCAATAATTCTCTTCCCAGATCTGTATCGTGCCATTATTTTCTTCTTTCTCCCTAGGAGGGATCGTGTACACGGCTGTTTTTGGTGAGAAAAACTTGAGAAGGATAACAGTGTATGGCCAAAATACAGATTCAAAATTACCTATAGTTATAAGATTATGTAAAGAACATGCATTTTAAGGTCAAATTTTCCTGATGTAAGGCCCAAACCACAAAATGCAGCTCAATGTTGAGAACTGTAATTGAAAATTGGCTCTCTTTGAATGGTCAGGAGTAAAAGAAAAAAGAACGACATATTTTCGTTTGAGAAAAGTATTAAGTAATTCAAAATTGAAAAGCTTGGAATATCTCGAAAATGGTTCACTCCACAAAAAGTATGCGACATAGAATGTGTGTTTTAACATCTACATTTTTTGCGGAATATGTTTTTGTTTAACTTTTACGGTTTACCAGCTATGAAAAAACCATCCAAATGAGGATCTCAGAAGCCATTCCCAGGAAATTCAAGATATGATTTTATTTTTCATGTACATATTTTAATATACGGTAGTTTAATAAAAATTGTACTCCATTTTTGAGAAAATCAAAATTTTAGAAAATTTTTCCATGTAAAGGGTAGTTTGGGGTGTGGGATTTTCCTGAAATACTTCCTTGGAACATCTAAATATAATTATCAGTTTGGTATCTAACCGACTATTTGTTTTATAGATACACACAGGCGAACACACGGGCCTTTTTATAAAAATGCTTTTCTTTTGGATACAACGGACCCTAAACCGTGTGTTTCTATTGAAATCCCAGTACCGAATTGTTGAGTGGAATGCAATACTTTCTCTACCTATGTAAGAAAGTAAAAGTAAAAAGGTATTAGTTTTCAAGAACTATATGGAAACGTGCGTTTGAAAAAGCAATGCAAATTAGGCGTTTAGGAGGAAAAACGCCTCTGAAATACGTTCTGTAAACAAAATAAAAAAATTACAGTGAGATTGACCTTCAAACTTGAAAACACTGAAAACTATCACATTTACAATTCCAACTTTGTTCTATGTGCTCTTAAAAAAGAATGAGTAGTGCCAACTTGTGATAAGCAAGGCAAACGTCGATCATGGTTGGCGCCACTTGGTGCAGATAACACAATGACAAATGCCAGGCAGGCAGCGAAATGGTCCAGTGCAAGCCATTATCGTCATAACCAGTAGAACCTCGCTAATGGAGCCATTTCAGGGCGAGGCAACACGCCCCTCCCTCCCTCCCAAATCAAATATCGGAACCTCCCCCTGTAGGAGGGGTGACGGCGACAGTTCGGTTTACATACATTACCCTCAAACATGAAACGCTTACAGTGTTAAATTGCATACACCATCAGCATTTGCTGATATTACGCTCTCACATAAAATCGCTATTATTTTTTTCTATCAACAATAGTTGTGCCAAACTAGTTTTGTTACTAAATGTACGGTTTAGTTAATGGCTCGCAAACATCTGAAATCTACGATTAACTATGACATTACCAAACAGGGTAATATTCTGAACAGCCCATGCTTGAATTTCGTGAATAAATCAGTATATGTTACAACAATGGGTCTCTGTGACAGATTTAACCTTTCCGGGTTACAGGAATGCAATCTATGAGCATAAATGCAAAGCCATTACAGCAAATCATTTCAACAAAGCATAAATATATAGGAACCATGCCTTTTCCTTGTAACCTACGTAATGGCAGAGTCTTTAACATAAATAATCCTTCAGTTTTTACTACTGATAACAGCTGCACTATACCCCGTTCTGGCCTACCAAATTCACTTAAAGCTACGTCTTTTCAAAGCGCTTATAGTCCCTCGAATGCTCTACACCTGCGAAGTATTGGGCATGGCAACAGACGCCTGGCTTCTCTGGTTACAGTGGATGCAGAATAGAGAACTCCGGTATGTCGACGTGCCCCAATGAGACTACTACATGAAGCTTCGGTGCTTCCATATGTGGAGGATGTCATTAGGCACCGGGCTCAAAAATTCTACGCCAGATTGAGCCAATATGAGAGCGCACTTCTCAGATCACCTTTACCAAATGAACGCCGTTTCAGGTACTCCCGGTAACAACGGCTTCAATCCAGCCAACAGCAAACAAACTGAACTAAGTACTCTCCTCTTCTAACCTTGGGAGTGATCAATTAAAATTCAACTCCAACAAAAACAAGCATGAATATTTAAATAAAACTAAACACTAGCGGAGCAGAGGAAAAGGATTTTATTCAATGAGCATTTGAAAGTAAAATTCTTATTTAACGTCGAGCAACACAGTTACTTTAAAAAAATTTTAGAACACATTAATATGTAATACAAAATAAACTACTCAAAGTTCACCTGCTGATCATTTCCTTCAGGATAGTCCCTTTTCGCACAGACAACGTTTTAGGGTTTTTAACACTTGCAGCACCTTCATTAAACATGCCACTTATTTTAAAAAGTCATACATTTATGACTTTTCATTACAGAGTGTGAGCGAAGGCGTTTCTCAACCATATGTTAAACAAAAGTAAGGAAATGCTTTTCTCTCCTTTGCGATACAATGCCTCAACATTTACATTGCATACATATTTAAAAGCGGAGAGGTTAATAAGTTAATGATTTCATGGCGGAATATACCGGCCATCAACTGTTGTTACTTGATCCGTACTTCCTTACTCCTTGCACAGTGTTTAAAAGGTCACTTCATGCATTATCTATGGTAAAAAGCTCATGTGTTACACCCATATGACTTTTTCTAGCTATTTTGCAACAACATATTCTTACAAAAGCTTAATCTTCCTTTATTTCATGCAAATCGAGATAAACATCAGTAGACATGGCTTCATTATCTACTTCCTTGTAGGTATCTATATACCAGGGGAATAAGGACATGTATTAGGCTAAAGCGATGGCCGCCATGTGATCGTATTGAAATTAGATTTTCTGTACAAAGCCAGAAAAAAATGAGAATAGAAAAGTACAAAAAATAATTTGATTTTGTCATGAAAATACCTTCAAAATATGGTGCTATATTAAAAATCCAGAGCCATATTTGAGAAAAGAGACATTTCGAAAAATGTTCCATGTAAACAGCAGCTAGGTTGGGGGATTTTCTTGGAAGTATTTGCGTCGCATCCTGGAAGATAGCGAGCCTTTAGTTTCTGCGACACATACACGTACGCCACGTGGGCCTTTTTATGAAAATTATTAATTCAGGGGGTCTCAAAACATATTTCCGGTAAAGCTCGGTAATACCTTCTCTATGTGCATGATAGAGAAACTTAAACGAGTATGCCTACCTACTTTCTTTCTTTTATTGTGATCCGATAAGAGTTGCCGAATATTATTAAGTGTGTTAATAAAATTATTTGATACAAGTGTTAAATAAAAGTAAGGTTTTAATTTGCGAGTAGCATTTGTACAAGCAAATAAATAAATAAATAAACAAAAATAGCTTCTAATATGATTGATATGTATGCATTTATATATATAGACCTGAATTTCGCAAAATAACAAAATAATAGTATATTGATTCCGCACTTATAACATTCAAGAGAAATTGTGCTTAAAACAAGATCAAAAGATCAGCGAGAAAATAAATGTTTTGTCAATTCGCTAGCTCGTTTCTGGATTTCTGGTAACAGGTTTCAGAATTTTGGAATTAAATTTCATCCATATTCATATCTGATTGCAATTGTATCGATTATTAGGTAGGTAATAGATAAAAGTATAACGATTCAGAAAGTATAAGGCTACGAACACAAGAAACTGATTTAACGCTCTTTAGCCAAGTAGGTCATATCAGACGAAGAAATTGGGTGAAATGATGCTCAAATGAGCTCGGGGTTTATGGAAGTTAAAGCTATTCTTCTCAGGCTAAGTGAACTACGAAGATTATGGTGTAACAACCCACCCTAACAGAGTTTTGAACTCGACACCTCTTGAGTGTGAGAGAGATAGCTATCCCCACATTACAGGCCGGTATTATCTATTGTGATTAACTGGAGTATGACGATTTGAAGAGATAATATGGCCGCTGCAAAACAAATTAATAATGTAAAAATACGCAATGAAATATAAAAGCTAATCAAACGAAGTTGATTTATTAAACGTGTGCAAATACAAAGGGTAATTGGCATGCGATTGAAATTGAAATTAAAGTTGGAAACAAATGATTGTCATAAACATTTTATTGCACTAATGTGTTAAAGTACAGGATTAGTTTTCGGATTATCGTAAATGGGGAGCCCAATCATTGGGACACAGCTCTGCACGTAGGCCATTGTGACTCTAGGAGGGAGGAATAAGGGAAGAAACCCGAAGGGTGACCAGATCCGGATGCCACGGGTGCAAGAATGAATGGGATCTCTAACGTTTCCAGATAGGACGTTTCTGACGTCGCTCGACGTACTCCTTCAAACTCTCTGAAGCCTTAGCTTTATTGCAAGGAGCGTCCAACTCGAAGGATCTCGGAGACCAGGAGACTCCCGCAACGGCGGGACCCTTTACAGAGTGCAAACCACCATCCAGCTGCAACCCACCGAACACCGCCGTCTAATCCTACAAACCTAAAGTAGAAGTGATGGAACAGGAAATGATGTTCAGGAGCTCGGGACAGAAGATGATTCGCCTGTCGACCCGGGGATATCACGAGAAAAAAAAGGGAATGGTTCACCGGGGATCGAACCCGAAATTTCCCCAAAGCGGGCCGCATACGTTACCACTTGAGCTAGTCATCGAGTGGTAGAGTAGTTAGTTCCTGTAACTGGTATTTGGAGCATAGGAATACCTAGCGGTGTTTTTTTTTTTTTATTGAGTCAAATTTCACCATTATGAGCCATGGTGAAAAGGATCAATTCGTCACCCGTAGATGGCGTTAAAGGCGGAAATCACGACTTGCGAATGTGAACAAGGCGGAATCTAGCCCAGAGACCATCTTGTAGAAGGTATGAATACGTCTATGTCCAAATAAACATTATATGGACCAATGGAAAGGAAGCCATGTTAAGGATTGTTACGTCCAAAAAAAAACAAAAAAAAACATCATCTCCGTCGGGTTTGGATCCACAAAATTGAGTATTAGAAGCAAGCATGGTAACCACTACGCCTAGGAGGCCTTGATAAAGTACAACTCGTGAGTGCTGTATTATAACTTCTAGTTTAATCCTAGCTGTGTAAGAAGTTTATTACTTTCTCTACTCGCATTCCTATGCACATAGTATATATAGAAGATAGGTATATATTCCACCCAAAAATTCGATGCCTAGATATATGTTTTCAAGTCCCCTGATTTGATCCAAAGTTGGTATTTAAGTTTAGTTCCAAGGATGCGAAACAAAGATTTTCAAGAACATTTCTCCCACCCCAAACTACCCTTTACACGGAATAAAATTTGAAGATGTTTTTCTCAAAATAGCTTTTAACGATTTTGTTTCAATTCCGTATATTAAAGATATTTACACGAAAAAAAAATATATTGAATTTTCTTGGAATAGCCTCTGAAGAGCCCTTTATTCTGGGTGAATATTGGATAACTGATAAACCGCAAGAGTTACACAATAACTTATGACACAAAAATGTAGATCTCCTTAAACACAAGTTTATGTTCTTTATTTGTTTGTTATAAAGCTAACCGTTTCCGAGATATTCCTTGTTATTGGTTTCAATTTTAAACTACGTAATTCTCTTCAAACCTGAAGTCATCGTTTGTTTCATCTCTTGCTTGTTTTAAGGCTAGTCGTGAAAAGCGAATCGAACTTCAATTGTTCATTTAACGATCAGTTTTTATAAGGTTTGACTGTCGTAGTTTTACCCTAGTTTATTCCCTCACTTCGTTTCTGCTAAGAATGAAGCAATAATAGGAACATTTTTGCTAATATTTATGTCGATTAGCATGGTATAGGTAAAATAATCTTTTGTAGGAATAATTTGTTTGGAAAAAGCAGAGGAAGTCGTGTGAATAGTATACAGGGGAGTTTTTATATAAAACTTATTTTCTTGTTACTCTCTATCTGTCATTCTAAAATTCCGCCAACGACTAACACTCTAAAGTGTATTTCCTCCTTTCTAATAACATAACTTTTACAGAATTTACTGTATGAATGGCGGCGCCGTGGGTGAGTGGTTAGACCGCTCGCCTCCCATCTAGGCGGCCCGGGTGCGATCACAAGCGCCCAAAGTGGGATTCGTGGTGGACGAAGCGGCGACTGCGCGGGTTTCCCCCGCCACTCATTCAACCATTACTCCATCATCATCTTTTCAATCATAAATTTCGCTTATATTTCATATCGTCCACTTCATGTTCATACCGACCCCTCGTAACAGGTTATCCAGTCTGTGGTTTCTTGCCTTAGGCTCTCCGACAGGCTTCTGACCCCTAGGCATTGGCTTGAAGTCCTAGGAGGATATCAGTCCTACAATTACGGGAAGGATAAGCCGATTACGAAACGAAGTGAATGTCAGTACCTAAAATGAAAATAAACTTTGTGACATTTATTTTGGATAAAATATTATGTCGAGGAAGCTATGGAAGTAATAATGCATTATTAACAGTTCTTTTTCAAAGAACCAATAACAAAGCCCTTGAAAATTGATGCCAGTATGCAAAATTCTATGAATGCAATATCAGATTCGCTTGTTATGCCATGAGATGATTAAGTGTACATGTGATTCGTGAAAATGTGAACAAATCTCCATGGCAACAAATTGAAAAAGGCAAATCACGATTAAGTGGGGAAGACAGACTTGGTCACGCATGCGCATGTGACATCACGAGGTTGCCTGTGCACATAAAGCTGGAAAATGTCACGAAAGTAGGAACAACATGACCAGAAACGGTCTGTGACTCACAATGGGGGTTGCGGGGCAGGGGCTTCAGAATATACCACTAACGAACTTCCACCCCCGCTGAGTCCCTGATGGCCCCATCCACTCACTGGCGCCTATATTTCTACACACGCTATTTGGGCTCTTATGGGAATATGTCGGCAGGGATGGACAAATGCCAGGCTGTTTGCTGAAAGATTAAATTTATTTTTCTATTTACTCAAGTAGAAGTAAGGCTTTCGACCTCCAAAACTAATAAGGAGCAGGTTTTGGTTTCGGCAGAAATATTTATTTAAAATGGGTAGGTACACGGTTTACAATGATGACAAGGACCCTTTTACTTGCTAAGTCTTTCATTTGAATATGACTAGTAAAATGTTCTCCGTTCCCGAACGATTCCTAGGACCTTTCCCCGAAACCACCCCGAATGGAGCTCACCACGAATCCATTTCCCCGAATGCCCTTATTTAATTATTCATTTCTGGCTGGCCCCTTAGCTCAGTCGGTAGAACACCTGCCTGCTGTGCAGGAATCTTGGGTTCGATTCACGGTTTTTTCCAGTCCAGATTATTTTTATATTACCTACTTGTGGCACCGCAGGCGATGGCACTAATGATACATGAATGAAGATAGAGTACTGGTGGAATGCGATAGCGGGGAAAACAGGAGAAAACCCGCCACTACGCCGCTTTGTCCACCACAAATCTCTCATGCGGTCCCAGTCCATTAGGCGTTGACATCTCATTACAAATGAATTGTACAAATATAATACAAAAATAGCAATATAATAAATATAATAACTAATAATATAATCTTAAAATAAGCTCACAGACGAGTCAGTAGTTAAAAGGACAAGCTTTTATGGTCTTCTTTCTCTTTAATCCACTTTGTTCCTAGCAGTCCAATATAATACTGGTATTTCTTTCCGTTTCTGTAATGGAATCAAATCCCTTGCAATGAAGAAGGTGATAGTCCATTCTTGTTTCAGACTCTTTGCAGATGACACATTCTTCCATCTAGTATATTCCTATTCCCAGATTATTCCTTCTTCTCCTTAGTCTGTGAGTATGAATGTCGGCGTGAATGTGTGGTGTAAAACGAAAGAAAATCAACCAAACAGTAACACACATAGTAATCGAGTGAATACCATTGCCATGAGCAATTGTTACAAAAGAAAAAAATCTGATGTGTTCCATTCACTTTCTCCACATCTCTGTAACAAAGCATTGTTAAAAAGCATATTCTTCTATCTACTTCATTCTAATCGAGATAAAAATTAGCAGAACTGGTCTTATTATTTTTTGGATGGAATACAATATCTTCTCTATTCACTATGTACATCATACATGCGGGCTAGAGAAAGTAAAAGCCTTGTTTAAATGATTAGTAATATGACTTTTGGGAATTAGATATATATTTGTTAATATAGTACTATTTGTATTAAAAACTATGTGTAAAATAATAGAATAATTGTTGTATTTTGATACAAAAATAAAGTAAGAATTTGGAATGCATACCCCGGTTTAAGAAATTAGGTACCGAGGTATGATATTACAGATTTTATTTATTTATATGTAATGGTAGAGAAAGTCAAAAGGGAATTGAAAAAGTTGCAAACGCTTATTGATATCACCAGATTCGTTCAGCATCTATTAATTCTTGCTTGCCCTAAAGATTCAAAGGCAACGTTGAAGAAAATTCGCCTGTTATTTAAGTTTTGCCGCACAGTTTAACTACTCCTTTCCATAATTTTAATATCTGCAGTGGTTTTTAAAACTTTGTAAGGGCCTTTAAAACGCTCTTTTCCCTCTCTCATAAATGCTGTGATTTAATTGATTGTTAGCCTAACGATGTTGTGGAGAAATGGAACAGAGAGAGTAAACTCATTATCCATATATTCAGAAAAGGCAGCGAAGAGTGCAGTTTGTATGAAAGTTGGTCGCAAAGCAAAAGCAGATAGCGATCCCCATGATAAACTGACCTTTCAAACCCTCACATTCTTTTCGCGAAAGAGCCTTTTGTACAGAACCAAGTTTCGCTCGCTATCTCCGCCTGTATCGCTTGCCTGAAAGATATTTTCGCACGTAAAGTGAAGCCTTTGTTGGCAAGACTGCTTGTTACTCCGGAGCTGTCAGGTGGTAGGAGGACCGTCGCCTGGCAACCGACGTCGTTTATCATGCAGTGTCATTTCGGGCATGTCGACGTCCATCCATCGGCCCCCAGGGAAGTTACACTGCGCAACTAGCACCGGGAATTCTGCAGCAAAATGTTCCAGCTACCTCTGCATGTCTTCCCAAGAACTTCATTGTTCCGATACGGGGAAAGCGAATCATAAAGCATGATTTGCATCTCTAAGAAAATCGCTCGCTAAGTTCTACAGGGTGGAATAGAACGCAATACATTTATTCTATGCTGGAATCCCTCGAAACAAATGCAGTAAAATTATAAAACCCTCTAGACTGTAATTAATCACACAGCAGTTAAATTAAGTAATACGTTTTCTTACGCGTAAGGTATTTATGACCTAGCACTAGATGAGATAAACATTATAAATAGATCGAACCAATTCACAGATATAACTGAAAATATAATAACAAATCAGATAAGTTGCATTCACATGACTTTCTCTAATCATTCTTAATGTTCTTACAAAAGAATACTCGTCTATCTACTTCGTGTTATTACATGTAAAACTTTCTTCCACATTTCCTTGAAGACTGAAGCGAGTCAGATTACAAGGACACGAGCTAACCATTTGAACATAACATAAGCATTTATAAATTCAAACCATTAAGCAGAAATTTCCAAGGTGTCAAAATAAATAATAACATTTTGATTTTTAATGACCTTATCAATTCCCAGCGAGAGTGTTGCGGAATTTCGTCCTGCAGCTATTCGTTTGCATGCATGTCGGTAAATCTACTGACATGGGGCTGTCGCTTTTAGGCACACTTAAAAATCATAGGATCCTCAGAGCAGAAGATTGCGCAAAACCAACTGAGCCACCGAGACCGACGGAAACGGTTAACGCCACCGTCCACAGGGAAAAGTAATATTTGATAAAATGTCATCTATTTGGTTTATATTGTTTGTGCATTTAGTTTTTGTTCATCTCTTACGGCTTAGTAATAATGTAAAACTTATTCAAAATAAAGCGGGCTTCGCAGGCCGTACCAGAACATTCAAGATGTAGGTACAATTATCGTGAACATTTCTTGAACATTTCAATAGAAGTCTTCAAATCGCAACCTCAGCAGCTGCTGAAGTTAAATACCAAGTTTGGCTTTTCGTTTTGAATCATACTTTTCATAGAATCACTTACATACCAACATACTTTTTCTATTATTATTATTATTATTATTACTTATTCAGGGAATCTCAAAAGGTCATTTCCGGCGAAGTCTTGGTATAGAATTTTCGGCTAGGTTGCAATACTTCCTCTAGGTATTAATTATACCTAAGTAGTAGAGAAAACAATAATATTTTTCTTTGCCCAGTTTTCAGTTCAACACAAAACACTCAAATAGTAAGTATGTGATAAAAATATTTTTTCCTGTTTTATTTTACGTCGCTTTAACTAAATTTCGTATCGCGACAGAGCTAATCGGCTCGTGGTGAACAGATAAACTTCTCGGGCTCATCCTTATACCATGCCATGTTACTTCCCCCACGTGTTCACAGATGCATTAGTGCTAGGCAACTGTACCTACCTCTGCTTCTATACTTGACAGACGTAAGACTGCCTCGAGCGCTTCGAAGGACCTTAGTGCCAGGCAACTGTATCTCTAATTCTATACGAGCCGTGTATATGGCATTAAAGTACCATCCAGTTCATTATATGTAGATGGATGGCAGCGTTTTGCAAATACCACCCATTGTATTTGTACAATTGTTTTAGATTGAAGGTAGTACTTTGGGTCATGGCATCTGGTATTTACCTGGGTAACTAAAGCAAACAAAATTGGTCAGCTCACAGAATTGGAACCCAAGATCTTCTAAGTCCAGACCACGGGTGCTACCGCCGAAATCTTCCCTTTCGGTGAAAGAAATATTTTTTCGCCATTTGTGTGTTGAAACTATAGGGTGTAGGATGAGAAACAGCTGCAAAAGCCATTGAAGGTTTCTGGGGAAACAAAACGAAGCCGAAGTTTACAAAATTAATAAAATATATCTTTTAAGCTGCTACTTACATGGAAAAATCATTGTTTGATATTTTAGTAACTAATATTTTAGAACCACTGAGATTATAATTCGAAAAACTTTGGTAATCACTAAAGCATCATTAGTTTTGGAAAAACAGAAACATTGGAGCCATCAAGTAATGATGCTCAACCCCGAAGCTTTAGGGCGGACTGCAGTAGAAAGCCTCTCTTGAGGGAGGGTGTATGCAAAAAGAGCCTCCCCCGCTGATGCGAATATCCCACCCACTATGCTGGTGGTGCTAATGCCGCTTTTGACAAGCCCAGCGAACCTTTCAAAAGGAGGGTAGTGCATGTAAGCCGATGCCTTTCTTCCGCTCTGCTTCTGTGGTGTTCAGTGATTTACATTACCTAATGATCAGGTAGAACATCTGCCGGATCTTGGGATTACGGACCTACACAGCCTAGTTTCACTTCTCACGAACCTCGGCAACGGAGTTCTATCTCTCTGGAAACACTACAACTGTTCGTATCTTAAGCTACATTCACAATGGAGACATAACGCAACATATGCGCAGGCGCCAAGGAAGCAGTGTTGCTAACATACGATTATTTGTGATAATTTTAATGGTTTTCTCTCAGAAACCGTGTGTAGATCAGGAGTTGGGTAGGTAGAGAGAGACTGAAAAATTCAATGCCATAACCGGGATTTGAACCACGAATATCCCGATCTCTAGCCATTTGCTCTACCACTGAGCTACCATAGCAAAATGCCGGCATAGCATTGCATTTCTCAACTGACTTGCATGTTTCCCGGTAAACCACAAGATGATCTCAAATTGTTTTGAGATGACAACTCCAATGGCGGCTTACAACGTTGTAAGTATTTTAATTCATAGTATAGCCAACTATTATGGACAATTGTGATAATTTTAATTGTTTTCTCTCAGAAACCGTGTGTAGGACAGGAGTTGGATAGGTAGAGTCAGACTGAAAAATTCAATGTCATAGCCGGGATTTCTCCGGTCTCTAGCTGGTTGCTCTGCCACTGAGCTACCATATCAATATGCGGCATGGCATTGCATTTCTCAGCTGACTCGCATGTTTCCCGGTAAACCACAAGGTGACCTCAAATTATTTTCAGATGACAACCCCAATGGCGACTTACAATGTTGTAAGCACTTTAAGTCCCAGGATTCATAGTTTCAGCAAGTCAGAGATTCAAAATATGAGATCACAACAGAAAATAACTCGCAACCCTAGAACAAAAAATCTGATGTGTTCCATTCACATGACTTTCTATACATCTCTGTAACAAATTAATTATTGTTTATAAGCTTATTCTTTTATTTCATGATAATCGAATAAACATTAGCAGAAACTGTTTTATTAGTTCCTTATAAGTAGAAGAGAAACAAGGAAATACACTAGGCTAAACCGACAGTCAAATGTTTTAAAATGTGCTTGCTATGGGATTCAAATTAGTTTCTCCGCGTGGCCAGGAGTTGACAAGTTCCCGTATGAGAAAAGTGTAAATACTTAAACTGAAACCAATAACAAGGAATATCTGAAAAATGGTCAACTCCACGAAAAAAATGTATATGACATAATGTAAGTTTTAACGAGATTTATATTTTTATGTAGCAAGTTTTTGTCTATTTCTTACGGTTTTCTAGCTATGCAAATTTCAGCAAAAGTCATCCAGAATAAACAGGACTTCAGAACTATTCCCAAAAAATTAAGATATACACCTTAATTGTGATGCAAGCGGCTTTAATATGTGGTATTTTAATCAAAATCGTTAGCCATTTTTTTGTAAATAAATTTTTTCGAAATGTTTCCATGTAAAGGGAAGTTTCGGAAGGAGGAATTTTCTTGAAAATCTTCGTGTCGCATCCTTGAAAGATACCAAACTTAAGTACCAAGTTTGGTATTTAACGGCTTTTTCGTTTTAGAGCTATACTGTCTAAACACACGGATCTTTTTCTAAAAAAAATATTTTTTTGGATTCAGGGGGTCTTAAAACTTGTATTTACGGGGAAATCTCGGTATCGAATTTTTGGAAGGATTACAATACTTCCTCTATACATTATGTACATACATAGTACTTGTAGAGAAAGTAAAAAGCAATATTCATTAAGTAACTTTGAAAATTGCTTTGCATTTGAGGTTAGCGATTTTTGGCACAGGCTGTGTACTGCTGCTCAAGAGACAGGGTAGATTTAACGACGACAAGTATCTTCGTGACCGAACTTTACCACGAAAGCCACGTTTCAGACAAGTCCATTTGACGACTTCTAGTTGGGGTTATGGCCCCTAGTTCCCACGTATACGTGAGCTAGCTCCACACTCATTTTCTGGATATATCTCGTTATTACCCCCGCCGGAATGGGCGTGCAGGGTCCTAACTGATCTCTCACCTAATCGATCCATCGATCCAACTGCAGTTTCGGTTCGGGGAACGAGATGTAATAAAAAGAAGAGGAGGAAAGATCGCACAGACCACACGTGGCTTCGAACGTAAAGAATGTTTCGCACAGAATATTAACGGTTTTGTTTTCAGAACAAATACACATAACTATGGTTAAGGTACTAACACGAACTAAGGAGGCCCTGAGAATTCAAGATTTATGATTAGGTAATATTCAGGCAGCGACGTGGGTTAGCTCCTACGCCTCCCACCTAAGCAGCCCGGGTTCAATCCTAGTGAGCTTGTCCTTCGTAACACTAATTTCGTCTACATTTCTTATCATTAACTTCCTTAACGTCATACCTGGCATTGGGCTGATCTCTCATCCCTGGATTCTTTTATCTGATCCATTTGGCCCCGGGTATGTCCTCCATATGAAGAGGATTAAGGTGGCGCCGCCGAAACATGTACGACTGGCATTTGCGACGTCGTCGGTGCGCTTCGCGTCGGTTCTTGGTTTTTTTCGGGAGTTTTCCCGGGTCGCTAATACTGCTGCGGAGCTTAATTTCATCCCCCAAAATTCCTGTCCATCAATTCTTGTTTCCATCCCTTCCTTCTCATCTGTTTCAGGGGTTAAGGACCACGTGTTCGGCCAGTTGCGGCTGGGCGGTGACTTGTGCACTGTAAAGGTTATTTCTGGCGTCGTTCCGGAACCGCTCTTTCCGGACCGTCTTCGGACTAGGTTCCTTTGCTGGACCCCTGGGTTTGTGACTTGGGATTGGTCACGTCAGAGGCGTTAAATCTGGAATCGTTAGAGACCCCGTACTTATTTGCATCCGTCACCCGAATGTTGTAGCCCAGGTCTCTCCTCTCATCCCTTCCTCTTTGGGGCCATGTGTATCACAAGGGGCACCCAGAGTGACTAGCGACCCATCAGTGAGTTAATTCTAATGCTAATACTTCTATGGCTTTCCGAAAGCATTCATTTTATTTAAACAGATTTCATATCTCTAACCGCGTTAATTATGCCGATTCCATTCTGTTGCTTTCTCTTATCATTTTCTCGCACTTCCTGATTATCGCGCTCCTCTCTCTCTCTCTCTCTCTCTCTCTCTCGCTCTATCTCTCCATCTTTTTCCCTCAGTGCAATGTGATGTCATGTGAAGTTTATTGTAATGAGTAACAAAACTACTTTTTCTGGAGGTCTATGGATCAGGTGTATGCATGTTTCGAATAAAAATATAATATATATAAGGAATGTTTTCTTGAGAAGTCAAGAAACTTACTGTTAAGATATACAGGAGCAGTAACTACAACGCCATTCGAGGTGCTGCTTGTAGCAACAAGAATATGGCCCGTCGGTCTTGCACTAAAATTAATACACCTACAGAGCTTTCTCCTTAAGGGCGACTTATAGGAGTACTTAGATATTGGCAATCTAAAATTGTTTAAATGAATTATAAAAATATCTAATAAATGTGACACAGTTAGGTGTAAGGCAAAACTCTGCCACACCATTACCATTGGCCTTCAAGCACAGGCAAAAAGCAACGTCGAACCGAAAACTGACAAGCAAATGAAAATATTCGTACATGGTAGGTAATCTGTTATATTTATTAGGTTAACCCTCTAAATACCGCAACTGCTGTAAATTACGACGATGCTGGAAAGTACGTATATTTTAGAGCGTTTTACGCCCTACTGTCAACTACTGTATAAAGTTGAACAAATATTGTCGGTTGTATTTTCAAATAAAACAGGTGTACTGCAGTATTTTACCATGGAAACCGTCAGTGTTTAGTTACAGGTTACTAATACACTTAAGTTACTGACGTTACATCATCCTAGCCATAGTGATAATAGAAATCCCACAATGCTTAAGAATCATGCTAACATCACTAAGGTAGCAAGTAGGTACAAAGTAAAAAAATCTGTGTGTTTCATTCATATAACTTTCTCTACATCTCTGTAACAAATAATTATTGTTAATAAGCTTATTCTTGTATTTATTTCATACTAAAACATTAGCAGAAATTATATTATTATTTACTGGCTTGAAAGTAGAAGGGAAACAAGGGAATACACTAGGCTAAACCGACATTCAAAGTTTTAAAATGTGGTTGTTATGGGATTGAAACCCGTTTTTTTTTTTGTTTTTTTTTTTTTTTTGCGTGGCCAAGAGTTGCCAAGTTCCCGTATGAGAAAAGTTTAAATTTTTTAAGCTGAAATCAATAACAAGGAATATCTCGAAAACGGCCAACTACACGAGAAAAATGTATATGACATAAATAGCGTGTGTTTTATCGTGATTTACATTTGTTGTGTAATATGTTTTTGTCTATCCCTTACGATTACCAGTTATACAAAAGTTATTCACAATGACAAACACTTAATTTTTTTGCGAAAATAAGAAATAACGAAATTTGTCCTATATAAAGGGTAGTTTGGCAGAGGGGGGTGTATTTCAACACGGCTATGTTTTAAGCTCTTGAATACATTTCCCAAAAGAGAGCATATGAACCAGGGTCATAGTTAGTGTTTTTCAAATGAGTTGGACTTAAAGTAACGATCGAGTCTCAGGTAAAAAGGTTTAGTAAGTAAACAGAGCAATCATGTAGGGATGACGTCAGGTACCGTGGCGGACACAGACGGTGTCGTTGGGACTGTTCCATTTATTCGCTGTGTAAAAATCAGCGACAATATTGTGGCAACAAACCTAAAGTAAAGAAGAACCACGTCTTAAAATTGTCACTGCAATTAGCATGATTTGTGGCGGAATTTGACAAGGAAAACTTCAGCAGAAATGGCGAAACCATCATGACTAGACTACAGTATACCAAGCTTAATATTATGACAAACATTGTGAGGTCGCAGTCACTTCCACCTTCCCTCGCCATCAATCTTTGGTACGTTCCTTACTTGATGGTTTACTCTACTAAAACTCTCTCTGTTTCACGTACCATATGAAACGAAGAAGTAAAACGCAAGCCCTACGCTCAGACATGAACCTTGTTCAACAGTCGTTTGGCTCACAAGAGGCTTTTCAAAATGTTTTGCACATGCTAACACACATATAGAGAAAGTAGGTTTATTGCTGCAGCGCTAGATTCTAGTGCTTCCCACCTGACGCCTGCAGCCAACCACTGCAGAATATTTGACAGAATTACTTTCACTAAATCAATTGTACCTTAATTTGATTTATTTGTAGGAGCTTGTAACATCACTCAACTTCCTAACAAAAAACAAGAACGTATCGACAGAGGCGAATGTTTTAAGGAGGCCGTGACCTGTGAAAGGCATCTATCTACGTCATTCAGAAGCCCCGATATGCGGGTTCTGTCGCAGACTTACGAAGCACCTGTCACACGTGACGTTGAATACAAGCTCTGACGTCACACACATCCTGCAAAAACACTCGTTATAACAGCAGAATCAGCAAACAAGCACATGTGTGTCACAATGTCTAACGCAACTGCAAACAAAACAGGGGTGCTGTTTGCAGAGTATTGGTAAACACTTGGGAGAGGGGAGAGTGGGGCAACGGTTGAGGACTATGGCAAAGAATTTCGTAAAATGTGTACAGTGTATATTAAGCAAATGGCATAAGCTAAACAATCTTTTTATACAGGTACTTCACCTCCATTTCCGTCTTTTTATTTTCATCACGTTCTCAAAACATTTTGAGTATGTATTTAAAATGTGATAAAATAGAAATCTCAAACAAACCTTTATTCCTTTATTCTGGAACACATGCATTTAAATCTATACATATAACACAGATATTCAGATTATTATCTGATTATGCTAACCACATCTTTAACGTTTTCTTTTATTTACATGCTGTATTTTCACGAAAACAAACGATAGTTATGAAACTTGGAGTGTTATATGACTATTATCTAGGTCCCACCGAAATTTATTTTTACTTTCTCTACACGTATTATGTACATAGTGTATAGAGAAGGTATTATATTGCACTCAAAAATTCGATACCGAGATGACACCGGAAATATACGTTTTGGGTCCCCCTGAATCCAAAAAAAAGCATTTTTACAAAAAGGTCCGTGTCTGTGTGTGTGTGTGAGTGTGTGTGTGTGTGTGTCTGTGTGGACAGCATAGCTCAAAAACAAAAAGAGCGTTAATTACCAAACTTGTATTAAATAATTTTAAATAATTACTGTAGATGAAGTTGTAACCGTTGTGCCTCCTATTTAGTCCCATAGTTATTTAATGGCACAATGAGTCACACACAGCTTCTACATAATGCATAAACCCTTAACTTCAATACACAACGAAAATGGAGCAAAATGATGAATATTCTCGGTACACCAAATTTGGTGTAAAGTACATAGTACGTGTAGAGAAAGTTATTTATTAGAAATATCGGTTGAATAATTTCTGATTAGTCTGACATACTTATATCATGTTATTTAGCATACGCTAGTAATGAACTCGATTACAACATACAGAAGAAATACAATAAAACGTTCTTACATAACGCCTATGCATATTGTTTGACATGAAACACCCGCTGCTTTTTAATTATTGTTTCATTTGTATAGCATTGTTTAACTTTTTTGTTAACATTGAGGGCTTTGACTTTAGATCTATCTGATGCTGATGATGATGTGCCGGGTTCACCTTGGCGCGCAATGAGCCACCACGCGACACCACATTGCTCCACGAGTAACATGATTTTGTCTGCTATCTTTCATTAGTGAGCATACAATCTATTCTTACGAAATTTTGTTCCATCTGCTTCATTTTAATAAACTTTTTTTTTTTTTTGTATCACTAGACTAAACATTTGATTATAGAAACAAAGAGAATAGTTTGTGTAGTTTTAACCCCAATCTACTTACAGTTTTCTCCAAAACGGTCCGTTCCCCCCTGCCACTGGGCAATAACCATTAGCATACTAATGACGAACCTGTATTAGTTGAGAGAGGCAACTAGTAAAAACTCTGTTTTCTGGAAAATCTGAAGACTGCTTGTAAGTCGATATTCGCGGCTCAAATCGGGACCAGTAAGTAGGAAGACTTGGCAACTGGGTTGGTTTCCAACCGCACACTTCCTAATCCCAAACTTTAAAATCTTTGGCAGAGAGTTATCGTGTTTTGAAAAATAATGTAGGCCATATTGGACGATAGGTGAATGAAGTGAGTGAAATTATTTTCAAATGAGCCCAGGATCCAAGCAGCTTCTCTACTGAAGCGGGTTGCAATAGCCATAGAAGTCGCTATATAGACAGAATAGAGATAGAAATGGATATCGAAAGGACTTTAAAGAGTGACCTTTTTATAGTCAACCATCTTTAACCTGGTAGGTAATTTCGGATGTCCATGGAGCTAAGTTATTCAACATTCGTCTACTCAGGATATGGGAACCCCTCCTAAATAAACCTTGTCCGGGTAGCTCACCTTAATCGAGATTCGAACTCGGGACCTGCTGAATTTGAGGTTGTTGAGACATTATTAGTTAACTTCTCTAGAATATTATGTTGGTAAGACTGCAAATACATCTCACAGAATGATATCTACTGCAGATTTTAAGTTTAAAAGAAGAATTTGTGTTATAATAATTAAAAATAGGATATATTATTATTATTATTATTATTATTATTATTATTGTTCTACCAGTATTTCACAGAGGCAGTCGAGGCAAAGTATTGAACAGTTAGAACCCTTAGAAACGGATATTTCAGAAATAGCTTATGATTGTGACACAAACATTTTTTGTAGTTTACAAATATTTGCCAAATTTAAAAACAAAGCTGAGTCAAAAATTGTGCATCATAGATAGAACTAAGGAGAAAGAAAGACAGAAACAAACAAGGGTGAATTCAATCTTTCTTTTCTCCAAAAGCATGAATCTATTGCAAAAGTTAAACCAGGCAAAATATAAAGCTGTCTTTATTTTTAATTTTGTTTTCAGGCTTCAGCGCCTACAGAATCTTGAACCCCATAGCAAGAATGTCATCTTTGGGGGAGTTGGCAGCACTGATGGGCGGAGGGGAGGACTGGTGACACTGTTTGATCCCGTCAGCAGGCGATAAAATCTAATGTAGCCCCATTATGTACAGAGCTTCTTTCGTCCCAGTAATGAAGCCATTATTCTTTTCCTGTCACATTCCCTGCCAACGCCGGATATGATATCCCAGCGAAGCGTTAGTCAGCAACCGGTGCCCACATGAGCAACTTCTTACTGCAAGTAGATATTACTCATTCTGTCGAAGGTTATGGACGCTAAGGTGATGCATCTGTGAAACATTGCGAAAATTAAACAATATGTTTTCATAATTAAATGACTCGTGTTCTAAACCTTAAGAAAATGTATCGTTCTACCCATTTGGCGGACTTTGACTACAAATTAACAAAAGCTATAGATGGGTAGGCGCATGCTAATTTACAGACACTCACAACTTTAATGTTATTTTCTCAATAACTTTTTTCTAACACTTTTCCACATTATAAGTGTTCCAGATGATACAATTTTTCACTAATGTGTTTAAACATTTAAATATAATAACTTTATTTAATGTGCTTGTGATATATATGTAAGGGTATATATATATATATATATATATATATATATATATATATATATATATAGGTATATTTATTTAATAATAGTCAATTTTGAGAAATAAATTCTTAAATTTTGAAAAATCAAGAGAGTTCAGAGAGTACGAAAAGTAACAAATTTTTCTACAATAATTAGAACTATTATAAAAATATGACATCTATTTGTAAACTCATTCACTGCAAAACTGTATTTTCATGTGAATAGTTTTAAAAATGCATCACTTGGATTGAAATAATGATTTTAGACAATAAGCATTATTATTTATATACGCCTGCAAAATAGAATGTTGATGAACTTGATTAAAATGGTAGTCGGGCTTGTAGGCCGTGGTCCAAATGATTTAATTACCGACGTTTCGGCTAAATCTGCGCCCGGCATCTTCAGGGAACAAAGCTATTGGTCCAGCTCCGGACGCCTATAAGCCCGGCTACCATTTATATCAAGTCGACAACGCCGGCCATGAAAGCCCAAGTAAGAATGTTGAATGTTTTGCAAAATTATCATTTATTATGTATGATAACTGGTATCAATTCCATTAAGATATCTTACATGTTGCGGATTTTCCAAATTTCACAGATGAAATACCTTAATTGGCAACTAATCGAGCGAGTGGCGCCGCGATATTCTATGTGACTCATATTCGGAAGGTCACGTTCAAACCCCCCGGCCGACCAACCTGATCGAAGGCTTTTCGCAATTTCGCTTGGCAAATGCTGGGTTGGATGATTTAATCCGCGAATTTTCCTTTCATCCTTTCTAACACTTCATTTCATTTCCTTCTTCGTGAGACAGTTCAACTTCAGGCGTTTCAATCTTGATAACTTTCAATCGGTGCAGTGTACTTTCCTCCTTTTCTTATACTCATGTACACAGCATGAACGATTTCTGCAACAACTAGAGCTCGGTTTTTGGGTTCCGAAGAGTACACAGAAACACCCAGAGCAAACAGCGCTATAAAGAGAGGTAGTGGGGCGGGATTTGTTAAACATACACAAGTTAAGGTATAATCTGTTTCAAAATTAGCTTATTACATGGTTTGGTATTATACGCATCGTTCTAACTCATAAAATAACACAATAAAACAATTATTTCATATTATGATTAGTGAGTAAAACGCTTGTTTTTTCAGGATGTGTAGAGCTTTGAAAAGACAATGAACATATCAACCAACCTCACTCAGAATTCATTGCAGCGAATTACAAAATACACCCTTACTGTATCAAAGAAAAGGCTAATATATTTGAATTGCCCACAAGTTTGTTCAGCGTCGAACGCCTACCCTTTCGTATTTCCGACATTTTTCAATCTGCGCTCTCTTTCACTGTTTACTGCCTTACCCACTAGCAGGAAATGAACGAGGCCATGCAGTGAGAAATGCTATATAGTGCAACACGTTTGGAAACGGGCTGTAGATACTACGCCTACTCCATCACGTCATAGTTGTACTCTGTGTGCACCGAACCTTAATTCGGCAACTTCGTGAACACGGATCGAGCTCTAATAATAACTACGTCCCTATTTTGTCATAGCTTTTAGTTAGAGAAGCACTTCTAGCCAACCTCCGAATAGCATAGCATAGCATAGGCAAGAGCTCTTGTTTTGAACGTAAGTCAGAAAGTTTGTGAATTAAAAATAAAATGCTTTGCATGCAGTTGACATAATTTTCAAATGATGCGCAGGACTATTTTTTGCGAATTTTTCATATTTTTGAAATAATTTTTTTAACAATAAATGAGAAATATCTGTTTTTTATTTTATATAGAAAAATGTGAATTTATTTTAGGATACAAAATTAAAACTTTGTATGTTATGGTTTGGTGATGTCTAATATATGATATTTGCTTATATTCATGATATTACTTTGAAATAAACAGTTTTGAACTTGAAAATAAGGGAATTAATGTTTTTTTACTTACCTGGTCAATTTTTATTTTTCGTGTCAATTCTCATTAGTTCTGCGAAAATTTAGCACGAAATAAATGTTAGTTGATATAAAATATTCAACCTTAACACCACTAATTACAATTAATGCGAGATTTTATAATAATTACCAACAAGAATGAAGTGTCTCGCGTTCCGAAGGTTCCTGTGTTGTTTACGTTTCCCAGGGTTTCCAACAGCGATGACTCACATACCAAGGTGAACGCGAGAACTGCTGCAGAAGACAGCACTGTCATAATGTAGAGGAAAAGAGACATACATGTTTGAGGATTTTGGAAACAGGCAGGAAGACGTTTAGAAAATATCGAGGTACAAAAATTGTTTAGTAATTTAACTGGAATGAAATCACGCAATTTTATAAGTTGATATGGATCTCGAAGAAGCTTTTAATAAGGAAAAGAGAAAGAATAGCATGGGAAGAACTAGCGTGTGGAAGCTAAAATATGAAATAAAAGGCTTAGCTCCATGGGAACGCCCTTTGTGTGGAGGGAAGGAAGACTTAGAACATAAGAGTGTTTGACTGGAAAGAAATTGGAAATTGCAAAAATTAACTCATTAAGTTTAAGTTTAAAAGGGACAAAAGAACATTGTTGAACAGACTATTCATAAACGAGAGCAGAAGTGTGAAATAGTACTTATTTAAAAGTTAAAAATAAGTGGAAATGTAAGGTGAAGAGAGAAGTAGAACATTTACACAAATAATAGTATAATAAATAGTGAACTTGGAGTGGGTATCATCTGAAAGAACGGACAGGGACAGTATTGTAAATCTCTTAGCATTAAATATTCATATGTCTGTTAGGGTGATTAAACACTTTCTTTAATTGAATGTATTTTCAAACTTAATATAGACGTTATGGATATGCTCTCATCCCTAGGAAAACTCCACCTATCACCACCACACGTTCAATCCTGGAATGTTTTCACAGGTGCATTCATCGTGCATCACGTAACAGTGTTAGTAGAAACACAACTGCAGAGGTTTCTCTAGTAGAAACACGTTCAAGTATGAACACAAACAAAAGGATCTTGTAATATTTGGTAAACCTGAGGAGAGTCCTTGGCTGAACGTGTGAAACAGTGCATGTTGACGTATTTCAGGCTTGATAAAGAGAGCTGCCCACGCAGACACACGAGGGGCGTATTGCAGTTACACCCCAGACAGATAAAACTATGATCTGGAAACACTCAGAGCAGCTGGCAGAACTCAAATTTTAAGTGACAATCAACTTGGACACCACCTACACGAGTGACCCACCTGCCATAAACGTGGCCAGTTCCAGCTTTTCACTGGAATAAAAACCTACAGTTCCAAACCTCCTTAGTAATGCGCAGACACTGAATTTTTGACTGGCCGAGTTGCTAACTACTACAAACATTTGATAGGAGTAACATTTGTCCAGGTCAAGTACAATGCGACACTGAATGTTCTTAGAATGGCATGTTTCTGAGAACAATCAAAATTTGTTTATAACCGACAGCTACTTGTAATGCTTTGCAAATTGATTGCCATGTAATTTGTTTGATTTGCTCTAGTAGATCATTAATGGTCATTATTTTAAGAGTTTGTGTTCATCCACAAATGAATTTGACTATAGAGGATTTCAGGATATGATTTTTACGATTTTAAATCATCAGTTTGAAATTCCAAACTAATAATGGTAGATTTTTTTTTAAATTTCATCCATTTTGCTCTAATGGTTTGGAGGTTATGGTCAAATTTGTTTATGTTTTTGTCACGTCACTAAAAAGTCCCTTGCGACAAAAATTTAAAATTTTGGTCTAAAATTTTAACCCTAGCTTCACAATGCATCTAATTTTTGTATATGCCTTACGTTTCTCTGTATCCCCATTGGTTTATATTCCAATTTTTTTTAAAGTTACGTATCTGTTTTTTTTTTTTTGTTATAAAAATATAACTGTTGTGTTTGAAAATTGAAAATATATACTTAAATACATCTACCAGTAAAACCTAAATAAATTCTTATTCGTTGTACCTTTGTAAACATATACAACTAATTTTATTTGTGTAATACAAAAACTGCTCCGCAAGGAGCATTTTACAGGAAGCAAAATATCAACAGTGAGAAGCAAGGAAAGATTTTAATGCATTGCTCATATTAAAATCCACCAGGTTGGTAGGCTGAACCCTCAATTTTCCTTTTCCTCTTCTCTGCTACTGCCTTTTCTTTTCTTTTCTTCTTGCATTGTTTCTTTTCTTCTGCACAACTTCGCTTTTTACTTTGCATGATGCGAATGAGATCTCGTCGAACTGAAGCTTTTCTTGTCAGACCAGTCGGTTTCACCTCTAATCCTTTGCTGTAGCTCCAGTCAAGACATTTAAAATGGCACCTGGTGGCCAATTATACCTTTTCCGTCTTCAGGAATACTTAATTTTTTTATGGTAAAATTTAAAAAGTCGCTTTGTTGTGATTTTTCATGAAATTTCAGTAATACATAACCTTAACACCTAAACAATGTGAAGTTCGGCTAACAAGAGCATTTGGCGAAGAAGGGACATCTAAGGCAACAATTTATAATTGATAGATACAGCGAATTCAAAAGATATGGCTTTTTTTTGTTTGTGATCAATTTCAAAGAACGCCCAAGAATTGCTATTATCAATGAAATTACTGTCATTGTTCTGTAAGGGTGGAAGAAGATCGACAGACATCATGAATTTATTCAGGCTGGTTGAGTCAAAATTCAAAATATTTTACGTCATGACAGCGCATCGCAGCATACAGAAAAGCGAACAACTGAGTGTCAGGATGCCAAAGTCTGCACCATGAACTGTCCACCATATAGCCCTGACCCATGATTTTGTTATTTCTTTCTATTTCCAAAAATTGACGGTAAAATGCCTGGAATCACTACCACCAAATGAAGTAGTGAAATATTGTAAAAGCCGGTTTCTGAAGTGCCTTAGGGCGGGTTTTATCGAACGAAAAATGTATTGACTAGGAATTTGTTTGAAAAACAATAACATCATTTGTTTAAGTTTTTAAAAGGTAATCTTTGTTTGATTTTCTAAAACTTTTCAGTGAGCACTAAAATTAAATAAATTAATTAAATAAAAAGTAGAAATCCTTGAAATAAAACTGCTCGCACTTAAACCTCAAATTCAAAATCATGAGTTCCAACACAAAATGGCATTTACTCATGGTCAGAAGTCGTGGTTCTATTGCGAAATAGTCCTTGTAGTTTTTGTAGAAAATATAACATTTTATCATTTAGGAAAAGATAGAGTTCCATACATTTTAAGAAATCACCACTACATAAAGGATTAACTATTTTTATGCTCTTATCTTTTTATTTATATTGTTTAATGTCATTGTTAATTACTATTGTAATCAGTTATATGTTTCTTACTTTTTATTTGTTATTGGTAGGTATTCTTTGTCCTTGAAGTAATTTGTAATACTATAGTTTTAATGTTTCGTTTTTTTAAGCTGTTTGTTTTGAGAATTTAACACTCCATAAATAATATTTCCTTTAAATCGTAAATTAATTAATGAGTAATGCACGTCCTATAGCGCTAGGATCCAAGAGCTGACAGGCATCAGAAATTTGAGTATTCAGGATAACAAAGAAAAAAATGGAAAAAACCTTAACCAGGCCACACAACAACCGAGATTTCAACCTCGACCTTACGGATTACTTGGCAGACAAGAGAGTTGAACATTTTCTTTAATGGATTCATGTGATGGAGTTGCCTTGTCAAAAGAGGAGAAGTTTGTTTACTCGCTCTGTTTTATCTCTCTTGTAAAAGTCCTAACAAAGCTGTACTCGCGCCCTTTCAAAAGTAATAGCTTCATAAAAAGTTGGCACATGCATTTACAAATTAACGTAATACAATGCATCTGTGAAGCCTCCAAAATCCACAGAATAAAATATATCTTGTTGAAATGTATACTACTTATTATTCAGAATAACAGTAGTACTTTTGCCATGTTTAAAATTCTAGTTTGCATGGTTATTCATGGCTATTTTAATATTAAATTTTGTTGTGTAAATTAATTTTTCTAATTTAAATTCTCTATACGATATATGCTAAAACTATTCACAGTAAAACTTCAGTCTTGCAGTAAATAAATTTACAAACAAAAAAAATCTATGATATAAAATTTATTTGTACCCTAATTAATGTGGAAAATGTAATATTTGTTTTGTTCTGCAAAACTGTACATTTTTAAAAAAGTTAAATTTATTTATATAAATTGCATCAAAAAGATATACAGTTATTTTCTTTCATTTATCTACTTTTTAGAAGGGGTACAAAAATATTGAACAAATTAGGAAACAATTGATATTGTGGATCATTTTGAATATAGAAAATTTGGGAAAAAATGCTAAAGAACAGGAGTTGAAATTGGACATGCGTATTCCATTAACAGCCTCATGTAATCGGTAGTTTAAATACCAAGCAGGAAAAATAAATCTTATGTTCCATTCACATGACTTTCTCTACCTATTCTACAAAAAGACTTCTAACAAAAAGTATTATTGTTTCTAATTCATGCTAATCGAGATAATCATTAGCAGAATGGTCTTACTAATTAGCTCCTTGGTGACTAGGGGAATACACTATGATAAAACGATAGTCAAATGTTTAAAAAGCTGTCGTTTTGCGATTGACATTGAAATTCGCTTCTTGCATAGTGAGGAGTAAAACAAAAGAAACACGAACAACTTCCTGTTTGAAAAGTGTGTTTTAAATAGGAATAAATAACAAGAAATATCTCGGAAACGGTTAGCTACACAACAAAAAATGACTAAAACATAATAAATGCAATGTTTTGACGGATCTACATGTTTTGCATAGTAAGTTTCTTCCTGTCCCTTACAGTTTACCAGTTATGCAAACATGAGCATGAAGAGGACTTTAGAGGATATTCTCAGGAAATTCAAGATAAAAAAAATAATATCTTTAATATACGGCACTTAATTATATTCGTTAGTTATTTTTGAGATCATCAAAGTTTTCGATAATTTGTACACGTAAAGGGTAGTTTAGGGTGAACGGATAACCTTGAAAATGTTTGTGTCACATCTTTGGGACAAGTTTGGTATTTATTGGACTTTTCCGTTTCGAGTTATGCCGTCCACAAATATTGCCCCTTTTTCTAAAAATGGTTTTTTGGGGAGATTCAGATAATCGATTTTTGGGTGGAATACAATACCTTCTCTATCAACTATGTACTGTACTTATACGCTAGAGAAGGTAAAAAACGATATGGTTTCTTAAACTTTATCACGCATTTTCTTTTATTATGAGAATACAACTTTTGGTCAAATTTCACAGATGGGGTAAATCGAAGCAGATACAAATGGAATGCTCGAGCAGAATGAGGTTATGTTCGACGACACTTTGTTACTTTGTATTTTTGTTTCAAATAATAGAACAAAGGCCAAAGAGGAAAGCATTAACTACACACGTAGCATTCTATAGCTCTTAAAATCAATAGTATAATGAACTGTATTTTGATAACTAACAATAACGAAATCAATAAACAAATTATTAATAATACTCACGGTATCAGAACAAAGGCAGGCGGCATACACACACACATACCTGCAACAAAGAAAAGACAAAATCAGCATCACCTCCTCTGCTACAAAGGGATGTGAGGGTAATAAAATCAACCAATAATGTGACAATGTATCACGTCTCGACACTTGGTAACGTCAGATCATGGCGTGAATTTCGTAATGACTGTCAGAATGACACAAAATTGCTCCATGAATCTCTTCTCTTGAGATATTATGATACTCAAACGTCAACTGTCTGCAATCATGTACAACCTATGACAAAAGTTGCAATGTGCTACAAAGCACTCAGCAAACCACAGAAAGGTTTAATAAAGTTTGAAATATTTTAAGAATTATCTGGTCGAAAATTATCTCAAACACTACAGTTTTATTGTATGCAGGCAAGTGAAAACCTTATGTTTTACATTCACATTACTCTTTCTATCCACTACCGTTTAATTTTATACAAATTCTAGAAACCACGTTACGTAAGCTATTTTTACTTTCTCTAAACGTACTATGTACATACTGTATAGAGAAGGTATTGCATTCCACCCAAAAATTCGATACCGAAATTTCGCCGGAAATACACGTTTTAGGATCCCCTGTATCCAGTTTTTTCGTGGAATTGACCATTTCTGAGATATTCCTCTTATTTTTTTCAGATTTAAATACTTAGAATTTTCTCTCATGGAAAGTTGTAAACTCCTGATCCTGCATAGAAACGGATTTTAACCATATGGCAACCAGCTTTTAAAAGATTAGACTATCATATTAGCCTTGTGTATTCCTTACTTCCCTTCTACTTATAAAGAAGTAAGTATTTAAGACAAGTTCTGGTAATATTTACCTCGATTGTCATAAAGTGCATAGAAGAATATACTTTTTAACAAGTTGTTACAGCGGTATAGAGAAAGCCATTTAAAATGAACGCATCAGATTTTTTCTATTTAGTCAAGTTAATCGGAATAACCTATTGCGTAAATATTATGGAAATAATATGGTATGGGTACGGGGATCAACTAGTATATTGAACAGAGCCAATGCGGTATGACCAAGTAATACCTAATAGTGACGTTAAACATAATAGAGTAAAATTGTATGTGTTCCATTCAAATTGCTTTATGTAGCTACTCTGCAACAGATTATTCTACAATAGCTGATCCTTCTCTCAACTCTTTGCTAAACAAGATCAACAGCAGATAGCAAAAATGGTCGTATTAATTGCTTCTTTATAAGCAGCAGGGAAATAAAGGAGAACATTAGGCCAAAGCGATAGTCAACTGTTTTAAAAGCTGCTGCTATATGATAGAAATCGTTTTTTTGTTTTTTTTTACATTACCAGGATTTGACAAATTCAAAAATGAGAAAAGTATTCTAAAACTTATGCCAACAATAAGGAATATCTCGAAAATGATCAACTGCACGAAAAAAAAAAATATATATATATATATATGACATAAGTTGTGTGTTTTAATGAGATCTACATTTTTGTGCAGTAAGTTTTTGTTTATCTTTTACGATTTACCAGTTATGTAAAAATCATTCACAATGAAGAGGTCTTCCGAGGCTACTTCCAGAAAATTCAAAGAATACATTTTGTTTGCAATGCAAATATCTATAATATATGGTATTTTAATCGAAATCATTAGAACCATTTTTGAGAAAATCAAAACTTTTTATTCATATAAAGGATAGTTTTGGGTTGGGTGATTTCCCCCAAAATCTTCTATCTCATCTTTGGAAGATATTTAACTTAAATACCTAGTTTCAAAGTTTACCAATATTTCGTTTTTGAGCTTTTGTGTTCACAGATACAGACACATACTGATCATTTTCTAAAACTGATTTTTTTTATTCAGGGGGTTTTTAAACATATATTTCATATATTTCAGGTAAAATCTTGGTATCGAATTTTTGGGTAGTACTAATATGCTAGAGAAAGTAAACATGCTTCCTCTACCTACTATAGGTACGCATTAGAGAAAGTAAAATGTCCTAGCCGACCTGAAGGATTCTTTTTGTAGCTGCTGTGTACGTTACACAAAGCAGGTTCAGTGAAAACGGTTGGCCGGTAGGAACCTGTCACACTTTGTTCACAGGGTTATTTATTGAGTGCAAGAAGTTTGATGTGAGGCTACTCAACTTGTAGCGGACGTCCCTAATCCGCATCCTCTGTTATCAACGCCTGCTACAAATTCCAGGGAGCGATTAAACCAATGTTGGGACAATACAATGCTCGCTCGCACAATACCAGACACTGCCAACAATTGATGCATCTTTTATCGAGATGTGGAATCCTGGACACACCCCTCCCGCTAGCGTAAATCCCGTGGGATCGCAACCCAGGCATTGATACATGGTGCTATCGTTGCGGACTGTACGATAGATAATTGAAGATGGCGATATTAATATCCCCCGATATCTGTGCGAGGTATTTATCAGCGTGTACCATTCCACAATCGGCCGGCATTCGGGTAGTTCGACTACTTTTTTTTTCTTTTTTGTTCGGGTGTATAGACAGCCATACATGAGATAAAGCCCAGGGCCCGCAGCAGGGCGGAGGGGCGGGGGTTAACTGCAGCCCCTGCAATAAAACTGTCTGGTATCTATTGATGGATGAGTGAGAGATGGAGCATTGGACTTTGTATTGTTATAGCTAGGTGTACCCTCTGCAGTACCGGGGCTCGAAGATGACGTCATTAAACACAAAGGACACTTTTGTTACATTTTTGGGCAAACATCACTTGTCTCTACAAACTTGGGTAGGTTTAAAAACATACGTCTCTCAGAATTTACTTTATCGTCCCTTAGCTACAAAATATCGAGTGAATGGCTCCGCGGTAACGTGCGAGGTTCGCATTCGGAAGGCCCTAGATTCGATTCCTGGGACCGGCCATATGGGCTATTCGTGACCGTCTGGTTGGCTAGGCAAATGTCGAGGTGGTTTCCCTTCTACCAAGTATTTATTTTCTCTCATTTTGCTTCCCCTTTCACGTTTCAGGGAGGATTATATCTACAATATCGGTCAATGTTGGACAGATGGAGCTTGCTCGTTTGAAAGTTCTTCTTGGCCCAGCCAGATGGTAATTTTCTTTAAACCGCTGGGTCAAGTCTCCTGTGAGCAGTCCGCTGGTTTTTTTTTTTTTTTTTTTTTTTTTCTTTTTTTTTTTTCTTTTTTTTTTTTCTTTTTTTGTAGTTACTACAAATGGTACCGCAGGCGACGATACTGATGAGACATGAAATGAAAGTGGAGCGCCGGTGGAATGAGATGACGGGGGAAACCGGCAGACCCGGAGAAAACCCGGCACTGCGCCGCTTTGTACACCACAAATCCCAAGGTGTGAGGAGTCCCATCTGCCCACATCTACAGTAGGTAGCGGAAGTATATTTTTAAACCTTTAACCTGCTATCAGACGTGGATGAAGTGGATGAAATCGCCGGTGTCGAGGGAAAGGGGCATCATTCCAGAAATATGTTTTTTTTGTAGTGTTTAACGCCCGCTTTTACTACTTGTGGCACTGCAGGCGGTGATACTAGTGTTACATGGAATGAAGTTGGAGCAGAACCCAGAGAAAACCCGCCCCTGCACCGCTTGAGATCGAGCATCTAGTCGAGAGGCGAGTGGCCTAACCACTCGGCCAAGGCGCGGCCCATAATGTTTCAATAAGTAATGTCAGAAAATTCTGAAAAATAACTGTTTCACATTTCAATAATTTTATTGGCACCTAAGTTAAGAGTAAATATGATGTGAGTGTGAATGCTGGACTTTTCTTACTGTGATTCTAAGTATATATTACAACACGGGCAAAGGCAATTTTTGGAGATAATACTGCTCTCCCCAGACACCAACGAAATGATGCTCATATATGCTCCGAATCCATAGAGCTTAAACTTATCCGCAATTCGTCTTCTCAGGTTAACGGAAAATCCCGGGAGTAAGCCTTATCCGGGCAATTCAACGTGATTGTGATTCAAACTCTGGACCTCTTGAATGTGAGACACACACGCAATCCCCACCCACAGAGGCAAGCTAGAGGAAACACACTACACCACATGACATTTCGATAACGAGATTTCACTGGAGGTACATGTTTCGCAATACTAACTTAGGAGAATCTTAAAGATTTAGAAAATTTCAATCACACAACGCAGTCGTAAAATGCCCCCTTGTGGGTACTCTTGGTTCACCTAATTCTTAGCTCTTTACATATTAGGGTGTTAAGAACTATATGCAAGGATAATTTAACCATTATTTTTTTTTTTTTTTACTAGGTGCCCAAACATTTTCACCGGAAATTTTTACACCACAAGTTTTGAGACGCCTGAATCCAAAAACCGGGTTCAGGCGATGGACGGAAAGAGTATGGAATTTTAAGATTTAGTATTAATAGCGCCCAGTTGAAAAATTTAATTATTCTCTTTGTATCTTTAAAGAAATCTAATTTGGCTACTTCTGGCTCGATTAAAATGAAGTAGATTGAGAAATAAATTATCATAATAGTATTCGGCGGCGTCGTGGCCGCATGATTAGATGCTCGCCTCTCACCAAGGCGGGTTCAATAACAGGGGACCGCATGTGAAATTTGTTGAAGGAAGCGGTGTCTGGGCGGATTTTCTCCGGTTCTCTGGTTTTCCCCGAATTTTCCCAATACCTTTCCTTTCATCCATTACACCTTCATCTCATATCATCGTCTTCTTCGCTCTTACACTTAGCCAAAGGCCGATCTCTCTCTCTCTCGGATACTTCACTCTGATTCAATGTTCGTCTGCTTCTTGATAGACTTCTAACTCTAGACACTCGCTTGTACTTCCTAGGACTGTAAAGTCTACATATGAGGAAGGTAAGCTAAGAAAGAACTGTTTGTATACCCACTATTAAACGAAACAAGAGTAGAGAACGTCATGCGAATGTAATGCATATAACGCATACATGTGAAATACGCATGGCTAGACAAAGTCGTAAAATTTTTTCAAAGCATGTTAGCTGAAACTGTTTGCCAAACTACGAATGTTATTAACAGTTCTTTGAAAATTGGACTTTTGACTGATTATTTACACATTTATTTGCTGTAGATAACACAGCTCTATTGTACGTTCCCATTAAAATTGACCATTGTGCTATTTTGAAGTCTGAGAACCTCTAATTATTTCAACATTGTCAAATGTGTTTCTAACAAAAAGAATGTAGTAACAGCACGGGAACTGGGAATTGCGGAGTCTCTAAAGCGGGTCGCCAGCTAGGAAAGTTTGGGAACAAATACTTTAAACAGAAACCAGAATTTGCGTGCTCTAGCATAATAGGCAAGCACTGCTACATCGATTTAGATGACTTCAAAATTGCACTAGGAAGTTATAAAATCCAAGCCATGCTTCTAGCATTAAATGCTAGTATACAGATAGTCCATATCTCAACAATTGTAAGAGATAGTTAGGATTATACAGCTGTGCCTCCAGTCACTAGGGCAGAGCACTACACGAGGCCCTTAGGATCTTAGGAACTTACGTGACCCCAGAGAAAGAGTGATGAACGGCAAACATGGACGGGGTCACTAATAGTTCCAGATTGAAAGCTACTGACGCAGCCTGGCGGATCCCGATAGAACGGTACCGCGACGACGCCAGGGAAAAAACTCTACAGTCCGCCCAGCCGCAACCCACCGAACACTGTCACCTGGTCCTTCAACCCTGAAACAAATTACATGGAAGTCATGGGAACAGAAAAAGGACGGGACAGTTCGGGGAAAATAATGAACCTTCCCAACGTTTCGCTGGCAACCCGAGGAATCCCCGGAAAAAAAAAATGTCAGGAAGGTGGCAACGAAAATAAAACACACGACCTCCCCAGTCGTTACCGCATCGCCACCTCTTTAAGTTAAGGAATGCTTACAGAAATATGGAAATATTGCACAATCCGAAACACACCAAGCTTTTAGAATTTGTTGAATCTAATTTGTTGAATTCATCTGTCTTTTTCTAAACATTCTTCTCAAACCATTTTTACAACGCTTACTCTACTAAATACTGCTACATGACGATGCTTTATTATGCATTTCGTTGTAGGCATAAAAAGGATACAGTAGACTAACGTGATAGTCAGCTTTTTAAAAAGAGATACCTTTGAAGCCCCATGTCCTTTGCATGACCCGAGAAAATAGTAATAGCGACTTAGGCTTAAAAAAATATAAGTACACATCTATATATTCAAATCAATAATTACGTATAGATCAGAAGTGGCCAATTCCACTAAAAATTGACATGTGTTCATTTGAGACATCTGCATTCTTTTGCTAGTTTTTCGATAAACTCTTACGGTTCGAACTATACAAAATGAATTCAAAATAAAGAGAACTTTGTATAACATTTAAAGATACGCATATTGTTTGCCATGCATGTATCTTAAAGAATTGTTATTGCAATCAAAATCGCTTAAGTCAGTTTTGAGAGAAGCAAAATAACGAACATTTTTAAAATACAAAGGACAGTTTGGATGGGAAATTTCTTTAGAATCTTCATGTTACATCCTTTACTGGTGACATACTCATGTCACTGAATTTAAAAACTAAGTTTAATGTTTTGATTCATGCAGTTACATACAGATAAACTCAGAAAGAAATAGAGATAGAGAGAGAGAGAGAGAGAGAGAGAGAAGGATATTTTTTGTAAAAATCTGATGTGTGTCATTTACATGACTTTCTCTACATCGTTGTAACAAACTATTGTGAAAAAGCATATTCTTCTATCTGTTTTATGATAATCGAGATAAACACCAGCAGAAATATTGCCTTAATTACTTGTTGCCTTGTAAGTAGAAGGAAAATAAAGGAATACACAAATTACTACGTGATTTTATGCGGGGACAGGAGTTTCCAACTTTCCGTATGAGAAAAGTTTAAAGTAATTTAAACCTGAAACCAATAATAAGGAATATCTCAGAGATAATAAATTCAACGAAAAAAGCTGTATATGACATAAATTGTGTGTTTTAACTTGATCTACATTTTTTTGTGTAGCTAAGTGTTTGTCTATCTCTTACGGTTTAGCAGTTCGGCAAAATTCATGCAGGATAAAGAGGTCCTTAGAGGTTAATGCCAGAAAGTGAAAGATATATAATTTATTTAGGATGTAAATATCTAAAATATACGGGATTTTAAACAAAATCGTTAGCCATTTTTTAGAAAATCAAAATTGTCGTACAAGTTTGGGGTGGGGAGATTGCTCTCAAAATCTTCGCGTCACATCCCAGAAAAATACTGAACTTAAATACCGTGTTTGATATTTTACCGACTTTTCGTTTTTGAGTTATTGTGTGTAAAGACACACGGACACACACGCGGACCTTCCTCTAAAAATGCTTTTTTTTTTTTTTTTTTTTTTTTTTTGGATACTCAGAAAGTCTCAAAATGTGCATTTTCGGTGAAATTTCGATTGACATTTTTGGGTGGAAGCAATATTTCCCTCACCTACCTTTATCTCTCGAGTAGTGGTGAAAGTTAAAAGGTAGTTATGAAACGGGAAGTACAGAGTGACGTAAAGGGTTCGCCCATAAGTGCATCTAAAACCGTGAATAACGGCGTACACTTGGGTGACTCACGCCATGCGCTTGTCGGCCGTAATTCAGCGAATTCCTTTCTTTGAGGATGGCGTCATCCGGGTAATTAAATAGAAAACAATTTCAGGAGTAATTAATAGTATTTTTAATTCCGAACAAAAATATCTGTGGTCCGCATTCAGGAAATGTGGGTGTAAATCCGTGGGTCGAACACTTTTTTTTCCCTTCCCTTTCTTCTTTTTTACTTTCTCTATACGTACTATGTACACGTACATGTATAGAGAAGGTATTGTAATGTACCCAAAAATTCGATACCGAGATTTTACCGGAAATACACGTTTTGAGACTTCCTGAATCCAAAAAAAGCATTTTCAGAAAAATGTCCATGTGTGTGTGTCTGTGGGCACCATAGCTCAAAAACGAAAAGTCCGTTAAAAAACTTGGTATTAAGGTTTGGTACGTATCTTCCAAGGATGCGACACGAAGATTTTCAAGAAAATCTCCCCACTCCCAACTACCCTTTATATGGAACTTTCTTCGAAAAATTTGATTTTCTAAATAATGGCTCCAACGATTTTGATTAAACTATCGTATATTAAAGATATTTACCTGGCAAATAAAAACGTATATCTTGGATTTTCTGGGAATAGGCTCTGAAGACTACTTTATTCTGGATGAATTTTGCATAACTAATAAACTGTAAGAGATGGAAAAAACTAAACACACAAAAATGTAGAGCACGTTAAAACACACAATTTATGTTATATACATTTTTTTCGTGCAGTTGATCGTTTTTGAGATATTCCTTGTTTTTGGTTTCAGCTTTGAAAAACATACTTTTCTCATACAGGAATTTGCCAACAAACGAACTTCAGCCACATAGCAACCAGCTTTTGGCTTTTCACTTTAACTTATGGTACTCCCTTATTTCGCTTCTACTTACATTAAAGCAAGAAATAAGACTATTTCTGCTAATTTTTCTCGATTAGCATGAAATAAATAAAATAATAGGCTTATTAACAATAATCTGTTACATTGATATAGAGAAAGACGTGTGAATGGAACACATCAGATTTTTTTCTGCTGGTTTCCCTCAGTTGCCAAGACAAATACTAAATTTAGTATTTATTACCACGACCCAAAGTTCGACCTTCAAGGGATTAAAGCAAAAATAGCTATCTAGTACTCTTTTTATTATTATTATTATTATTATTATTATTATTATTATTATTATTATCCAGTGAAATGCTACGTAACTTGTGTATACGTAGTCATACACACACACACACACACACACACTTCTAGAAAGGTTAGGGAATAATCCTGGCTAAAGAAAAATTCCAAACCTCCAGCATGGAATCGAACCCGATATCTTTGGATTCGGAGGTTAGTATGTAAACCACCAGACTACAGAGGAAGTTACCTTTAATATTATTCTGACTTAATCAGGAGACACATATTAGATTCGATCACATTGCAAACATAATAAATAGGTATACGTTTTTTAAATCTATTACTTACGTTTTAATTTTTACTAACACCCGAGAAAAAGTTGTTATATTAGCTAATTCATAACGTCACATGTACAATCAAAGACATTCAAAATACGCATAAAAACTTATACGGGGTCTTTTCGCCGTCTGCGCCCATGTCTTCCACCTGTATGGGCGCTTGTTATCGCTTGTGCCAAATTCTATTCAGGAAAAGCCTCTCATATAACCTTGCTATGCTCTTAAACCGTATTGGACAAGCCACGTTACCAAAGAGGAGAAGGGGGTGCACATGAAACCTAACTGCGACAAAAGAAATTCTGAGCTTCGAGCTGGTAATCCCCAAACCCTCTGGTTGGTCAATAAGCCACCTCTTTCACCGGGTGATACAAAATTAGGTTAGTATTTTCTCTGTGGTATATACTGAGTCTAATGTAGAGGTAATTCGCGCATGTGGTGAACAAAATGAGTACACTGCTTATACAAGTCTGAGGGAGCGTCGAGCGGGGTTAAAGAATGGAGGGATGAATTGCCCAATCGCTCTTGCCTTTTCTTACTCGTCTGGTATGTTGTGACGGCACCAATGAAAAACGTTGTAAGACCCGATCAGTAAAATCACAGCGCAGACATTGTTAATGTCTTTCAGTGTACATTCTATACAAAGGTAGGGAGGGACACGAGTAAAATAACCTAGTTAGCCCAATGACGCAAGCACAGCTGTGGTATCTGTAGTGCTGATATAACAAATTACTGCTTAAAAATTATTTCCAAACCTAAAAGTGTTATTTCAAAGCGTAAACATTTCACTTAAATTATATAAACACTATTCTGTTAAAAATCAACTCTTTTACATCAGTCATTTAATGGTTTTTGGATTATACTAAATGCTTAATATAACTGGCAGTGTACTGTCAGTAATATCTTTTCCTCTCTTTTTTATATCTACGTCATTTCAGGACGTTAATCACATTAATGGATTGATGAAATATATACACATAGACAGATTTTTTTTCTTCCGTATAGAGGTTTATTTTAAAGCTCTGTTTAATTCCTCTGCCACTTATATAAGCTAAAGTACCTAGAGGAAATATTTCTCTCACCAAATTTTTGATTTCAGCGGAAATACATACCTACTACCCCAGGCATTTTCCGAGTATGAAAATCAAGAATTTAATGAAACTCTCTAATTCAATTTATTCTCCAGTTGGAAAAATCCATTTTGCTTTTCTCAACAATCTGATGTGCTGCAGGCACATGACTTTTTCTGGCTTATCTATAAACTACTTACAAAAGATTCTTCTTCTTTCTACACCATGCTAATCGAGATAGCATTTGCAGAATAGGTATTCTTTTTACTTAGTTCCTTATAAGTAGAAGGGAACTACAGGAATGCACTATACGATTGTCATTAAATTCACTTCTTTGCTTGGCCAGAAGTAAAACAAAGGAAACACGGACGACTTCCTGTATGATAAAGTATAAGAACTTAAATATCAAGTTTGCTATTTAACGGACTTTTCGTTTTTGAGTTATACTGTCCACAGATACGTACACAGGCGGACGAACAGACACACACACTGACCATTTCTAATTTTTTTTTTTTATTATTTCAGGTGTCTCAAAACACATTTTCGGTGAAATTTGTATCGAATTTTTGGGTGGAGTACAATACCTTCTCTATCTACTGTGTTGTACACATGCGCTAGAAAAAGTAAACATGGCTCTAATATTACGGATGTTGTGAGAATTTTTGTAATACGCTCAGGGAACGTTCTCAAAATATGTATTAAGATGCTCATTGATGGGATTTCTATTAAATTAGAATTCTAAAATACCAAACACTCAAGAGAAGAAACTTAGATTTATATACAGCCTGGGTCGATAGGCAACAGAATGTCAGCCTTACCCAGGGCTCTGAGTAAAGAACACAAAATAGTAGGGCGATATGCATTTGTAGATTTTGACTTTCTCTACCATGTACAACTATATAGTAAGTAGAAAATGTGCTGTATTCCACCCAAAAATTTGATGCCGAAATTGTATTGGAAATATATGACTAAGCCCCTGACATCACAAAAAGTTAGCAAAAGGTTGCGCACGCATGTGTGTGCTGGCTGGACTATCCACAACTACTCCTTCCATGGAAACATTTTCGAAAATGTTGACTTTCTCAAAAATGGTTCTGAAGTTTTTATTTAATGCTATTCATGTGTTTACATCACAAATAAAATGTACCTGGCTTCTGAAGCCCTTTTCATTCTGGGCGACTTTTGCATAACTGGTAAGCTATAAGAGATTGACAAAAACTTACTACATAAAAAATGTAGATCTCGCTAACCCAAGAAAATATCATATGCAATTATGTTTGAAATTTATCGTTTCTCAAACAATCCTTATTATTGGTTTCAATTTTGCAATACTAAAAACGTTTCTCAAATGCAAAATCGTTGTTCATTTTCTTTCTCTTGGTCAATCAAATAGAACAGTTTTTCAAAACCAACAAATAGCGACCGGCTTTTAAAGGATCTGACTATCGCTTCAGATTGTTGTATTTCTTTATTTTGTTTGTGCAAGGACAAAACATGTAATAAAACAGTTTCTGTTAATGTTTACGTTTATTTTGGTAATGTTTAACGCCCGCTTTTACTACTTGTGGCACCGCAGGCGATGACACTGGTGATACATAGAATGAAGATGGAGCACCGGTGGAATGCGATGGCGGGGGAACCCGGAGAAAACACGCCCCTGCACCACTTTGTCCACCACAAATCTCACAGGCGGTCACTTGGGATCGAACGGTGAGAGGCGAGTGGTCTAGCCACTCGGCCAAGACGTGGCCTGATTAGTTTGTTGCAGCATAGGTAGAGAAAGTAATGCGAATGTAGAAAATAAGAAGGTTTTGCTTTGACTTTCTTGATATTAGAACATTATTCAGTGCGTGTTACTGAGTCTCGATGGAATTGTTCCGACCACTTTCTTCTTGCATGCAATCCCCTCTACCGCCCCCTTTATTTGCAAAAAGATATGCTGAAAGTTTAGGGTCGGTCCTTGAGACCCTGTTTACAACAAACGCACTTCCTTCGACCCTGGCCCCTATGTTTTGTGCTTGTCAAACTTTGTACGCGGCCAATAAAAGGAGACAGCGAAGGTCCCCGCCTGATGATAATTCATCACAAACAAGATTAATGAATCGATTGGACGGAAAGAATGGCCTGTTTGGCGAAGTTGCGCCAAGTCATGCAAGCTCAATATCGCCACAGACTCCGAGCTCGTTAAGTCTGTAACGTGAGACTCTGTCAGCGTCCCCTGGACCCAGAAACAGAGATTTAACAATGACAAGAAGAGAGCCAATGGCCATGTCAAAGTCAATTAATGACTCTCATTAGTTTTGTGTAAAATAGCATTTCCTACAGTGAAATCAACCGGGCTGCTGAAAACTCTCGCAAATATAAAAATCCGATCAGTTTCATGCGCATGACTTTTCCTACCAATTCGACCACAAATTTTTCTTCAAAAAGATTGTTCTTCATGCAAATCAAGATAGACAATAGAGAAATTATATTACTAGATATATTCTAAAGGATTCAAGGGAAATACGGGAATGTACTATCTAAAGCTTCTTATTCTTCTTCACTTCATGGCACAGGCAATCAAGTGCAATCCCGATATACATTTTTGGATAGAATATAATACTTCTCCTGCTGACTATAGGTAATAGACACGTAAATTGATAATATAGTAAATTAATGTAATTACTCCTAAAATTTGGCCAAAATTCCGGTCCCAAATCTCATTTTAGTCGCCACACTGCATAAAATGTCTTCTACAAAAAGGAAGTGGAAATACGCCATGGTAGTTCGATGGGTGGAGCGGCATGGTAAGCCGTGGTTCGAATTCCAGCTATTGAATGTTTCAGTTTGATTCTACCTTTTCGACTTTAGTCCACAGACAGTTTATTCTTCTTCAGCAAGGATTAGGCCATCGGATCCGTTCCGACTTACACAGTTGACCCGATGTTCTTATATTTAAAACGACCAAGCTGTTTCTGTAACCTCTGGGCTCATAATTGAATAAGATTTTCAAGAATCCACAATCTGGCATTCTGTGTTGATACCAATCGGTTCTTAATTTATTCAGGTGTTCATTTAGGTTATAGAAGTGTAGTTCCTCTCTTATTTCCACATTTCGCTTCCGATCTGTTCATCTATATCCGTCGGAGGTCTGAGGAATTTCATTTCCTAGCTTTCATCCCTTTTATTATGTCTGCTTACAGTCTAGTTTTCACTTCCGTAACAAAGGACTGGTACTCTCATTGTTTTGTAGAGCTTTAATACGGTTTGTTGAAAGAGTAATTAATTTTCATTAAAACTGGTAGCATGTTAGATAAGGGAGAAAGTCATAAAATTAATATATGTCTACCATGATATATTAATTACATGCCTACGACCCTTATGTAATTTAAATTTGCTATATTTTAATAATGTAATACAAGAGCAGCGGTGCTAGCCTCAAACCAAGAAGGCTTGGCTTCGATTTCAGCGAACTAAATGTGGGAAATGTGAACAAATAGGCGTGTGGGTGAGTATTCTCCGGGCTCTTCGGTTTCTCCGTCATTCATTGTATCATCTATTCAATATTCACCTTTGCTTTCATCCATTTTACCGTTAGATCTTATTGTCTTCTTCCTCACTCTCTTACCAGGCATCGGGTTGACCACCCATTCTAGCTACTCTCTCTGAACCAGAGTTCTTTGCTCCTCAACGAGCATCTGACCACATGTGCTTTGGTTTGGAAGTCCTGGAGGCTGTAACCCCTCCGTTTTTAGAGTCCATATGTTGGTTCCTATCTTGCCGAAAAATATTACAAGTGCTTGCGCACAATCACTTAAATTCAATTCAAATACCGTTACCCGTGTAGGGCAGCGATTTCAGGTTCAGGGATTCGAAAGTTCGCCACCACTTGCACATTCCAAATTCATCGTCCATATAAGAAACATGGCGAGTTTAGACCAAAAACTCCCTCCCCCAGGTATGAGGTTCTTTTACGTGCAAATAAGCATAACACGGGACCAAAGACCACTTACCTTCCGAAGGAAGCAAAAATAAGGATTTTTACGCCCGAAAAAATCCATACCCTCCACCGAGTTTGACCAATGCTCACCGTTTTTCATTTAACGTATTTTACACATGCAATTTCACATAGAGGATCGGCTTATCCTTGTTGTTATATAGCAGATAGATACCTTCTTTGTTTACACGAATGTTTTATAGTGAACTATTGTAATGACTTCATTTATTTACAAAAATGATGCAGCGGTGATTGGGCAACAAACCACAAATGTGCGGCTGACATTCTAATTTAAAAGAGGCTCTAAGATTATCTTCACATGCAAAATGGGACCCAGAGGTAAAAGGTTTGGAAATCTGATTACAGAATGACGTCATGACAAACCTAGCAGATTCGCTTGTTACCACATCAAAAAGCACCATTAGATGGCGTTGGTCCCTGATGCATTTACTCTATAGGCTCTTTCAAACGTCCCATCAAACATTAATAAATCTAATAATGTAGTTGCGCGAGGCATAAAAACACAATTGTGTAGCACAATCAAAGGAGATTTATTGTTTACTTGATTTTCATTGCACGTTTTAGATTTACCATTTTTGCATAAAAATTACTCCAGCATTGCAATATTATCGATCTGGGTGGCTCAGTTGGTTAGGCTCTGGCCTTCTAATCCCAAGGCCGCGGGTTCAAACCCGGCCCAGACCGATGGTTTTTAAGTGTGTTTAAAGCGACAACCCCATGGCAATAGATTTACTGATATTTTAAAGAATTTGTATTATGTGTGTGTGTGTGTATATATATATATATATATATATATATATACTATATATTAGTAGTATTAGTATTACAATAAAAAGTTTTATTACGAAAGTTTCGGTTCAATCATTAATTAATCTTTGGATACACGGGCTATAATCAAAAGCATATTGTGTTGCATTCACTGCTTACTGCACTTTATGTTTATAGATCTTCTACAGACTATTCTTGTGGAAGATTATTATTATTATTATTATTATTATTATTATTATTATTATTATTATTATTATTATTATTATTATTATTATTTTGTATATATTTAATTTTAATAGATTACTCCTTTGTAGTAGATCATTACATATCTCATTGAAGGTACAAGAGAGTTAGAGATGAATCGATAATCAGATGTTTAAAAGCCGACTTGCCATATGCTGGCCTAGAAATTCCATAGTCTTTTCACTATATACTATGTAAAATACTATATACTATGCGACAGTACTTTAAAAAGTTCTCACGACTTCACAGTCCATTTTCAGAAAATTCAAGATATACATTTTATTTGTGTATAAATAGCTTTAATAATCGGTATTTAATCGAAATAGCTTGAGCAATATTAGTACATTCAAAGATAATAAAAATATCTTGGTGCTGTGATTTTGCTGAAAAGTGAACGTTTAACAAGGACTCGGGTCTTATGAAGAGTTTCATTGGTGCCAATTCAGTACAACATAACATGCGATTAAGAAAAGGCAAAACCGGTGGATCAATCCACCTCCTCATCCCTTAATCCCGCTCGACGCTCCATCAGAACAGCATAAGTAGTGTGTTAAGATTTTCCACCTTGTGCGCGAATTGCCTTAGCATTAGAACTTCAGTATGAAGCGCAGAGAAAAAATTAATCTAATTTTGTATTACCCGATGAGAGGGGTGGATTATTGCCCGACCAGAAAGTTTAGGGATGACCAGTTTGCAACTCAGAACTTCATTTGTTGCAAGTTATGTTTCATGCTCATTCATCCTCGTTCCTTCGGTAATGTGGCCTGTCCAATACGCTTTTAAGAGCATATCAAACAGGCGAAAGATATGGACGGAGTCAGCGAAAAGAACACGTGTTACGATAAGTATTTCCAGGCGTACTTTAATGTATTTGACTGTACAATAAGCTAATGAAGAACCTGATTGAATTTGTTCGACTTGTGTACATCCCTGAAGGCCGAAAGCCATATTGTGATCCAACGAGCTGCCTCACATGATTTGTCGGTAATATTATGGATGAAATATCTCAGAGATGCACATGTGTTAACAGGTACTGCTATATTCTTGACCGTACATAAACATTTCCTTTTCTTCTCTATTTTAATCAATTGGTTGTTTCGTGACCCCGCTTGCGTTATCTGCAATCTTTTCATAGCTGTAATAAATTTGTGTAGTTTAGACTAGGCTATGCTATCGAAAACAAAACATCCTACTTTTTTTATCAAAGGTTATGACTTCGCTCTGCTTCGGTGCCTGGATAATTTCCGTTATTTATTTTGAATTGCTACGTTTTAGACGATTTTTCTCCATCAGACTTATCTACATCTTCAAATATTAGTGATGAGCCCATTGCTTTTCAACAGATTGCTATAATTATAAAACTCTAATATGTACCGTACTTAGTGAAAAAAAAACGCTCAAGGAAAGGAAACATGTTTACAGTAAGTATAGCTATACGTTTGGAGTTATTTTTCATCAGTGCTATCGTCATGTCTTCAGTTTACACTATTTTAAGAGAACTTTTAGGTACAAGATACGGCCGGAGGGACTAGGCATAAAACCAAGACAAGTTGACCTACTCCTCAATAATGACAAGGTCCCTACAGTTTCCAGATTGAAGCACCCCGACATTCGGACGGGTAGACCAGGGAACCCCTCCCCACACAGGGTCCAAATTTCCCACCAGCAGCGGTTCTCATCCGGACACCAGCCGAAGTCGGGGCACGGAGAGCGTCACATCGAGCATCCTTCTTCCCTATTACACCACACTGAGCACAATCGCCGGCACTTCCAAACCTGAAAGAAAGCATCTAGACGAATGAAATGACATGGAGAGACACGAAATTCGGAAGAAGAAATCTACCCAGTACTCGCCTGGAGACCTGGAGAAACCCCCGAAAACCTTATGGACCGACCACGGGAATCGAACCTGCGACCTCTCGAATGCGGGTCACAGACGTGGCATCTGAGCCTTTCGTAACCATTAAAAACATAACGAAGAGATAACCGTTAAATATAACACAACGCTATATGGACATTAATACTGACGCCTTCTAGGATTACCAAAGTCAAATATTACGTTTAGGTAAAAATGTGACACTTTAAACGTTAAAATGTGGCTTGTTTTTGCCTGTAGGCAATATCTTAAGCATACCGCATGTTAACCATTAGAGCAACACAATAATACATGTATTTAATTTGTGTTTCAGGATCCCTTGAAAGCCTAAAGAACGATCAGAACCCTGTATTTGACGTTGTAATAAGTACTCTATATAAAATACCTTCTATTGATCAGAAACTATTAATCCCCTCTGCTATTTGGTCGCAGTAAATACAAATACTCCTTTGTTTATAGCGCATTACTGACTGTATGTTCCAATAACTTAGGTCTAGTCGGCCATCGCTCCTACCTGTTTTCCAGAGATGTTCAACCACAATGTACATTATGCAATATTCCATTGACACTGTCTCATACATTTATAGAATGTCGTCGCTTTAATCTCCTGAGGAAAAAGTACAAGATTACCGGTGATATTAAAGTGCTTAATAACGAAAGTATGTAACAGTGCCGTCTTCTGCAGTGGTTCTCACGTTCGCCTTAATATGCGAGACATCGCAGTTGGAGACCTTCAAGTGCGTAAACAAGGAAGTGTGACTTCGGAACTTGATCCTTTGGCACAATTGAGATTCGCCTAGAAGTCTCTACCTTTCCAGATACTATCCTACACTCGGCTAGTATGGAAGAAACAATTAATTATCACTATATTTATTCTATAAATTCTATTGGTATCATAATGTATAAATGTTACGGTTGCAATAACACTCTTAAGAGTAAAAGCGATAAAAAAAACTAACCACTTTTGTTTTCCTTCTTCAAGAGTGTAAGTGTTTGAACTAAACAACGAAGCCCAACTAATGTCTCACATTTATGCCTCCTTCAGTTTGTAATATTAACTCCATGACACGACAGCTCACGGGGAACCTTGGCCTGCCGCCCGGCCGCTGCGTCCCCCATCTCGGTCCACTACATACGTCATGGATGGGGTGCAGTATTGGAGGGTGAGACGTGGTCAGCGCCTCGAGTCCCCCCGGCCGGTTAATGCGGTCCTCATGACCTGGGGCCGCTACTTCTCCATCAAGTAGCTCCTCAATTGGCCCCCCAGGGACCTTACGAGGCTGAGTGCACCCCGGGCCAGGTCTCCCAGCGGGGGAAAAATCCCCACTCTGGTACTGGGGATCGAATCCAGGTCTCCCGCTTGGTAAGTAGCAACGCTACCACCACGCTAAGGAGACGACCAGTTTGTAATATTACCATTGTTATAAATTTCCGTAAAATCAGGCTACCTCTACAACAAATAAGAGCTACAAAATAGTTCTGCCGCTTCCAACAGCAATTTAAGAGTAAATGGTTAGCATTTGTTCAACAGTTACCCACCAGGAGGTAGAAAACGAAACTCATCTCGACTACGATCGATTAGAAAGTGGTAGAATGCTACAATGAGCTCTTTTGAGTTATATTATTCCTGCACACGAAGTTATGTATCTCCATATGCGTCGGTTAAAACCAGTTGCCCATATATCATTACTGCGTGCCCCTAAGGGTCATTCTTCATAAGTCCTGCTGCCATCCTACTAGCGTCCATATGTACCATTAACTTGCTCTAGGATCCCCTTGTAGCCTAATTGTTGGGTACTGGATACGTTACCATAGTCATTATTGTCAATTAGAAAAAGAAAACGTTAGCTGATGGCCGGATTCATTGTTGGAGTTATAAATTGATGTTAAGGAAGGCTTTGAAACCGATTGTTGCAACGTAATTGCTGCCATTTAGGAACAGCTGAGATAGTCGATCTGGAACGGACATACACACACCAGTACTCTTTGTGGACGAACGATGTCCGGGAACTTTTAATGAGATCTCTCGAGACATGTGTTCACAAGGAAGACAGGAGTCTGTGTAACTGTCTAAAAGTTACATACAAAGTACCAATATTCTCAACTCAGATATCTTGGGCTGAGATGGGGGAATTTTTCTTCGACTACAATAATTCTCTATTCCCCACAAGTACGGGCGTAAAACTAAATGTATAAAAGTATTTCAATCCAATGTTAAAACCTACAGTCCTCTTGTTTATGTTTCTAAGCTCCAAAAGAGGATAATGGAGCATAATGCAGACGTAATTTGAAACTTAATATGACCCTTCTATAAAAATCTCAACTTCTACCATTCAAAGCATTAATCCTGTATGCAAAAGTTATATCTACAGGAATATTTATTTTTTCACACCTTACTAAAAAAATGTTAAAACTTCGTAAGTCAAAGTCTTTCGCAGGACTTCGTTATTGGGGAGTATTTTTTCTAATATTTTAACAAAATCTTGGAATCATTTAGATTTAACTGCCAAAAATGCAAAACTACCCTACAACCCTTAAAAATGTTTACAATCGTTATTTTAAACTCCTGAACATACAAATCGATACTCGTTTTCCTGGCGAGAAATAACTTTAAAAAATATGTGTTCCATTCACATGTTCCCTACCTGTTTACAAACGCTTATTCTTTTATCTACGTCAAGCTAATCAAGGTAAACATTAGCAGAAATCTTATTACTTAGAACCTTGTAAGTAGAAGGGAAATAAGGGAATATACTAGGTTAAAGGTGTCGCTATCTGATTGAACTCCATTTCTTTATATGGCCAGCAATAAAACAAAAGAAAAAAATACTAAATTCCTAGTATTTTAAAATTAAAACAAACAAAAAAAAGGAATATTTCGGAAATTGTTTAACTCTACTAAAAATAAATACATTTATAAAGTATATGACATGAATTGTGTTTTACTGAGATCGCCATTTTTGTAGTATGTTATTGATTATTTCTTACGGTTTACCAGTTGGCAAAAATTATCCAGAGTCAAGCTTTCCAGAGGCTATTTCTATAAATTTTAAGATATACATTTCATTTGTAATGAAAATATCTTAACATATGGGGTTTTAATCAAAACCGTTAGAACCGTTTTTGAGCATCTTCGTGTCGAAATCTATGGAAGTTGTCGAACTTAAATACCAAGATTACTTTTTGTTACTGAGTTAGCGCGTGCAGATCTTTTTCTATTTTTTTGTTAATTCAAGAGCTCCGTAAACATACTTTCCGATGGAATCTTGATAACACATTTTTGGAATATATTACCTTCTCAACTTATTATATACATTGCATTTATGTGTTAGAGAACGTAACAATCGATCAAAGTTGTTAACTTGTAATTTTCAGCTAAAAACTCAGTTACAGTGCCCTTAAAAATGCTGCTAAAAATGTTAGCATAATTTTCGTAATTTGGCAAAATTTTAAGCAACTCAAACAAGATGTGCACTGAATGTTAACACAGTGACCCAATGTTTTTATTTGTATTTGTAACTGTATAAACAGTCGGATCTTCTCGAAACTGTGGAATTTTGTTGATTTAAATAATACAAAGAGCAAACAAAGGAGTATAGCGCAATAGCAGACCCGGCAACATCAGCAAGGCAGGCTTCCATAACCCCATATTAATTTGGTGCAGCTCAGTGGGCAGCCCTATAACGTGAAGTTGCTAATAACAGCGTGCACTGTAACCGTCACGTGCGTTTCATTGGTATGGCCCGGGGGTGGAAAATAAGAAAGGAAAGGGACGATAACAACCCGCCGTGCACGTGACGTCACTCACTGAATCATGTGAGCCCAAGAACTCATCAGAATTTCCCTCTCCCAATCGCCCACGGCTGGTGTGCAGCCTTTGTTAACCTGCCTTGCGTGATGAGGGATGACTGGGCACGAAGACCACTGCTCGCTTAACCGTAACACGATTACATAACTGCCGGCGAGTGCTTTGCCAAATGCCGGCCAAGGAAACCGCCCACAGCACCTGCACTAATTAAAATTACGGAAGAAATCTTGAAATCGCGAGGCGTTGACTCCTGGAATCACTTCACTGGACAAATTTAGAGTTGGTTGCTCTCAAATACGTTCTAAATAATTTGGGGGAATCTTCGAACACAAGACGTATTCTCAAAGTTTAAGGAACATTGGGAGTGGCATTTCAAATGCTTATATTTTTGTATTGATACTGAAAATGTCTTGTTTAGTTAATAATAATACCAAATTTCATACAAATTGTATAAATACTTCCAAAATATAAAATTTTCATAACTGATAAACATTGCACAACATTTGAGATAATTTGTTGGAATTTTCTAAATTGATGTTGAACCACACACAAACACTTTAAACTGTGATATTTTAAGAACATTTATTGAATATAATGCTGTTTTTAAAATGTTAGACATTTTAATCTCCACGTGTTATCGTTTTTCATAGAAAATATAAAATTACTCTTGGTGTTTGGATAATTTTGCTCTTTGTAATATTACAATAGATACTTCTGCACATTCTAGGAAATTTGGGTTCTATTTAAACCAAAACTGTGAAAGCGTGAAAATTTATTTTTTAGAAAAAGTAGCCGCTTTTTATTGTGAGCGACTTTGCAGTAACTGGTAAAGTGGAAAATATAACACAAAAACTTATTACACACTGTAAAATAAAAAATTCTTCTCAAATTCAATTTTTTACGGAGTTCACCATTTCCGATATATTCTTTATCATTTATTTCAATTATCCAGTAATTCTTTTCTCAAATGGGAAGTCATTATTGTTGTTATTATATTCCTTGGTCAAGCAAAGAGAATGGAATCTCAATACCGTTACATAGCTTCCAACTCTCAAAAGATTTAACTTCACTTAAGCCTAGTGTAAATCTTCCTAATCACATTGACATTTTATCTACACGGAGTGGTCAGCGAGCTGACTTCTCGCCCGGCTGGGGCGGGGAATTTTTCTTTAACCAGAAGTATTCCCTATCCCGCACAAAGTCCAGAAGTATGTACGAGAAAGTGAATGTGTGTGTAATGAGGAAAATAAAAACGATTTAAACCCAACGTAAAGAACCTACAGACCACGAGTTGTTTCAAATGCAAAGCCCTTGATATGACTTTAGATGTTAAAGGAGGCTATACAAATGAAACAATAAAAAGGGGCATTTTTGCAAATGTTAATTCTCGATTAACATAAGTAGAAAAATAATAGGGTCTGTAATTATAACTTACTGAAGAGTGGGTAGCGAAAATCATGTGATGTAGCACATCAGATTTTTATGTTAGATGAATGGCAGAGTATTAAAAGAGGAAAGTTCTACTGATGTAATTTACTGATAAAATCGATGTAAAAGGACTGCCCTGCAGAGCACTCATCGCCACTACGCAAATCCCTCAAAGCTTTGAGAGGAAAAACATATTTATAATGCTGATTATCTTCAAACGTTCCTGGCACAGCATGGAAATTAATCCGTATCTCTGCCGAATCGCCGTACATCGCCCAGCCTCTTCCTACCTCCAAATTCTCATCGCTTACCATATGGACAGACGACCTAGAGGCATGTTAAGCTGAAAGACATGTTCTACTCATGTATTAGATCCGTTAAAATACTCGAACATGGGCTTTAGCAATCGATCAGTGTTCACATCAAACCTCACCCTTGCTAGAAATACCAGGATCGATCCCAAACACTGGCCTCAAGAGTTCGGCCGTATAATCACAAATGAAGGCATTTTGTTAACATAGATTTTAAATTTTGGGTCAAAGCTCTTGCGGCTCATATGGCATTGTGTCTGCCTTACATTTAAGATGTCCCGAGTTCGAATTTCGGACAGGGTGAGTTACTCGAATAAGGTTTTTGCCTTGGGTTTTCTCTTATCCTCAGATGGCAAATTTCGGGTACCTGATTTTAGCTTCATTACACCCACTTTATTCATCCATCATCCGATATGACTGACAAGCTAAGGAATACTGGGAGAGAAATTTTGACCACAATCGGCCAAAAAATAAAAATTTATTTTTTATTGCAAATAGTTGTTGAAACCTCTGGCCGTCTATAGAGAATCAACATTTAGGTGCCCCTTGTTACTTCGAGTTGTACAGTCATTTAGAGATCACACAGTACACCTGTTTCCTGGCATACAATTGGGTGTCTCAAAAGAGTCTCCGCAATGAACTCGGACGTTGTAACTGTGGTTAAGTTGGCAACGAAACTATGGAAGGGGAGCATCTCCCTTATATAATATTGTGAGAACTGTGTGGTTGTGCTTGTAAAACTAAATCAAAATGTTAACCATTGAAGAGAGAACGTTTTCAGTTCACGTATTCTTTGATGAGTATGAACTTTGAGAAAATGTGAAACGTAAGTTTCTTGAACGTCCTCATCGCGATACGTGGCATATTTAATTACTAAATTCTGTGAAACTGAGTCGGGATATGACCCTCCTCAAAAGTGTTACGCCTAAATTTTTAACAGAGGCTAAACTGGGCGAAATTTCATATGTATGTTAAGAAGTCCCAGTAAATGAATGTGGACATCAGCAAAGAAAACAACTGGTCTGTGCAGACAGCTCATAGAGCTGTTGGTGCGAAAGTAAATGAAATTGCGACCCTATAATGTAAAGTACTTCAAAAACAAAAAGAACTGAAGAAATCACAAATTATGTACATACGATTACGCGGGAAATCCTACACAGTGTCTGAAACAAGAGCAAAAGAGTTGAACTCTGTCGATAGGGATGAGGAAGGCATTTCTAACACCTTCTGTGATAGTGGTAAATAATTATTCTCAATTTCAATTCAGCTCGTCTTCATTTCCAACAATTAGCGGGATCCGTTGCCTACTAAAACGTCATGAGGGAACGTGCTGGCGCTTTCACTTCAATGCGGAGACACAATTGAGGCGCCCGTTATTTCATAAAATGTTTTTCACAACTTCAAAATGCTTCTCGGTCTCCGATAATTAAATATACAACTAAAATTCCCCAAATGTGCAGAAGTATCTATTGTAATATTACAGGCCACAAAAATAGTAACATCAATAGTAATTTTTCAAAAAGTATGTTATGAAAAAATGATTAATTTTGGAGATTAATGTTTCTAACCTTTTAAAAACTTATAATGATTCAGAAGTCAAAGTTATTGCAATATCCCCCTGTGATGCTGCAATTCAGAAAATTCCAACCAATTTTCTAAAATTTTGAGGCGCGTGGGACATTTTATAATGCAATATATTTACATAATACAACTTATGAAATAAAGTATGGCTTGCGAAATTTATCAAATTTGAATGCAATTTGTATTCATATTAACATAACAGCAAAACAATCGCATTAAATTTTTCATAAAAATATGCAGTATTTTTCAGAACATGATGGTCCCACCCCACCCTTCTTCCAAAATCGGCCTGACTTTAAAGTTTGCGTTTGGAAAGCAACCCTCACTGTTGCCAGGTCTTCCACTTAAGTGACCCTTAACTGAGGCGTGATTCTCAGCTTGCAAGCAGTATCTTCAGGAAATAGATTTTACTATGTTGCCTCTCACTACTAGAAGCAGGCTCGTCTTTTTTTCGCTAATGGTTATTGCCCATTGGTTGGGGGGGGGGGAGCAGTAATGTTTGAGGGTCATTATGTTTTGGAGAAAACTATAAACATAAATATAGACATTTGAAATTTCACTACCAGTGGCCCTTAAAGGACGATGCAAACCAGACTCCATCTGGAGTTTCCAAACTCAGAGAAGCTCTTGTCTGGAAGTAGATACTTAATAAGTAACGTTAAAAACCTACAGTTTAAGTTATTACCATGATAACCTATAATGCTCGCAATGGGGCTCGATTCCCGGGGACCGCCCATTATTCCCATGAGTTTTCGTGGTTTTCTTATAGCGACACAAATCACTTCTTATAAAGTTAGATTAGCACTGATTTTATTATCCTTTATTTTCGATCGACAGGCCGAATGCTGGGATGGTTTCTTCTACCTTTTCCCTCATTCCCTCTCACTGGTCTACCTTTCACGTTTCAGATTTCTTTCGTGTCATCATGCTATGCCAGAGATTAGAGACATATGACGCAGTTCTTGCATTCTGGATAAAAAAAAATTCCCTTAGTTCCACTACCTAAGTCGCTGCGCAACCCCCCCCCCTTTTAATGGTACGCTGCTGTTCCAGCTTGGGTCCAGTCTTCAATTGTCATGTAGCCTTTGCTGGTATGCTTAAATAGTCCCTGACGCGGATATTAAATTAATAACTGTCTAACCTTTCGTTTAGTGTACTCATTCTGTCTCCTTTCTCCTTAAAGTTTTTTGGATTCAACAGACCTCAAAACCTGAATATCTAATTTTTGGAGAGATTACAATAATTCCTCTCCTATTGTAGCTAAAGAGCAGACAACATAAAAAAACATGTCAGTCTTCTCTTCAGGTAAAAGTGCATGTCACGAAGATGGGTTCGGTGTATAAATATTTTAATGTGTACGAACAAAGAAAGGTCAACAACAAAAATACCTATTGTAAAGCAACTGTTAACGTTTAAATAAATAATTTACGTTACATGCTAAGGAAACAGTCCATAATTGCTGCTTCAAAATCATAGTTTCCCGGGAGTGCTAGGTTCGATTCCCACTGGGGCAGGGAATTTTTCTTTAACCAGAATTATTCTCTATCCCCCACAAAGTCTGGAAGTATGTATGTGAGATTGAATGTGCCTGTGTTTAATGATATAAAAATGATAAACCTAATGTTCTAAACCTACAGTAATATGAATTGTTTCACAAGTAAAGCACCGGATATGACAATGAAGTTAAAGGTAGCTATGCAGATGAACCAATAAAAGAATAAAATAAAATAAAAATTTTAAACATTCAAATTTTGGTCTGAAGAGAGGGTCAAATAAGTGATCTGCCAGAAGGGTTTTAATAACAACTTGTGTTGAAATATAAAGAGCAACCCTCTCAGTCATAAAGCGTTGAAATTCCCGAAGCTTTGTCTACTAATTTATTTAACATTAGAAAATCAACAAAGATTATTATATTAACTTTTTAATAAATTACATAAGAAAATGTTGTTTAATAAATTTAATAAATTACATAAACATTTGAAAACGATAAACTATATGTGTTTTAACGGACATTGAGACTTAAACTTAACGTTTTTAGTTTTAAATCTATTTTCTTGAAAATTGAAACACTAATGCGAGCAAACAAAGAAATGACTGTGCAAAAGTTGAAAGCTTTATCTCGAGAGATTCTCAGATAATTCAACTAAACATTTGTAATTATAGGAAATATCTGGTGTTTCATTCACATGACTTTCTCTACAACTCTATAACAAATTACTGCTAAAAAGCTCATTCTGCTGTCAACTTCATGCTTCGAGATAAGCATCAGCAGAAATGATCGTATTACTTGCTTCCTTGTAAGTAAAAGAGAAATAAGGGAAAACATTAGTCTAAAACGAAAGGTAAATCTTTTAAAAGGAAACCAATAACAAGGAATGTCTTAGAAACGTCAAACTCCAAGGGGGAAAATAATGACAAATTGTGGGATTTACAGATATCTACTTTTTTCAGTAAGCTTTTGTCTATTTTTTACGGTTTACCAGTAGCACAAAATTCATCCAGAATAAAGATCTTCAGAGGATATTCCATGAAAATTAAGATGTACATTTTATTTCACATATAAATATCTTATATGTACGGTATTTCAATCAAAATCGTTAGATATTTTTGAAAAAAATCAAAATTTTCGAAATTTGTTCCATATAAAGGGTATCTCGGTTTGGAGATTTTCCTGTGTCGCATCCTTGGAATACACGAAATTTAAATACCAAGTGTGGTATTTTGCCAACTTTTCGTTTTTGAATTATCATGTTCACAGACACACAGGGTCGTTTTTTAAATTATTATTATTATTATTATTATTATTATTATTATTATTATTATTATTATTATTATTATTCAGCGGACCCTAAAAGGCGTGCTTCCCGTGAAATCTCGGTATCGAATTTTTGGGTTGAGTGCAATACCTTCTCTACCTAAGTTCCATATAATAGGTATTAGAGGAAGTTCCTGCGCAATTACATTTGTCAGGGAAGTATGATAATTAAATTTTCTGATACTTTAATACAGTGTAGATAAATGTAAAGATGCGATATAAGCTGATGCTATTACTTGTGGGGAAATAATTTTTTTTTTTTTTTATGAAGCTGATGGAATTAACATGCTCCTTGTTCTTTTTTCCGAATAAATTAATTGTTTTGAGCTAATGAATGGAGCAAGCATAAAACCCAGCTCTAATTCTTTATAAAGCAAACCTGAATCATAGAAAAACTGAAACATAAAGAATGAATTTCATACGCAAAAATGTAAAACTGAGAAAATCTTTCGCTTACAATCACACCAAATTATCGGAAAACAGTGTTGCTTTCATAATTTAAAATATTTATCAATAGTATATTTAATTCATTTAATTCCCTACATTTTCCCCCTTTGTTTAAATTACTTAATTCTAACAATTATTTAAATATCTATTTTATATTTCTATTCAATATCTTCTTATTTTTATTATTTATCTATTTAAAGTAACGTTATTTCCTTTGTTATTATATTTACAGTTAATATTAACTGGAATTATATAATTTACACATTGTATGTAGCTATAGTCTAATATGCAACTATAAAATAGGACTTTTAAAAGTTAGAAATTCAATAAAATAAATTATAACAAACTATCAAACACAAATAAATGGAAATATTCACTATAGGTTGCCTAAGGAATTATATACTTTGAAAATGTCAGAAAGTTTGCATCTAAATTATTTACAGCAACATTTATTACTTTCTCCAGTACATTATGGATTTCTGTTTTCTTCTGGACAGGATGCGTACGTCCCTGCAAATCTCTGGTGCCGCCGAGTTTGGGAACCAGTAGTATGCAAAAGAGAACTATTATATAAATGAAAAATGGCGCTGCCTTGTGTTTTTGAGCTTTTTTCTGTTCAGAATAGCTGAAACGAAACCAGTGAAGCATAGCGATATAAAAGGGCGTATATTGTTAATATCGTGCTATGAATACAGGCTTTTTGGTGGCTTGATAAATGCCAGCGACCTCAATCCGGAACGTACTTTGGCTCCATCGCAAATCTCAACTGTTGTACGGTTCATAAACTTGTGAAACATCCCACACAAGAATGTTAGTGAAATGATTACTTGGCTGCTTTGTGGTGATCAGTTCCGGATGTGCATGCTGACACAATGAAACTTTCTGCTCCGATTAGCACTCAGCTGAAACAGATGCTGTGAGAAAAAATACCAGACGTGTAACCACCACAGTTGAGGAACTCTATTCAGCATATCCTGATTGAATATCACGCACACAAAATGCGCTTCTGCAAAAATATATTAATAACTTCACCATTCGTGCCTATAGTATTTCATGCTGCCATCCCTTTTTACTTTCTCTACCAAATATGTGAATAGTAGATAGAGAAGGTAGTATATTCCACCCAAAAATTTGACACGATATTTCACCGGAAATACATATTGTGAGGAACCCTGAATAAAAATTAATTTTTCGTAATGTGTGTGTCTATGATAAGCATAGCTCAAAACAAAAAGTCCGTTAAATACTAAACTTGGTATTTATGTTTAGTATTTTTCATGTCACATTAAGATTTTCAAAAAAATCCCCACCGCAAATTTAGATGAAAAAAAAAAACTAGAACATTTTTTTATAGTTCTAACGATTTTTATTCAAATACCATAGTATTGTATTTATTTTCATCCATAGAAAACATGTTATAGGACACGTCAATTTAAGTTACAAGAAAAAACAAAATTATATCAAGATGCACACAAGATTAAAGTACAGAAATATAACGTTTAACAAATTTTAAATATAAAAGGAAATAATATACAGAATTGAATCATAAAGACAATATTTACAGATTGTACAATTTACACCAGTTCGTGATGTATAAATTCATCTACACTATAACAGTTATTGTCCATTAAGAATTTAAACAAAACTTTTTTGAATTTTAACTGGGATTCAATATTCTTTATATGTTGGGGGTAGTTTGTTGTAAAAATGTAGACGAGCATATGTGAAGCTATTTTCATACAGTTTGGTTCTATGTGAATTTACAAATAAAATTTTCTTTGCTCCGGTATTATGTGTATGAACTTCAGCATTTGTTTTGAAGGCTTTTAAGTTTTCTTTTGTATAGTTTAGCGTTTCATAAATAAACATACATGGTAAAGGTAAAATTGAATTTTTTTTAAAATACATTATATTAAAGATATTTATATCGCAAGTTTTATGTATATACTTACATATCTATACATGGTAAACCGTAAGAGATATATAAAATGTTCCTACACAAAAATTTGGTTCTCGTTAGAATTCACAATTTATGTCACACGCATTTCTTTTTTGAAATAACCATTTCGAGATATTCTTTTTATTCGTTTAAATGTTTAATTACTTACTTTCCTCAAACGAAAATGTTTCATTTTAAAATTCATAAATAACAAGGAATACCTTGGAACTTGATAGCTCTACAAACATTTTCGAAATTGTTTCCATGTAAAAGGTAGTTTGCGTGGGGAGATTTTCTTAAAAATCTTGAAAGATGCTGCACTTAAATATCAACTTAAATGTAAATATTTAACCGAGCTTTGGTTTTTTTTAGTTCTGTTCACAGTCACACGCGCACACAGACCATGTTCTCTACATTTTTTATACACGGAACCCTAAAACTTGCATTTTTAGTGAAATCTCGTATTGGATTTTTGGATGGAATGCAGTACCTTCTTTATCTATGTAGGTACTGTGTACGAAGTACAGAAAGTAAAATATAGGTTGTCATAAAAATATTTCCGAACACCTCACGATTTGTACAACAAAACTATTAAGAATGGCTTGTTTTTAGAAAAATTTTCTTTTAAAATATGTTTGATGTTTGCGATTTTTTTTACTTTCTCTACACGTACTATGTACATAGTGTACTGAGAAGGTATTGCATTACACCCAAAAATCGATACTGAGATTTACAAGTTTTGGGTCCCCCTGAATCTAAACAAAGTATTTTGTGTGTGTGTGTGTGTGTGTGTGTGTGTGTGTGGACAGCTTAGCTCAAAAACGAAAACATCGTTAAATATCAAACTTGGTGTTGAAGTTTGGTATCTTCCAAGGATGTGACACGAAGATTTTCAGGAAAATTCCCCCACCCCTAACTACCCTTTACATAGAAAAAATTTCGGAAATTTTGATTTTCTCAAAAATAACTCTAACGATTTTGATTAAAATATCGTATATTGGAGATATTTATCTGACAAATAAAATGTATATCTTGAATTTTCTGGGAATAGCCTCTGAAGACTACTTTATTCAGGATGGATTTTACGGAATTTTGTATAACTTGCAAACCGTAAGAGATAGACAAAAACTTACCTAACAGAAACTGTAGAGCTCGGTAAAACACACAATTTATATTATATACACGTTTACGTGGAGTGGATCGTTTTTTGAGATATTCCTTGTTATTGGTTTCAGCTTTAAAAAACATACTTTACTCATACGGGAATTTGTCAATTCCTATCCATACAAAGGTACTTCAACAACATAACCAGCTTTTAAAATATTTGACTATTCGATTTAATCGAGTGTATTCCCTTTAGTTCCCTTCTATTACGAGGAAGCAGGTAATCAGACCCTGACTGCCATTTTTTTTTTCTAGATTAGCGTTAAGTAAATGGAAGTTTAAGTTTTTTAATAATAATTTGTTGCAGAGATGTAGAGAAAGTCATGTGAATGGAACACATCAAATTTTTTGAAAATATGCGGTACTATACAATGAGTAGTGAGGGGAAGGAATGTAAAGAAGGAACAGAGGGGGAGATAAAGATAGCAGTTAACGCAGCAACGTGAGTGGCGTTGCGGGTTCTTCTGATTCGTTACTACAGCTGGGTAGTGGAGCAGAGCCACGGTTTTATTTTTGAATGAGGTTCCCAAAGAGAGCTCTTGTAAGACTTGCTGAGCCGAATCTTGACACCTCCAGCAAGACGAGCGAAGCAATAAGATGTCAGAAGAACCGAATGACAAAAGAACCTGACACAATCGATACGAAAATCAAAGAGCCTCCCACGCCGCGATGAAATTTCATCTGGTCACGGTCCGGGAGCGTCGTCGTCACGGTGACGCTCTGCATCATGTCGTGACCGTGCTGGAGTCACGCGCTCTTTTGGGGAAGCAGACGGGATTCGTATCCAGTGATCACGAGAGCCAGGTGGCGCTCGATGACGTAGAAGAGAGTACAACCACGTTAGAGTTAACTATGTTTGATCAAATAAGAAGTCAACAAAGACTAATGCCAAAATTAAGGAGTAATACAAGGAGGAAAATACTGATATGTTCATAACCAAAGCCCAACTGAATTAATTGTAGAGGAAAGGACCTAGTTTATACTCTTTTTGTATTACAAGCAAGCGTTTTATAACTTTTCAGGGGCTGGTGTGGTGCACTGGTGAATTATATTAACATAACTTGCTCTTAAAATACAATTTTGCACCCATTTTGTAAGGATGTATGATAAAAATGTGCTCCTGTTTTTTCCATTTGCTGTATACATTTTATTTACTTTTTCCTTTATTTATTTTTTACCCTATCCATGTCGATTCAGTTATCCATAGATACTGTTGTTTCAATATTCTCGAAAGCTTTTACTTTACTCTTCTTTGTGTCTTTAAGCTGAATTCTCTTGCTTTCCCAACCGTTTTCGACAGTAGATCCGCTCTTACGAAGAACGAAGATCTATAATATATGTGGTTTTTGTTTCATTTGGTTAGTGTTTAACGTCCACTCTTACTCCGTAAGTCACTGCAGGAGGTGGACTCTAATGATGCACGAAATTAAATAATAATTGGGAACGGGCATTTAGAAAGTAAATTTAGGATATCTCCTCGATAACCAGTTATGAGGACTGAGGAAAACCTGCATGAATCCTCAGTTCGGACGGGACATCAACCACAGACTTTCCGTTCACGATTACGTGCCTTAATAATCCTCAGCTACCATTGTACGTTTTTGTGCTGCTTCGGATCTCCTTTACATGTGATATGATTTTCTACAATGCTTTCTTGAACTGCGATTGCAGTCAGTCATCTTTTGTTTCATGCGTAAAATCATATATAAACAGTAGTAATAATAATAATAAAAATAATAATAAAAAAAACAAACTCCCACCTAGATGGGAAAGGTCGCAATCTCAGCCCCTTGAATTTGCCATTTCTTCATCCGTGGACCAAGAAATTACCACCGAACTAAAATCAATATTACCTGTCTGACGAATGAATGCAGATGTTAGGGGAGGTCGCTGGTGTAGCACGCACGGTTAAGAGCGGTCAGAGAGGGCGGGAATATAATGAAGTACAGTCAGTACAATTTGACCATCAAAACTTCAGCAAAGCGTACGAAAATAGAAATAAACTAAACGATTCACAACAGGTTAAACTTGCTGTTTCCATTATCACTAATAAATATTACTTTTCTACCTTGTGAGCGTATGACGGCGGTGTTTGCATTTTGACTTGATTCGAACCTGACCACTATAACTGCTGCATTCCAGTATTGCCGGACTGTACAGGGCATGCACCGGGAATGATAACGTAATACCGCTTATCAGTGTTTACGCAAGCTTCCACTCGTAGCCGAATGCATTCATTCTTCAGAACTGATATTAATACACGTAATAATACACATACTTTTAAAATCTTGGCTTCCAAATCTTCTTCGTAAACAAACATCATACCCGCTCGACACAGCCTCCAACTTAGACGAGCAAGGAAGCGAAGAAGCTGATTGAGGTTTCGTGACAGTACATTAGATTGAATTTTGGGCAATTTTTTTTTGTTTAATTTTACTCAATTCAACCCTCACTTACCAATCCAATTGACCCCTCACTTACCAATCCTATTAGGTCCTTTACGAAGGTGAATATATCCCAATACAGGGTTACTACAAAAGAAATAGACAACTTCAACTGCCTGTAAAACAAAAACTATTAGAGATAGCAACCTAATTATTTTGGAGGTATGTTGAGAAACTCTCAAAGTTTCGTTTGTTACTATTGGTAACGCTGTAGTGTTTTTTTTTTTTTTTTTTTTTATTTTGTTGCAGAAGCTGAAATGGCGGAAAATCCTGTGGAAAAGGCATATTGCGTGTTGGAATTTGCTAAAACGCAAGCAGCAACTGTTGTCCAACGACATTTTAGAACACGTTACCACAAAACGCCACCGACTAGACAGTCAGTCTACGACTGGTATAGAAAATTCGAGACAACGGGATGTTTGTGCAAAGGGAAGAGCTCGGGAAGACCAAAAGTTTCGGAAGAAAACGTTGAACGTGTTCGTTCTGCCTACATAAGAAGCCCACAGAAATTGACATCTAGGGCAAGCATGCAATTACAAATTCCACAGCAAACTGTATGGAAAATCTTGCGGAAGCGACTGCACATGATGCCTTACAGATTACAGATGTTGCAGTTTCTGAGTGAAGAAGATAAGGTCATACGGCGTGACTTTTGCATCGACATGTTGCGACATGCTGAAGACGATGCTGGTTTTTGTGAGCGCATCATGTCATTTTTGTGGTAATGTGTTCTAAAATGTCGTTGGACAACAGTTGCTGATTACGTTCTAGCAAATTCCAACACGCAATGTGCCTTTTCCACAGGATTTTCCGCCATTTCAGCTTCTGCAACAACAAACAAAACACTACAGCGTTACCAATAGTAACAAACGAAACTTTGAGAGTTTCTCAACATACCTCCAAAATAATTAGGTTGCTATCTCTAATAGTTTTTGTTTTACAGGCAGTTGAAGTTGTCTATTTCTTTTGTAGTAACCCTGTATTTTACGTTCCAATAAAGTAAAAAATGCTACCCCAACTATCAAATTATATTTTCAATAATAGTCCATATTATAAATAAAATGTATTGTAAGCCATTATTCAACTTATGATTATTACAGAGAATTGTAAGTGTGGTGGGTATTTGCGCCCCTCCCCGCCGCTTGTCGCCGCTGTCAATGCCTAACTTTAGAAAAAAGAGTGCAAAAAAGAGGAGTGTGGAATTAACAAAAGAGAGATATAGTTTCGGAAAAGAATAATCGTGATGAAAAAACAGATAAATCAGAAACGAAAACGTGTCGGCAAGAAAAGTACAGTTTAAGCAATATCTTTCTATAAAATCCTAACAAAATATCTGCAATAAATAAAGGAACTACAACTGCTACGTAGACAAATGAACGTTGTCAACTGCAGAAGCACGAATTTTTAATTGCAGAATGCAAAATGAATACCAAAAATGTAGCCCGAAAACATTCATTCTGCTTAACCGAATACCTAGCCGGCCGCTAAAGGTTGTCATATACAAATTATAATTATTACCTTGCTCTACCGACAAAACCCATTTCGGCGATAACAAAACAGGTTAATGTGTAATGCAGAGTGATAAAGCTTTAACCGAGTTTAACGCTTTCGGGGAAGGTAATCGTTATTTACGGCATAGGCGGGGCTTACAATATGCCACGGGAACAAATTAAACATAGAACCCCTGTTTTTCCACAGCGTTTGCTCAAACCACAACGCCAATGATACTGTAGCGTGCCAGGGGTTTGACCCTTAGCGTGTTAGTTTTGAAATTTTATTTGTATTGTTAATCAGAATTATAATAATCGATTCGCTAGTCTAATCGGATAGAAATAATCAATATTCGATTAAGGTAAGCTAATGACAGAGTGCTTGTGTGTCATTTTATTGTGTTTTAAGAGGAAATACTTTTGTTTATTCATTCACAATCAACAGAGTTAAATTAGCAAAGCAATTTACTTTACTACTTTATTTGTATTTCCAAATGTTTACCACACTTAACTACTTCATAATGGAATTTTAAAATAATGATGTGCAGTAACACAATTTCTTTTCCCTTTGCCATTTCATAGGAATTCTGCATTCGTATAAAAGTTTTTATTTATTTTAGATACCTCTCAGCTAAAGCTTTTGCGTACTAAGCATATGCAATAACGGTTAGTGAAATCTAAATTATATTACATAAAATAAATACACGTTATATGTTCAATTCAAGTTCCATCACGGCTTGTCGGCGCATTTGGGATTAGAATTGTGATTCCGCAACTATGCAACCATATGCAACGAAATCATCATTTTTGCGGACGAGAAAGTGGCGACATTTAGCCCAGAGACCTTCTCTCTTAAGATATAGGATTCTTTTACATGCAAATACACTTTATACGGATCAACGGCTAGAAAAAATCCATCATTCACCGCCAGGTTTGAACCCGCGAGCTTGAATATTAATCCTCGTTTTTTATAAGTCATCCCCGCTGATATTTAATCCTCCCCTTTCCCCTGTACACCTTGGAAGGACATACAAACCTTATGCAAAGCAAGGTTAAGCGATAAAAAGGATACGCACTCCGTTAGGATAGAGGTGTGTGCTTACGTCATCCATAGGCAGGTTTAAAAACCAAGGATCCTCCGATATGTATTTATATGTTGCTGTGTAGCTATGTATTTGCTCATACGCGTAAGAAAATGTAAATTCCCTTTGGATATATTAACATAAACATCCATGTTAAATAAGGAGATACTCTGTACCGTATAACCACCTATTCCAGTACAGTGGCCAATGAGAGACAAGAGATGTAGGGCAAAGTTTTTATGGAGCAGACCTTAGAGGCTACATGGTGACCACTTAAACGTAAAAAAAAATCTGATGCGTTCCATTCACATGACTTTCTCTACATCTTTGCAACAAATTGTAGTTAAAAAGCATATGCTTATATTTACTTCATGCTAATTAGCAGAAATTGCTTCTTTGTAAGTAGAAGCGAAATGAGGGAGTTCCATAGGTTAAAAGGATAGCCAAAAGATGGTTGTTATGTAACTGAAGTTCCTTTGTTTGCATGGACAGGAGTTAAGAAATTCCTGTATGACAAAAATAAGTTTTTTAAAGCAAAAAAGAAAAACCAGGAATATCTTAAAAATGATGAACTCCACGAAAAAAATGTATATGACATAAATTACGTATTTTATTGTGAGCTACATTTTCTGTGTAGTAAGTTTTCCCCTATCTCTTACCGTTTAGCAGTTATGTATAATTCCGTAAAATTCATCCAGGATAAAGTAGTCTTCAGGGGCTATTTCCAGAAAATTCAAGATATGCATTTTATTTGTCAGGTAAATATCTTTAATATACGATATTTTAATCAAAATCGTTAGAGCCATTTTTAAGAAAATCAACATTTTCAAAAGTTTTTCCATGTAAAGGGTAGTTTGGGGTGGGGGGATTTTCTTGAAAATCTTCGTGTTGCATCCTTGGAAGATACCAAACTTAAATACCAAGTTTGGGCTTTAACGGTCTTTTCATTTTTTAGCTATGCTGTCCACAGACATACAGACAGACACACGGACATTTTTCTAAAAATGCTTTTTTTTTTTATTCAGGGAGTCTCAAAACATGTATTTCCGGTGAAATATCGGTATCGAATTTTTGGGTACAATGCAATACCTTCTCTATACACTATGCAGATAGCTCGTGTAGAGAAAGTAAAAATGGAAATGGCGTGTTATTTATGGTCGCTCTTTAACTACTGTGGTTCTAGCGTCCCGAAAAAAGCATCGTCCTCCGCCGGGTTTGAACCCGCGACCTTGGATATATGGAGTTAGCATATCACACCACGGAAGGCAACACTTAAACATAGAGAGCGACCATGTAGATAAACAACATAGGTTAGTCATTTGTTGACTATTTCACTGCCACATGAATAATCCTACACTAGGAACCGCGACGCCTCCTAGGAAGCGTTGGCCGTAACGATACGTGATGCTGATGTAATGCTTATTCCGAGCCCTCGTTCCTAAACAACAAGCTTGTGATTGAAAATATCGATTAACATCCCAAGGAAGTTTAAGTGCGACCAAAAACTTTAATCACAACTGCCGCGAGCAAAATCTTGGCAGCCGTATGAAACGTGCATTTAAGGACTGATGCAATAAAAATCAACCGCTCACAGTCATCGGATTTTATTATCTACTAAAGGTTTTTACAGTGACTTAGTGGTCTAGTGTTAACAATACAAAACAAAAGTTCTATTAGAAAAGTATTTGTTAACGACGCTATCAAGCGCCAGGATTGCAGCAGCGGTAAAAGGTGCTTGATTCCTCTGCGTGAATTAGGCTATTAGCTTATTCCAACCTCAGACCACCTCTTCGTAAATCGGTCAAAATTCTTTAGCCTTTAGCATGATAAGCCAAAGCAAGCTTTGGGATTCTTTGTCCATCATAATCGAGTTAATGGGGAAATGGATAACCGAATTATTTAATACATATTATCTAAGGTATGTATAAAATAAAAACTTGCATTCGATCTGGTGTACAAATTAACGGGAAAAATATTAATTAAGAGAGATTACAGCCCCTCTCCAACACTCTGTAATATATTCTTAGATGAAGTAATAAGGACATGGAAAGAAAACATTCACCCGGGAAATAAAGTTGATTTATCCCATCTTATTGACTTCATGTATACATTTCATGAAGAAACAACTAAGTACTTTATTTCATTGTAAATTATTTTAACTACTTTGGCAGCTCCCCATTCTTTAAATAATGAAAATCCCTTGTCATATAATTCCTTCGACTTGCCGGGTAGCAAACTAAGTACAGCTTTTTCAGCATAATCTAAAATTTCTCCGGGAATATTCATTTTCATTCATTTATTGATGTATTTGGTGCAGTTTAAACAACCAGAATTGAAACGGTTTATTCCGGCGGGGTTACGCAGCAAAGAACAAACAAAGCACTACGTACGTCACGACTAAAATTCAACTCCTCGTAATGATGAGTCTAATAACATTCATATTTATAAATATAAGAATATTTCAGTTAATATTAGCTTAGGATAAAACGTGTATTACACGTGGCTTATTAAACTATTATTTACTCAAGAGAAACACTTGCGATCGTGTACTAAACATCTCGCACTCAGATACCGGTATATTTAAGTCATTTATAATATAAATAACTTTGATAGCAAACACATAACTACAATGCTATTTCAGACTATCAACTAATCTTGAAGATAAAGTTGGTTTCAAGTTAATAATCTATAATATTATTTGATTTTTTATATTATTTTGATTTTAATAATATTTATAAAAAGCGTATATCTTAAACACTCTCTGTAAAAGTTACAATTTTCAACAATCAAAAACAAAGCTATGGCTAAGCAAGAAAAAATTCTTAACAGAATTCAAAACGGAATTGCTGCTAATGATTTCAAATGAGCATTGACGACAGCCCAGCGGCTTTTTGATCAATTTCAATGGAACCTTTTCAATCATCCGCCGTACAGTCCTGACCTGGCACCCAGCGACTTTCACCTTTTCCCTGAACTGAAGACGTGGCTAGGAGGGCAGCACTTTCAAACCAACGAAGATCTTCAAAACAACGTGAATGTTCATTTGAAATCATTGGCGGCAACATTTCTTGAAGTGGGTATTGCAAAGCATAGGTACGATAAATATCTCAATCTTTTCGGTGATTATGTTGAAAAGTAACCATAAGTGTACAAAACTTTTAGTAATAAAATAATCGTTTTCAATGAACTTATCTTTTATTTATAGCCTATCGGACGTTGAAGAAAACGGCCCTCGTATATCTTTCAATGATGACAACGAATTGAAGAAAACGCTTGATTTCAAACTATATTTAGAACTTGGATGTATGGAAGCAACATTTTGGGTGAATAAAATAAGCTATAGAAACAAATATAATCATCTGAAATGAATTTCCCTAGATTGATAAAGGATCCTGTCTAAAGAAAAAGTAATTAAGAAATAAGACAACGAAATATATTTTCATTTAAAACAGTGAGATTGTTTTTTTTAAAGTTTACAGTTAATTTAGCCGGAAGTTTTATAATTTTTGTAACAGTGTTTAATCGTCATTTTTACAGCATACGACACCACACGTGGTGGACAGGTTAATAAATGAAATTAAATTATAGCTGGGATAAGAAATATCTGGCCACACTTTTGTGAAGTTGACAATTACTGTTTGATCTATGGTATCTTTTCTTAATGTTTAATCTATAATGTTTAAAACAATATTAAGGTGCTGTTCAAATTTTCCATAGTGACATTTTAAAACCTTTTATTTATTTGACTGTCAGCAATATTACCATAGCGCAAAAATTGTCACATAAGTTTTCCCCAATTGTTGGAAAGCAAATTAGACAAAAAACATCTCATTTCAAAAATATTTTCTCGATCCTGTAAAGCCCGAAGAGAGGAATACACTATCTGAATATTTTCAGAAATGAGAATGTTATAGATCATTAATTTTGTTTTGCAAATGCATTTTTTGAACTACAATAAACAAAAAACTGTGTATTAGTAAAATGTTATAGAGTTGCAGTAAGTCTGTATCTGTCAATCATAATTATATTAATAAGTACGTTGATCCCATTAGACAGAAAGATCCTAAAGTTTTAGGGGGGGATATTTTGTTTCTGTTTGCTGAAGATTTAATAAATATCTACATGTATGTGTATTTCCTTTGTTGGCACATTCCGTGAAAGCAGTCATTTCTATTCCTGCCCAATGAATTTGTCGTAGCGCGTGTGTGCCAGTTTCCGAAATTTGGCCGGAGCGCCACGTCGGTAAGGCAGGTAGCTGCAATGCCGGCCCGTCACTTTAAAGTGGCTCTGACGACCGTTCACGCTAACTGCAGTCAATAAAATTAAAGTGTAATGGGGCTACGTTGTCGGCAGTGGCAACGTTTAGCAGGGCGGTAGCCGGCGCCTGCTCACATCGACCAATCGATATCAAACAGCCCCTCGACCCATCGAGAGCCGGAGCGGGCCAACCAGAACCGAAACAAAGCTCGTACAGAATAGAGGTCGCTGGAGTACATCCGCCGCTAACCCTTTCGGACGCGACTTTTACGAGCTTCAACATCGGGGAATGCCAAAAAAACGATGCGCAAATGTTCCTTTACTACACTAGCCTGATAAAGATGTCAGCACGGTTTAAAAACGCTACCACAACGGTTTTTTTTATTATTATTATTATTAAAACACAACTGAAATTGAAACGCACATATAAGTTTAAAACGTGAGATTTAATTTCAATGAGTCACTTTGCAGATGACGAATTCAGTTATAATTTTCTGAGAACGCACACTCCTACAGATCATATCTCTTTCCCACTTTCCTTTCCTTTCCGTAAAGGAACCGGTTACTTTCATAATGTCTACCACCTGCCTTGAACATTTTCTCATTCCTCAGTGCATTTTAGCACTCGCTTTTCATCCAATGTCCCTGCCAATTTCTCTCTCTTCACGATCAATTTTACCAGTGCAGCCTCTAAGGCCTGTTTTTTTCTAAAGTACCTCATTACTTTTTTCAGGCTGTCCATTTTACACGCTCCATTCCCCATTGCCACATTTTAAATTGTTCCAATCTTTTTCTCGCACTTCGTTGCAACGTCTAATGTTCTGCACTATACAGTGCCACATTTCATAAAAAGCACTTCACTATTTTTTTTCTTAGTTGCATCTTAGAGTGTAAAAGTTAATCTTCCTATAGTAGGTAGAAAAATATTGTATTACATCCAATATTGTATTATACCTTGGAATTACGTTTTGAGGACCCTTAGTAACAAAACCATTATTAAAAAAGTACCTTGTGTGTGTGTGTGAGAGAGAGAGAGAGAGAGAGAGAGAGAGAGAGAGAGAGAGAGAGAGAGAACTGCTTAGTTTAAACTGCTTAAAACCAAACTCTCAAGAAAATTTCCCCCCTACCAACTAACCCTTGCAAAATAAATATTTATTTTAATTAAAGGTTTAAGATATTTGTATGACTAGTCAATATATAAAAATTACTTTTTATACAGAGGTCGTATTTATTAGGAATGCATTAAAGTGTTGCTTTATTGATCAATTATAATTGGTAGATATTTACATGTCTTATTCTTTGTTCGCGTGTTTTTCTCTCTTCAAAGTATTGACTTTGTTTAAATACAAATTTTCTCCTATCACCCGTGGGTTTTCTATTCAAGATATTAGCGATACAAGGACTGGATTATTGGTAAAGGAAACATACTTTGGATAAGTAGTCAGACTAAAAAGTTCAATGCCACAGCCAGGATTTGAACCGCGGATCTCCCGGTCTCCAGCCTGTCGTTCTAACCACTGAGCTACCATGCCGGTACGACATTGTAAGTTGGCACTGGGGTATGCCATCTCAAAATAAATTGAGATAACTTCAGGAATTTAATTTCGTTCCGGCATTTTGCCATGGTAGATCAGTGGTTATAACAACCCACTGGAGACTGAGAAATCCGTGGTTCAAATCCTGGCTATCCAACTTGTGTCCTAAACATGGCTTGTGTGAAAAAACAATTAAATTAACACTGAAAGATTCTTTCTCCGTTTACTCTCCTAGTATGTAGGACTTACGCCCCTCGGCCCTTAAAAGCCAGCGTCTGGGGTCAGACGCCTGTAGAGCAGTAGAGACCCTGGATCAGAGAGAAGCCAGGATGGAAGGTCAACATGATGCCTGGTATGAAAATGAAGAACTGCATGGAATGGAATGATGGTGAAAGATGATTATAAAGAAGCTGGTGTAAGGAATGTCGTGAAATCGTCGCTTACCACAAAGCCCAAATCCCTGGGATCGAACCCGGGACACCTAGGTGAACGGCAAGCAATCTAACCACTAGGCCACAGCGTCATCTTACATGAAAGGTTCTTCTCACAAAATAATTTAGATCATTAAGAGATAAAATTTCCGGGTAAAAAGTCCTCTCTTGTATAATTAATGACATGTTTTGACATGACTAAATACTCTCCTTGCTATTTCACCACGAACCTTATTATTTTCTTGATTACCCAACTATAACAACATTAGTTGTTGATGAAGTGGATTAGAAACCTATTTAACTCTTCTCTGCTTTTGAAGTTAAATAAACCTTTGAAGCTGCTCGCAGATATAACAGATTAACGAAAGTTCTTCCTAAGAATGTACTTAATAAAACAAATGTTGAGGTTTTCCTCTTGAAGACCAGCAGTGCTTTACATATTTCCCTGCTCTGGTTTTTTGTGTGTCTCATAGTTTGCCAAGGAATTTCCTTTTATTAGCACGAGTTGCTATAGTCCTATTAACAGAAGGCACCAAGCTGCGGGGGATACAGAAGTAGATTGACGCCGTCTGTCATAAACCGGCAGGCCTACACTACACAGAAACTCAAAGGAGTAGCATTCTTCTAAAGGACGACGTCCTTGGGGACCGGAAGAACATCTTAACTCAAAAGAAGTGCACCACTCATCAACTCTCTTAGCTCACCGCCACCGTTACGGTGCCGTAGCAATCGTTATATCCAAACATCCAACATTTAAAATCCGTTACGCATTTTAAAATATGGCTGAAGTCTGTTCTCACTCCTATTCCATGTAAGTTTGACTCGTATCTCTTAACTAGTCACCCCTCATTGTCTGTCTGAATAGGTCCTTATTTAACCTGATAATTTATCTTAATATTCTCGAAGAGGATTACCAACTTTACACTTTCATAACCCTAGGAATTAAATATCCTATGTAACCCACTAAACACACCGGGAAAGCATGCAAATTTTCATCAACAAATACATAGGAAAGCTCTTCGGCTTAAACTTGAGTGCTTACACATGACCCTGCAATGTGTAGGACTTGTTCAATCTACTTCGCTATTCAATTAGTTAATCTGGGTAATGGGGAAAGAAAGGGATCGCGGAAGAATGAGTGTCAAGGCAAGAAAGAATCTACCTGCTAATCTACCTCGAACCCTTGTTTGAGCTTCGTATTTTTCATTCTTGACGGACAAGCAAATTTGCTTTCGGAATAAAAACATTCGTTTCAACTTAAAGCTTTTTGAGAACAAGATAATCAGTGTTCTTTGAAGTTAAGTCAATATAAACAATAGTAGGTACAGAAAATAATATTAATGCAATACATCGCAATTTTAACAATTTATAATGAAGCCGAGACAGAACTACCCTGACTTTATTTTCTTCTTTAATTTACCATAAAATGATGACTGAATCTTTCACGAGTCACTAAATTAAAATGACGCAGGAGAGATGATAAACCGTTTAGAACGAAAACAAAATGAATCTGTTTGCTTTATTCAATGTCATTGTTAGTAACACTATACTAGGATTGGAAAACTAACAAAAACTTTAATTTGTTATAGTTCGCCTTAGTAAAAAAAAAAAAAAAAAAAAAATTCAATTATCTAGACTTGTGCCCTTTCTGTAACACATGACTAAAATAAAATTTGAATATTTTTACTTTATTCAATGTGATTAGTAAGACTATATCAAGATTGGAAAACAAACAAAACTTTTATTTTTAATAGTTTACCTTTTCCAAAACGCAGTTTTAATTATTGGACTCATGCCTTTTCTGCAATGAATACATATTGGCAATAACAGCAGTATACCAGTTAACATATTTAAGTTCTAAAGGTAAAAAGGTCCCAGATATGACCACATAGTTAAATGGAAAAAAAAACAAAAAAAAAACTATGTACTTTTGTTATTACTTAAGCACGTTTTAGGAATAGTCTAAAATAAACGAGAGCTCACTCGATGCGCATGCGTGAGCGCAAACAGCTTCACAGTTTCGTGGAATTGTTCAGTTCAGAAAAGCCGACGTAATGTGAAACTCGCAAAGCGTAAGCTTTACTTACGCGGCGTCCGTGGCTCAGTATAGCCTGGCTTAAGCTTAAATTGTCAAACCAGCTCTGAGAGACTGATTCACCCAGGACTGCTGTGGAACACGTATGATATGTATATATTACGTAAAGAAAAGCACTAGGAAACCAGAAGAATCGGCAGGTTTCCGTGCATCCCACCGCAAATTACATCTGTACAACTACATTCAACCAAGAAACGAAATCACACGCCTAATCAAATGATATAGTTTAACGCCTGCTTTTACTACCACGGCACCGCAGGCGATGACACTAGTGGTACATGGAATGAAGAAGGATGGTGGGGGGGGCGAACCGGAGAACGCGAAGAAAACCCGCCCCTCCGCCGCTTTGTCCACCACAAAGCTCAGATAATGTCTCTTGGGATCGAACCCGAACCGTCTAGATGAGAGGCGAATGGTGATTACTCGGCCACGGCACGGCCCCTCACTACCCTTTAGACCACGAAGGTAGGTCGTTACTTCTTGACAAATGTTTTGTTCATGGCGGAAATGTGTATGGCCTCGTTTAAGAACATTAATCCCGGCGCAATAATACACAGACAACATAATGCGTGTATAATTTATAGAATTTATGACCATTACTCATTCTCCAATCTTTTATAATTCGTTAATTTTACGGTAAATATTGCGTGACAGCAAATTTCCCTTCTTTGTAAGGAAAATGTCCTTTTCCTGCAGCTGTAACGTAGTCAGCAACACTGGACTTGAAGCCCTGATCTGCAGCGAGCTAGTTGGTAACTGTCCCCCCGTAACTTTACTGTCATAAATCACGCACATTAAAACCCGTCCCCTGTCACATCAGGCTGACTTCCAATTTAAATCACATCAGAAATAATGACCAGAGCAGCTCTGTGCGTGACACTGCTGCCTCGGTCGCCATGGCAGCTTCCTTCCTTACCGATTGTTCAAGCACAGGCAAACCCGCCACTGTTGCCAATTTCAACTTATTTTCGACATTTGTTCGACTACGGGGGTCATTTGTTTTTAATTTGTAACTTCAACAGTGGCTCGTCGTTGCTTCAAACCTTTGAACATTCGCAGAATCATATCTACAATTTTACTGCCTTCACGATCGAGTGATCAGCGAACTGACTTGTCACCCAGATGTCCGGGGTTCGATTCCCGGCTGGGGTGGGTTTTTTCTTTATCCAGAATTATTCTCTATCCCCCATAGTGTCTGGAAGTATGAATGTGAGAGTAAATGTGCATGTGTTTAATGATATAAGATTATTAACCTCATGCTAATAACCTACAGATAATATACTCACACGTTAAACAAAAATCGAATTGACGATAACAGTTAAAGTAGGCTAAATAAATGAAACAATTTAAAAAATCTCAAAGTAATTTACCATACGCAGAACATTTTAAAATGTTTAATACCCTTTTTAACAACTTCTGTCTGCAGTAATCGATAAATTAATCCCGGAGTCAAATGAGAAGAGATTTTAAATATACTGTTAGCTACATCAATTTAAAACACTTTTATCACAGATTTGTTCAATAAAATGTCATTGAAAAGTGATCAATATGGTTATTTACACTTTTTTAAGCGTTAAGGAAACGTGATCGAATTGAGGAAATTGTCAAATTAAGCACAAATATTTAACGATACTGCACACAGTCACGCTATTAACCCTTGGAAAATAAAGAAAACCAAAACGCTCTCCTCAGCAACAGCTTAACTACTGTTTCGAAAGCAGACCTGTGTTATTTTACATGCCAATAACTAAACGGTTTTGTAGTTGATTAAAAACCGTTTATATGAAGTGAATGTAAAACAAATATAGAAATGGACATCCGCAGTTTACCTAGCAGAGTGCATTTTATGAACTAGGTTTAAGTGTTTTAATTGTTGACAAAACGAGTCCGTTGTATGGAGAAAGCTACTATAAATTTAAAAGCAAAGGAAACCGTCTGTCGCCCAAGAAAACGTCAGAACTATAGACCTTATATTAGAAGTAACTGAGCGAGGTGGCGTTCCAGTACCGTATTCGACTCGCATTTGTTTTTTAAATACAGTTCCGGAGTCTGGTCGGGACTCCGGCACTGTATACCCTACTTTTATTTACCTAATTTTTTCACTTTGTTTACTGTATGATTATTGAATTGCCGTTTTCTTGTTTTTCACACACACATACATATACTCAAACATATAACACACATGCCCAAGGCGGGACTCGAACCCACAATCCCCTACGCTACGAAGCACCAATGAGCGCGGCCATGGGGACAGGCACATTCGGAAGGTCGGAGGTTCGATTCCGGTCGACCGTGCATTCTGATTTTGGGTTTTTCGTGGATGCTCCTTGTCACTTAGGCGATGCTGGGCTGATTATTCACCAATTTTTCCTTTTTTATTCTCTCCTTTCATGCTATTACCCCTCTTTCAGGTGCTTCTATGGTGTGTGGCAGCGCTAGCATATGGCACGGATACATGCCGCTGCAACTACTGGTCTCGCGTTAGAGCGGCGTTGTGGCCGCTAGTTGAAGAGACCCGGCTGCATGGCAAATCCTGAAGCTGGGGGCTACTACAGATCGCAGTGCGTGAGTTGTCCCCTACGGTTATCTACGCTTTACTTTTGAGTTTACATTGGAAGTATTTGTTTATTTATTCAATGATAGTTACTTAAGAATATTGTGTTGCATACTGGGACTTTAAACAAACTCTATTGAGAAAATGCGCTTGGGGAACCTATTGGGCGAAAGAATTTAACTATTTTCAAACCAGTTGTGTTGTCTTTTCTCTCCAAAGAAATAAGAACTGGAAAAAGTAATACATTTCATACAACTTTAACTAATTAAAAACAAAACAAAAATATTAAATTTGCACTCCTTATTTAAATATTACCTCTAGGTGTTTTACCTCCACTTCTAGAAGTTTTCCCAAAATGAATTGCAGTTCAATTAATACCTATCGATTTTTCAGTATTTTTGTAAGTTTTATTTTGAAAATTTAACCAGCTTTCAAAGAAGTCAGTGTATAGGAATAATAAGAATTTAACTGCCTATTTCAGTGTCTGGTTGAAGCTTCTTATTTCGAATTTCGATAGTAGCATTCAATTTTTACTTTCTCTACTTCGTACATTGGTGGAGAGACTGCCCAAAAGTTCGGTAATAAGATTGCACCGAAAATACACTTTTAGAGTCCCTATATAAAGAGAAGTTTTAGAAAAATGTTCGTAATGTATGACGACGAAAAAAGTATGACATAAATTGTTTCTTTTAACGAGACCTACATTTTTGGTGCAGTAAGATATTCAAAAGCTATTCCCAGAAAATTCAAATTTAAATTTTATTTGTAATGTAAACATATTTAAAGTACGTCTTTTTAATCAAAACCGTTTTTTGAGAAAATCAAAACTTCCAAAATCTTATCCAAATAAAGGGTAGTTCAGGGTGGGGAAATTTACTTGAAAGTGTTCGTGTCGTATCCTTGGAAAATAATGAACTTAAATACCAATTTTTTTAGCTATGCTGCCAACAGACACACACACGGAAATGTTTCTAAAAGGAGTTTTTAGCAATAATTTGATACGGAAATGTGGAATGAATACGGAATGTGAATAGAACCCGCAAGATGTTTTTTAAAATTAATTCGTTTATTGTAACTTAGCCTACACAAACCTAGTATAAAAGAAGAATTACTGAACATAAATTAATTCTCATTAGGTCGTACATGATATTTAAAACTGTGCTTAGGTAAAGGCTAGATCGCTTAGAAGATACTTCGGGGTAAGTAGTACATGAATTAGTTACGAAGATTTCAGTGCACTTTCAAGGTAGCTTTGGGCATGGAAACAGAAAAGCCATGGTTCGAATGCCAACCGTGAGTCAGATTCAACTCTTGGCCGTTATAAAAACGTGAGTCAAGAGATGAAAATTTGGTTTCACAAATACCGGGAATCTTGGAGCTTGAGGTGAAGTAACCCACTGTATTTCACGTGGCACTAAAATTGCACATCTCTACACCTTGCTTGAGCATCGAAACATTCGACTAATGCGCTTCTCCCCCTCTAACAACTGTTATAAATGACGTTTCGTGGAATCCGGAGTTTCCGGGAACGACGCTTAGTGTTTCTGTTCGTGAAATGCGGTCATAAACACGAAACGCGACCTCTCGGTATTCGTTAACGATAGAAATAACCATAACGAAAAGTTTCAAGGGAGGCTGGCATCATACAATATTTCCGAAGGCCTCCGGTTCTCTGGTTTAATGGCTCTGGACATGAAACTTTAATGCCATTTCCATCCAACCTTTGATAAAACATTCGATATTCAACTTTTCGTGTGTGCGCTCTCCCATGCATTGTTTAATGGATTCGGTCATGATTACTTCTACATTTGTTTAAATAACGAGAATCGGAAAAAAAAATACAGTATCGGCATGCAAAGACTTCATAGCAACTATCTACAAAACAACAAAAAAGAGAGATTATACTTTTATGAGCATAAGCCAAATCAAAAACCTACATAAATGTGATACAAGAGAAAATTCGAATTGTGCATAGTAAAAGCCTTAAATTAATTCAATTTGTACTTAATATCGGAGCTCTTTTGTTATAATTTTACATTTCGTTCAGCGTTACTATATAATTGGTTAAAATCGTATTTTTAGTTTCTCTATACGTACTATGACCATAGTGCATAGAGAAGGTATTGTATTGCACCCAAAAATTCGATACCGAGATTTTGCCGGAAATATATGTTTTGAGACCACCTGAAAAAAAATGTTTAGAAAAATGTCCGTGTGTGTGTGTGTGTGTGTGTGTTTGTGGGCAGCATAGCTCAAAAATGAAAAGACCGTTAAAAACCAAACTTGGTATTTAAGTTTGGTATCTTCTAAGGATGCGACACGAAGATTTTCAAGAAAATCCCCCCACCCCAAACATGGAACTTTTTTCGAAATTTTTTATTTTCTAAAAAATGGCGCTAACGATTTTGATTAAAATAGCGTATATTAAAGATATTTACCTGAGAAATAAAATGTGTATTCTGGATAAATTTAACGGATTCTTGCATAACTGCTAAACCGTAAGAGATGGACAAAAACTTACCATACAGAAAATGTAGAGCCCATTAAAACACACAATTTATTTTATATACCTTTTTTTTCGTGGATTTTATCGTTTTTGAGACATTCCTTGTTTTGGTTTTCTGCTTTGAAAAACTTGTACTTTTTTCATACAGGAAGTTTTCAACTGCTGTTCTTACAAACAAAGAAAATTCAGTCACATAGCAACCAGTTTTTGACTGTCACTTTAACCTATGGTACTCCCTTATATCACTTCTACTTACAAGGGAGCAAGTAATAAGACTATTTCTGCTAATTTTTTTCTGATTAGCATGAAGTAAATAGAAGTATAAGCTTTTTAGGAATAATTTGTTGCAGAGATGTAAAGAAAGTCTGATTTTTAATTTAAGATTGCACGGCTTTTTTGAAAACTAGTTTAATTAAAATATTTGAGGTTTACATAATTGCACAAATTGGTATTTGAAGTCTGGGATATCTGTATTTTATAGATGCTACAGTGTTTTAAAGATTTTTTTTTTTTTTTTTTTTCAGTTTTTGATACTTTCAGTTTACTATACCAAATAACACTATCTTTTTTAAAAGATTAGACTAAAATATATTTATTTATATATATATATATATATATATATATATATATATATATATATATATCCCAACTTACAGACAGACGGTTTTCTTTTTTAGGATTTCCTGAAAACTAAACGCTAACTACTTATAGTTGTAGTTCCCCTTATGCTACCTTTCCTTTAACATCAAGTAATACTATTTTTGGACGTTCTAAACATTGATTTTTATTTTTATTTCAAAGATATAAGTAGGCCGCCTGGGTAGTGTGGTCCTGTTTTTCTCAAAAATGGCTCTTAACTATTTTGATTAAAATACCGCATATCAAAGATATTTATATCACAAAAATATACATTTTGAATTTTCTGGGAATAGCCTCTGAAGTTCTCTTTATTCTGGAAGATTTTGCAGAATTTTGCATAACGGTTAAAAAGATAGAGATAGACAAAACATGTAGAACTCGTTAAAACACATAATTTATGTGGTTATTTTTAATGTAGAACTGACGTTTCTGAGATATTTCTTGTTATTGGTTTGAACTACTTAAGTTTTTCTCAAATTGGAAGACACGATTTTCATCGCTCTTGTTTCACTGCAGGCCATGCAAAGCGAAGCGGACTTCAATTGTTTCACATAGGACCAGGTTTTAAAATATTTTATTATTGATTTAGCCTAGTAAATTCCCTTATTTCCTTTCTACTTACAAGAAAACAATAAGACAATTTCTGTTAATGTTTACCTTGATTAGCATGTCGTAGATAAAAGAACAATCTTTTGTAACGAAAATTGTTTGTGTAACAGTTAGAAAAAGTCATGTGAATGGAACAAATGTTTGATGATTTTTTCCCCTTGTCTACAAAGAGCAGGATATTGAGAACGTTATATTTATTACATTCCTTGTGTGAATTGTTCGATGCTCAACTCTGTGTGGCCTGTGAGCAGCACGAAGAGGTTTATGACATAAAATGTTTCGTTCGTTTGTTTTGTATGCATCCTGGTTCTTCTATAACTTCTCCCTTCCTCGCTTAAACAGTTGCAACCTACAGTAAGTGAATAATGCGTCTGAGATGTGGCACTGTGTAGCTTGGACTTCCCAACAGTGTAAGCAAAATGGCAGAAGGCTTTAGTTGTCTATTTTTCAGTTGCTATTTGTTACCTCACAATATTTATTTCACTGTAGTTAACAGCGAATAACAACGGTTTATAAAACACGAGGAACGTGCAACCCCCAAACACTGGTTAAAAAAAAAAAGCATTATATTTACATTTGTTGAACCTAGGGACGTGACAGATGACATGTCAACAAAATCCACCTCTGTTCTGGTAAACGTTAATTAGTAGATATAATGATGAACAAAAAATGCATATAAATGAAGCAGCAGTGTGCCTTTATAGTATGTTCTCATTAGCTTCCGGATCGCATGTGAATAATGCTGCATTAAAAATGTCACTGCACGGTTTTTGCCCGTATAAAGTGCACTTGTGTGTTCCAGAATTTTTGTAGGACCCTGAGTCGTCAAACTTTAATACACTTACGCAGTGAAGCACTAGCAACGTAAGAAGCATTTTATACAGACTGTTACATCAATATTTGCTTCATTTGCGAACTTGACTTTACTTATTAACAGAGTATGGATTAAGATGTAAACTACTAAGATTTTGAATGTGTGTTTTAATATGTTTAGCGATTAACTCTGTTTTTAGTGAAATGCTTTCTGCAGAGGCCGATGACCCCACACTACCTAGTCAGCAGGTTACGTGTATTGAGGAGTGTAAACGTGGAAGCAAAACGGATAGTCTACATTGACAGGCGTTATTCATTACGCCGCGGAGTTAATACAATGCAAAACACATCAGGAAGTAAATTATGTGATTGGTTTTTGTAAGAACTTCTAGAGGAAGAGGAAAAACAAATGACACATCGAAGCGATACATGTTAAGGTACAATTTATAATATATTAGCAACTATACCCTTAACATCCTTGTGTATAGGAGATTCGGAGTCAGATTATTCCAGAGAATGTTTGGAAGAATTGCAACATACCTACTTTTCGCAACATTTAAAAAAGATACAAAGGTTATACCGCTCATTTATAAGAGTGGAGCAAAAACAAAAATGCAGACGTGCCTTGTTGCAGGGGATCGGCAGTAATAACTCATAAATCTGAATGATGAGGTAAGAATGTCAACTTTTGTTCGAATTTTTGCAACAGAATAGACACGATGATTTCGAGCGAACGCCCCCAAAGAGCTCAGCAAGCTGACATTCGCTAACACTACAATATTAAGGGTGTGCAGTTGAACAATGCATTGTGCTCCATCCATCCGTCCACTTCTACTCTTGACATTCGCGCGTCCTACATTATATAAATGATTTTCGCCTTCCATTATACATGATGGCTGTTAGCAAGAGAGAGAGAGAGAGAGAGAGAGAGAGAGAAGAGGAGAGTAAAACAGAAGCGATGTCAGTGTGAATTGATGATGAAAGCGAGAACCGCTTACGTAATGCTGCGAAATGATGAATGTCCTCGCTATAACTTATGTGATATTTATCCCATTACAAATTAATTTCGATGTTGTTATTCTGAAAGCAAGGAGTGAGATTTAACATGCTCGTATATATCCAACGTCATAACTTAAAAACAGCTTGAACAAAGAAGGTTTTGTATGCCTCACGAATGTTGCAGATTATATGCCTCAACATTTTCTGCGACCAGACTTCGTATCTTTGGAACGTCAAATAAATTAGTAGCATCAGAGATAGCACCAGCAGGGTCTGCAGTTATTTTAAATGCGAGTTATCTCCGCAGGCTTCGTAATAAAAACATCACAGGAGCTTGTTTATGAAACACACTAAACATAAACGGATAAACTTGTAGCAGAAACAATCGAGTTTATCAAGTTTGTACCACGTGTAGTAATACATCTAATTAACAGTTTTAATTAACAATTTCTTCTCCCTAAAAGTGCATAGTTAATATTTGTAAAAGAAAATAAACTAAGGTAAAATATCAATAATAATAATAATAATAATAACTTTATTTTGGCTAGGTAGGGTCAGACTGAAAAATGTAATGCCATAGCCAGGAACTACGGGTCAGGTTGCTCTAACCACTGAGCTACCATGGCTACATGCCGACACTGCATTAAATTCCTCAACTGACTCGCAGTAAACAAGATCATTACAAATTATAAGATGACACACCACAATGGCGACTTACATACGAGAGTGAGAAGACCTACAGTCTTACCGTGGATTCCAAACCACGTTGGCCTTTGGGGATACTCTACATAAGCTAGTGAGAGGTATAGGTTTTAATAATCACCACTCAGAGCCGGAAATCGAACTACGAACCCTCAGCATGAGAGTCGCGAGCGAAACACTACTCTACCCCGGCGCTCTACTTATCACACGCTAAAATGCTTCCCTATTCTTCTTTATCTTTCACTATTTACCCATCATGTATGGAGTATTTAACATCACTTCCCCCAGGACTTAAGTCAGCGCCTGGAGCCAAATGCCTGTTGAACAGAGCAGATAGAGGAGCCAGGAGGGGTGATCAGCCCGGTGCCTAGTATGAAAGTGAGGAAATTAATTATATGGAATTTCGGTGAATGGATGAAAGGAAAGGTGATTATAGATCATATGGTGGAATGGATGCTGAGGGAAACCAAGAACCCGGAGAAAATCCACACGTGTTCTCCTAGGATCAAACCTGGGCCGCCTTGATGAGAGACGAGAAGTCCTACCACTCGACTACTGCGTCACCATCCTTCGATATGAAACTTGGAAAATGTAATAAAGTTTTAAAATTGCTATATTAAAATTGCTAAATTACAAGTTGTATTCCTATTAAAACGCTAACAAGACTTTTAAAAGTATTACCTTGTTTTCTGCAAAAGCTTTAAATTAAAATTATTATATCATCAAAGCACACAATCTTACAAACAGTGGAAATGAAGTTTGTTTCACAAAGATGAAATTAACACAAAACGTTAAAAGAAAAGGATACTTGAAAGGATATTTTATTTAAAAAGGCCATCCAGTTTTCAGTAATTATTGCTGGAGCAAATAACAAAAGCGGGAACCTTTGACAAAAAATAAAAAACGACAAAAAGAATTCTCGCTGTTGATATGCCTGCCTATAACAGGCAGTGGATTATATTCCAGGACACGTATGTTGTTGCCATGACATCCATTTCTTTAGGACCAGGCAGGCCTCGCTGTCCAGCACCAAGATTATCCGTTGTGCTTATCTGCCGTTCTGATAAGGGCTTTGTCAGGAACTGGTTTCGAGGCATTGAAGAATTCCAAGGATTTTCAATACTGAAAGGGGTTGGTAGAAAATCTCGTCCCATGGCCGCTGCAGTTGTATGAGCTAGCTGCCCATCGTAAATCCTTAAAACTTTATGTCAAAAGGATCTTAGGGGCCGTGAATGATTTGTATGGCTTACTGCTGCCGTCTACTTGGCTGTATTGCCAGTCCCCTATTCAAAACCAGCTAGCTATACGTACTGCAACATGAACAACTTTTTTCTCCCTTCTTTTGTTACTCTATTTTCTTATTTCTTACTTCCTTATTCAAACGCTCTGCCTGTTTCCTTTTCTTCTTTCACTTTTATAGCACCACTACTATCTATTTATCTTTCTCCCTTCATATTAGCTGAGTTCGTTACCATTAATACTGTTTTATCATCTATATGCATAAAACGAACCATAATGCGCTGCACGTAAATATAAATTCTTTGTGAGAGTTTAAAAGTATGTGTTTCAGCTTACAATACATTTGGTTCAGTTGCAGGCAAGCAAATCAAAATGATGGGCGATTAAGCCGGCTTTGTTTGGCTTCAGTAAAGTTTTGCTGCATAAAGGGCAATCAGTGTTTGATCAGAGATACTCTCCGATCAGATTTGATAAGATTTTTGCTGATTGATTTGCTTCATTGCCAATCAAGAGCGTATTTGGGGATCGAAATGCTCAAAAAAACCTAATCTATGTATGTTAACATTTTCTAAAGCAAATTACGTATATATATATTTATATATATATATATATATATATTTATACATATATATAATTCTTCTACAGATTGTCTTCAACAGTGCATATGCAAAAATATTGATTTCAATGTATATGTTTCTGTTTTTACGCTATCAAATTATTTTTGAGTGAAAAAAAATTGAGAAAACATGGCAATATTATAGTGTCAGATAATTTAAAAGCTCTCATAGTTGGCTTTGTTTTACATTTTTATTGATCTTATTTCGTTTATTTCGGTGTTTTCCCCCTTTCATTTTTTTTTTTTTATTTTGAGAGATTAATATTTATAACAAGCTATTATATCTAAATAACCTTCCAATGCCTATATTATGAAGAGCTCTCGTTTGTGTAGAACCCCCCCTAATACTTTTTGGACGATTCTTCATTCTGCCGCTCACGATGCTTAAAAAAGCATCGCCTATTGGCTATGGTTCATAAAACATTGCCAGCATTTTACAGCGTTGTTAAAAGACACTGTTGCCAAATTCACTTCTGCAATCTGTTGATGAATGTTCATTGATCCTTAATTAACGTTTGTGCAATCCAACGAAAAATCAAGTGATTGGAAATCAGTAGATGATATGTGTTGTTTTCCTGCAACCGGGCATTGACGTTGAAATGTTTGCAAAATTAAGACCAGTTTGTATGAAGAACATAATAATTTGCAATATTAAGACTTATACGCTATGACTTATACATGGTGAGGAACATTTATGTGCACAAAATTGTGGAACACAAATTATTTTGAGGTTAGGAGTAGTGGTTGCAGATACAGTTTGACAACATTAATGCTACAAAAGCATAGTTGAGATCTGATTTTATGAAACCTATTTATTTGTAAGTCAAAATGAAAAGTAACTCCCACGAAAAAGGTATGTGTGCGCACTGTCTTACTGGTAGACATACAATGAGAAACAAATGATTAATGTGCTTTGTATTGAACAAAGTGTACGGTATTACTGTACCATCCAGTAGGCTTGACCTCTGACACACCTAGTAAAGTGACTAGTACTGTTGAATCACGAAAAGAAAGAGCTCTGAGGTAATGCTTACATGGTTGATTTGCTTCTTACAAAATGTGTATATAATTTTATTACACACATACTGCAGTATTTTCAAACCTTCTGTTGTATTTTTGTGGGATTCAGAATATGGAAAATAACAAAATAACTCTATTCTGACAAAAACTATCTTAAAGTTTGAGAGAGATTAATTTAAACATCGCAGCGCTTTTTAATGTATGTTGCATATATTGCACAAATATCTACATTTTTGACAAAATAGCTATTAAAAAAAAAAAGAAATAATTCAGCTAGATTCTAAGACTTTATAAATTCTGGATTTCGTCTACAGACTGACTTTTTCTTGCTGGGGAACTTGAGAAGAAAGTAAGGAAGAATGAAAAGAAGCCAGTTAGGAGGGGGAGAAGGATAAATTGATGAAACAAAGAAGAAGGAGGGCCAGTGCTCCATCAATTTGTAATATTAACGAGAGCAAGGGCTCTTGAGGGTTCCAGGTTTCATTACACAGTTCTACCTACAAATAACACGCTTTGCTGGGAGGGAGCGAGCGGGGTACACAAATTCTTTATGGGTCCCATTTAATGGGCAATTCACTGCTGCCGCTCATTGTATCCGGGTACCTTGGGGGGCGGAGCCTAACACCCTAATCCCTCACCCCCTCCGAGGCGGCCACACAACGGAAAGCTTTCTTAGCGCTTTCGGCCATGTTATGTACAGAGACAAGAACTGTAAATCTATCATCTAGCTCATATACTATATTAGAAGGGAAATAACATTTCAAAAACACCCAGAAAATTGTCCTTCAAAAAGACAAGACTGCCTTATTAGTATAGTGGCTGTCAGCCGGGTTCGATTCCCGGTCTGGGTGAGGCAATTTTGTTTAGCCATAATTATTCCTTACTATTAACATGCTTTTAAATGCCCTGAAAAAGTGAGGTAAAGAAATACAAAGAACAAAAATAGTGGTGAATAAAAGGAATTAGAACAGGTAAAATATTTTAATTATCTAATAGAAATGGGGTTTTATTCTCCGAGTCCCATTCTATACTGGGCGTGAAAGACAGTTTAATTTTGTTCAGAGGCCTCTTTTTCATGCTAGAGCTTCTTTTACGTGCCATAAATCTAGGACACGGGAATAACGGCTTTACTTCCCTTCCGAACGAAGCCATGCTAAGGATTTTTACGCCCGAAAAAATTCATCGTCCTCCGCTGGGTTTGAACCCACAACCTTGACTATATGAAGTTAACATGGTAGTCATTACACGACGGAGGACGACTTAATTACCTAAGGCTTTCTTTAGTGGGTAATAGGAAGGGGAGGGGGAAATGCAAACAAGCAGGTAAGAAGGGTTATTGTATGAATCAGAAATATGGACTCTAAGCAAACAAACAAGTAAAGGAACAGAAGCTGTAGAAAAGAAATATCTATGATGTGTGGCAGGATATACTTTAATCGATAAAATACGAAGCGAAAATATTTGCAGCGAATTACAGATATTTATACAGATAAAATAGAAGATATGTAGAAGACAATGGCGTGAATATGTATGTAGAATGGATAACAGTAGGATTCAAAATCTTCTCGGGCTTCTAGCCAGGTAAAAACTTGGCTTGACACCAACGTTTCGAAGAAGTGCATCTTCCTCGTCTTCAGGGTGAACTGAACCATCAGGAGGAAGATGCACTTCTTCGAAACGTTGGTGTCAAGCCAAGTTTTTACCTGGCTAGAAGCCCGAGAAGATTTTGAATTAACACGTCGCCAGGAAAGCTTCAGTTCTTATTTTAACAGTAGGATGCTTTGAAACCGTGAATTATCGACCGAGAAGCGGAAAGAGACTACGGATGTTCACGGAATAGAAGGATACAGCAGCTATAATGATGAAAATAATAGATAATAATAATAATAATAATAATAATAATTGGACCGAAACGAACCAATAAGGTTTAATCCTGAAAGCAGAAGAAGAAAAAGTAAACATAGAAAAAGGTCCTTTAACCTGGTAGATCATAACGGGCGTTGAATGAAATGGGTGAAATGATGCTCAAATGATGATCTCTGAGACCTCTTCAGTCCGGATGAATTTTGAATATCTGGTAAACCGCAAGTGATAGACAAAACATTACTGTACAAAATATACAGATCTCTTTAAATCACACAATTTATGATATATGCCTTTTTTCCTGGAGTTGACCATTTCCTTGTTATTGGCTTCAGTTTTAAAATACTTAAACTTATCTCATACGAGAGCTCGTCAACTCCTGGTCATGCAAACAAAAGCATTTCAATCACATAGCAACAGATTTTAAATATTTGGTTATCGCTTTAGCCTAGTTCTTTTCTCTTCTACTTACAAGGAAGTAATTAATAAGGCCATTTCTGCTATCTTCTGTTTTTCTTGATTAACACGAAGTAGAGGGAGAAGGATCTGCTTTTGCTAGAAGAATTTGTTACGGAATAGCTAGAGAAAGTCTTGATATGGAACACATTAGGTTTTTATTTTTTTGGAATTTTCTGTTTATAAATAAATCCAAATACAAACTGAAAATTAAGATGAACTGTTTAGGGCAACTCGCAGAGACCAGCTGCTAATTTAAATGAACAAGATCAAGGTATGCGATAAAAGTAATATTGTTTGAAGGAAAGGGAGGCCTCCTTATGCAATAAACATCTTCGGTGATTGGCTTGCTCGAGGTATTTCCTCAGCAATGATGTCGATCGACAGCTGTCACAAACCAATGAGATCCCTAGCGACACGGGGTGGTGTTGCATTACAGACATTTTTTCCTTTTTAAGGAGTGCCTGGGTTTTTGTGGCCGGGAAGGGTTGAATGGATTATGATGCTGGCAGATGGGTTCGATATAACAATGGGGTGGGGGCATGAACAGGTAAATAACTGGGCGGGAAATTGATGGGCCCAGGAGGGTGGGTCATGGAAAAATCGATCGAGAGCTCGTAAAGTTGAAAATGGGCGCAGAGGGCTGTGAACCGGACAAAAAGGGCCAAAAAACGAGCATCGCGGTAGGGGTGTAGTCCCTTATTTTATCATTACCATGCTATTCCAATGAAACAGTGAAATAAGTGGCATTTCGTGCCGCCGGTTGCCATAGATACAGCGCTATGTCAACCAATAAACAGCGTCAGGTATGTAGGTTTGGACTTTGTCACTGAATTCATGTCGATTCGATTCTAACATTGCACCCAATTTTCTCTCGTATCAAAATGTTGTGCAATGTTAAGGATTGAAAATATAATTAGGGGTACTTCTTACTTTCCCCACCAAGTATGTAAAATGTATCCAAGTAGAGAAGATATTGTATACCACCAAAAATTCAGTACCGAGATTTCACTGGAAATATATATAGCTACTTTGAGACCCCTGAATACAAAAAGAAGCATTTTTAGAAGAAAAAAACATGGTTCGTGTGTGTGTGTGTGTGTGTGTGTGTGTGTGTCTGTGAACAGCATGACACAAAAATGAAAAGTTCAAATACCAAACACAGTATTTAAGTTGAGAATCTTCCAACGAATGCAACACGACATTTTTGATAAAATCCATCTCTTAAATGGAACATTATTCGAAAATTTTAATTTTCTCAAAAAATTGCTCTAAGGATTTTGGTTAAAATATTATATGTTTAAGATATTTTTATGACAAATGATATGTACATCCTGAAACTTCTGGTAACATGTTCTGGTAACATGTTCTGAAGACTTCATTTGCATAACCGGTAAATCGTAAGAGATATCTACCAATTTACTTCATATGCAGCTTCTTTTTCTTTTCTTGTTTTTATTTTTTATTATTGTTCTATTTAACAGCGTTTACCTTTAGAACACGTGTGCTGTTATAGGTGGGTTTTTATTTTTTATTAGAACACACGCGCGCGCGTGCGACACACTCTCACTTATACTTACAGACTCTGGGAAGGATAGGGAATATTCTTAGCTAGAGAAAAATTCCTACCACCACCTAGCCGGGAATCAAACCCGAGACCCCTCGCACAGCAGGCAGGTCATCTACCGATTGAATTAACTATGTTGAAGATATTCCTTGTTTTTGCTTTAAATTTTCCCCTTTAGTTTCTTTACTCGTGTCAAAAAAATGTCCTTCAATAAACTCCTTGTCTCTAATTTCCTTCACAGCAAGCAAGTTCAATATTAAAAATTGATTATGCCTTCATAATAAGCACTCTATTTAACTGACGCTGTAGAGTGTTGGTTAGCAAGCAAATTGAAAAGACCAGGGTCCAATTTCCATTTCAATCCTGGTAGAGTATATTTCACAAAACATTGTGACGCTTCGATTTTAAAAACATTCTTTACAATCCTGGATAAGTACGAACTTTGTTTTACCTACTTGATCGTTTAACTTTTTTTTAAATATATATTACAGTTCCAGAGTCCTGTCGGGATTCTGGCGCTGTATTCTTTTTTCCACCCTTTTTCCACTTTCCCAGCATTTCCTTTGTCTTTCTAGTTTATTACCGTTTTTGATTCTAATACACGTATACGTATAAACATTTACAAACAAACACCCATGCACAAGGCGGGACTTGAACCCACGATCCCTTAGGCCACGAAGCACCAAAGCGAGACACTTTAGCGAGCTCGTCCATGGGGACCGACGGTTTTAAAAACATTCTTTGCAATCCTAGATAAGTACGAATTTTGCTTTACCTACTTTATCGACATCATATGGAAGGTAGGCTTACAAGGAATAGCAGCCATGACATCAGCGCCATGAGCTTCCGGGCACGTAGTCAAAGCACGATGGGGCGCTGTAAGCAGCTTAGCCTTGGGAGTGGGGGAGGAGGGTTACGGTACGTTACATTGCGGGCCGGGCCCTGTACCCTCACATCCTGCTCATCGAGCCGCGCTCACATTCAGCACCATCCTGCTGGAAATGCATCATCCTCGCCACTTGCATTTGTTTCCTTTATCTTGACGAATGACCTCGTATAGCTTTTAAGAATCAATGGTTAGCTGATGATCAGCAGGGGGTATATCTAGATTATACATCTAGCTTTACAATAACGTATATGTGATCAATTTTGATTCTGTAAAGAGGGCTTTAATTCACCAGCTAATTACCTTTTGCGATGTTCCAGTAAGCTGTCCTAAAATTCCTAAAATTATTACATTCTGTGTAATTCATGTTGCATTTATGTTAGTAGTAACAACCTCTGATTGCAATTATGGAACGCAATAGGCTGAATGTTTCTTTAAAATACGAGCATTAAAGACTACATTTTTTGGACAATATGTGTATCTGAAGGATATAATGAAAATAAAATTATTCTAAACTGCAACCACCTTTACTTCACGTTTTTCTTAATAGTGGTTCTTATGGTTTGGTTAATTTTTATTATACTTTTGTTTCTTGTTTTTCTCTATATTTAGAAAAACCATAGGTATAAAGGAAAATTGCACAAGCCATATTAAAAGTTAAGTTACTATCATGATATAAGCATTTGTATTTACAGCGAATCTCTTTTATTTTGATATGGTACAAAGTATTTTAATAGGCTTCTGACCCGAAGGTATTGTTGTAAATCCTAGGAGGGTGTCAGTCCTACAATTACGGGGAGGGTGAAATGAAACAAAGACCTTTTAGTATTGCTGAATGGTAAACAAATTTCAGAGAGACTACATAGCTCTCCTACACAAACTAGTGAACTAATTAAGGTCTTGGATATCTTATTCGGTAGATTCTAAAATCATCATATATTTGGAATACGTCTTATATTTTATAAAAATAAATTATCAAGAAAATGAGGTATTAATTATTCTAAGAAACACTAATAAATTTCTAATTAGTGGTAGTGCGATTAGTTTGAGCAAAGATTACATTTAAATTAAGAGAAACATGACCACATTCAACTCGGAAGCAGTAGGTGTCTTTCGTTTCACCAGCAGAAAGTCTTTAATCTTACACTCAAAGAGTAAGGGAAATCTTTGGCGTAAACTTTTCTAGCTATTGCCACATTTATTGCAAAGCTATATTTCCCCTCCCACCTCTCTTCCTACTTTTTGGAGCGGCTCCTTGCCAATTATTCACATAAATTCTAACACTGACAACGCTGAATCTTGAAGAATTTACTAGGTCTTTTGGGCGTAATTGAAATTAAGAAATTAAGTATGACTCTAGCGAGATTTTACTAATTAAAAGTGTTGCACTATTTGAACACATCTTAAAATCTTGAATTTTATTTGTATAATTGATTATTACAACACTAATATGGTGACATGCTTAATAGTTTTTAAATATTGCTGAATTTATTAATAGTCTAGCTGCAAATGATTTTAAAAATTGTTAGAAAGGATGTAATGTATTGTCCCATTACTTCCTAAGCAAAGAACGCCATGTCCCGAGAAAAGGATCAGGAGAAAGAACTGCCTAATCAATTTATACCCAAACAGCGCCTGCTTTGACATAACGTTATCTAACGGATATCCTCACTGCGGTATGCCAGAAACAAAATAGAAACTAACTTTAAAAAAATCTGAAACCAAAGACCACAAAAGTGAAAACTTTCTTATGAAAATTTAACATATTTGGAATTTGTAAATATGTAATAGTCATCTTTTAGAAATTACACTTAACTTAATAGAAGTAAAAATTGTCAACATCCATACTTGTAGCATTACATATTTAAAAGCACTCTTGATTTAGTAGAAACATAACACTAAAACATCAAATATTACATTGCAATGGAGCATGCTGTTATTCAATAAAAAAATCTCAATAAAATGGTGTGGAATGTTCCATTTGACTTTTCAGTTATGTATAGGAAAGTAAGGGAATTGGGAACTATTTCCTGTAAAATTGGAGACAATGTGAAATTGGTAGTATCCTAATAATTTGGTTAAACCCATTAAAGCGTTTTCAAGTAAATGAAACTCAGATTTTAAACACTCTCTCCTGCGTATAAAACAATAGACACCATTAACAGCACCAAATTATCAATTACCTCGTTCAAGAGAAGGTCGTTATGAATCTATCTATTGCACGATTTAACATTGCAGCCTATCTCATTGCAGCTCCATCATCAATGCGGAGTACACGCCAAATCCCAGGAGTGGAGCCAGAAAGGCAGGATTCCTTGAAGGCATGCTGTAGATTTTAAGATAAGTACCTCATTGTTTCGGACATCTTTTCTGTTGGAGCCAATCTCGTCTGTTGACAATGGACAGAGCTCCAGGTATAGCATGCTTGGCCGAGTCAATGAAGCACGCAGGCAGTGTCCGACGATTTCTGTGCTGTCGACTGTGAAATGAGAAGTGTAGAGTGTTAACTATTCTGATGGAAGATCTGCTGACGGCGAAAAGTGTTCTTCTCAAACCTGTGTTATTAATGACATGGGGAATGTTAAATAATTATAAATGAAGAAAGGGGTTTCTTCGTTATTGCTGATAGTGGGCTCAGAATAAACAACAAACAGGAACGGGTTGAGGGAACTTTCTGAAATCCTTCGTGTCGCATCCTTAGAAGCAGTTGAACTTATTGACATGGTTTGGTCTTACTCTGACTTTACATTTTATGAGTTTGAAGTTCTCTCTCTCCTCTCCTCCCCCATCACACAAGAATGAATAGATTCTGGTCCTTGTGGTAGCGGTCGCTAAAGCATAGCTTCTTGCAGATAACTGTGGATTCGAGTCCCGCCCCGCGAGAGAGAGTAAATATGGAACAAAATATCGATAACCACAAACAACCGAATAAGAAAACAAGAAAAAGGAGAACAAGGAACCCAAGACTAAATTAAAAAAATGTGTTCCATTCACACGACTTTCTCCACCTGTTCTGTACAAACTATTGCAACAAAAAGCTTATTCTTCTATTTCATGCTAATCAAGATAAACATTAGTGGAAATGGACTTATTACTTGCTTACTTATAAGCAGAAGGGAAATGGGGAATACAGTAGTTCTAAAACGGTAGTCAAATGTTTTAAAACTGGTTGCTAAGTGATCGACACTGGGTTCTATTTCGATGGCCAAGATGACAAATCACCGTTTGAGAAAAGTTATATTTTAAAATTGAAACATAATAGCAAATATGTCAGAAATATTAAATCTACAAAATAAATAAATAAATAATATATATATATATATATATAACATAAATTGTGTATTTTGACAAGGCATACCTTTTTTGTGTAGTAAGGTTTTGTCTATATGTTATGGTTTACCAGTTAAGCAAAAGTCATTCAGAATGAAGAGGATTTCAGAGCTTATTCCCAGGAAATTCAAGATAATCTTTTATTTGACAAGTAAATATCCTTAATATATAGTATTTTTGCCAAAATCGTTACATCCACTTTTGAGAAAATCAGCATGTTTCCATGTAAAGGTTAGTTTGTGAAGGGTAGTCAGTTTTTGAAAATCTTCGTGTCGCACCCTTAGGAGATACAAATTTGATTTTTCGTTTTTAGGTTATGCTACACACTTACGCATGTGCGCGGACCTTTTGTAAAAATGTTCTATTCAGACCTCAAAACATGTATTTCCGGATAATTTTCATAGAATCTTTGGGTGAAATTCATGACCTTGTGTATCTGCTATGTAATACATACGTGTTTATAAAAGTTAAATTAAAATTGAAAGAAATAAAAACAGTATTAATAAAAATTGTATTATTAAAATGGGAGGAGTGTTTATTAAAATATGAAATAATACAAATATTTGAAGTTAATTTGAAATTGTTAAAAGGAAAATATATTAAGGTAATTAAAGTGAGATTAAGTATACTATCATGATTAAAATAACTTATTCAAATGATTAGTAATATAAATTTTAAGAATTATATTTTAACATTAGTGTTATCTATGTTAAAAATATCTGTAAAATAATGGAATAGTGGTTGTATTAGGATAAATGAAAAAATGTAGGAATTTGGAATGTATGATAGGTTTAAGAAATTAGGTACCAGGGTATAATATTGCATATTTTTATTTATTAGCTTATTTATTTGTACATACGTACTAGAGAAAGAAAAGTGTTGGATGAGCGTGGTGAATGGATGACAGAAATATTTGGTTCCATTGAAAACAAAAAACTATACTAATCTTTGAGCTTCAGAAGAATAATTTAAAACAATCCAATTCTTATGGAGATAAGAAATTACTGGAAGCTTGATCAATTTTGAAAAGTGCGATGCAATTAGACTTGGCTCGATTTCTGGAGTACTCTAAAACGTTGTACACGTCCCTTTTAGTTGGAAAATAAGATGTGAACTGGAAATTCTGTGAGACATGCAAGCAAGAATATCTCAGACCGAAAATAAGAGCAGAACCACACTGGTAATAAATTAAGTAAAACGAGAGGAATGATGTAGACTCCAGGACTAGAGAAGCATGAAAGGGGGAATTAAAAGAAATTAAGGCAAAATAAGCAACAAAAAAGGAAGAGAAACATGAGGGCCCGGATGACAGGCTCTGTGATGTCTTTCAGAGCCTTTTCAGTTGGACATGAGGTCCTGACAAAAGCTCTAATGATATTCAGATGTTGTGAGGCAGGCGGTGGAAAATGTTATTGGATGTGGTGGTACGCTCCAGCGAATCAGAAAGACCAACAGAGACACCTGCGTTGGAACAGCAGTTTTTTGTTTCATTGCTCTGCGTCTCCTACGCCATGCTTTATGGAAAATTCCATAGAGCTTTAGTGTTAGTCTACCATGTTCAATTAACAGAAATAGTGCTTTTGTTTTTAAGTTATGCAAGTTATCCAGAATGAACTGCAGAGGCTATATCCAGAAAAATCAAGATATAGATTCCAAAACATACGATATCGTTGCAGCAATATTTAAGAAAATCACAACCGTCGTAAAAATATCCATTAAGGAGTAGTTTAGTGTAGGGGATTTTCTGAAAATCCTCGTGCAAAATGTTGAACTTAATATCAAATTTGGTATTTAACCTATATTTCATTTTTGAGCTATGCTGTTCACATGTACACATGGATATTTTTCTAAATTGCTTTTTTAAAAAAATATTTATTCAGGGAACATCAAAATATTGTTTCCAGGGAAATCTCTTTAAGAATATTTGGCTAAATACAATACCTACTCTATCTACTATGTTCATTATGTTCAATGTTAAACATGCTTTATTCAGGGTTCAAGGTGTCCCAAAACATGTATTTCAGTGAAACCTCCCCATCAAATTTTTGAGTGGATTTTCTTATTAAAATAAATAAATGGTGTTTTATTTATGGACGCTCTTTAACTGCTGTGGTTTTAAGCGTCCCATTCTATACTGGGAGTGAAAGGCCGCTTAATTTTGCTCAGAGGCCTCTCTATCAGGCTTGAGGTACTTTTACATGCCGTAAATCTACGACACGAGACTAGCGGTTTTAATGGAAGCCATGCTAAGGATTTTTACGCCCGAAAAAATCCATCATCCTCCTCCGGTTTGAACCCGCGACCTTGAGTACATGAAGTTACCATAGTAACCATTACATCACTGAGGGCGATGATCTTCTTACTGAAAGTACAGAAACTTATATAATATGATTCAGTTGGAGAATTTAATGTCGTGATAAAACCTGAATATTGCGTTGCCTCTGCGCTTGAATATCATTAGTTTGGTTACTTTGTGCCTCTCAGTACTTAAACTACGCTCCATAATAATTTGACGTAAATTATGAAAGGCGTTTCCTGCAGATAAAAGGGTCACAAAATACTCCTCTTTGACGTAAATAACTGTTGTAACGTCAATATCGCTGAGGAAAACTGCGGTTTTATTTCCTATTATAAATTTATATACTAATGCGTTGAGTTTTATTTTCGGACTGCAGGAAACTAAATAATATAGGAGAGATATCCTTGTGGGACTGCACACGAAACGTCCATCACAAACACTAGCATTTATCTGTCCTTTGTAACATGCACGAGCTTGGCCTGTATTTATCACAACGTACAGATACACCATTACTCGTCACAAGCGTTTCCTTTTACTTTCTCTACCACCTACTATGCGTATATGGTAGGCGGAGGAAGTACTGAATTCCACCCAAAAAGTCGATAGGTACGAGTTTTTATCAGAAACACATATTTTGGGCACTTCTGAATTAAAAAAGAAAGAAAAAAAAAAGCATGTTGCGCGCGCGCATCTGTGTATGTGTGCAGCATAGCTCAAAACAAAAAGTCCGTTATATACCAAACTTGATATTTAAGTTTAATATCTTCCAAGGATGCAAAATGATTTTCGAGAACATATTTCCACCCCAAACTAACCTTTATATAGAAACAATTTCGAAATATGATTTTTCTTAAAAAAGTCTAATATGTTATTTAAAATAGTGTATACTAAAGATATCTACTTAATAAAGGAAATGTATACTTTGAATTTTCTGGGAATAGCCTCTGAAGACCTCTTTGTATAACAGATAAACCGTAAGAAATAGACAAACCTTACTACACAAAAAAAGTAGATTTCATTAAAACACATCATTTATGTCATACACTTTTATGTTGAGTTAATCATTTCCGAATTATTCCTTGTAGTTGGTGTGAGTTTTAATAGTTATTCAAATGGAAATTTGTCAATCCCTTTTCTTTTATTTTAGCCCTCGCCATACAAAGAGAACCGAAGTAACGAACTTTTAAAAGTTTGACTATCACTTTAGCCTAGTATGTTCTCTTATTTCCTTTCTAGTTATAAATTAACAAAGTAGTAACACCATTTTTGTTAATGTTTATCTGGATTATTATGAAGTAGTTTTTTTAAGAATAGTTTGTTACAGAATACAAACTCAAGTGAAGTATACATGCTTTATTTTTTCCTTCCCAACTCTAGTTAATCTTCATGTGTGCAGCAAACACTACTTTTGTGCACAATTTCTTGGTGCTTAACTCTATGAAATATGAGAAAATGTGAAGAAAATGAATATTAGATTATTCGAATAGAAATGAAAGCTATTAACTAAGCTAAACCGTAAGAGATGGAGAAAATCTTACCACACAAAAAATGTAGAGCACTTTAAAACACACAATTTATGTTATATTCATTTTCTTTTTGGAGTTGATCGTTTTTGAGATATTCCTTATTTTTGGTTTCAGCTTTAAAAAACTTACTTTGTCAACTCCTGTCCATACAAACAAAGCAACTTCAATCACATAGCAACCAGCTTTCGTCCATGACTATTTCTGCTAATTTTTTCTCGATTAGCATGAAATAAATAGAAGCATAAGCTTTTTAACAATAATTTGTGGGACAGATGTAGAGAAAGTTATGTGAATGGAACACATCAAAATGTTTATATAATTACTAAACTGTGGCCTTTCACTTTTCTGCTCTACAAACAGTAGCAACAAATCATAACATAGTGTCGTCATTGAGATTATGTATCTCAAAATGAATTTGAAATCTCCTTGAGTCCACCGCGAAACCGAGTCAGTTGGGAAATTTAATGTCGTGCCGGTATGTTATCATGACAGCTCGGTTGGTCAGAATAAATGACGTAATCCGGAAGATCCGTGGTTTAAATCGCGGTTATGGCATTGCATGTTTCATTGTTATATATACCTAACACTACAACTTATAATTATTGCAGCAAGTAAATGGATTGTGTGACATTATTAATATTATTATTGCCGCTCACCAAAATTCATTCAAACACAGGAGACCGCAAGTGGGAATTGTGTGGACAAGCAGCGTCTGGGAGGGATTTCTCAATCAGCAACGCATCAACTTTCTATCTCATTTCGCGTTCATTTCATACTAGCCGCTTCCTCTCTTGCTGGCTACGGCTGTTCCCTCGCTTTTCATTCTATGATTAAATACAATTGGCTCCTCGAAAGCCTTCTGAACACGTGTACATACGTCTTGGGGTTGCAAGTCCTTCAAGTGGGATAGGTAAGTCCGTTAAGTATTATTATTATTATTATTATTATTATTATTATTATTAAAGAATAGACAGGAAAATGGCATTAAGAACAGAATCAATAAAGATAACTTCAATGCTGAACAGTATCCTGTGGAACACAAATTATAAGAAAAAAAAATTACAAACATATAATGTAGTAGTGAAAATTGCTGTCACGTACGGAACTGAAACATGGAAATTGAGCAAACACTTACAATTAAACCTTATCTCGATGGAAATAGATATTTTAAGGCCATCGAGATGTTCAACATTGGAAAAAGTTGTAAGAGAAAACACTGAATTTTAAGAACTCAATAATTAGACTGTAAGATAGAAAAAATTAAATTAGTACGGGCATATCGTAAGAATGAATACAGGTTACCGAGAAAGGCGTTGCAACGGAGTCTACTTGAAAGAAGAGGAAAAAGAAGATCTCGAAACTCCTGGATGCGGGAAACAACTGAAATGAGAGCAAGAGGAAGATATGGAATGGATGGACACAGGCGAGTGGAGTGAACAAATTTGTTAGCACAGAAAAAATGATGGTAATGATGATGATTACTAGCAGCAGCAGCAGCAGCAGTAGTAATAATAATTCTATTTCACGGTTTTAGGCTATTTTAGCCTGTTCCGGATCCAAAAACTTGTGTCATCTCTCTTTTGGTCGTCCTGGTTTTCTATACTCTTAGTTATACTCCTATGATGCTCGAGGTATCCTGTTTACTGACATTCTTTTCAAATGTTTCCAGTTACTTCTATATTCTGCTATTATTTTATTTAATTCTTCTATTTTTAAGTTTTGCCTTATTTCAATGTTTGATTTGTTTTATCTAACTTTGTGTATCCTGCTATAGGTATAAGAAATTTCATTTCGGCTGTCTGTGTTCTTTTATTTTCTGCAGTCAATATCCATGTTTCAGATCCACAAATTAAAGTGGGAATTGCCATTGCTTTATATAGTTTTATTTTAGAGTCTATTTATTTTCTAATTTTATTTTTTAATGTTCCCTTTATCGTCCCTGTTATATAATTAAATTAATTTAGTTTTTTTTTTATTTATGTCTATTTCAGACCCATATGCTATTTGGTATCCTAAGAAATTAATTATGGACATTTGCTCTATGGTTTTATTTTCTAATATTATTTAGACCGGACTGGGTGAGTATCTTTAAATGCCATAACTTTAGTTTTCTCCATTGAAATTTCCACACCTTATGCTTTTGATATTAAATTAATAATACCTATGTGAAAGTCTATCTTATGAAAAATTAAAGGCATTTCCTGTGTTTTCATTCAGCTGTAGTATATATTGGACTAGTTTTACTTTCTCTACACGTACTATTTACATAGTGTATAGAGGAAGTACTGTATTTTACCGAGATTTCACTGGATCTACAGTTTTATGACTCCTTGAATAAAAAAAAAAAAAAGCATTTTCAGAAAAAAGTCCGTGTGTGTGCGTGCGTGTGTGTCTGTGGACAGCATAGTTCAATAACGAAAAGACCATTGAATACCAAACTTGGTATTTTGGTTTGGTATCTTCCAAGAATGCGACACGAACATCCCCCCCAGCCCTAACTACCCTTTACATAGAACAATTTTTGAAAACTCTGGGAATAGCCTCTGAAGACCTATTTATTTTGGATGAATTTTGCCGAATTTTGCTTAACTGCTAAACCGTAAGAGATAGACAAAACAAAAAAAAAAAACAAAAAAAAAAAAACGTAGATCCCGACAAAACACACAATTTATGTCCTTTATATTCTTGTTGTGGAGGTAACAGTTTCCTAGATATTCCTTGTTATTCTTTAATATTTAAAATTATATCTTGCTTTGGAAACAAGAATTTTATTTCTTGGTTTTTCAAGCCATTTCAGCAGGTATACGCTCCCCACAAAAGACGGGGATAAACGATGAAAAGACAAAAGAATACAGAATAACTGGAACCATGGGTTCTAAAATTTAAAAATACCTTTTAGGCTGGAGTTTGATGCTATTGGGACCTATGCTGTGCATTCCGCCGCTGCTTCGTGAACAGCCTCGGGCAATAGCACTTCTACGCTTGAGATGAAAGCTGGCGGTTGAAGCGAAGGGTGGAGCCTACCACTGCAATAAAGAAGGGCTATGGTCCTGTTATTATAAAGAATTTTCCAGAAGAAGAAGGCAGGGGCTTTTAGCGAACATGTTCGTATTTGTTCATGCCCGTGTTGACTGTGAACAAACAAGACACTCCACTGTCCACGCAGGCCTTCTTTTGTTAGCCATTAGGGTTGCCAACCTTCAAGATTTATTGACCAATTGAACGCCCAGGTCGATCGACAGGATTTTCGAAAATTTCCAGGACCCAAACCTTACCATATAATAGGGAGCTGTAAATCTCGAAGTAAAAACATCACCTTAGGAAGAGGCAACGCTAGAGTGCTTTCAGAAAATTGCTATAGCCTGTAATAGTCTTATGAAACCTTTTTGGAGCCTATAGTAACGCACAAACACGAATTTGGACAGAAGATAACAATGATAATATTTTATCTATTTTAAGAGCTGTATAGTTATCAATGGGTTCAAATCTAATTAATTACGGCTTTAATGGCAGTTTGTAGGTGAAAATGACATTTTTGAATATTTAATTATGTCATATAAATATTCTATATGACATCTACGAGTCATTTTGGCTAATCGTTTTTCAAGTTTCACCTTTTTTAATAGCTCAGCAGCATGTTTAAAGCACCCATCACCTTTTAATCGTCTTTTCTTCTTTATGTATGTGGTTTTAGCTCAGACTTGTGTTTTTGTGTATGATATTTATTCTTTGCGTTTCAGTTTTACTCTGTTGTTGATTGTTGATAATATTTAACGCCCGCTTTTACTACTTGTGGTACCGCAGGCGATGACAATGGTGATACATGGAATAAAGATGGAGCACCGGTGGAATGCGATGGCGGGTAAACCGCAGAACCAGGAGGAAACCAGCCCCTCCGCTGCTTTGTCCACCACAAATCTCACATGCGATCGCTTGGGATCGAGTCTAACTGAGAGGCAAGTGCTCTAACCACTCGGCCACGACGCGCTCTCAGTTTTGCTCAGATTTGTATGCAAATGTGTATACATAATCTCAAGTGCAGTATCTAAAGACTTAAGGATATATTTTATGACCTCTTTATTCATTGGTTCAAAAAATAAAATTAATATATGCTTAAGAAAAAAGAAAAATGTTAATATGAACTTCATAAAAACAAAAATTTATTTTTCTACAACGAGTATAAACTAAAATCACGCGTTATATTCATTTTCACTGCGCTAATGTATCAGAAATGGTTACTATCATATTTCTCTCAAATGTGAATGCGTGCGGAAGTTTTTAAGAATTAGAAACTTTTTCACTAATTATATAATTTAATTGTATTATCTGAGACAACATTTGAACTAGAGTTTTCACTTTTGTACTTTTATATTAAATGTGTAAATTTTGAAGTAAATGACTTTAATATTAAAAATCTTATGTGTTCCATTCACATTACTTTCTCTACACCTCTGTAACAAATTATTGTTAAAAAGCTTATTCTTCTATATACTTCATGCTAATCGAGAAATAATTAGCAGAAATAGTCTTATTACTTGCTTCCTTGTAAGAAGAAGCGAAATAAGGCAGCACCATAGATTAAAGTGATAGTCAAAAGCCTGTTGCTGTGTGACTGAAGTTGGTCAGGAGTTGACAAATTCCTGTATGAGAAAAGTATAAGTTTTTCAAAGCTGAAACCAAAAACATGGAATATCTCAAAAACGGCCACTCCACGAAAAAAAGTATATAGCATAAATTGTGTTTTTTAATGTGCTCTACATGTTTTGTTTGGTAAGCTTTAGTCAATCTCCTACGGTTTAGCAAGTATGCAAAATTCCGTAAAAATAATCCAGAATAAATTAGAGGCTAATCTCAAAAAATTCAAGATATACATTTTATTTGTCAGGTAAATATCTTTAATATGCGATATTTTAATCAAAATCGTTATAGCCATTTTTGAGAAAATAAAAATTTTCGAAAAAACTTTCATGTAAAGGATAGTTGGGGGTGGGGGGATTTTCTTGAAAATCTTTGTGTCGCATCCTTGGAAGATATCAAACTTAAATACCAAGTTTGGAATTCAACGATCTTTTCGTTTTTGAGCTATGCTGTCCAATCACACAGTCCCACATGGACCTTTTTGTAATTTTTTTTTGGATTCAGGGAGACTCAAAACATGTATTTCCGATGAAATCTCGGTATCTAATTTTTGTGTGGAATACAATACCTTCTCTAAGTGCATAGTACGTGTAGAGAAAGTAAAAAATTGGACTCAAAACTATATTTCCGGTGAAATCTCAATATTGGAGTTTTGGTGGAATACATTATTTTCTCCACCTAATATGTACACTGTGCATACGTGCTAGAGAATGTAAAATGAAAGAAAGAAGATACGCTGCCGGTGTTTGAAAATGTTGATATCACTGTGCACATGCTGATGTTCGGTGGTAGGAGATTTATTACAACACCCGGCTTTGTGTACGTCTCATCGAATGGTTGACGTTTACACAAAGCCACGTTCATCTTGTCAGAAACATGGTTTGCTACCATGTCCGGACAAATCTCTGTTTTCCATCAAGAGTCGCTAAAGATCAAAGCGACCCACGCACTCCTATGTGTAAACAACGTTCCCAAAGTACAGAGACAGACACAACCCTTCTACAAACAGACTTTCCAAAACAACGTCACTAGACATTTTTAAAACGTTTTTTTTTTCTGAAAAATTGAGGAAAGATAAACAAAAACTCGTTTATCTTTATTACTGCTTTCGGACTTTTATTACATCTACGGTTAATGTTTCCGGTAACCGGGAGTTTGACATACAGAGTATCTTGTGTAAATTCATATAACTTGCTCTACCCACTTTTGTTTATTTTTATAACTTTTACAAACTGCTCTGTGATATTTGTCCAAAAATTGTTGTTTCAAAATAAAAGAATATAGTTAGAGACAGTCTGAAAAATGCTATGTCACAGCCGGGATTTGAAACACGGAATTTCCGGTCTCTAACCGGTTGCTTTAACCTCTGAGCTACTATGGTATAGTTCAAGCATAGTATTAAATTCCCGAACTAACTTTTTTCCCGGTAAACCACAAGGTGATATCAAATTATTTTGAGATGACATACCCCAATGCCGACTTACAATGTCGTAAGAATTTTAAGTCCCAGGATTCATAGTTTATAGGTCAATTTATGCTCAATTAAGGTTAGAGTCCAGGAGATCTGTGGTTCAAATCCCGGCTATGGCATAGAATTTTTCAGTCTGACTCTATTTGTCCAAATTGGACGAAAAAAAAACATATATTTGAAATAATATAGGTTGACCAAGTAGCTCAGTCGGTAGAGCGCCCCTGCTGTGCGAGGGGTCCTGGGTTCGATTCCCGGCTGGGTGGTGGGGAATTTTTCTCTAGTCCAGAACATTCCCTCATCTTTCCAGAGTCTGGAAGTATGAATGAGGGCGTGAAAGTGCGCGCGCGCAGTGTGTGGTCTAATGAATAAAAAATAAAGAAACCGGAAACCCAACAACAACAAATACCCATTAAAACCATTGCCTTGAGGCAATACGTTCCAAAGAGAAATTCTGCCAATAGGACCATGTAGTTAAAGGCTGGGTATTAAAAAAAAAATACGATCCTTCCCATTCTCAAAATGCTCCTCACGATGTAACATTTTTTTAATTTGTTTCAAAATATTTATCCTGCCTCTCAAAATAATCTATTAGCTTTTAGAAAGTCAAAGTGTAGCGTGAATATAAAATATATGATGTAATCTCTTAAAAAGCTCCTTTATTATACAACTTGAATTTTCGATGTGAATATTTTTAAAAATGCATTGTGTGGATAATTTTTATTATATGAATCATTGTTATTAAAATAACAATGGAATGTAGTATTTTAAACCATGATAAATATAAAACTGTTATTGTATCTCATAACAGGTAGTTATAAATTTCAACAAGATATTTTACATATTGTAGATTTTCCAAATTTCACAGATTTCACAGTGTATGAAAACTGATTTTTTTACTTTTTCTAGCACGTAGATAAATACACAGAATGTACATAGTAGCTAGAGAAGGAATTGTATTCCACCCAAAAATTCGATACCGAGATTTCATCGGAAATACATGCTTTTTAATGCCCCCTGAAGCCAAAAATCGCAGGTTTAGAAAAAGGCCCGCGCAAATTTGGGAGGTGTGGGGAGGGCAGCATAACTCAAAAACGAAAAGTGGGGTAAATACCAAGGATACAAAGGATGCGACACCTCCAATTACCCTTTACATGGAACATTTTTTGAAGACTTTTGTCTCAAAAATGACTGATTTTGATTAAAATACCATATGTTTAAGATATTTTTATAACAAACGAAATGTTTATCTCGAATATTCTGGGAATAGCCTCTGAAGTCCTACTTATTTTGGATGGCTTTTGTCTGTTAAACCCTAAGAGATAGTACACACTAAACATTTTACAAACTATTGTTATATAGTTTTTTTCCGCATAGCATCTAAAACATATTGTCCAAAATATCTATCCCGCACTACCAATTATTTTAAAATCACAGCTAAATATACCTGGAAAAAGTAATACTATCCATAACAGCTTTCAGCAATCTTCAGTATCGCTGGAGACATTCCCAGTTATTACATCACCACACTAATGGGCAACTTACATCAGAAAACCTTTCCACTACTAAAAACAATGGCGTAGAAGCATGCTCTTATCTGTGATGGTCGGTTCATCTGCGTCACACTTTCGGTGGAGAACGATTTCATTAAAACTATCTGGTTGACAGTTACATCTTTTTAATGGGGAAAAACATATTTTGATGCACTTTGTAATATCTAAAGCTATATAAACTTAAAAGTTCCAATGCCTTTGCTGCCACTGGATCACCAATCAATTCCCTCCCCCAAATACAAACTGCGCTTGCCGAGATCCAGAGAATAACGGTAGATCGTTTTAAAGTAGAACAAAGTTTACTTTTAAGAACAATATAAGGCTATTTTAGGAAGAACAATTGCAAACAGGGCATTAAAAATAAAAACAAAGGAGCTTGCAAGGGACGTCCATATTTAATTCTTCTCCTAGGTGTTGCAATATAACTGCAAAATTTATTAAATCTATTCCATGAATAAATCGCATCAGTTTATATAAATAATAATTACTTCCTTACTTGTTTCGTTCGAAATTGAATAACCATGGTGTCAGGTGTCAGTTGTCAGATTGTGGCTGATCTTCTACATGAATGAAGCAAATAACTTCCAAATAAACTAAAATTGGAACACAAAAACATTTTTCAAGAATCTTCTTCTCTATTTCGTAGTTAGATTACTACCTATTCCGTCTTCACTGGGCCTCTTTCCATCTCCCGAGCTTCACAGAGCTTCCTTTAGGGCATATTGGAAAGCTATTTTTGGCAGCCTGGTATGTTCCATTCTCCTAACATGTTCTAACCATCTTATTGTGTACCTATTAATTCTTGAGTTAAGAGCTTCTACTTATTTTCTTATTTCTTCATTCTAATATTTGTCTTCTCTTGTGCATCCTTTCGTTTTCCTCCCATTTTTTACATCTATAACATTTGTGTGAAATCGTAATAATTTTTTCCCGAATTCATTTAAAATTTTACCATATTTGAATGTACATTGATTATAAATTCCAATTATATTATGATACAATAATGAGATGACGTTTTATCCGATATAATATCACATTTGTAACCACATTAATAGTACAAATGACAGTGCTTGGTTGAAATTCGAAGTAATGTTAAATGTTGTTGGTCGATATATAATATGCGGCGTATGAATTGAATAGTGTTGAAAATAATATACACAACAGCCCATGGTCACAATATCATGTTTTTGTATTGTCATACCAAAGATCACTGTTTTATGTAAATTCGTGCACAATAACTGGATGAATAAGTCCGGTGTCATTAGAACTTAAGGTGATATATCTGTGACATTTGGAAAAGCCACACAGTATGTACAATATCGTATTGAAATGTATACCAGTTATTATACACAACAATGGTGATACATTTGCCATGTGTCAAAATTTAAGCTTGCATGGTAATTTATATAATAATATTTAATGTCTAAATCGTTTATATTAATAATAATGAGCCATGTGAGCAATTTTTAAAAATATTAATATAAAAGTCTAGTTTTACAGCAAATGAGCTTACAACTAGGTTTGTCATATTATATTTTTTTATTTCAGCTCTAATTAGTGAAGAAAAATGATTACTTTGACTACTCTACAAAACTCTTGATTATAACATTTATCAGAAAATTATCAGAATTGTGACGATCATCCTTAATGTGCTTTTGAGAGGCGGTATAAAATTATGAAAACTATTAGTGAAAATTTTCAGTATAGAAAAGTGTTGGAAAAAGGTTTGCGAGAAAATTAGGTTTAAAGTTAGGTCCACGTATTAATAAGCATGAGCCTATCCATCTATATCTTAAGTTTAGTTTCGGTTCGTTTCGTAATCGGCTTACCCTCCCCGTAATGGTAGGACTGACATCCCTCCTAGGACATACAAGCCAATGACTATGGGTCAGAAGCCTATGGGGGAACCAACGGCACGAAACCACAGAATGGAGAACCAGGTACGAGGAGTCGGACCGTAGCCAGGCATGAACATGAGGAAGCGGATGATATGAAATGTAAGCGAAATTGATGATAGGAAAGGTGATGATGGAACAATTGGTGGAATAAGAGTCGGGGGAAACAGGAGCACCCGGAGAAAACCCGCCCAGACGCCGCTTTGTCCACCACAAATTCCACATGCTTGGGATCGAACCTGGGACGCCTAGACGGGAGGCGAGCGGTCTAACCACTCAACCACGGCGCCGCCTAGCTTAACATTGGTAGTTGACATTCGCCGAGTACGAACAACGATCTAGTTTTCTTAAATTTGAGAATTTAATAATTTATTAAAGCAAAATAGTTTTTTAATTTTTCACAATTTTAGGTGAAATTTCACAAATGCATCACCTTAAAACAATCATTCGTCTTGGGGATACGTGAACCCCGGAAATCCATTATCGGACTATCTTATTGAACCCAGGATCTCTTGAATGTGAGGTAAAAGCGTTATCTCCAGATCATGGAGGTGGGCCATGGAGCCTTTATGAACAAGCCAGCGATCATACTGATTACTGCTTAACGTTGCTATATATGTCTGGATAAAGTGGATAGTTCCAATATGGAACGGCTTCCCCCTCGTAGATACACGAAGAGGCACTTTAATGGAGGATGACGGCGCTGCACATGTGTCCAAGTACTTGTTTTTATTGGCAGGGCACAGTGGTATCGCACACCTGGCGGACAAGCTCCATCATCCTCATGAGAACCCCAATGCAAGAGACCATCTCACGCAGTGGCGTGTCTCATGTATCCTGCAAATCTCTCCGCTGGATCTATAAAAATATGCTTAATCAGAGCACAATTCTGGCTACCAAATACAAAGGCCTATGAAAAGGCATATCTACTAAATGAGAAAAATAACGCCATATGGCCAGATTTCTACATAACAGACGCCATAAGGACAGAAGACTGGAAGCAGCCAAATTACAAACTCCGACACATAATAACGAGAGATGCAACGCATAGTTTTCACAACAAACTAGGCCACAACTAGAGATTCCACCAACCGGAAGAAGAATGCGTGTGTAAAGTGTGCAACACACACTGCAAGAGATACCATGCTCAAAACTGCAAAGAAAGAACAATCTCGATAATAAAACTAAACTAACTAATAAACTATATATCATTATGTATATTGTGCTCTTTCTCTGTTTAATACAGAAAAACGTGTCTCAAATCAAAGTTTATTGACATTTTGGACATAGCGACATCTGACATTGCATTACTTTTAGATAATTTGTGCTAAAGAGAGAGACCTAACCTTTTTGCATCTATATCTATAAGCCCTACCTGTAATTAAATTGTAATTTTCCAAATCGTCCGCAGATTTCAGAAAAGACGCTACATCCAGTCTTTTAAAACATAAACTTGAAAACCATTTAGCTCAACACACATCCGAAGTGCTCATCTATCCCGAATCATAATAACAATCTTCAGGTGTAATTTAGCTTCTGAACGTGAATCGTTCCTAATACAGTATTCCGGTCATCGTACTTCAAACATTAACGGAATCACTTTCATTCTGTCCATAATCCCCTTCCCCTATCTTGGAGTGTTTACTTATCAATTGTCCCAAAAAGCCAACATGAATATTGAAATATCGGTTTGGTCCTTGTTTGTGGACCCCATCATTTCCGCTTATATTTATCCTCTTTTGGCACAGAGAATTTTGGTTGAGAAATGAAGAGTTTTTATTTTTAAATCTGTTACTTGAGATATGTAATAAGCAAGCAAATTTACACTCGCCGTAGCTCTTTGAAAAAGTATCGCTTTCTTAGAGAATTTCAAGATTGTTTTCCTGGGTTGATTCAACCAGTTGAAGACAAAAACATCAGATGTTATAAAATCTCTCTAAGTTAGCATAATACATGTTACATGTAAAAAAAAATAAACACGTTTTTATATTTAAAGTGCGTTGGGCGTGATGTTTGCAGGTGCGCCATTGAGACTCTGAGTATGCGAACATGTAAATTTAATGATTTTGTTTCATTTTTAAACACTTTATCACCTACTATATCTACTAAATTATATGTTGCACAGCTGAATGATTAAATGATGATTTCTTTGGAGAAAGTATAGTTTGTAGGACAGTTTCGTTATCATTTTGAATAGCCATGATCTAGCTAGAGCAATATGTACCCTGTTTACCACGAGAGCAACGTGATAACAGACACCTGCGCTTAGTGGCTACTGCATTTCGAAACATGAAGTCGAAAACCGTCCACTCGGTTGAGTTACATGACAACGCAGCTTGACATGACATGCAGTTGCTTTTGTTGGAAAACGTTAGTGTTGAGAGAAGAGCATCCACCATATATCCGCACTAAAAGGGTTGAGATTGGTTTTGCTTCTCAATAGGCTACACGTCACGCCAGTTGCAGAAACGGCATGAAGAATTTATATTAAAAAAACAAAATTAACATCATGTATTTTAAACGTAAACAGTGATCAATAAAATTATGATGTAGGTAATCAGTCCCTCATTCTTTCTTTTCGGTATAACCACAGTATGAATTTAAAGAGAAAAAACATCCATGGATGCACGAGAGCGCGGCTGCAACAGATTTTATCAGAAACAAACTGCGCCAGATGAAACTTCATGACCCCTACTGCAGTAGATCTTGGCGGAAAAGCGCCCAAATGTTGGGTCAATCTGACTCCCAATCTCTCCAGAACTTGTTGTTCGTGAACAGACTCTCTCACTCGCACAGCGCATGCGGGCTGTTATAGAATTCCAAATGGGCTCTATTCCATATTTTATGAAGCAATTGCTTTGTTTTGTGCCCACGACAATGGACCTACGTCAGAGTTCATTGTGCGGCGCGCACTTAAAAATAAGCATGGAGAGGGCGAACAATGCACTGGAGGTGTTCGAGATATATCGACCCAGAAACCGTCGTCATCTTGAGGACGAAGTAATGGCGTTCCTCTGCTGTATAATTACTCCGGGAAATGACTCCTTTGTGCAGTTATTTCTTTTGTGGGTGTTCTACCTCCTATTGATTTCACATCTGCCCCACTTTGGGGAAGTCCACCCCTCTTCTGCATAACCTGCGGTTTCCTTAGCGTATGTCTAGATCAGCAAATCTGCAAATTAAGACGATCTCCAAATCCAGATACTAACGACCAAAGAGCTGCAACTATTTATCCGATATACATAAAATCATTCATCACAAGGGGATAGAAAGAGCGCTCGTTTCTATGTAAACTCACTGAATTTCTTACTCCAAAGGATCTTTGTTGTGATTATAAGGAAAATGTAAATTCTCCTACTACTGCTTATCTTTAAAGATTAACCTGCTCCTTAATATATGGTGGTAACGAAATGGATTCAAAATATGCTTCCCTGTTTTTAGCTTAAATTGTCCACATTTATTTACAAGTGTATATGTTTACCCAAGGGTTGAGAGTAATGTTTGGAAAACCATTCAATTCTCTTACTGCCTACTTATATGTAGGTTAAGCAATGACAATGCATCGGTGTTTGGAATCAAATATTTTGTAAGATAAGTGAAGATTTTAAAAGCATATGATTTTGATGTAAAATTGCTTGTTTTTTCTGCTAAACTCTTAAATCTTCATTTTAAATGCTTAAATTATTCATAATGCATAGTGTATCATAAAAAATATTAACAACATTTATCTTATAAATAAGATATCATAAATTTAAGTCATTACAAATTACTTCTTATAATTTACACCTTAAATAATATTTATAAAAACTCACTAAATTAATTATGCACTTAAGCATTTATAGAGAGGATAAAATAACATTTTATTGCAAATACGAGTACAAGAAACAGACTAGTATAGTACGGAGGCGTTCCCTACCATGAACGTGCACAACTAAGTTTTCCAGCATTTCCCTGCTCTTTTTGAAGTTTACATTTAAAAGATCATTGTTCATTCTTGAGGTCTGTATTTCTAATAGCAACGTTTATAAATACATATGAATGTAGGTCATAAAACTTAACAACATTATAAAAATCTGATGTGTTTCATTCACATGAAGTTCTCTATTCTACAAACTTCTTACAAAGGAGTATTCTTCTTTCTACTCCATGCTAACTGAGATAAACTTAGCAGAATGGCCTTATAAAAGGGAAATATGGGAACACTTTATGTTAAACCGATAGATAAATGGCGATTTAGCAGTTATGCAAAATTCATCCACAATGAAGAGGTGTTTAGAGGCTATTGCTAGAAAATTCAAGATATGCATTTTATTTGTCATGTAAATAACTTTAATATATCGTTAGAGCCATTTTTCAGAAAATCAAAATTTTCGAAAAATTTTCCATGTAAAAGGTAATTTGGGATGGAGGAATTTTCTTGTAAATCTTCATGTCGCATCCTTTTTTTTTTTTTTTTTTTTTCAAAACAGTAACGGAGTCTGATCAGGACTCCGGTACTGTATCCCTATTTACATTTCCCCCCGTAGGTTTTACTGATTACTGGTTTTACTGTTTCTTTTACAAACATACACATTGCACAAACATATAACATCCATGCCCAAGGCGGGACTCGAACCCACGATCCCCTGCCCACGAAGCACCAAAGCGAGACGCTTTAGCGAACGTGGCCATGGGGACCGGCTATCCTTGGGTTCAGTTTTTTTGGTTATGCTGTCCACACATACACACACACACACACACTGACGTTTTTCTAAATGTTTTTTATTCAGGGGATCCCAAACATATATTTACGGGAAATCTCGGTATCAAATTTTTGGGTGGAATATAATACCTTCCGTATCTACTATGTACGTTGTACATGTGCGCTACAGATGGTAAATATTCTTTGAAATGACCTCTTCCGATGCATGTATGCTTGAGCCTGTATTCCAACTGTTGGTGTACTGATGTATTTCATTTTTGCTCCACTACATTTTCAATACGAGCCCTCAGGGTGTCGAAATGAGGCACGGAAATTTCAAATTTCCATTACGCTCACTATTCACATTTTCTTGTGACCTTTTACTATGCATAAAACAAAATAAAACCAAAGGCCAAATAAATGCCATGAATTAGTATTTTAAACAGATGGGTATAAAGTGAAGGGTTGGTTTAATAAATTAAAGTGGTGACTCAGCATAGCTTAGATTATATTATCGAGAATGAATCAATAATGAATAAGAATGCGTTTTTTTTTTTTTTTGTGTGTGTGTGTGACTGGTGAGGCTTATGGATATCCAGAAACAGTTTGGTTCCTCCTCTTGTAATGAAGATGTATTGTACTCCTTTAGATCACTACGGACAGGGCAAGATGACCTGTATGAACTCTCTGCGTCAGCTGCGATGCTTCTAGGGATGACCGAGCATAGCCTATCATTCATTCTCTTTGTTGTATGATTCTTCAACCGTGAACATTTTCTCCGAGCTGCTTTTGCAAAAGGTGTTTAATGCCTTTTTGATGCCGCTTCAACACTGATCAAATGTTCAGCTCTTTTGTAAACGTCCATACTGATTTGTTCCCCCTGGCGATACAAGATATCGATTTTGTTCAAGGTTTGCATCCGCAAGGTTACATGAAATTCGTTAAGATTATGGCACATGTATCATGTACAACACTGCAGTGGAAAATTCAGATACTTTTAAGTAGTAATGCCAGTTTTTCAATTACAGTAACTTTTGGAATAAATTATCCTTCTACGGGCAGTAAAAAGATACCATGCACAGTTGAGCTAGTTAGTAGATATACTTCACAATCGACATCCAGAGCAACTTTTACTATCACAGTTAAATTAGAAAGGAGTTGACCGACCAGGTATCCATTCTCTCAAATCTAAAATCTTTTCAAATAATTTCAAACGCTCCAATAATTCAATTTTCAAGACAAAGTCTGGATACAAGTCCTGGTTTGAAGTTCTCTTCATTCTGGGTGACTTTTGCATAACTGGTAAAGCGTAAGAGATAGAAAAAAATCTTAGTATACAAATAATGTGGGTCTCGTCAAAGCACAACACTTTAATCAGATACATTTTTTTTTTCTTTTATTCCTTTCTTTTTTGTAGTCAACCATTTCCGAGATATTCCCTGCTATTTGTTTAAATTTCCCAATCCTTTGTTCATGTTTATTTTGCTGAGTAGAGAATGAAGCGAATAGAAGAATAAGCTTTTGTAGGAGCAGCTTGTTACACAATAGGTAAAGAACATTATGTGAATGGAACACATCATACTTTTTATTTTAAAACCCGAGTGTTTGTAAATTATTTTTCTCGCCACTTTTTCAAACTGTTATGCACGGTCTACTTAGCATCTATTTCCTCTAAAATTCTTTTTACAGAGGTATTCATTCTGAAAATTCAAGTAATTGATGTAATGTTTTAAAATTTAAGGAGAAAAGTGAATATCCCCGAAAACTTTAGAAACTGGAGTTTTAGTGACGCATTCCCTTAGGAGTACATTGAATATTCTATCTCCGCAAATCACATGGCAGAAAACTCCGCAGCGTTACTACCACATCCATTATAGCAGTAAGCAATTATCTCATGGTTTTAAAATAGAAATAGTAGCAGTTGATAAGGGCTAGTATAATTTCATTTACATGGTCATCAGCGAGTACGCCGAGTAAATTCGACTTAATCGACATCAGGATACTGCATTGGTGCAATCCTCAAGAATTTTAAGGAACTAGTGAACCTTGTAGTATTAATTAAGACCGTTGTATACTCCAATGAGAGGTCCCTTGAACATGTTTCTGTTAAGCAGGTACTTGAATCTTCCACGAATGTACCCTGAAGTGGCAGTTGAGCTCTCATAGCAACCGAACGTTGTGCCCCGCCAACAGAAATGGGTGAGGTCTTATTTGAGTGGAAAAGGCCTCCTCCCTAAGCAAATTGATGTCGTGCACACCAAGTCACGCGAATACAGCAGGATTCTGTTACCGACCCAACCTATTTCATTACCACTATATTCCGGTCACACAAATACATGGCTACTTGAATTCAAATCGTTAACTGGTCAATGACGCTCACTTCTGCTCATACACGTGACCAAACGCTGTTGCTTTCTTATCGCCCGTGACGAAAAATGTGCCTACGTGCAAATTAGCTTAACCTGAACATAACGAGGACAACTCTAAACAAAGAACTCTTCCTGAAGGAGTATAAAACAATAGAACCATTGATATGTAATAAAAATCACCAAAACTATCCTCTTCAGGCATTCGTATAGCCTGAGGAAAACATAAAGCAGCATGCGGAAGGTGTTGGCTTCCTTTAGAAGATAAGTAAAACTGTTGGTCCCGTGTTATTTTTTTCTTTTTGCAGGTAAAAAACCTCATATCTATAAAGAAAAGAGGCTAAATTCGTCATGTTTCACGTCCACAAATGTAATTTCATCCAATAGTGCCAATCTATAGGTGACGAGCCCTCGTCACCATGTTGTTCACACAGAAAATACTGTAAAGGTGGCCCAATATACGCGATATGGCATATTGGACCTTGAACTGAACTTATGCATAAAGTAGCAAACAACTTGACTATACCAGATCAGAAAATGTGGGCCATAATTTAAAAAATACAAAAATTGTCTGACCTGGCACACCAGCAGGTATAAAAGCACTTAAAATTATTTAAAATATGTTGTACTTAAAAGTAAAAAATGGGTGTTTAATTTCCTGCTTATTTAGAGTAGTTGCGAGCAACATGTGTGCCAACCAGTAATCAATTATGGTACCGTGGTTTATCTTGTATGACTCAATGACGACGTCAATTGTAACCGAATACCAAAAAATAAATAAATTGAAAAAAAAAATACTTCTACTATCTAGGTTAATATGACCGAAATTCGTGATTGAACGGCCATTTGTTGGAAATTGAGACAGAAATTACCTAAGCCTCTTGGTTGGTTGTGTAGCAACGACTTCCCTCAAGGTAGAAACTCTTCGTCTCTATTCAGAGTGTCTTTGTTCAGAAACTTGAGTTAGTAAAAAAGAAAATTGACCCTATTACTGACAGTTTTCAGGTATTCAAACGCACTAAGGAGCAAAGATGGTAATATTACAAGAATGGCCTTTGAATTAAATCCCCAACATGACTTGGGGCAACACTGTAAGAGGCAGAGATTGTAGGGAAAAGTTGGAATCAGATAAAGTCTTTGGCAAAAAACAGGTTTTGATGGCGTTTCTTCATTGAGTCCTTTTGCTTCTCCGAAAAGACCTGGATTCTTCCTCTTCCTCAGGTGTCACCTGATGTTTGCATATTAACAACGTCCAATACTGCAAACCTAATTGGTAATTTTTGGTTTAATGCTTTTCAAAACTATTCTGAACCAAAATTATCTTTGAATATATTTATAAAATTATTTTTTATTTTACAATAAAAATGTAATGTTTTATTTAAACTACATAAATAATTAATATGTTTTTAAGAAGAAGAAGAAATTGGAATCTATGAGTATAGAAATACACTAAAGATATTGTTAATAGAACCAATGTTTTGGTTCGTTTTTAAAAGTTTGAATTTTTGGGCGAAAATTCTTTTTCGGGAGGAAGCTACAATAATACATGTGCAGAGAAACTTAATTTAATGTCAGAATTGTGATGATAGAGGGAGAGGAGGGAACAGAATAGCTAACACTATAACAGAGTGTTTTGGGTGTGTTAATTTGTCCATTAACAAAAGCAATTCATTCATTTTATTTTTATTAACTGTCTAGTTTTCATGTCTTTAGTTTTATTGTATCCACATTGCATGTGGCATCTATTTTCCAAAATTTAAGAGTTTTAAAACTATCAAACTTGAGGTTTTTATCAGTATTTCATGAAAGTTGTATTTTGAGGACAGGCTATACTATTTTTCAGCTACAGTATCTAAATCTACATAAACACCTTTGACACAGGCAGTGTTGCGCAGTCATATTTACATTCTCTATTGTTTCAGCGGAATGTTGAAACTTGTAGCATGTGTTTTCTAGGAGACAGTTTGAGAATCATGTCCACCAGCTAAGAGTTATACCTAAGAACAGAAGCTTAAAATATGTAAACTTTTAAAAGTTACCACACACTGAATAAAAGAGAAGTCCACTTTCTTTTCTCCCCGTGGAAGTAAACAATGCGAAGCTGACAAAGCCAAAAAAAGAAAACAAGGGGAGCGCCGGTTGATGCACTTTGCCGTTGAATCACAGTAAACATTGTCCTTGCAGCTGGTTTTGGTGGCTAGCTCGTCTGGAAAAGAACGGTTTAGGTTCACTAAAAATTCAAACAAGAAGTCTCTTGAGCCTTTTGTCATTTACAGTGGGTTAACCAGTGCAACAAACTAAAAATATGTCCAGAAATATGAAAAATTCTACAAAAAATGTCTCTACTGAATCAGTTGATGTAAATGTCCTGCATAGTGAGTGGAAAAACCAACAACTTAGGATTATAGTGATCAGTTGTCTGTCAAAGAACTCTGAAATTGAGAAGTATGATTCAGCAATAACACTGCCCTACATTTTAATTAAATACCAGTTGCAAAACGATTTTGTTGGCACGGTTGATATTGCGAACGCACACACTTCTCACTTCCTGTAATCTCAAAGGCGTATGAAACGATTTGGTTATTTTGTTTGCTCTTTTGACTGCAATAATTACTTTCTCTAGCCCCGTATGTACAATATACATAGGAATAGAGAAGTACTGTATTGCACCTAAAAATTCGATGTCGAGATTTCACCGGAAATACATGTTTTAGGACCCCCTGAATCCATAAAAAATATTCTTACTTTCTCTAGCCCCAAATGTACAATGTACATAAGGATAGAGAAGATATTGTAATGCACCCAAAAATTCGATACCGAGATTTCACCGGAAATATATGTTTTGTGGTCCCCTGAGTCCGAAAAAATCATTTTCAAAAAAAGGTCCGTGTGTGTGTGTGTCTGTGGATAGTATAGCCCCAAAACGAAAAGACCGTTAAATACCAAAGACCGTTGGTATTTAGGTTTAGTATCTTCTACGGATGCGACACGAAGATTTAAAAAAAAATCCCCCTACTAAAAACTACCCTTTACATGGAACAAATTTCGAAATTGTTTATTTTCTTAAAAATGGCTCTAACGATTTTGATTAAAATCCCGTATATTAAAGCTATTTATGTTCGAAATAAAATGTATATCTCGAATATTGGGGGAATATCCTCTTAAGGCCTCTTTATTCTGGATGAATTTTGTTTAACTGCTAAACCGCAAGAGATAGAAAAAAAACTCACTGCACAAAAAATGTACATCACGACAAAACACTCAATTTATGTCCTTTACGTTTTTGTTATGGAGGTAACCGTTTCTGAGATATTCCTTGTTATTGGTTTCAATTGTGAAGTACTTATGCTTTTCTCAGATAGGAAGTGTCCGTTTTTCTTTTGTTCTACTCCTGGCCAAGCAAAGAAGTGATTTGCAATGACAATCGCATAACGATAGTTTTTAAAACATTTGACAATCATTTTAGCATAGCACATTCCCTTATTCTCTTCTACTTATTAGGAACTAAGTAATAGCATTCTGCTAATATTTATCTCGATTAGCATTGTGTACAAAGAAGAATACTCTTTTGTAGGAGGTTTGCAAAACAGCTAGAGAAAGCCATGTGAGTGTAACACATCAGATTTTTAGAAACAGGTCCGTGTGTGTGTGTGTGTGTGTGTGTGTGTGTGTGTGTGTCTGTGGACAGCATATCCCAAAAACGATTTTCAGGAAAATCCCCCCACCCCTAACTACCCTTTACATGGAAACATTTTCAAAAATTTTGTTTTTCTTAAAAAGGGCTCTAACAATTTTGATTAAAATACCACATATTAAAGTATTTCTATTACAAATAAAATGTATATATTGCATTTTCTGGGAATAGCTTCTAAAGACCTGTTTAATCTGAATGAATTTTGCTTAATTTGGCATAACTAGTAAACCGTAAGAGATAGACAAAAACTTACTATACAAAAATGTAGATCTTAAAATACACAAGTTATGTCACATACAATTTTTTCTTGGAGCTTACCATTTTCGAGGTATTCCTTGTTATTAGTTTCAATTGTGAGGTACTTCTACTTTTCTCAAACGGAAGTGTGTGTGTGTTTCTTTTGTTCTACTCCTGGTCAAGCAAAGAAACGATTTGCAATGACAATCGCCTATAGACAGCTTTTAAAACATTTGACTATCACTTTGGCCTTGTGCATTCCCTTAGTTCCAGTCTACTTATAAGGAACTAAGTAATAAAAGTCTGCTAATGTTTATCTCAATTAGCATGGTGTTGGAAGAAGAGTTATCTTTTGTAAGAAGTTTGTTTGTAGAGTAGCTAGAGAAAATCATGTGAGTGTAACACATCAGATTTTTACTGATCTCTTCCGCTTTTTCGTCGTAGTCCATTTTACCTATTCTGTCTACGAAAAATTCCATTTATTCTTCCATGTCGCATAATATACTAGGCTGTAATAGTATTAAATATTACTTTAGTCTATGATTACTTGGATATTACAAGTTTCTATTGTGAAATCGCAACCTTCAAATGGTCAGTGAATGGCAAGTTTCTACAAGTGCAAGATCCACGATACATTAACATTAACGAAAAGATTCGACCTTAATGCAACACAACACTTTAAGAAAATGATAATTTAACTATTTAACTATTTTTAAAAAAAAAATCTTTAATCTACATCATGCTAGTCGAGATAAACTTTGGAAGAATTAGTCTCATAACTAGCTTCGTCATTAGGCTAAAGCGATAGTCAAATGTTAGCTGTTTGTAAAATTCTGCAAAAGTCATCCAGAATAAACATCTCTTCAGAGGCTATTCCCGAACAGTTCAAAATATAAATTTGATTGTGATGTAAATATCTTTAATAGAGGTATTTTATTTAAAATTATCAGAGCTATTTTTGAGGAAAACAAAACTTTCAGAAACTTGTTCCATGTGAAGGGTAGTTTGTAATGGGGAAACTTTCTTGAAAATCTTCGTGTCGCATCCTTGGGGGTTGCTAAACTTAAATACCGAGTTTGGTATTTATTGGACTTTTCGTTTTTGAGTTATGCTGGCCACAATAACATTTTTCTAAAAATGCAGTTTATGGATTCAGAGCATCCCTAAAAACACGTATTTACGCTGACATCTCGTTATCGAATTTTTGGGTGGTACACAATACCGTCTCTGCCTACTCAGTAGCTGTGCATACGTATTAGAGAAAGTAAAACTTGCGTTTTGGTACAATTTTTGGTGAGACCTGTCACTGGATATTTCTGAACTGCTAGGTGATATTCTTTCTTCATGCAAGCCAGGAAAGATTTTCTCCGGTTCGTATTGGCGATGTCGTCTCCCCGTGAAGTTATGTAGATGAGTAAGGCAAAGTAAGTTCTCCCGCTCCCTCGTCCAGTAGAGTTCAACTATGTACGTCATTGCCATTCCAGTGTTATTGTCTTAATGTCCATTGTTTCTGTGCCAGAGCGTGATTACGGTGACGTCAACTGCAAAGCCATAAATTGTGCAGCTTAGACAGCAAAACTGTTCCTTTATTCGCCAAACCGACCAAATGTAGAGCAAGGACAAAGTCAAAGCGCAAGCCAATGCTAAATTCTTCTGTGCTATCCTGCATTCCATGTTAGATAACCCTCCTTCTTAAGGCACACTGGGAATGAAATTTCAAATTTATACATTTCTGAAATTTTACTGTGTGTCTGCATTGCTGCTATGTTAATATAATACCAAATTTCATTCAAATTCGATAAATACTTTGCAGAACCTAAATTATTTCATAAATTTTATTGTGTAAATATATCACAGAGTGTTGCAGCGCTTTTAAACTTGAGAAAATTGGTTGGCATTCTCTGAATTACTTTTATTTATTGAAAAATTACTTTTAGTGTTAGAATTTGTTATATTACAGTAAATATTTCACATTCTGGGAAACTTTAGTTCTACTTAAACAAAAACTGAGAAGCGTGGCACATTTTGAAAGCGTGAAAATTAGGTTTGAAAAAAACTTTCTGAATAACATAATCTAGGAAATAGGCGCAGGTAATAGTACGATCTTTAAACGGATGTAGATCAGGAATCAAGAGGTCAGCTAAATGAGCTTCTTTATAGACTATAGACGCCCAAAGGATCTTACATCTATTTGTAATAAAAGGAAAATTTTAGATTTTTTAATCGATTGTACTCAAACTTTTATTCCCAATGTCGTTTAAACTGTTATATTTTACATTCAGATTAGTGGTTCACATGTTTTGTTTTTTATCAACAAGTTTTACTGAATAGCAAGTTTGGAATTTAACCGACTTTTTGTTTTCGAGTGTTGCTATCTACAGGCTCTCACACACATACACACGCACGCGCGCAGATCATATTCTAATAACTTTTTTGATTTCAGTGGTTTTCAAAACAAGTATTTCTGGGAAATCTCGGTATCGAATTTTTGGGAGGAATACAACATCGTCCCTATGTAAATTGTGAATGCGTGCTGGAGAAAGTAAAGTAAAGTCGCCCTCCATGGTGTAATGGTTACCATGCTGACTTCATATACTCAAGGTCGCGGGTTCAAACCCGGCGTAGGACGATGGATTTTTCAGGTGTAAAAATCCTTAGCATGGCTTCCTTCGGAAGTGAAGTAAAGCCGTTGGCTCCGTGTCGTAGATTTACGGCACGTAAAAGAACCTCAAGCCTGATAGAGTGGGCTCTGAGCAAAATTAAGCGGTCTTTCACGCCCAAGTTATAATGGGACGCTGAGAACCACAGTAGTTAAAGCCCGTCCATAAATAAAACGCCAATTTGTTTGGAGAAAGTAAAATTAAAAATAGTTGTTCCTTTAGTTTACGATCGCTTCTCTTGCAAGCACGTCACACCAAATTATATCCTTACATAATTTGATTCGGAAAAGTTAAAACTTATCTGCAACGTTTTTATTTAGTCGCCAGATTTTAATTGTACACGTGAAATACCAATAGAAACAGTATTCCATCTGTTGTTCCAGTATGATTCTCAACATATAAAAAATTCATATTTATTTCTAGCATCCATCTAAATATTTTTAATAAGTTAGTTATTTGTTTAATTTTGTGTAATTATTTCTAACCCTAATATGTCACTTTTATGCAATATGGCTCAAATAGATGTTGGAGATCAAATAAATAACATTAACCACAAAAGGAAACGAGACGCGTCCGAGAGACTTCTATGTAATTTATGTATTCATTTTTTCTATTTTACTTTAGTCACTTTAACTATTTGCAATATCGTGACGGAAATATAAAGAGATACCTGGTGGATCTATGCGTGGTGGACAGTTAGCATTCTAAGTTTCATCCCTGTGCCATATCATCTTACTTTGTCATTGATTAACTTAAGCGTTAGTGCTAGGCAACTGTACCACCGCTACTATACGTGACGGATAGATGGCACTTCGACGCGATTCACAGAGGACTTAGTGCCAGGCAACTGTATTTCCGTTTCTACGCGTCCCCATTTGGTGCCATCCAGACCACCTGCTTTCATTACCTGTGAATATATGCATAGCATTCGTTGTTACCACATATTTTCAATTTTACGAGTGTTTTAGGCTGAAGATGGAACTTTGGGCTGTGATATTACATAGCCAATCCGTGGCGATTAAGAAACCTTCGATAAAGAAAGAGGGAAAAAACGGTCGATTAGTCAGTCATCCCGAATGAGAGCTGCAGATGAAATAGGCATTGCTACAAATAGCTATATGCATTAAGATAACAGTGGAAAATGTAAATATTTGTTAAAATTAGGCGGTTAATTTAAACGAAAACACATATCACAAAACTGAGCCAATGTATTATGCACTTGATGTAACGTTACATACACATGCGCCTAGATACACGCATTTGTTATTCTGCACTGTCATCAAATACAGCGCATGTACTGTATGGATATTAAGCACCATTTTGGCATTTGGATAATATGTTATACCAAACACTAAAAGCATGACAGCATTCTGGATTGCTAACGTATCCAAATTTCTGAGAATTCGTTGTTAAAGGAGCGTAATTTTGTGAAAAAGCCTGAACTGAAGTGGCAATTATAGCACTAGAAATGACTGAGGTCTGTTGTAAATACCGAAATTCCTGCTACCAACATGTTCTGTGATGTTAAGTGGCGAGGCCCCCTCGTAGCCGTGCGGGAGGGCAGACACATGTGAAATGCAAATCCAGCCTCCTGCATGGCGCAGTGGAGGTCGGCATTTGTTTCTGTCTCGTCGTCATAACGGTGGTCTCGAGAGCTCTTCATGTACAAAACCCATTTGTAACATCCTGCATAATCCGGATGCTCTGTACCATCATCGTCAGCAAACCAACAGGGGAACTCTTGCTCAGTACTGCCAACTTCCGGTGCAACGAAACAATGTAGCACTATAAGATTTCTCTTTGATTATATAAATATTTAATTCTGCTTGTTCAAGCTCGTCTACACGGCATCAACTTCTATGTGGGACGTGGTCATTAAAAAAATTATTCATCCAGCTAGCACAGACTAGGTTCAACATTTTCACACTTGCTAACTTCCTGAAATTAAAACTCACAAAGCTTTCCCAGCCAAGAGTAATAATTTTATAATGATTTGAAATTTATAAAAATACGAAGGATAGTAAATGTACATTTAAAACGAATGGGAATGAATTAATACTCCTTTCTTCTCACGTGCTAAAATTATTCCTGAAATACAATAAACAAAGAACACTACCTCTTAGTCTATACACAGATTCCTAGTCCATGTTTTACGCTTCACATTAACTACCGGGTCCTTAGATGTATTCGACCTTTAGCGCCAATGGGTTTAAATACATGACTATCAGTTCAGCGAGCCCCTTTGTCTCAAGGGGGAGGTGCGGAATTGAACCTTGGACTGTATGCATTGCAGACTTCGTAAACGGTTGATGTACTTGGAGGTGCAGAACTGTTTCTCGTCAGAACATTTTGAGTGTTGTTGTTTTTTTTTTTTTTTTTTTTTTTTTTTTTCACGCGAGATGGAAGCGACCAGCGATCACAGAATTTGCGTGGCTGAGTGCTACTTCGAACTGGAAGATCCAAATGCAAATATTAGAAAGATACGGTGCAAGTCCTAGTCTCCTCGAAACTGTTGACATCTACCTATCGCTCGCTAGTCCTCTGTAAGAGTCAATGCAACTCGCTACCTAGTATTGGCGTCATGCCCGGGCAAACGACTGGCGGTAAAAGCCAAATAAATCTGAAGACCCCACATAAACAAACATTGTCACAAAATGAAAAACTTATATTTAGCAATCATTGAATGCTAACAAGAAAACAAATTATAGGAAGTAGTGATTTACGTCGTCGATTACTGAATGCTCACGCTCTCTTGCTACTGAATAGTAAAGCTCTAATGTTACCATTATATTTAAAAAAAAACACCATGCATCTTGTTGCAGCATAGTGATGAAGGATAGACAAACTCACAAGTTGTGGACTATCAGAGCACTATATACCAATTATAGGTGCACATTCCATCTGTAACCTTAGGGTTCAATTCAATAGAATTAGTACTTTTCTATGCACATGCTGAAAATCTGTATCACAAAGCCATAAAAACGCCTCTTTGTTATAAAGTCGTAAAACAGAGCTCCGTCCCCGTACATTTTACGGGCAAACAGTAAAAGCTGGCAAGTATGCAGTTTTGAACAATACGGTCTTGAACAGTGGTTCCCAATCTCTTCCAGCTGGCGCCTCCATTTGTAGTTCCCATGCTCTCCTTCAGTTATTGCATCGTTTCGTTTTGAAAAACAATTATATTTGCGAATGATGTAGGATAAATTAGAAGGCTCTCAGTATGTAAAATGCTAACAAATTGTCAAACAAAAGCTGTTGTCCTAAAGCTGAAGCGTTAATTTGAAGCGGGATTTTAAACGAGTTGTGTGTGCGTGACTAATCACAAACAATTTTAATTATGACAAACAAATCAAGTATTGTTGACGATAAGTCCAATTTTGAAGCATCTAGAACTGATAATGTGCTTCAAATGCATGCAGAACATAGTGTACATACCAAATTGCATTGCCATATGCTCAAAACCATAAACAAGAGCTCCTTCTCACAATGAAAGGTCAATAATTTTATTTGTATTAATAGTTATTAAAAGTAAGGATACTATAGAAACGATGTTGGAAAACGTTTTTGTTACTCTTTTAGTTTGGCAGAAAAAATATTAACTTTGTAAAAGCGATTCTTTTGTGTTAGGATACAACCAAATGTAATAATTAATATGCGGATAAATATAAACATTTAAAAAATCAGTTTTAGAATTATTATTCATTTGTACATCTTAGATTTTTTCCTTTAATTCTTGAAATAAATACAAAACACTGCATCGTGCGGACATTTTGATTCTCCAAAAGTGTAGAGAAAACAGAAAGCGAGAAAATTCAGCTTTGAAGCGCTACAAGTCTCTGTCCAAATGCAGATCTTTAAAAGGTAATTTCTACGTCGCACCGAGCGATATAAAATATATTTATAAGCACCAAACAATTTATTTCCAAGCTGTTGCCTATTTGCATTCTAGTTTATTGTTACGACATAAAATGTGCTCCTTGCGATAAAACTCCATTCTGTTTTGTAATGTATTGTAGCCAGTTCTCCCAGGCGGGAGTAGCATGACTGCCTGACGTAGTAATAGTGTGCATATTAGCATTATAGAGACGTAGTCGGGAGCCACAACAAAGTTCTTAGGTCTTCTCTTCTGCCATACGAAGTACAGCTGACAAGTCTCGAGGACAGCCGAAGGAAACCGATAGGAAAAGTTATGCATTTCAATAATAAATGGAGGTGGTTTATATATTTACAGGGATAGTTTATAATTATAGTTATTGTGTTCATCTTCGTCTTATTATTGCTATTATTATTAGCTGCATGTATTAAATTTCATTGACATTATCATTGTTAAGGATTCCAGAACTTGGCTACAGCAAATGGCTCTGCAAAGAACTGCTTTATTCAAAAGCATAACTTGCCGATGTTTTCTTAGATACCAAGCCACAAATCCTCAGGTGTGATTGATTACTGCTTCAAAATGGTTGGCATTACATCATGCCGAACGTATGCCGAATGATAAAGCATATTCCATTATTCCTGGACACTCAGGAAATCGGCAGGGACATATTTCAAGTATTGGGGAAGCAGGCTTCCAAACCGCGACTGAGTAAAAACAAGCAATGTTGGTAACATTTTGTTGACGTGCATTGATACAATGCAAATGCTGGCAGCGCATGAATGTGCATGTACAAAAAGATACAATCGAGAAAGTTCGTGTCGATCGCATGAGACAGTATTTAATTTAGTGGCTTTTGTTGTCCGGAAGGGGGGGGGCGGGCAGGGTTTGATTGTTTCAGGGAGCAAGCAATCCATCTCGAATACACGTATAATATACAATCGGTGAAACAAAAGGCAATCGAGGCACGGCGCTGCGGGGATTCGATACTCCATGTTGCCAAGTCGATACCGCCACACACACGTAATAATGTAACCGAAATGTTAGGGGTAGAGAGAAAGAGGGGCGGCTTCTGTTCAGCGGTTTTATGGCTTGGGTTTTAAATTCATGTTTTTTTTAGCATGTGTTATGTCTAGCAGTTATTCTCTGTGCTGACGAAGAACAAAGGCTAATCACCTCATGTTCAACATGTTACATTTACATGAAGCCTTGAAAACAAACTTGGCCTATAGTATTCGTGGTATAGGCAATGTATACTACACTTTGCAAATTCTCTCCATCCGAATTCATTGGTTTTGACATTTGAAAATAAACTGAGTTTTCCAATTTGGAACAGACCAATTATAAATTATACCAATGCCATAATAATATGTCAATAAGTACGTATTTTACCGAAATAAACTCATGACATTAAGATGAGAACAAAATTACAATATTATTCATAATCTTTTATTATACAAATCAAATAAAAAAATTAAGTTTATTTAAAAGTCCAATAAGGTTTTAAGATATATTTTAAATGGTGAGAGGGAAGTACTTCTACAACGATTTTAGAGAAATTTTTGTATTCCGCCGAAAAATTCGATAGAGATTTCACCGGATATACATGTTTTGAGAACGCCTTAAAATGTACTATGTATGTCTATGAACAACGTAATCAAAAGTCGGTTAAATATCAAGCTTAATATTCATTATCTTACAAAGATACAAAGATTTTGAATAAAATCCAACACTCCGAGCTCCTACTGAAGTGGAAGAACTTTGGAAATCTATAATTTTCTCAAAATTGGCAGAAAATGTTTATTAAGCTATGTAGATGACAAATAAAGTGTAAATCTTGAATTTTTTGTGAATAGAAATCCTGAATTACTCTTTACATGAAAGAACTTTGGAATTATTTGACTTTCTCAAAATTGGTTAACGATTTCTATTAAAATACCAAGTAAAATATTTGTTGCCATTCGTGGTGTAGTGGTTACCATTCTAGCCTGCGAAGCCCAAAAGGTAACTGGTTCAATCCAGCGGAGGTTGCTGGATTATTTTGGACGCAAAATTCCTTAGCATGGGTTACTTCGGAAGGAAAGTTAAGCCGGCAGCCCCTGTAGTGTTTATTTGCGCGTAAAAGAACTCACAGAGCTTGTAAAAAGAAGGTTTCTGGGCAAAATTCCGCAAGTCGTGTTTTCGTCCTTCAGTGCCATCTGTGATGACGAGCTGATCTCTCGATACCATGGCGCATAGCGCCGAACGCAGTAACTAAAAATTTAAATCCGATCACGGAAACATCGTAGCGATGCCCTATGCTCCACTTAGGAGTTACAGGAATAGATGATGATAAAGTAATATTTGCATGATAAGTAAAAATAAGATCTTGATTTTTTTTTTTTTTTTTTTTTTTTTTTTTTTTTTTTGTAAATAGCTTGTGTTTAACCGACTTTTCATTTTTGAGTTATGTTGTTCCCTAAGAGACCTTTTTCGAAATATGTATTTTTGGTGAAATTTCGACAGTTGAAAAGCTTTTATGAGAACTTTATAAAACTGAAAAGAGGAAATCAAGCAAAATTCCTGCAGTCGGAAACTTCCGTATATTATATGGTTCGTGTGAAGTCAAAAGTAACGCACGAAGTTTGCGTGTCATATCGTTACGGTGCCAAAGTCCGCGTATGGTACATAAGGCGTTTCCCCAAGATTTGATCCTTGCAACAAGGGCTTGGCGTAACTAATACTGTGTCTTTGTTATTAATTTTAAGTGCAAAGCAAGGCACGTTTCAGATGCAGCGTGTAGCGACTACTGGGCATGACTTCAACAAAGCAGTTCGCATTCTGAAGTACAGTTGAGAGCAAAAAAAAAAAAAAAAAAACCGTGCCGATGCTTTTGGTTCCCTATATAAAATATGTACCAATGTCTTCACGATTTGTTGAGAATAATCATCATTGCAATACAAATAAGGTTAACATGATAGATAGTAAATCTTTAAGAATATTTTTCTGTTTTACCTGAATTAAAGTTATAAGTTTAAGGTATTATAAGGCCTACACTTGTAGTAAAAGAGTCAAATTTGCGCTTAATTTGGTTTAAATAATCTCTCAAATACATGGGCTCAATATATTAAATAAACTCCTACCGGAACTAAAGTTGAATAATGAAGTAATCTTTTTCTTTATTTAATGTTGACAAAATCCGGCTATGAGTCCTCTTATTGGATTGAGCAAAGTGATAGGAGAAAGGGGTAGGAAATGGAAGCATAAATGCAGGAAAACACTCGCTCGATATTTCCTCATCTATTAGGCAAAACCATCACAGTACGACAGATTTTAAAACATTTCACTCTCACTGAAGTCTAGTGAACTTACATATTAATTACTGTAAGGAAATTTATAATAAATTAATTATCATATTAAATAGCTCTAAAATAAGCAACCAGAGGTTAATATATAAGATATCTACTCCAAATTTTAAGGCTATTTTTAAATTAAAAAAAAAAACTATCAATAAAAAATTAAAATAAGATACAATAATAGAACAGATACCTAATACTAGTAACATACGAATAAATTAAATAAAACATCTAATGCGTTCCATTCATATGACTTTCTCTACCAGTTTGGCAAACAAACTTCTTACAGAGGACTATCCTTCATGCTAATTGTGATAAACATTAGAAAATGGTCATATTACTTAATCTTATAAGTAGAAGAAAAATAAATGAATACATTATACTAAAGCGATAGTCAAAATGTTTTAAAAGCTGTCGTTATGCAATTGCCATTGACATTCGGCCTCTTTCTATGGCCAGGAATGAAACATCCCTCCATCCCCAACTACCCTTTGTATAAACATTTTTTTGAAAAATTTTGTTTTTCTCAAAAATGCCTCTAACGATTTTGCTTAAAATACCTTATATTAAAATATAATGTAGGTACTTTTAAATTTTCTGGGAATTTTTATTCATTCTCTGGATGAAGTTTGATAACTTTTTCATAACTGGTAAATCGTATAAAATAGACAAAAACATACTAACAAAAAATGTAGATTTCATTAAAACACACAATTTAAGACATTTTATGTTGTTGAATTGACCGTTTCCGAGATATTCCTTTTTACTGATTTAAATTTTAAACTACGTTACTTTCTCAAGCAGGGTCATCTTTCGTTTCATTTCTCTTTTGTTTTTCTGCTGGCAATGCAAAAGTGAACCGAACTTCAATTGTACACATAGCGACCAGCTTTAACTACTTCCTTATTTCCCTGCTGCTTAGAAGGAAGCGAGTAATACGACAATTTCTGTTAATGATTATATCGCTTAGCATGATGCAGATAAAAGAATAATCTTTTGTAAGAGTAGTTTGTTTGAAGAACAGGTAAAGCTATGTGAATGAAAGACGTTACATTTTTAAGAATAATTTACTGAACAATGTGAATGTAACTCATGTTTTGTTTTTTTTTAAATACAATTTAGTAACTAAGCTCTTTATTATTAATGTTTGAACCTGTTTTATATGCCTCATCCGTTGTTACTTTAACATTTACAGATAATATTGCGACAACTAATAAATACAAAGTGTATAAACTGCCTCCGTGGTCCAGTGGTCAGCGAGCTGACTTCTCACTCGGAAGTTCCGGGTTGTTTCTAATGCAAAGCCCCCGCCCGACATAACCTTAGACGTTAAAGGGGACTATATAAATGAAACAATTAAAAAAAAAAAAAATGTATGAGCAATATATTAAACAAACGTCTGAATTGAAACATATGTTAGTTTATTGCCCCAAACCGATGGAATTGATAAGTTTCTCTGCCCTCGTAGCGAAAGTGTGACAGAGGAAGTGCTGTCATATTCAATTCGAAGCTCCTCTGCCCTTTCTCTCTCTAAATGTCTCCGTCATTAGCGTTTCTAATACATGCAGGTCACAACAACAACATTAAGACGAGACGTCATTAGCTCGGGGTACTTACTGTTAATGTCTGTCCGGGAAATACACTTCCATCAAAATTAGTACCTTCCCCATTTTCATCTCGTGACCGTTGAATCTCATTAGCAAGTCGGTCCTCCGATCTGATGGACCGGTACTTTGCAAATCATTAACTCGTTTCTGGCAACGAAATTACTTTACGTCCGGGGAAGGGTTTAACCACATAGGACGTTTCCGGGGGGGGGGGCACAATTTCATAAATGCAATCATACATTATATTATTATTGCTACGGCAGTGGTTTTCAAACAGAAACGCAAACCCCGAAGGGACGCGAAAGATTGGAAAACTGTAGTAAATGTATGGGGTCTTTGAACACTAACCTTTGACTTTACATTCCAATTATAATCTGAAACATCAAAAGCGATAACATTAGATGTGTAAGCTAGTGTGTGGCTACAGAATAATCTCGAAATCGCTCAACCGATTTTGATTATTCTTTCACTGTAGAAAATTCCGGACAAAGGCTATATAACAGTTTATAATTATTATTATTATTATTATTGCTATTATTTTTCTTGTAATATTATTGTTAGGATTACAAGTATGTTCATTATTATTAACATTTAAATAAAATGGTTTAGATATTAAGGAAATCTAGGTATGAATATGACAAGATAAGAGCCTGAACTGTACTCTTACTTAGTACAAATAAACAAGCAACTAATTAAAATATAACAGTTCTTAGAATTTAAAATATCTGGGGTTGTGATTTTCGTTATCAAATTTCAATCTAGTTTCGTAAACTATATCAGTGAATACATTACCCTTTATTGCTATCGTGGATTTTTTTTTAATCACGTTCAATACAAAGGGGTAAATTTCATTTATTGGAGTGGGGAGTTGCATTTTCTCTTCAAATCACCAACATTATACTAAAGCGTTATAGAGTGTAGGTATTTTTCTACGATTTTAGTAAAATGGTTACATCTGGATATTAAGAGTTTTGCACTGCAACTATATTTCTATATCCAAAAGTTGTAACTCCGTATTGCGTTCATAATTCCGTTCTTATAAAATAATGGTTCTCGCGAAGTTTTAAAATCGCTAATTGTTGTTATTGCTGTGACAGGTTTTCGTACTTAATCAATGTCAAATGAAATGTCAATTCCAAGGGTATGTCATTCTCCGTGTTTTATGGGTAACATGTTAGTCTCTGCTTCCCAAGGTCGTGGGTTCAAGCCTTAGGAGTAAAGTCAGAAGGGAAGTAAAGCTGTTGGTGTTGTGTCAATTTATGGCAGTTAAAAGAACATCAAGCTTGAAAACAGAGGCTTCTGAGCAAATAACCGGTCTTTTTTTTTTTCTGTAGTTTAACGTCCTTTAACCTGGTTTGGTAATATCGGACGATGAATGAAATTGATGATATGATGCTCAATTGATCTCGGGGTCCATGGAGCTTAAAGTTACTCGATATTCGTCTTCTCAGGATAAGGGAAAATCCCAAAAAAAAACCTTATCCGAGTAACTCACCCTAAGCGAGATTCGAACTCACGACCTTTTGAATGTGAGGCAGACACGCTACCACCACACTACCCAGGCGGGCATTAACCGGTCTTGTACGCCCAATATAGAATGCTACACTGAGAAGCACAGCAGTTAAAGAGCGTCCATAAATAAAAATCAATTTTTTTCAAAGGCATATTCTGCAAAATAATGGTTTTTGCTCTGTAAAATCAAACGTTGTATAGCCGATCCATTACTGCATAAAATATTAAATGTTCGTGCTAAATTTGCAGTGTTTTTGAAATATCCTGTGCTTTTCTAGATGGTCATACTTAACAATTCCTCAATGGTAAACAAACATGATCTAATTTCCTTCGATTTCCTACAACTGTCTGGGAGATAGTGGTCGTGTAACCCTCAATTTTGATGCTGTTTTTCTCCTCCTTCATAGTTCAGGTAAATAAAGGCACGGTTGGAGGATCATTTCACTAGCAAAATTACTATCAACAAATTCAAACATCTATTTTATAAAGAAAGAAAACAAACTGTATAAGCAGGTGACTACATCTGAGGTTATCTATCATAGTGCGTAGTTACTCAGTCCACCGCCCAATCGAGTCAACACAATAAAAGAGATGCCACAGGAAGATGGCCATACAACTGAGTTCATCTATTTGGTATACACTGAATTAAGTGGTCTACTATTGCGGTATCATCTCTTTGTTGGAGTTAAGCAACAGAACACTCATTATTTAGGTGAAAAGTTATGCACTGAAATATGCAAAGTAGAACAGTAAAAGAAAAAAAAAAGGTCATAAATTCCATTGTTTAAAATAAACATTAAGACAATGCTGTCTCCGGCCTGAGAAAGAGATAAGATACTGTCACTTGAATCCAAGTTTAAGACCTATGTACGCTTATCATTCGTTGAAAGTAAGCCGCAAGTTCTGAGTGCAGAACATTGTAGTCCAACTAGGGGAACAAGTATATTAAACTCTTACCTCTTACTTTGAAGTCTTAAGGGAGACTGGGACGTTGTGTTTAATGAAAATGACAACATTTTCAGTTTTTAAATTATGTAATATGAACATCTTAAAATATCTTGAATCCATTTTTGACAAACATTTTCCACAATTTCTAAACCTCAGCGACAGGATTAAATCAAACGTTTAATCTTTTCTTTCTGTGTGCGCTTCTTGTTTCTTCTTTCTCATCCCCACCCTCTGTTTAATCGTCTTCGCATGAAATGCATCCCTTATAGTTCAGTATTATCCTGATTTGCATGCAAATTTGTATATCTACATAACCTCAAATGTGCTATCTAAAGATTCAAGGATGCATTCATTTATGATTGCATTATTCTTTTGATAAATTAATTTATGCTGTAAAAACATGGGACATTTTAATACCAACAATACATTTTCTCACAACTAATAACACCAATAATTTCGGTCAAACCCTTCATTTGCTTCTAGTTTACTAAAGCATCAGAAAATGTCATCATAGTTTTCTGACAAGTGTAAATAGCAATGCAATGTTAGAAAATTGCACTTTTTTTTTGCAAGTTAAACACATTTTATTATATTCATTGAAAGGATTTAAGTTAGAGATTTGAAATTTTTCGCAGTCATTTTTTTAATCACATTAAGTGATTCAAGTAAGTAGCTTTAAAATTCAAACTTAGAAATCTACGTCCGTGTCCCTTAAAACTAATAATTCAGGTCGTTAAACACAATAATAAGATTTAGAAATAAATTACGTTTAAAACATAATCTTTTGCCATTTTTACGAGACCAAAAAGTTTAAGCAACACTAGTAGTAACATTTTTACTACAGTCGCTCAAAATAACCAAAATGCTTTTCTTATAGCAAATTATTGCTTTAACCTTTAGCACATATTGAGAATCAACATTTAGCTTGACAGCCTCCGTGGTCGAGTGATCAGCTAGCTAACTTCATACCTGGAGGTCCCGGGTTCGAATCCCAGCTGAGGCGGGGAATATTTTTTTTTTTTAGCTAGAATTATTCCCTATCCCCACAGAGTCTGGAAGTATGTATGCGAGAGTGAATGTGTGTTTGAGGGAAAAATAATTTAAACCAAACGTAAAAGAACTTACAGACGAGTTGTTTCAAGTGCAAAAGCCCTCGATATGACCTTAGATGCTAAAGGGGGTATATACATGAAACAATAATAAAAAAAAAAAATAACATTCAGCTGCCTCTTGTCTCGGGCCATTCAAAGATACACATATTTTCTAGCATGCTATTTTATACAACTGCGTTTTTTTTTTTTCAATATATTTTCACATTTTTAAAATGTTCCACGCGTCTCAGTTTTTGTTTAAATACAATTACAATTTTCCAGAATGTGCAAAATTATCCTAACAGCATATTTTATTTTCTTTTTTGGAAAAATCATTTTAGATGACTTATATAAAATTATATAATTAATTAAATCAAAGTTATTGATATATTATCGTTTTAAGTGTGATTCAAAGGTCCAAATCAGAACATGTTATAAAATTTCTGAAACTTTGAGGCGAGTGGAACATTTTGATAAGGCAATATCTACATAATACAATTTATGAAAAAAATATATGTCTTCCAAAGTATTTAATCAATTTGAATGGCATTTTGTATTCGTATTAACATAACAACAATGCAATCACAGTAAATGTTTCAGAAAAATCTATACAGAAATTGAGAACCTTTATCTCACTGTCTCTTCAGTAACCAAAAACACAATATTCCATTTTGTTGTTTTGTTGAGATGTTATTATTATTATTATTATTATTATTATTATTATTATTATTTTGGATAAAGGTTTGGATATGATATGATTATAAGTTTTGCATATAGGCTTTCTTAAAATTAATAAAATGTATTTAAGCAACATTTTAGAAAGTTTTAATAGCTATAAACTCATCAAATAATTTAAGGTTTAATTTTATCTCTTAGTGGTCTTTAGTCCATATCTGATTGTGAGAATGTATTTTCCTTTCCGAGTGTCTACTATAAATGTTATTTAATAATTTTCATATTATGCCATCTTGGAGAGACATTTTAGCCCAAAAACCTACGTATATGTGCAACTGAGGATTAGAATGTATTTATACGTGTGATATTTAAATAAAATTCAGAGGGTTTTAAATTGGAAAGCAATATTTTACATTAAAAACGATGCCCCTTTAGCTTTAATCTATAGTTAATATTCAAATTTAGGGCACATATACATAAAGTGGAATAAAACCTCCCATATAGTCGTAAACTGAAAATAAAAAGCAACGCTGCAATAATTCACACTAACCTGCACTTCTCCTTTCTGGGAAGAACGTTTTTCGTCACTTACCTGAAAAAAAATAAAAAACAGAGCAAGAGGTTAGGTAAGTGGTACTCGTACATCTTTTTAAATGCCTCTTTCAACCAAATACTACTTAACATAAAATAAACCAGCTTTTATTTTTGGCTTGGAAACGCTAAAGGTCCGTTTGCAGAATAGCATGATAGTAAGAGATAAATAGAGGGAACAATAAAATCTGCATTCCTTATCTTTGGGTTTATACTTTCTTTTTTATTCGACAGAAAAATATAAAACTACCATGCATATTATTTAATTATTATAAAAAAGATGATTTATAATAATGTACATTTCAACTGAGGAAAACATTTAAAAACTTGATTTTAGATATGTGTAAAATAAAATAATAGGGTTCCACGGAAAGTACCTACCATGTAAGATCAAATACAGAAATCGATAATTGTGTATTAGAAAATACGAAGCATGTCAACTATTTAGAGTGCAAATTTATAAAGATTTTTGGTAACACGTTTCAAAAACAGGTGGAATTCTTGCGAGACCATTACGAAGAGAAACAATACAATATTCAGCTTAAAACTTCATAACAATGGGATATTTCAATGAACAATGAACGGTTATCTCTAATTTTCAGGTAATAGTAATATAAGTATCCCTCTTTCTCCAGGACTTTGTTATGTATGGTAAACAGTTAAGATATAGACAAAGTTTTACATTTATTTCAAATAATTGTGATGTATTAATATATTGCATATACATATAATATATATTCTCATCAACCTTCCAGATAGGCCCGATAGGCCTGTTTTTGGCTGCAGCGTCTCTTTCATCTTCTAACATCTCTTAATACCAATTGGTTCATATCGCAAAACCTGTTTTTTCAGTCTTTCTTCCGGCAACTATTTTTCTCTCATATATACACTTTTTCAAGTGGTAAATCTTTACTCGGGTTTTCCCCTGCTCAAGAAAACAATGGCATTTCAAAGCACAAACATAACGAATAGCTCTTAAAAGTTTTGCTACAGTCTAAGTCTGTATTCCCCTCATTCCACTGTACCTACAAGAAAGTATATAATACATAATGTTTACAAAAATTTTTTACCTCGATAACCTCTAAAAAATATAGTAAGGTTTTGTAAGAGTAGTTTAAGAATGCACAGAGAAATAAATATATGTAAAAATAACACATCTTATTTTTTGTTTCAGTTTTATAATTCAGTCTTATAAGAACATTATTTGTTCTACAATTATTACATGAATAACTTATTTATACCATATTTGTAAGTCGAATGTCCTGGAAGGACATCGGACAAAGAACGAATGAAATGAAGCTCAAATGAATCCGGGGTCAATACCTAGTACCTACTTCTTTCTGCTAACTGGTTTGTTTTGAAAATTACAGAGGGCCATGAAAGAGACCTAGTACCTGTCGGGATAGGTTCTTTGCAAACAGTTCTCTGAATTGTTTTCCAGATTTTTGTTGGAGCATTATCACACTCTAATGGATTGTAATTGTATTAAACACTCTTCGAAATGAAACGTTATAAATCTGTGACCATTACGAACAAAGGAGCGTCACAGAGGCTAGACAGCATTGCAAGCTCCCTCTAGGGGAATATAACCACTTTATTTGCACTGTAAACTGAAAGGGTGGACACGAATCTATGTGATTACTTAGAGCCATCTTCCTTCCTTGAATGCAGCTCAAGCCTTTGTTTGCATAAGACCAAACTTTCCTGGAATCCAACTACAATGCAGCTTTTGTTAAGAGTAACGGTGCATATCAGTGGCACTAAATGGATCCTTTAATATCTCTCTGACATTTCGTTCTGACATTTTCCTTTATGATCCTCCACAACCATACTGATCATTAGAGAGAGTTTCTTTGGGCCGTAATTGGGCTTTCTTGTAATGACACCGGCGTCACTCTACAAAGTTTCCTCTTCCAAGATACTCTACTCTTCAAGAATGGGCGTTTATTTCTTGCAGGAAGCTGACTATAATTCACCGAGTGCATTGAAAACGATAAGCTGCAAGGCGTGCGATAGCTTTACGCTGCGGAAAACATGCATCTCTCAAGATGTTCAGATAAAGCTGTGCATCACGGAAGATGGGATCTGGGGAGTAGCAAACAAGAAATTTTTTATTTTAAAACAAGACCAGACAGTTGTGTGTGGCCTACAAGCTGGAACCCTCAGTCCATTAAGGGAACAAAGTACTTGTATAAGTTGACGCAGTCAAGTTTCGTTTATATTTATTGTCACAGAAATCAAGAACTGCATGAGCATATAGACAGTACTAACGAATAAGCCAAATCTTGCCTACTGAAGGAGAGACCTCCATCTATACTATCGCGTGTCGAACCTGTTCACCTTCATGTTAAGGTAATACATCTGTAAAATTTAAAAAATCCAGATATCTTGTTAAAATTTTAACCAGTTATTACTGAATAGTAGTATTTTCGCCATGTTTCAGCTTTAATGGTTATTTAAATAATACGTTTTTGACCACAAATACGTTGGTGCCCTTTGACTTATCAAAAGTTGATTATGTTATTTCTCAAAACTAGAGCATTATTTTGAGAGAAAAATTATTTCCTCTTCTTTAATGTACGTTTGAGAGGCAGTAAAGTTTTTTAAACAAATTAATAAAAATGTTTGTGAGAAAACAGGATTTAAAGTTGGGCGTGCTTATCAATAAGCACGCGGCTGTCAATTTATAGCTTCAGTTAATTGGTGGTTCAATTACGTCAAGTGGGAAAAAAAACCAATTCTTAAAACTTTTAATTTCAAAGATGCATTTCCTTAATGCAATGAGGTAGTTTTAAGATATTTGGGATGTGATCTCAACACCTTAAATACATTTGCTTAAAGATAACAATCACAGTCATAAAACTAAACCTTCGTAAAGTAGGTAATAGAGATTTGACTTCTTCTTCACCTTAGACCTATCGATCTGTTCGATCTCCAAACAGAATTAAAATTGGTCCCTATTGATCTTATTCCTTGAAAATTTAGTTCTAGATACATCATAGGGATATCTTGTGTTATTTAACGTATACTAATAATTATAGTTATTAAATTTATATTTATTTTACTTCCCATTTTTACAGCCCTACAAATACATAGGTATATTAAATAATGCAGAGTAAACTAAACAAAAATGAGAACGGACTCTAGGGGCAATTATTTTTATTCACCAGTGCCGCGGGAAAGTATTAAGTCCTAAAATGTAATTTTTTTTAATAATTTTACACACAATTCTCAAAAATAGATGCTTCACATTTCAGTAACTTTAGTTTAGTTTTGATAATTGGAAGCTGTCCACAACAAAAGCTGAGCGTTTTGTTTCATTTTGAGTACATACATAAAATGTAATTTTTATGTTTATACACCTTTCCCCATGCACCGGCGAAGTATGCAATTTCATTTTCTGATCATCTTCAAAGAACAAAAGGAATAGCCGTTAACAGCGAATTCTTGAGCAAGATAATGTCCACCGCACGCACGTGCATATCAGGAAAATTTGAAGGCGATCAGAATCAATTGAAAATATCTTGTATCGATTCAACCACGCCCATTTCTGTGTCGAGCAATGAACCTTTAGATGCCTCCAGACCCTATAGTCACGAAGATAAGAAGATCATTACTGATGGTGGGATCGATGGTGTAATAATGTCTGAAAACCACGAGTAAAGAACAGACATAAAAATAATAAAAGAAAAACTTGAGAAGCACATGAAAATGATGATAATATGCAGAATAATAAGACAAACTTGAGAAACAAAATTGTTAAGGCGAATACAATGAGGAGAAGTGGAATATTGAGGAAACACTAGTGCTCTTTGCACCGAAACATTCTGTTTAATGGCCCGAGTTTCGTGTGTCAGTGATAAGACTACTACCATACCAAAACTGTCTGCCAGATAACACCCTACGATACCATAATGGTGCCGTAACATTCTCTGTGTGCTATCATAGCACCCTAGAGGAAGAAGTGCCCCCATTTGCACCTCCCTCTGTTAGCCTACTGTGCCGAAGTTTTCTGGCTGTGTGACTGTTACATTAAAAAAATATCTCCATGTGTTTTTCGCTGTTGAAAAGTAAGAGACAGATAACACGTTAATTTCATGTTTTTTGTGCATTTCACGCCTTTTCAATTTCTCCACAATGTACTTAAATAAATAGAGGCCGCGCCGTGGCCGAGTGGTTAGACCACTTGCCTCTCACCACGAGGTGTGGTGGACAAAGTGGCGCAGGGGCATGTGCTCCATCTTCATTGTATCAATATTCATCGCCTGCGGTGCCACATCTAGCAGAAGCGCGCGTTAAATACTACCAAAACAAACAAATAAATAAAATGAATCGAGTATTGTTTTCTAACCAAAAAATCCATCCGAGATTTCACCGAAAATAGACGAGCTTCACTAAATCAGCACCCGCCTTCCCCCCCCCCCAAAAAAAAAAATCTTAGAATAACCTTCTCGCACATGTATCTTTCTGTAAACAGCACAACTCAAAATGATGAATAAATAACATACTTAATCCAGCATTTTCTAAATATTTTGAAGAAAATCTGCCCCCAGGTCACAATTGTCAAAGTGGGATATTTGAAGGAAAACAAGCAGGAAGGATTCTGGTGTGGTACATTCGCACAACTTTCTCTACCTATTCTGCAAAACATCTATTGTTTTAAAGTTATTCTTCTCTCTACTTCACGGATCTTCAGACAAAAAACCCTCATTAATTTGTAGTCAGGAAAGAATGGTAACTTGTATCACTTCATTCAAGCGACATATCTTTTAAATTGTTTCTAAATTTTGCAGCAACTGTACCAAACATTGTTCTAATCAACCAAATTTGCTGTGATCCCAGATTTGCTTGCTTTTGGACGGGCTTCTATCCAAGGCGTTGGCTTGTAACTCTTTGGGTATATAAGCTCTCCAAAGAGGAGTGTGGGTAATCGATTAAAGAAGAATAAGAAAGTTACCGAGATCACTTACTTAAAGCTAAAAGTAAATTATTACTATCTATATTTAGTAAAATCATGTAGAACACCTTAAACTGGGATTGAAGAGAGGACTCACTGATGTATGACAGGATATGAGTGTCCTGATACCGCGCTTGATGACAAATAATGCAGCATTAGTTGAACAAGAGCCCGGAAGCAGCGGGTTCGAATCTCTGGGAAGTTTGCATGGCTAGTTCTCGCCAATACCGGCCTTCCTAGGTAATCAATAACACTAGCGGGATGAGGGGGGAGGGTAACCTAATGCCTCCGTGGGGAATCTTTTGTTACTCTATGAATTCCTTTCCACATTGTCCCAGGCAGCGCTACGGCTCGGCGGGCTAAGGTTCAAATCCAGCTGAGCCAGGCTGCAGTTGGTATATTGCACTTAAATGCTTTTCGTTTATTTTTTTCAGATACGGATGTTTCCCAATATTAAAAAGAGAACTAAGTGTATGCAAACCATTTCATTTCAGCTGGTGTTTTGAGGCGAAAATAATTCATTATCATTTCTAAAAATCTATTATTACGCAAAGTATTTCTCAGAACCAATATTCTAAATTTTAAACTGACTAAACATATAATTACGTTTCAATTTTATCCTGTCGCCCTCCGTGGTGTAGTGATTATCATGCTAGCACTGTGTACCCAGGGTTGGGGTTCAATCTCGGGTAGAGTGAAGGATTTTTTTCGGACGTGAACTCCTTCGGTGCCCTGAAATGCTAATTTGCAGGTAAACAAATTGCATATCTCGAAAGAGAATGTTTACGTCTGTCAATTGGACATTTCACCTGATCTAGGAAAACTCCGATAGATCTCCCAATTATCCCAACATGGCGTGATGGAATAACATACATATATTTAGCCAAGTTTGAAGTATTCTTCGGTCAGAGTTTTTTGAGACAGGAAAGAGCAAAGCTAGGACATCAGTTGGTCGCGTTTAGGTCGTTTACATGTTTTGGCACTTTGTGATAGCCTCAAATGACAGCCTTATCTCTTTCCACCGTCTCTAAAGACTCTGACCAAAGAATACATCGATAATTAATGCTCTTCAGATATTTTAACGCAAGCTCTTCCAACTCGACTCGTGTGAATCATGCAGGTTCTCTACCACAAAACTCGGAACAGACTGGAGGAGGAGCTTATAGCACGTACGTCATTGGGCAAAGATCATTTCATAAAACTCGTCATTTCCAACACTTGACACAGCGGTGACGATAGCTTGTCCTGAATCTCCACAGTAGGTATTGCATGTTCCAAGTAGACCCCTGAGAGGCGAGTAACTCGCTGCTCCACCCAAGCTGGACCAATCTGTTTTAAGGCATAATAATTCCAACACCATATATTCAGGATCTCACTTAAAATTAATACATTTGTAACAGACTTAGGTACATAAATCATCCTTAAGCGAGATTAAAAGTCCTATTCCTCCAACGTTAAATCTGCTAAATCCATTAGTCACCATCTCAAAATTATTCCAGATATCAGACTGAAATTTTACAGGATACAGATGCATGTCTTCTACGGTCACTCATCTACTTTTATCATATAAGTTTGTTAAAGTGTGAAATTTGACGAAAATTATGTTCAAAATAATTTTTAATTGAATAAATACAAAAATCTTTAACTTAATTCAAGAAAATTAAGCATTGTGTGAATAATTTGAAAATTGTATGAAAATAATAACAAACAGAAATGCGTGTGACTGAATTTAATTGCTCTGCTCAACCTGTTCTACTTTTTCTTTGAATGAATAAGAACCAGATTGTTGAAAGCTAACCTTAAGAGATCGTTTCAAGATCAAAGTTGGCAGTAATCGTTTCTTTTACCATCAGAGGTAGCAGTCATCATCGCCTTAGATGGAGGGCCATTTTGTCTAGATTCCATCACAACTAAGATCTTCAGGTGTTTCTGTTTGCTGTAGTACAGCAGATGTGATCTGACACTCAAATGTCCAACATACTGTTTGACGAGTGTGTGTTGAGTTGCTTTAATCGCGCGGGATTTCTCTTCAAAGAAATTTCAGCTCTTTATAGTCCTGCATTAAAACCATCGGATTTGTCACACATGCGACTTTCTCTATTTGTCACTCACGAAGATTCCTTTACTGTCATTTTTTGTTAGCAGTGAACAACACATGCGGGTAAAAAGAAGAATCGTATAAGATGTTTTATAAATTCCATAAGACACTCCAACCTGGAAAAGTTCAAAGATTTATATGCCAAAATCAGACAATGTTACGAAAATGGATCTATTTTTGGTGTTGTTAATTTCTTTTTATTATTATTATTATTATTATTTATTCTAAACAAATAGAACTTCACAGGCTATTCACAGAAAATTTAAGATATTCACAGGAATATCTTAAACATGTGACATTTTCGAAGTAAAGGATACTTTGGGGTAGGATCATATTCCTGAAAAATATGTCACTAAAACTTGATTAGCAACACACCCACACATAAACTCCTGCGCATGCAAGGCATCTTAAGGCGTCTATTTCCGGTCAAATCTAGATTTTGGTTAATTTAGTAAGTACTGTTAAAAACAGTATACAAAAGTTGGAATCAGACTAAAAAACTCAATGTCATAGGAGGGATTTGACCACAGATCTTTTGACCTCCGTCCAGTTGCTCTAACCACTGCGCTACCATAGTGGCATGCGACACGGCATTACATATTACTCGTATATTTTCCGGTAAACCATACAAGGAGAACTCAAATTATACCCCAATGACGTAAGTACATACTTCTAGATAGTTTAACCATAGTTTAGGTCATTAGCATTAATTAATCGTTTCTTCCACACTAACCATGTGTGTGACATGCTTCGCCATGCTGCCTGAGTGGTTAGAGCAACTGAGCACAGACCAAGAATTCTGTAGTTCAAATCCCGGCTATGGCATTAAATTTTTCAGCGTGGTTTTCCAACTCCTGTTCTACACTCGGCAAGTGCGGGAGAAACAATTTACAATATATAAAAGGATGGAAAGGACTGCAAAGATGGAGAAATTAAATCAACAATGAAGAACCCCACAAAAGAGAGGAATATAATTGGAAAAATCAGGACTCAGGAATACGATAATAGACAGATTAAAGCGAAGGAGGAAATATAGAGAAATGAGAACAACGAAAGAAATCGAAAAAGCGAAAGAAAATTTAAGATATTCAAAGAAAAGAAAATAAATATCCACCAGAAATAAATGTGAAATAATAATAGATGAATATGCAACATGAGGTGTACAGAAAGAGCCTAAGATTGAGGTAAAGTTCGAAAGTGAAGGAGGAGGTAGAGAAAGATAAGATAGTTAAAGAAAAAGAGAATAGATACGAAATCTAAGGTGTACTAAACAATAAAGAAGAAAAACCTGAGGTTGAGGTAAAACGTTCAAAAGGAAAGGAAGATATTACAGAATTGAAAGGTTAAAAAAGAGACGTTAAGAAAAGCAAACTCTTAAGAAACAGAAATACAGTAACTTGAGATGTGTCGCCTCATCTTGTTAAAATGCAGTAGAAACAAAAGAAGGTAACTTTGAGATACTCATGACTGAGATCCGTATCGCAACATTACTTAACTGGAATACTAATTCGCGAACGCTGATTTCCTCGCCCATCCCGACAGGGCGTTGTCGCGGATGTGTGTGAATTAATATGCCGGGTGGTATATCAGGAGTGTAGGTTAGATGTGGCAACACCCCACGGTGAATGAATGGAAGAAGGAAGCACCCAACTCCATCTGTCTTGACCACCGGCACGACCTTCAAGCGACCCTCACCATGTGTCCCCACCCTTCCTGGGTTATGCCACTCGTTTCTCATAGTAATAAGAACATTAGCCGGTGATTTCAAAAGCATGAGACTACGGTTGACGCTTATCTACTTTCTTTGCTTCTTACCTATGTACTGAGCGAAATACCTACGCGAACGTGTGAAGATCACACTCAGGAAGTCCCGAGTTTGATTCCCCTCGATCATAACTCTAACCGAGGGCTTTTTCGTGACTTTCCCTTGTCGCTGGCGAAGCTGGGGTGATTTCTCATCTACCAGGACTTCCTTTCATTCCGTCCCCTTCTCAAACTTTAGGCTTCTACAGGTTTTTCGGTACAAAACTTGACCGCTCGCAAGTTTTTGTCACTGGGTACACCAATACCTCAGCCGGCCGTGTCAGCCATGACTCAGATTCTTAAATCTTATTCAAGTGCACTTGTACTTAAAATTAACTCTTAGGTCATAGTGAATGCCTCAGTAATTAAATAATCATTGTACCGCATAATCCAATTTAGGTTGGCACGATTTAGCTCGACCATTGTTTTATATTTCAGTTCATACGTATCCCTTAAGTTCCTCCAATGTGCGAGTGATTTTTTGGCGAACTTACAACATTTCCGCAACTTGTTTAATTTTTCTTCTGCTATTACTATACTTTTCGCAAATATTTCTTTTGCAATGAACCAAATGTTTCCACAAGATCGTGAATTGAAGTACTGGGAGGAAGAAATTGTGCAGGAAACTTACGATAGCAACCAGCCGATTCGTATTTAAAATAATATTTACAATGAACTTTGCGTTGTTCTAACTCTGACTACATGGTAACTGAAGGACAGAAAGCCTGTATGCGAGGTGTGGGGTGTGGGGAAGCTAGCCATTCGAGCAAGTAATCAGATTTTATACCGCAGATCCAGAAGGTTTCGTGGTCTGGCGGTTCCGGACAGATGGTGCAGATGCTTGCTAAAAAAAAAAGGATATTCCTTGTGGACACAACAGGGCTGGTTGGTTGACGTATCGTTCAAAGCCCATTCATTCTGGGTGGCTCCAATGGTAACCTTGACTCCAAAAATGGAACTGGTCTTGAGCCAGGACTGTTTGGGATTTTCTCGCCTCTCTGTGACCTGTAGCCTTCTGTGGTTCCTTCATTTTATTCCTCTCTTCCTTCCATGAATCCTATTTAATTATAATGGAGTTAATACAGATTTCAAATTTACAAAAATATATATTATTCTTTTCGTATAAATCGCGGATTTATGGAAATCGACATTTTGCTGCTTATTATTGGCATCCAAGAATTATCCATATATTGACTTTTTCATCTAAGTCTATTGTATATCTTTTCCATTCTAAGAAATGTAAAATCTAAAAACGTTTTCTCAAGATGAAAACGTTGACGCAATAAAAGACCCCTATGGGTGCCGAATTTCGGTTATCCTCTATTATGCATTTTCACTTCCGGTTTATTCTTAAGGTCAAAATGCGCTTTTTTTGGACTTATATATTTAAAAGAACTTTAGAGATGAAACTCTAGGAAATAAGGAAATAAAAAATGTACACATAAACGTTAAATTTCTACCGGGATGGATTTAACACACAGCATTGCTAAAATAATTATGAATTGTTTAAAGTTTAAGTAGCTTAAAATTGAAACCAAAAACAAGGAAAATCTCGAAATTGGGTAACTCCAAAAAAAAAAAAAAAATGATATCACATAAATTGTATGTTTTAATGAGCTCTATATTTTTGGTTTAGTAGGTAACCTTTTGTCTACCTCTTAAGTTTACCAGTTATCCAGTTATGCAAAAGTCAAAGTATGAAGAGGACTAGATATAAATTTTGATTTTCATGGAAATGTAAGTTATAACATATAATGTTGCAATCAAAATCAAAATTCTCAAAAACTGTATCATATAAATGCTATTTGGGAGTGAGGAGATTTTCTTGTAAATCTTCACGTTACAGATTTTCGCTTTTGATCGCCTACATACACACACGGACATTTTTCTAAAAATGTTTTTTTTTTCTTTTTTTTTATTCAGAGGGTCTCAAAGCATCTATTTTCGTCGAAGTTTCGGTACTGAACGTTTGGATGGAATGCAGTAACTACGTTCTCTGTTTACTATGTACGTTGTACGTACGAGCTAGAGAAAATAGTAATCCCAAAACGTTATGAGGAGATTTTTGAAATTTCTTGAAGATATTCTACAAAAACTTCCAACACCATAGCTTCGTGGGTTCCGTGCGCGTCCAAAGAGACATTAATACGTGCTCCGAACGCATCTAAAACAATGAAACGCAAATGCTTGTGATTTTACATGTTGCTGCTGTTAATGGAAACAGCTGAACGCCACCATCTATAATACATGAGGTTTCCATGGAAACGGACTGGATAGGGAGTTCCGGTTTGTCCAGTGATGTTTCCGTAAAGTAAACTCGCTACTGGAGATACTGATATGGAAGACAGGGCGTTTCTTATAGCACGCGAGTAAGGGCGTTGCACTCTCTTCTCATGTCCGAAAAAACAATTGCTTGCCAACTGTTCTACTGTTCCGAATAACGTATTTATTGCCGACATACGGCTCTCGTTAACAACGGAAGTGCGCGAAGTTTCCGCTAACAATTGTATTCAAACTGTTATATCTACATCAAAGGATAACAAAGATCAGCATTAAAGGGATGAGTCAGATTTCGAAATGTTTAATTTAGAAATACCTGTATTTTTGGTTGGCGGAAGACAAGGCTGCAGATGTTTTATTTACCATTAGATTTCAGAAGCAAATTTATTTCTCTACCATGTACAATACTAACGTGTACAAAAGGTGGCCCTTTTCCCTTGATCACAAGTGATTTTCCCTTCGTAAGGTTTCCACCTTCAGGTACCACCCAACCAGTTTTAGTCATCTCGTGACTGGCCTGAAAAACATTCAGGTATACAAACAATGTTATAATTTAAAAGAAATAAAGGGTGCTTCTCTATGAGAGTTTCATTATAATTGATACATACAAGCAAATGCTAAAGCAAATGCTAAACCAGTTACAATATAATTCGACCTTCTAGTGGAATGGGTAAGGATTATTTACATTGTCGTTAAACTGGATGAGAACTTCGACATTTAAAAGTCAGGCTTCTTCAATAATAAGAAAGAATATATTTTGGTATTTTATTTTAACAGAATTAGGAAGTTTTAATCAGTGATCTCATACACATATTTCCGATAAATTCTCGGTATCGAACTTTTTGGCGGAATGTGATATTTTCCCTACTTACTATGTATGTTGTTCGTGGTAGTAGAATGAATATCTTTACAACGATTTGATATAGCCTGTTACAATTGTGTGTGCTATTACGAATTTATCTGAGTTTAGGAACAAATCAAATAAGATGCCTTAAAATTGAAGTAATGTAATTTTCTTTTAGGTTAGATCTGGGCTGTAAACAAATGGTAAAGGTTGATGAAAAATTCAAACTTTATATTCTCACAACGTTTACTTTAAATCTAGCTATGTCGCTACAGAATGTCTGCGAATGTTAACGATAAGAAAGGTTTTGACGGAGCCGCGGTTCAATAAGAGAGTTTTTCGAAAAACCGCAGGTCTCAGCATAGATATTGTTTTGATACCGCGATATTTAATTACGAGGAAGCCCATGTTATCCCCAAGCCCCACAAGAATCACGCATGCCATTTACATAACAGGTTAGTTGGAACAAAGAGGACCCCAGGCACGGTAATGCTAGGAATTCACCCCTTTCTGGGGACAAAGAGCTTCATATCGGGTAACATCCTGCTCAGGGTGCCCAGATCGTCAAGGCTACTCAATAATGTGAGATTAAACATGCAGCAAAACCGCATGTTGTATTGTCTACACGAGATAGGAAGTTTATGACCCTCTCTAAGAATGGTGGATGGTTTTATTATTTTCACGATTTTAATGGGTCATTTATTCATGAACATTTAATATACAAGATGTGCCTTCAATAGTTGAGGTAGAAATAGCATCAATCTATTCATGGTAATCGATATAAATATTAGCAGGAATGGTCTTATCACTTGTAAGTAGAAGGGAAATAAGGGAGCTCACTAGGCTAAACCGACAGTCAAATGTTGTAATATGTGGTTAAAATCCGTTTCTTTGTTTGGCCAGGAGATTACAATTCCCATATGAGAAAAGCTTAAGTATTTTAAAAATGAAACCAATAATAAGAGATATCTCGAAAATTGTCAACTTCACGAAAAACATGTATATGACATAAATTCTGCGTTTTAAGCAGATCCACATTTCTTTTGTAGTAAGCCTTTGTCTATCTGTTGCTGTTTACAATTTTGCAGAATTCAATCAGAATGAAGAGCCCCTTAAATCTTATTTCCAAAAAATTCAAAATATGCATTTATTTGTCATGTAAATATATTTAATATACAGCATTTTAATTAAAATCCATTTTGAGAAAATAAACATTTTCGAAAGCTTTTCCATGTAAAGGGTACTTTAGTACGGGGGTTCTCAAAATTTACGTGTCGCATCCTTGGAAGTTACTATAATTAAATAGCAAGTTTGGTATTTTACTGACTTTTCGTTTTCGGGTTATCGTGTTCACAGACGCAAGGATACACACACAACGAACCTTTTCCTAATTTTTATTGGATACAGGGGATCATAAAACGTGTATTTCCCGTGAAACCTCGGTATAAAATTGTTGGATTGAATGCAATACCTTCTCTATACACTATGTACATAGTACGTGTAAAAAAGTAAAAATGTCTTCAATTTCCCCAGTCACTAAATATGCAACACACTTGGCACCACGTAGAAGAACGTAGAACATAATAGCCAGAGAGGGAAATGCAAATATTCTCACGAAACTCTTTTTCGTCATACATGTTTTGCAGTATGATTATTGCTGTTTTACTCCAGGATGGATGCAACAACTTTCATCTAAGGTGACATTAATATTCTGCTACTCGTCTTATTTCAGTAGGTCTAAATCTGGATTTATTCTGCCCATCAAATATTTCTGAAATGTCTCCATAAAAATGAGTGTCAAAACTGGAGAACTTTAGGAGTACAGCCTGTAAATCGCCTTGCAAGTGACAGGGTGATATGCTAATATAAGATCTGTAGCTCATAGGGAGTATTTTCGACAGAAAGCATTTATTTACAATAACATTGCAAATTGCTACGGTAAATAATGTTAAAAATGTTGAAAAAAAATTCAAAGCCAGTGAAGGTACTGAGCTGAAATACTAAGATTTGGGTTTTTCGTTATGCTGTTTCTATTGGACCCAGGGGGCCTCAAATATGCATCCTGGTAAAATTCCAGCATAGAATTTTTGCATGGAATGCAGTAGCTTCTCGATCAACTAGGTACACTGAAATGATAAAATTGTGGCCCGTAATTGAACGCAGCTGTTTATGTTGGTACTAACAAAACCTAAAGCAACTACCTCTAAAGCATAATTCTAGCCACTGGAGCATTGGCAGGCTACTTTACCTCCCCCAAAGTACGGTGAACGGAATTTCAATGTCACCACTTAGCGACAATTTTTAAATGATAGATTATCGATTTAGCCTAGTAGATTCCCATTTTTCTCTTTATTTAAAAGGAAATAAATAATAAACTATTTCTGTTAATGTTTATCTGGATTAGCATGGAGTAAATAGAATAGTAAGTTTTTGTATCAATAATTTGTTGCAGAATAGACAGGGTAAATCGTCGATGGAAATAAAAGATTTTTTACTCTTAATTAACAACTTTTTGTTAATATGAAATGCTCCTTGAACCCTACTGCTTGTCATATCAAACCATTTTTTACTTTCTCTATACTCACTATGTATATAGTGTATAGAGAATGTATTGCACTCCACCAAAAAATTCGATACCGAGATTTTACCGGAAATATATGTTTTAGGGTCCCCTGTATCCAAAAAAAAAAAGTATTTTCAGAAAAAGGTCAGTGTGTGAGTCCGTGTGTCTGTGAACACGATAACTCAAAAACGAAGAGTCGGTAAAATACCAAACTTGGTATTTGAGTTTAGTATCTTCCTGGGATGCGACACGAAGATTTTGAGAAAAATCCTCCCACCCCAAACTACCCTTTACATGGAACTTTTTTTCGAAAATTTTGATTTTCTAAAAAATGGCTTTTAACGATTTTGATTAAAATATCGTATATTAAAGTTATTTACTTGACAAATAAAATGTATATTTTGAATTTTCTGGGAATAGCCTGCGAAGACTACTTTATTCTGGATGAATTTTTCATAACTACTAAACCGTAAGAGATGGAAAAAAACTTAACACACAAAAAATGTAGAGCATCTTAAAACACACAATTTATGTTATATATATTTTTTCCGCGAATTTGATCGTTTTTGAGATATTCCTTTTTCTTGGTTTCAGGTTTGAAAAACATACTTTTCTCATACAGGAATTTGTCAACTCCTGTCCATACAAACAAACAAACATCAGTCACATAGCAACTAGCTTTTGGCTTTCACTTTAACCTATGGTATTCCCTTATTTCGCTTTTACTTACAATAAAGCAAGAACTAAGACTATTTCTGCTAATTTTTCTCGATTATCATGAAATAAATAAAATATAAGCTTATTAACAATAATAATTTACAGAGATATAGAGAAAGTCATGTGAATGGAACACATCAGATTTTTTCATAACGTCTGTATTTCTGTTCTTTAAGGGCTTAGTTTCCGTTACTTTTGAAATTAAGTTGTTCAATTCTGTACGTGCAAGTGACATCAATTTGTTGTTAAACGAAACAAGCTTCTGATGATGTCCTGGATTTCATTCGCAGAACGGTCTTCATAATAAATCATAGTTTTAAACTAATTTTTGCTTCTTAAAGTTTACCGTATTCCGAGGCACTTTTACTTTCAGCATAAAATAGTGTATGCGTATGCTGGTTTACGCAGCCCAACCGCTCCGCCCGTGTCGCACAAACGCCCAGTACGTTTATTGATTTCCCATAGCAAAGAAGCAGCAATAAAAATGACAATATATAGAAAATTACCTATGATAACTGTTGTATGACGTCACAGCCCCTACCACGCCCTGAGCCCCCAACGTGGCAGGGAACGAGCTGCGCAGACGTCGGCAAAGGGCGTCAACACACTCGTTCATTCAACGCTCCCTCTGCTCTCATCCAGTTTATAACATATTGTTTGTTTAAAGTCATCTCTTCAGGACAAGGAAGGGGCTCCATTGGTTTCTTTTCCCACGTGAATGTAGGCTTCGTGACGGAATTCTGAATATCAACCTAAGTACGAATATTTTCGTAAGACTTTAAATGATTCACAACCCGCCTTCGTAAATAACATTGTACTATTCAGAAATTCAGGTCATGCAATTACAAAGTAAAGAAAAGTTCTATAACTCCATGTTTTTTTGTTTTTTTTTCTCTACACTACAATATACATAGTGTGTAGAGAAGATATTGTATTACACCCAAAACTTCGATACCCAAATTTCACCGGAAATATATGAATAAAAAAAAAAAGCATTTTTGAAAAAAGAAAAGTCCGTGGACAGCATAGCTCAAAAACGAAAACACCCTTAAATACTAAATTTTCTATTTAAGTTTGGAATCTTCCAAGGATGTGACACGAAGATTTTCAAGAAAATCCCCCACCCCAAACTACCCTTTACATGGAAAATGTATCGAAAATTTTGATTTCTCAAAAATGACTAATAATTTCGATTAAAATCTCTTATATTAATGCTATTTACATGCTAAATAAAATGCATGTCTTGAATTCTCTGGGAATAGCCTCTAAATACCTCTTTATTTTTGATGATTTTTACTGAATTTTGCAGAACTGGTACACCGTAAGAGAAAGACAAAAACTTACTACACAAAAAATGTAGATCACGTTAAAACACACAATTTATGTCATATGCATTTTCGAGATATTTATTGTTGTTGATTTCAGTTTTGAAATACTTCAACTGTTCTCATACGAGAACTTGTCAACGCTTGGCCACGCAAAGAAACGGACTTCAACCCAATAGCAACCACATTTTAATACATTTGACTGACGGTTTAGCCTAGTGTATTGCCTTATTTCCTTCCTACTTATAAAGAAACTAAGTAATAAGACCGTTTCTGCTAATGCTTTATCATTAAATAGGTAGTAGGATAATCTTATTAACAATAATGGAAGCACATCAGATTTTTATTTAACTAGTGTTTAACGCTCGCTTTTACTACAAATGACAGCGCAGGCAATGATACTAATGATATATGAAATGAAGACGGAGTACTGGTGGAATGAGATGGCGGGGGAAACCGGAGAACCCGCAGAAAACCCGCCCTAGTACTATATACCTAAGAGCGTGCAGAGAAGGCACTGTTTTCCACCCAAGAATGCGATTTTGCCGAAAGTATATGCTTTAAAATCACCAGAAGAAAGGAAAAAAGAAACTTTTTTATAAAAAGGTTCGTGTGTGTGTGTGTGTGTGTGTGTGTGTGTGTGTGTGTGTGTGTGTGCCAAATGCGACAAGAAGATCCTCAAGATCTTGAAGAAACCCCCCCCCCAAACTATGTTTACAAGGATAATGTTCCGACATTTTAAATTTTCTCATAAAGGGCTCTAACGATTTTTGTAGATGATGAATAAAATGTATATCTTGAATTTTATGGGAAAAGCTTCTAAGACTGCTTAATTCTGGATGACTTTTGTATAACTGGCAAAGCGTAAGGGTTAGACGAATCCTACTTACCGCACAAAAAATGTAGATCACTTTAAAACACACAATTCAGGCCATATGCAATTTTTTTGTGGATTAGCTATTTCTGAGATACTCCTTTTTATCGGTTTCAGTTTTGCAATAGTTAAACGCTTTCAAATTGGAGGCCGTCATTGTTTTTTCTTTCTCCTGGTGAAGCAAAGAGAACGGCATTTCAAAATCGCTTATAATTCTTGTATCGAAAATATGTAATAAAACCATTTGTGTAACGTTTAAGTTGATAAGGATGAAGTAGCTGGACGCTATGTAAGAATAGCTTGTGGCATCATATGTAGAGAAAGTTATGTAGCACATCAGCTTTTTATTACAACACAGATTCACTCTAACTATAACGCCCATTTTTACCAAAGTTGATGAAAAGCTATACACCGAGCGTAATTGCTCCGAGGTAACAGAACAGACTTACATTTGTGAGGTCCTGGGTCCAATTCCCGGCAACCATCTACTCTGACCATGGGTTTTTCGTGGTTTGTCCGGGACGGTAGATGATTGTTGGAGAGCCTCCTCTTCTATCAGACTTCCCTATCCATCATTTCCTTCATCTTCTTTTGTTTCAGGGGGAGTGACTAGAGGACGGGGTTCGGCGTGTTGCGGATAGATGCTGGAGGTGTATTTTGTGACCCGCTTCCGAGAGATCTAGCAGCAGGGGACCTGCGGGGATTCATGACCCGTGGGTGGGCTTGCACGGAGGCGGATGTGTTCAATCTAGAAATGTTAGGGAACCCGTCCATGCTTTTGCATGTCGTCCATCCTCCTCTCCCAGAGGTCACGTTAGAAACACAGAGTCACATTGGTGGACGTGCGATGCTATATCTTGTTTTCTTTACCTGGGAAATAATTTAGACATGTTTAATGTAACCTCTATCGAAGTGCCATTTATTCGATAAGAGGTTAATTAACGTGTTTCTAAACATGCTGATTAGTATCCCAACTGTTTCATGCGGTGCAGCATTATTTCCATACTAGTATCAGTTACAATACAGGTTTTCAAATCACCTTCAAAAGCTAAAACCTGAACTCATTTCCATTTGTTTATTTCTGTTCTTGAAATAATCGTATTTTGTTCTCACTATTTCTAAAATTTTTGTTAAACTAAAATAGTCAGTATCACTTAGTTTTTAACAAAAACATCTTTGTCTGCCCATAGAACCTGCTTTGAGCTGGCAATATCCAGGAATCAAGTTTCGTAATATAGACGCTGCCTACTATTGTACTGTTAATGGGTCATTCACAATGGAAATTAAGCAATAACATCTAGATGTACACCTTAATTATAAACTTAACGCGATATGTTGATATTCACAACAAATGGAAAATTAACAGCCGTCAATCGTAAGCGTGCGTGAAACAGTTGACTTAATACACCGTTCTGCGAAGCTTTTAGTGTTGATTATGTACGTACAATGATGTGCATAAAAAGTGTCCATTTCCTCCAGATCGCAATATTGCTTTTCTGTTCGTAAGGTTTCCATCTTCAAGTAACCAACTTTTAGACTCCACCCGAAACTCCTTTCGAATGAAAAGCTCTTCACAAGTTATTTCCAGAAAATTCATGATGTACATTTTATGCCAAGAACTTTTAATCAAAATCGCTACATATTTTTTTAAAAAAAATAATCCTACATGTAAAGGATATTGGTGAAGGAGGGATTTTATTATAATCCTGATGTCGAGTCTTTGGAAGATACTGGAGTTACGTTTCGTTTTTGAGCTATGCTGTTCGACATACACTTTTTTTTATAATTTTTTATCCAGAGTCTTAGAGCGCTTATTTGTAGTAAATTCTTGGTATTTGATTTTTTGGCGAAACACACTTCATACCTTACTACACGTAGTTGAGAAAGTAAACATTGAGAAACTTCTTGCAACTATAATGAGCTTGTTTTGATATCCTTGGCTACTATAGTGCGTTACCATAGACTAAAAGATATCTTAGGAACGTTTCCAAAACGTATATATCTTAGCTACGTGCCATTTAAATACTGAGTAATTTTATCAGTCTGTTTACTCTAAACTTCGCCACGATGTGATGTGTTTGTATTCCTTTGCCTTTTCCCACGTACAAGAACGCTGGTGGATGCAATGAGGCAGATGTTTTGGGTATCTAAAGTATGTTTAATTTACGCCTCTGTAAAGCCAGTCACGGCCGACAGTATTTCTCCAGATTAAAAACTTGCGTCTCTTGCTCTGCTTTTTTGTTTCAGCCCTCGATTTATGATTTCACACGTGCCGTTAAACACTTCTGGTTTACGTTCACGCCTCAACAGATCCTGCGTCTGGAGAAAAGCCTTTATTTGTTCACGTTTCTGATTTACGAGCCTCAGTTTTGAGTTTAACGTTGCGCAACAATGCACTGCAAAAGTTGTTGCTTTTGCACCTGGCACATTGTAAGCTACATGTTTTATGCCTCGCGAGTTTTTAACCTAGCAGTGCGAAATAAGTCGTCGCTGTCGACATACAAATGTCTGCAGCGAATGTCCGTCTTATTTTCAAATTGGCAGAAGGCTCGTATTCTGACACAATATTTCCCCCTTAATTGCACTTCTGTATACATACATTGAAGAAAGTTGCTGTATTCTAGCGGATGCACTACAAAGTTCGTCGATAAGATTACTGAAGTAAAATAAATTATTCCTTATCCTCCACAGAGTCTGAAAATATGAACATGAGAGTGAATGAGCGTGTGTTCAGTAGTATAAAACCGAAAAACCAACGTTAAGAACCCTATAGTTCATAAAAAAAACTACAAGCAGTTGTTTCTCAAGTCAAAGGCTCCCTAAATGACCATAGAAGTTAAAGGAGGCTATACAAATAAAATAAACAATTAACATAAATTTATTTTGCATCACACCGCACCGTGTTTTACTGAGGTGTATATTAATAATTTGGAGTATCTTTAAGATCCAGCGGAATAACTGAACACTAAGCCGATGTAGCCAAGTTTGTTAAGGCATGGACTCGTGAAGAGAAATTCCTGGATAAACTTAGGCCAATTATAATTTCAATTTATGAAACTAATGTCCAGCCTGTGGCACTGTATGCAGTAAGAATGGGCAATAAACACTAGTAAATCAGATAAAGCGTAATGTACCCTCACCATGACAGCTCAAGCAGCAAGAGCATCGCACGGCAAACCAAACTAAAGTTTCTAAAATATAGTTCAACACTCTAACACTGCTTGCACACAGCTAAGGTTTCTTCAACATAACTTTGCCCCATATCCCTAAACGGTCATGTGAACTAGTCGCTTCTCATTGGCAGTTGCTGTGAAATATGTAGTTGTGCAGTACAAAGTAGTTCCTAGTTTAACATAATTATTTATTTTAATATATTCAAGAAAATTATCAGACACAAATTCTCATAATCGTGTGAATCAAATATATTATATAAGAGAGTTAATGCATATGGAATGCGGGTAAACCCTCTATATATACTTTTTTTAATATTAACTCTAATTATTGTACAAAAGGTTTTACTTTCCCTACTCTACAAAACTATTGATTTTCAAAATTTAATAATTTATTTCTCAAATAATTTAGCCATTTTCTTTGACGTACTTCTGAGAGGCAACATAACTATATTGAAATAAAATTACTAAACTCTGCATTGTGTGGAGCAGTTTGAGTATGGAAAAGGGTAAAGTTTTGCAAGATTAAAGTTGGTAGTGTCTATTAATAAGCCTACGTTTGCCCACTTAAAGCTCAATTAATTAGTAGTTAAAGTGCGTTATGTGGAAAGACGCTATATTTTTTCAAAGTTTAGAATTCAAATTATCTTATTATGAAAAAACTATTTTTTTAAATTTTCACAATTTTTAGTCAAATTTCAAAATCAAAAAATTAAATGAAGGGAAGTACAATAGGTCACAACTGGTTGTGCCATCTCTTTCTTAAAGAAATAGTCCAAATCTCGCATAGAATAAGTTATCCGGATAAGTTTTTTCCTGAGAGACTAATGTCGAGTAACTTTAAGCTCCATGGACCCCGAGGTCATTCAGTATCATTTCACAAATTTCATTCATTGTCCAAATATGACCAACAAGGTTTAAGGGCGTTAAGCTAAAGGAAAAGAAAGAAGGGGGGGACATGCATTTTTGCTCCTAAGAAATTCATTTCTGTCACTTGAATTTTCTTAATTTCCTTTAGAGTTGGTAACTAATTAGTTATATATCATAGGCGACAGGAGGTCTGTTCCTCTAATTTTATAGTGTTTATTACAAAATTAAATTTGAAAAATATTAAATGTAGCTACTGCAACGAAATTTAAACACAAAAACTGGGGAAAAAATCTGATATGTTCCATTCACATGGCTTTCTCTACATCTCTGTAGCAAATTATTGTTAATAAGCTTATTCTTACATGCACTTCAAGGTAATCGAGATAAACATTATCAGAAATGGTCTTATTTCTTAGCTCCTTATAAGTAGAAGGGAAATAAGAGAATACACTAGGCTAAACCGACAGTCACATGTTTTAAAATGTGGTTGCTTTGGAATTGAACTCCGTTTCTTTGCCTGGCCAGGAAATGACAAGTTCCTTTATGAGAAAAGTTAATGTATTTTAAAACTTAAACCAATAAAAAGGATCATATTTTCTTGAAAATCTTCGTGTGCATCCTTGGAAGATACCAATTTTGGTATTTACCGGTCATGCATTTTTGAACTATACTGGCCACAGATACACACACGGACATTTTTCTAAACATGCTCTTTTTTGGGGGGAGGATTCAAGGGGTCTAAAACACGTATTTCCGGTGAAACCTCGGTATCGAATTTTGGGTGCTTTACAATACCTTCTCTATACACTATGTACATAGTACGTACAGAGAAAGTAAAAAAACTTGACACTTATGAAAATATCTACAATTTTCAGTAGTAAATTATATACCATTCCCGTGGTACTGCAATAGCGTTGTTGTTGGTGTTGTGCGAGGGGACCGAGTTTAGTCCCCCGGTACCATTAATATGGAATGCACTCAGCTTGTGAGATCCCTGTGGACCAACAGATGAAAAAGTGACGGCTCCCTGTACTGAAGGACCTTACTGATATTCTGTCTGAATGGAAACTACCTTTATGGCTGCATACCCTTCAAAAGAAACGAATCATAATATAGTGCAAGATTTCTTTTGACATAAGCTCGTGTCATGTTTTCCAAACTGCGTGAGAGGAATGTAAATAAGTACCTTGTGAGTTTAGATTAACCCCAGTACACTTGATGATGTTATGGATGTTTCCAGTCTTGTAATCACATTGTGTGTTCCTGCAAATTAATGTCACCTTGAAACAAGCAGCTCTGTAGTATTTATGTTAAAAGCTTTGGTAAGAGCTGTGCTTATCTTCAAATTCTACCAGGTGGCCCAAGTTGGTTGACGTATTCAGATATCCCTGCGTGCGCTAAAGAGTTGCAGAATTCAACGGGGCTATTTCTGGTTAACACAGCTAAGTGCGGAACTGACTGAACAGCTTTCATTTTCATTCTTTTGCTTATCAAATTGTTGTTTGTCTGTTAACGACACTGTCAAGTGCCAGGGTCATATCAGCCATGCCAGTGTGCTGGAATTTCCAAAAGTAGTTAAAATATAGCATTAATGTCATTAAAATTATTAATAAATAAAATAAATGTTTTATCTTCCTCATCAATAAATAAAAACAGAGGCATAGTCATACAACACATTTTTAACTCTTAAACAATAAACAATTATTAAATTTACATTACTCAATCAAAATGTCTAATAATTTAGAATATACAGTTTGAATTCTAGCATTTATATCTACAATTATATTAATACTCTCTGTTATTGAAAATATTAACTTTTTATCAGGAGTTCCTTTGCAGGCCAATAAACTACTGACATGAGGCTATAATTTTTAAGCACACTTAAAAACCATTAGTCTGGGCCGAGTTTGTACCCGCGGCCTTGAGATCAAAAGGCTGAGCCTAACCAACTTAGGTACCCAGACTGACTCTAGCTTATCAGAGGAGACGCTGAGTGGGATAAAAGGAGGGTCGCTCTCGCCAGTTCTCCAATGACCGATTTTAACTTAAAATAGCTCTGTTGAGTTCTACAACTCTTAATGCATGAAGAAATATTTGCAACACGTGGCAGTTGGGTCACCTGGTAGTTATGCTTTATTAGTTGGGTTTTATAGTTTATAATTAAATTACATTAATAGTTTAATCTGTATTTAAATAAAATTCAACTACCTAGTTTATGAAGATCTACACTTAAGATTAATCTTAATCCAATATCGAGGTCACGGAAAACGACATCCTAGGTTGTTCTTTTCTGTTAATTTCTAGTTTTGCAGCACAATCAGATTTGGTTTTTGTTTCTATTCTTATTTATATTTCCAGTATATCTAGGAATAATTCCAATTATATTGGTAGTTTCAAACTCTCGTGTTAAAGAAATTAAAATATTAGAAAATATATTTTTTTGCTGGGATGTCTCAACATGAAATACATATTGATCAAGGGCTTTGAGAAACAAAACAAACAAAAAAAAAAAAACCGCTGTTCAGGTTGGCAGCAATGACTCTGGTTGAAGGCAGATGAACTGTCACGTGCATGACCAGAAACCAGTATTACCAATTTCACGCAGGAGGCCGAGGAGACTACAACAACAAAAAAGATGCGTATCGGTAGAAACCCTGTTCAAAGTGATTCATTGTGTAACATCATTCTGGACAATAGAGCCCGAAATTACATCATTGCGGGGCGTCAAACACTGTTGCGCCCTCAGGCGGGGTTTTCACTTGATTGTGTTCTGGGCCTCGCCTTGCGTAGCCACACCAAATTCTGATCAGTAAGACTCAGCCGTGGTTTGCATAGAATATATTATTAGACATATTACAGAGCACCGCAGCTTGTCTCTCAGTTTGGTCCCGGTACATGTTTATCAGCGGAAGCTAATGAAGGGTTTCATGTCGGCTGCCTAAAATACCCCAGAAAGCTGATAAATGTAAACAGAGTGTTTAAGGAACGCGCAGTTACTGTGACGTGTTCATCCTCACAAGGCACTGGAATTCTTTCATGTTCAACACTGCCCACAAACTGACGTTCTCTAGTGACCCCTGTGCAAACTACCTATTCATACAAAATTTAAATGATAGAATCAGATTGAAAAATTCAGAGCCATAGCCGGGATTTGAACCACGTACCTCTGATTTCTAGCCGGTTACTCTACCACCGAGTTACCATGGCAATATGCCGGTACAGCACTAAATTTCTCAACTGACTCACATGTTTCCCGGTAAACCACAAGGTGTTCTAGAATTGAGATGACAAACCCCAGTGGCGACTTACAATATCGTAAGTACCTCAAGACCCAGGATTCATAGTATAGCTGTTATGGACAATTGAATTATCACAATTATTCATACAAAAGTTTATACTATTTTCTAATTCTTGTAAAGGAGAAAGCCGTCCTCCGTGATGTAGTGGTTACCATGCTAGCCACTAATACCGACAGAGGGTGATCGAATTTTTCCTCCTTCGGAAAGAAAGTAAAGTTGTGTTTTTATTGTTTCACCCTTTAACATCTAAGTTCATATCGGGGGGCTTTGCATTAGAAACAGCTCGTCTGTAGGTTGGGTATGTTGGGTTTAAATCACGGTAGTAAACTTGTTGATCCCGTATAATGTTTATTTGCACATAAAATAACCCCGTCAGAAATAAAAAGTTGGACCTGTTTCCCGTCCTACAATGTCACCTATTTGTAAAACAGCTTTTCCTTTTTTGGATTCAGGGCGTTTCAAAACGTGTATTACTAGTGAAATCTATGTATCGAATTGTTGGATGAAGCACTACTTATCCATGCTCTTTGCATTTTCAGAAAGAAATGAATGGCAACTTTCCACTTGAGAAAATTATAACATTAGAGAATTCAAACCAAAAAGAAGGAATATCTCGGAAATGGTTAAGACCCCCCATACATACACATACACACACACACACACGCACGCACAAAGTGTGTGCTGTAACAGATCTACACATGCTTGAATACTAAGAATTGTATATCCCTTGAGTTTTACCAATTATACAAAAGTCGTTCAGTATGAACAGCACTTCGCAAAAAGTCAGGATAATAGCATATTTCAAAGCTTGAAGTACTATCATAATATTCATTATAATGAGGAAACGCAAACTTTATTATTTTGGGCAAATAGTAGGGTTTGGTTTTTACAAAATTTGGGAATATGTCTCCGGCGCTTTCCGCAATACCTTGCATATCTTGCGAGACAGCATTTTGCAGTTAGAATGAGGTTGTTTGATATGCAAGAAAATCTTTTTATTTAAGAAGACCCTAACACAAAATCGGGCTGATGCAGATATGGGAAATTTGAGGACCATATTGTTGGAAAGTGCCAAAAGACTGACGAAGGATCAAAAATCTGTTCCTTGAGCTTTGGGATTTAATTCCATAATTATTAAAAATTTAATATGAACATGTTTTATAATCGTTAAATTCTAAACTTTTTAGAGCTTGCAAAGAGCATCGAGAGCCATAGTTTGTAAAATACAAATCAGTATTTTATTCAATAGAATGGAAACTATAGTACAACTTTGGATTGCTTAGTAAAGATTCATACATTTTCTTCCACAAACAAAACGATTTTGATTATTTCATTGCATAACTATCCAAAAATGCTCATGCGCTTTCTTGGATAATTATACGGTAAAACAAAACTTAAAGGAAAAGTGATGCATATATTTGTTGTTCATACTAATAATCATGTTAAATTATCGCTGCTTCTTTAATTTGATTCCGCTTTCAAGCAAGAAATATATCAGTCCTTGAAGGAACATGGGAGGTCCATTACTGGTCCAGTGAACTTTGATAACTGGAACACGAATATTACATTAGCTTAGATCCCTTTAAATTTGAATAAACCACGCCTGCTCGAGCATCACCTTTGACCCGTAACAAAATTAAGAGCTCTGTTAAATTGCGTCACTACTCTTAAAAAGAAAAAGAGGACATTTTAATTGTGCATTTTTCTTAGAGGACTAGGGTTCAATTTCCTTTTACAGAAAGAATAATTTGGACTATTTCTTGTCCTACAGAGTATGGAAATGCCAATCAGAGACCGATAGGGATAGCCAAGTCGTTAAGGTTCGTGACGTCTGCAGGTCAATTTCCACTAGGATCGTTCCTCCTGGCGGAGATTTTTTGCAAGTTTTCTTCAAAACTCACACGTGTCAAATGCCGAGGAGATACAAAACTTAGTCTTGGAACGTGTTTTTTTCTTCAAAATTCCTTCCCCACACACTTCGTATCAACTTGTCCAGCATTTGTGGTATCTTATGCAATATGGGAGAAACAATTTATGGAAGTTTCCACGATTACGAGGCCGACATTACTATAATGCCAAATTTACATTGGAATTTACTACTATTAAAATTTTTCATCTTCTACTACTATTTACCCTCCTCGTATGGAGGACTTGCACCCCCTGCCAGAACTTACATGCCAGTGATTGGAGCCAAATGTTAAGGAGAGATGGACTCTGGATCAGGGAGAGTAGCTGGGATGGGTGATCAGCCACTGCCTGGTATGAGAGTGAGGACGATGATATGAAAGTGAAACAATGAAAGGAAAAGTGATAAAGGAATAGATGGTTCTCCTGAGAAAACCCGCCCTGACACAGACCAGCACAAATAAGGTCCCCTACTGAACATGGGTCGCCCTGGTGAGGGGCGAGCAGTCTAACCACTCGGTCACAGTGTTGCCGACTAGTATCAAACCACTCACAATTTGGAAGTATTGTTCTGAAACAGCACGTCCAAATAGTAAATGTTGTATCACACTGTACTTACTGCTAAAAGAAAATGTGTTGCAAAATCGACAATATTAGAATGTATGAGGCACTTTAATTAAGCATTAAAACATGTCAAATACACGCTCATACGAGGAACACAACCTTCATCCATAAAATCTGGCCCATAATGGAGCAGAGCTGTTTATGTTGATAGTGACCAATTCTCGCCTCGCACTCTACAAACGTGACCACCACTCCCCCCCCCCCAAGTATAATTTTAACCAATAGATTTGTAGGGTGCTTTACCTGCCCCAAAGTATGATCCAACTACCGAAAGGTAGCATAAAAAATTATTAAACCATGTATTTTAAGCTACACTACGTTTTTGTTAATATCCGTTTGGTCAGAGCTTTTAACGACAATAACTTAACCTTCGTCTACACGTCGCTGAGGAAAGCTCTTATATGTGTAAGTATCTAGATGTTGTACATTCAAAATTTTCACCAATTTCAACAGAATGGCAAAAATGTTATAATTTAACAGCGATTATAGCACTGTTTATTGTTAATTCTTTACTTACGTCCTTGTTTGTTTTTCAGACCAGTCACAAATGGGCGGAGTCATGGCTGTGCAGGCTAGAGCATCAAGTGATACAGAGCTTAGAACCGCGCCCTGCTTGCAGTTACGCAATATAACGTTCAATCTGTTGCTAGACAGGTGCGCTCTTCGCCACTATAACTGTTTTTGCCAATATACCAATTGTTGCGCAGGCTTAGGTTACCTGAAGTTTGAAACCTTATAGAGAGAAAAGCACTATTGCAATCTCGGGCAGATTATACGTAAGTTTTCTTGCAAGATAAGGTTGTGTCGCCACCAAACATCGACTATATCTTTACATAGCCAGGAACAGTTACTGGCATTGATGCTAACTGAATAGACAAAATGTCACCAAATGTGACCATGGAGGATCGTATTGGGATAAATATATCTACAGTTGGCTTTTGGTGAATAACAATAAGAAAGGCCGCTAAACACCACTCAAAAAAGAAGAGTATAATGTGTATGTGTGTGACAATGTGTAAAGGAAATGTGTAAAGAAAAACCTAACCGTAGACTACAATAAAAAAATAGAACCAAAGAAAAAACTACAGTATCAGAAGGGTGGGAAATTCCACGTCTTCCTGCCAACGAAATGTGATACCTTTCTGAAACGCAGTGCACGGACACTATGCTTTCCTTCGTCTTTTACCACAGGGACTCACTTAAAATTCTGACAACCAGTCTTCATTTGAACTCGGCATGAAAAATCAGATTTCTACCTTGAGAATTCCTCCAATTATGAGCAAATTGCAAAGGCCGTTCTTTAAAACAAAGCCGCAGTTGTTAGCTTTATGGCACTTCCCCTTGTTGTCTCTAATTTCATCCCTTAACGGTAGGGAGATATCGAAAGGGGTGGAATATTCCGTGCCCTACTTCTGTTACAATGAAACTTGATATCTGGGGAGTTTTCGAGACGCAGCACACGAATAAAACATTAGTTTTCTTCCTGATCACACCAGGATTGCTGTACGGTAGACTGATCCGAGCTACCGCCTTTCCGCATCTGGATACGTTAGACGCAGTCAAGTCTGTGCATCGGATGATAAAACTGGCTTTTCAATGAAAACGTTCAACCAACAGAAAAACCCAAAAGTTATGGGGACCTATATATCAAAGGCTGCAAACTCTAAACCATGTTCGCTTGTTAGCACCCCTGTTTTCTAATAGTCAAAAACTGTACCAAAAATTCTAATGTATTCCATTCACATGACTTTCTGTACATCTTTGGAACAAATTATTGTTTAAAAGCTTATTCTTCCAATTCTTTCGTGCTAATTGAAAAAAAAAAATTCAGAAATGGTCTGTTTACTTGCTTCCTTTTAATTAGAAGGGAAATAAGGGAATGCACTAGACTAAAGAGATAGTTTAATCTTTTAAAAGCTGGTTGCCATGTGATACAAACCTTTGGTTGTATGGCCAGGAGTTGACAAAGTCCCATATGAGAAAAGTATAAGTATTTTAAAGTTGAAACTATTAACAAGGAACGGTCAACTTCATGAAAAAAAAGTAAATTGTGAGTTTTAATGAGCTCAGCAAGTTTTCTATAGTAAGTTTTTGTTTGTCTCTTACGGTTTACCAGATATGCCAAATTCCGCAAAATTCATCTAGAATAAAGATGTCTTCAGAAGCTATTCCTGAAGAAATCAAGATATACACTTTGTTTGCCATGTAAATATCTTTAATAAACGATATTTTAATCAAAATCGTTACAGCCATTTTGGAGAAAATCAAAATTTTCGAAAATGTTTCCATGCAAATGGTACTTGAGGGGGGATTTTCTTGAAATTCTCCGTGTCTCATCTTTGGAAGATAAACTTAAATATCAAGTTTTGTATTTAACAGCCTTTTCGTTTTTGAGCTTTGCTGTCCACAGACACACAAGCACACGGACCTTTTTCTAATTTTTTTTTCGGATTCAGGTGCACCAAAAACATGTACTTCCGCTTAAATCTCGGTATCGAATTTTTGGGTGTAATACAATACTTCTCTATTCACTATGTACCTAGTACGTGTAGAGAAAGTAAAAACGTACTATGTCCCATTCACTTTATCTGTTCTGTAAATAAAATATTCTAACAAAGTAGGATAGATTTAGACCGATAAATTCAATGCCATAATCAGGATTTGAATCACAGATGTACCGGTCTCGAGACATTTGCTCTAACCACTGAGCTACCATGGCAACATACCAGTACAGCATTAAATATCTCAACTGACTCGAATGTTTCCCGGCAAACCACAAGGTAATCTCTATTTATTTTGAGATGACATAGCCACATGGCAACTTACAACGTTATAAGCAATTTAAGTCCCGGGCTTTATAGTTTCACCGATTATGAGGTCAATGATTGTTAATTGTGGTTAAAGCAACCGACTAGAGACCGTGAGATTCGCGGTTCAAATCCCGAACTGAGTTTTGCGGTGTGTCTTGACCAATCCAATTTTTGTCCTACACACGGCTTGTGTGGAAAAACAATTAATTAATAATATTATAACAAAGAATTATTCTTTTATCTAGATCTTGCTAATCAAGACAAACAATAGTAGAAATGGTCTTATTTACTTGCTTCCTTGTAGGCAGAGGGGAAATAAAAGAATACCTATGCTAAAGAGAGAGAGTCAAATGTTTTAAAGGGTGTCACTATACGAATGACATTGAAATTCGTTTCTCTTTGCATGGCCAGGAGTGTAAAATGAAAGATAACTTTTCGTTTCAGAAAAGTATAAGTACTTTAACATTGAAACCAATAACAAGGAATACCTCGGAAAGTATTAACTCTACCAAAAAACGGCATGACATAAACGCTGCGTTTTAACAAGTTCTACTTTTTTAACAGAAGTTTTTGTCTGTGTCTCATGGTTTAGGAGTTATGCCGGTGTCATCCAGAATGAAGAGAACTTCAAAGATTATTCATAGAAAATTCAAGATATACATTTTATTTTTCGTATAAATATCTTTCATATACGGCATTTTAATCAAAATCGTTAGAGCCATTTTTGAGAATCTCAAAGTTTCGGGCATCTTTACAGAGTAGCTTGGGGTGGGGCGTTTTCCTCAAAATATTCGAGTCGCATCCTTGGAAGATACTAAATTAAATGGCAAGACACACCCTGGCCTTTTTCTAAAATGCTTTTTTAGGATACAGGAACCTAAAACGTATATTTACGGTGAAATCTCGGTATCGGATTTTTGGGTGGAATGCAATACTTTCTATACATGCATATCATGTACTATTCAAAAAAATGAAAAATTAGTGAAAAAGTACATTGCGTAGAATATTTTGGGTTTGAAAAAGGATTGGAAAAGGGTTTTCGAGAAATCAGGTTTATATTTGGGAGTGCATATTAATGACATACATACGCCTATCCACCTATGGCTTCAGTTAATTGGTAGCTGAAGTGCGCCAGGTGGGAACAACTATATATATTCTTAAAGTTTAGAATTCTATTATTTTAGTAACAAAAATCCATCAAATTTCATAGATGCATAACCTTAGTGACAATTCGATATTATAATGTTTATAGAACTTCCAAACTTTATTTCCAATAATACATTTAATCAATATCAGCAAACTGTACTTATCTCTCCTCTGTGAAGACGACAGGGGAAGGAATAACAGAAGCGACGCTAGATTGCAAAGATCTTTTCCCTTCCAGGAAAGAAGCTTTTGTAGTTGCAACTTTCCTAGTTTTGTAGTTTCTCTTATTTCTTTACCTCTGTGGAAGCAGAAAGAACCCGAAAAGAAGCAAAAGGAAATCCGCCTATTCTGTTCTTCGAATTCTCTTTTTTTCTGCCCACTCCTTTTGTCATTCAAGAAAAGACGAGGAAAGGTTTTACAAGATAAGAAAGAAGAGAGAAAAGAGAAGAAAATCAAGAAAAGTAAGATGTCTAGTTCTAGTTTTCAAGCACGTTCATGTCTGTGGTTTTTCACCCTCTTTAATTCGGGCAAGAACACACGCTTCTTGACAGAACAGCCTTATATCCTCATTAAAAGGAACAGAGGAAGAGGAATCAGCAAGAGCACTGAGAAGAGAGATTAAAGAACCACGAATGGACGGACGAAAAGAAAGATGGAGATGATCTTTTCATGATCATAAAGGCCTGTCCAGTAAATGCCACTCTCTACTTTATGCCTTCCCTATTAGTGCTGTTAATATGTGAAAAGAAATAAATAAATCTCTACCTCTCAACATATTTCATAACCAGTCCCTTTCATTTTAATCAGGCGGTGCTATGAATACGAGCACATACTTCCACTTTAATTCCGTAGATTAAACCTTTTAGAAAGAACACTGTTTTTCTCTTGTCAGATTTTTACAGCCGTATATATCAAGATTTTTAATGACGGTATTTATTTTTCCGTGTTGCCTGGATTATTTATGAGGGGGGCCATGATTATGGATGTTTGCCAGAACGACAGCGCCGCCAGCTTCCGGATTATTAAGCGAACTAACAGGTTTCTTCACATAGCTAATGAGAACGGAAGGCTGTAGAGGCGTGGAGTGCAAGGAAAAAGGCAGGTGCATGAAAGAAGTTGTTCTGATCGAATAACTCCGTGTTGTATGGGTCAGGTCTTTATACCACTTTGAATGAACTATGAATACCTTCTGCGCTTTACTGGAAGTCTGAAATACTGAACAAGGTACTGAAATAAAACCACGTATATTTTATACAGAAAGTCTCACAACTTTACTGCACCCTCGGCTTAGTTTTAAATTAAATTAATTATTCTGCGACTCTGACCAATTTCTCTCCCCATTGAATACTCTCGTCAGAAAGTATACCCTTTTACTCCGGTTATTAGGACCGAACAAGGTGGCGCTGCGGGAACATGTGCGACTTGCATCCGGAATTTCGCGGCTTCGTCGACCGCTCACTCTGACTTGATTTTGTTTGTGGTTTCTCCTTCTCACTTAGGCAAATGCTGGGGTCCATATTCTCCAGGATTCTCTTTCTCTCATTTCCTTTCATGTAATTTCCTTATTATTTTTCAGTTGTTTGTGCCTCTGGACTCGTGGTGTGTGGCAGTGCAGGCAGGTGGCGGGCGGATGCATACGCTTTGTAACTTATTCTCGGCGTTGGAGCGGTGTTGTGGTTGCCTTGCCTATACCCGGCGTTGCACCTGGCACCGAGATGAACTTAGAGCTAAAATTTAAGGATGTCTCGTGATTCTTTGGCTCGTGGTTAGCTGAATTCATCCCTTCATCTTGGAGGAGGGGTGTAACGCATAATATATCTATTTAGGTAACAATGCCGTTATTTTGCTTTTACCTTTAGGTTACTGGGAGCAGTAAAAAAGGTTTCTTTTTGTCATGAACTCTTTTCGAAGAACAACTTGAGCAGTAGGGTAACCCCAATTTCTTAAACCATGCATTCGTTTAGCTTCTCTTACAAATTCCAAAGTATCTCCTGTTGAAATCATTCTTGAAAACAATTGTTTGAGAGTATGTGAGATCATTAGGAAGCTAAGAAATTCACCAATTACTTTGCTTTAAATCCTGGTTACACAATAACTACTAAATGAACAGTAACAAATCTGAATTGGTTATATTTAAGTATTTCTGCAGATAAATATAACACAAAAATTTAGTTAACGATTCTTCAGCTACACAAATGTGTACCTCACTTCTTAACACAAAATGTTGCAAGTTATATTTCAATTTCACGTTCTGGTATGATTTTGATTCCATCATCTCCAATTTTTTCCCCTAAATAATATAAAATATAATTTTCTACTGTGTTTTCCAATTTTTGTAACCTGTCGCAAGTAAAAAACAACTATCTGAACAAATAATTAATGTAGCACAAAACGAGAATTGCCAAAATTTAAAGTAACATTTTGTTGTAAATATTTAATACTCAAAAAATAATTGCACCTAAGAATAAATAAAAAAACTAAGTTCCGGGACAATGAGACGAAATAATAAATACAGTATGTATAATGTATGCCACATTATACGTTTAAATTGACAATTTAAAGAGCTTAATTGGTCAATAAGCCCGATTTGTCACACTATCTGTAGATATTAAGACATGTAGGTGTACATAAGTATAGTTATGTAGGCGTTTAAGACAAAATATAAATTTAAAGCTGAAGATTTCTATTTCTTTTTCACATAGAAGGTAAAAATTATTTTTTTAAGCATCTCAACCTCCCAATGGAATTTATTTTCTTATCACTTAGATATAATTGGTAGACATTTTTTACATCTAGCAAATAATTCTATACCGGAAATACACGTTTGAGTTTAATTATTAGAAAAGGGTTTAGTATGTGTGGTATTTATATTCAATGCCTTCCAAGAATGGAATAGGATTTACACAAAATTGCTCTATCCCGATTCCCTTTATGTGAAAAAATAGTTCTTTTTATTTTATAGTATACAACGTTTTTAAGGTATTTGCTTGACTAATGCTTAGGATGTGTGTGTGTAATATATGTATTGAATTTTCATGAATAGCCTGTGAAGCTCTTTTCATGTTAACTGAAATATTATATAATTTTCTATCTGAAACTGTGAAATACAAATAGAAACTTAGCATAGGAAAAATATAGAACTAATTAAAATACACAATTTGTGGCAAAGTGATTATTTTCAGGTTGAATAAGCAACTTGGATAAGACGTTTTATGGCTGGTTGAATAGCGGATATATGTATTTGTCATCGGCTTTGAAAGATGTACTAATGCTCGCCTCAGAGTTTAATCCCAGCAAATGCAGAATAGCTGTCTGGGTGGGAATAAATGACAGCTTTAAATATTCTGAAAATTAGCGGCTTGTTCATCTGTCATTCCCATTTTTGCTGTTCTGTCTTTGGCGTGAAACATCGAGTTAATTTGCTTTACTAGCTTTGAATCCTTACCTCGAAGAAGAAACCTGTTAAGTGTGACAGCAAAACAAGATCTTAATGGGATAAAAAGACCAATAGCCTTTTATTTAACAAGTAAAATACAAATCTTTTACGTACGGGACACACAAGAAATTCTTTACTACATTGACTTCTTAGATACCTTTTAAATGAGAGAGAAGTATGTTTAAAGTTCCTATTAAATCACAGAACTACGCACATACAATGAATTAGCAACTCTTCAAATGAATCTGGCGTCTAACGAGCTAGAGCGCAAAAACTATTTTTATTATTATATTTTTAAATGCTGTTTTATTTTAACGTACTTTAACCTGGTAGTCATATCGGACGATGAATGAATGAAGCGATACTTAAATGTCTTCTCAAGATAATGGAAAACATCAGGTAAAGGAGATTTGAACCTGGGATTTCTTGAACGCAACTCCTACACCACAGAGGCGGACCGCAAGAAGCTATTGGAATTCACGAAAAGGTAACAATAAATTAATTTAGCTCAGGATATGGATAGATGTTGCTATGGTAGCTCAGTGGTAGAGTAACCATCTAAAGACCGGGAGATCTGAGGATCACGGCTATGGCATTGAATTTTTCAGTCTGACTCTACTTATCCAACTCCTGTCCTACACATGGTTTCTGTGAGAAAACCATTAATATTATAACTCAGGATATATTCATAATTATTATTTGATTACGTGTAATTGGTTAAAAAATGGATTCCTATACATGACCGTTAGCCCTTAATATTTTCCTGGCTGCGCTATTGGTTGGTGTTAATTGCAGTTTAATTTATTTTACAAGTATGTAAACCGTAAACAGTTGAATTTAAATATTATCTTAAGTTGCTTAGACTTTATTTTGCTCCATGTGAATCTATGCTATTCCTTACATAAGTGTTACATATTTTGTAAACGTTGTTTATACAATACAATTTCACATTAAGTACGCAACCATATTCAGCAGTACTTCAGCACTATTTTATAAGGTTGGTAACGAAATATTTTGTCTATGCATCTTGGAGCACATAAACATCTTGGGAACTACCATGAAGTTGTTTATCAGTAGCATAGGGGAAATCATCTGATTATTTACCGCAATAAAAAGTTGAAATCGGGACCGCTGGATTATTTATTCAGTTATAGATAGGGTTCATGGTTTCCGGTTTGTCTAGGCTTTTGGTAAAAACAATCGATGGTGATAAAATACAAACAGACATAACAATGAGGGAGAAAAGAGCAGTTAATAGAATACAGATTAAATCTCAGATTTTCTAAATACGGTACCAGATTCATGTTTTTGAAATTGTACCGAAATTTACAATTTATGATTTCCTAGCTATAACATATGTCTATTGGTTCTTGCTTCTCTAAAGTAGACGAGATTTGAGGTTGAGAAAATTCCGAAAATCTTTTTTTTTTTTTTTTGAGTAATCGTGTTCACAAACACACGGACACACACCTTTTTCTGAAAATACTTTTTTTTGGATACAGAGGACCCTAAAACGCATATTTCCGGTGAAATCTCGGTATGGAATTTATAGGTGCAGTGCAATACCTTCTCTATACACCATGTACATAGTACGTATAGAGAAAGTAAAAATGGAGGTCAAGATTGGGTCTCGAACCGCGAATTGAAACTGAGCCGTGGCCTCAAATACGTCCATTCCGGTTTTCCTTCACAGCTTCCTTTTCCAGCATCCTGTTTACTTTAAGGCGACAATATATAAGTTCAATTTAGGAAGAGTCTCAGCTTTCGAGTAAAAGCTTCCCGTTATGAGACTATCTTGAGGCGCTGGTAGCAGTCCGCGCTCTCTATAGGCCGATGAATGCGTCCCACGCATCAGATTATGAAGCAATTTCTTCATCGACGACGTGGTAATTGTCAATTAACTTCTTTATTGGATATTAATTGGAACGGAAATTTCCGCAATGAAGGATTCTACTTAAATTATTTAATGAAGGAATTAGTAAGTCACTTCAACTTAATGGAGCAGCGCTGGGCGTTGGCTGCAGGGTCACCAACCTTTATGGAAAGTATAACATAAAATACCCTTAGCAACAAGACTTTCTTTATGTCTCGACTTCGTCTGGTACATAAATCAATAAATATGGACCACACGACGTTAAAACATGCATTTAAAGTGTCCTAGAATAGTTTAAATTTAAATGCAACTGGGTCAATAACAAATTAAATGAGTTATTTAATAAATAAGATCAAATCGCACGTTTTACACAACAAATAACACCTTGACAAATAGTAATATATCACTACTTGATGGATAAAAATGCTTATTTAAGCAAGCAGTAGCCACATGAACACCAATAGCGTCAAGAATGCATGAATCGTTCTATTAGTAAGTGATTAAAATAAAGATATGGAGTGGCTTCCAAAAGTTTTAAGGTATGCTATAATTTGACCTGGTTGGCGAATCAAGTCATTTATATTAACATCTTACACTTTATTCACTTTAAAGTATGCGTGTTAATCATATGTCAAATTAAAACTGTTAAACCGAGTGGGATGGTCAGGCGGTAACGTTTGTAGCCTGTATTAGAGACCTCTTGTATTCAAATCCCGAGGGCCGACTGGCTTTTGTTCATGTTTCCCTCAGTTGTAGATAAAACTGGGCTTGATAAACAACACTTTATTAGGAATGGAACGTAGAATAGGATAAACAAAAAAGCATTCTGGTTGAATATGAACTGGGGTTACGAGAGGATTAAAAATAAATGCTTTATCTTCCTGATCAATAAATGGATACATAAAAATAATCAAACTATATTAACAAAATATCAATAGCTATCAGGCGGCTAATTCAAAACCCAAATTTTCACACTAGTCTTAAAACAATAATAGTTAAAGCGTGTGCAGTTTCGGCCGCCTCCTTTGAGGAACCCTTAATCGTTTAATAACACAAACTCTTCCTCTCTATTCATAACGTGAATTCGAAATTTTGAGAACTAGGACTCCAATGGAGTCAAGTGAGAATTACTTCCTTAAAATCAGGGTTAGTATTAGAATTTAAAGACAAAGATAGAAGTTCCCTTTTTCTGGGACATGGAGATGGATTCATGACAAGTCATTAAATGCGCTTAGACTACATTACTTTTGTGAATCAACTGCTCTCGCGTTCACTAGACGTCTCTGCAGTTGCCTAGCACTAAGACCTCGAAGCTCCCATCTACCTTTGAAATATAGAAGCAAAGGTACAGTTGCCTCCTCTGAGGGCGAAGCAAAATTGTATGGTATAGGGGTGAAACCTAAAAGGTTAAGTCTCCGCCGATCTGCAGCGATATGACCACGTAGTTAAAGAGACATAAAATAGAGAAAAATATGTTTTGCAGCTATGCTGCGTTAAACAAAAACAAAATAGGTTATCTCTGTTTTGCAAGGATAGAGCACGTGACTCATATTTCGGAGTTCAAATCTTGTGTAGAAAGAGCAAATTTTTGAAAACGTCTTCTCAACTCCAATTTGCGGTTTTCCGCTATACTGAGAAAACAAATATCTACGCTTAAAATGCCCCTGACTAATTTGTGTATATGTTTCACAGACCTCATGATTCCACGTCTGTTATCTACACTATTAAACGATTTAGAATCATATTTGTGGAGGGAGTAAAACATTTTACATTTACAATTATTACATGTATAATTATATTAATGAATCTTATTCTTCACTTATTTCGAATTTTACTGTTGAAAAGCAATTAATCGCCAAAATAATTACTTAAACGTTGTGTGACAACGATTTACTGGCATATGCAACTGAATAAATCTTTGTCCGAAAATACGCCAGCAAGTGTATAATAAACAATGAAACTCGCTCTTAAGCAAATACTAATAATAGTTTTGTTTTATTTTTCTTAAAGACTGTGTAGTGCTTTTGGACCTATATATGTTAACTTTGTATTCACACTGAAAATGAACACTTTTTCCTATTTTTTCCTGAACGAAATGAAGAGTTTATGAAGTTTTTGATCATGTTTATGAGCAAAAACATTGTTTAGCTTTTGTGAAAGAAAGTATTCATTAACTTTTCGACAATATCTATCTAATATAGCACAAGTGCGTTTGATCGCTTTAATTCGAGCAATCAATTAGTGAACCGAGCTTTATCGCGAGATATTGGCAGGAAATACAAAAAATATTAGTATGTGGTAACTGATAAGAGTACAATAGAGGGGGCGGTATTAATTAACTTTATCAGGATTGTCCTGTTGTGTGGTACAGCCGGTATCCGAATTTAAAGAATAGGACTGTTAGGAAGATACTATTCATGGAAATGGTTATTCAGGGTATTTGTATAAGAATTGGTGAGCCAATTCAAAAGTTATTTCAGTGGGAATAACTTCTGAAACAGTAATAACAACCTCTCATTTTTAGAGAGATTCTAAACGCGAATGTTGCAAGGAAAAACATTTTTGCTTTGTTATCTAGTCTTATAACTGTAATTTTCTCTTTAATTTGATATGATTTTACTGTCCTTTAATAAGATCTAAATTTATTATGCAGTAAGATTTTGTGTATTTCTTACGACTTACTAACTACGCAAAAAACATTCACAGAAAATCAAGGTGTCTTTTGTTTGTCATGCAAATATTTTGAACGTGTGGTGTTTTGATCACAATCGTTTAAGAGGCATCTTCCGGAAAATCTAGAATAACGAAAATTGCTCGCTATAAAGGGTAGTTTGAAGTGAGTGGATTTTCTTGAAAATTTTCTTGTCAAATCCTCGAAGTTGTGTATTTCTATGAAATCCTCATATAATTTGTTTTTAAATGCGTAAGCAGCAAACAAAGTAAAATTACAGCTGTAACATTCTGTTTAGTTCTCTCTCAACCCTTTGGAGCGCAACGACCGACATTTTTGCCATTTAACTTGGGAAGGGTACCTTTGCCTAGTTGTTAATCTGTATTTACTGAGGGAGATATGTAGTTTCAATAGCCACCTTTCTAAATGGATAATGAAGAACATAAAGTGTAATACTGCCTTATTATCTTATAAACAATACATTCGTTTATTACACAGACGCGACATTTTCAATTTCCAATGTCTAAGCCAGCAAGAGAAAGTGAAAGAAGCGACTGATTGATACTCGGCACCAAACGAAGCTGAAACACTGATTTTTCAACATAAATTCACATGTCCTTCGTGGCAGCATGTACGACATTTTGTTTTACTTTCTCTACTTCGTACATAACACATACATAGGTACAGGAGGTATGGCATTCCACCCAAAAAGTCAACACCGATTTTTCACTGGAATAATAAATTTTAGGCCCCCTGTATCCCCGCCCAAAAATAACAAAAAACGTCCGTGTGTGTATGTGTGTGTAAACACAATAACTTAAAAACGAAAATTATTAAATACCAAACTTGATATTTAAGACCTCCATTTTCCAAGAATGCAACATAAAGATTTTCAGAAAAATTCCCTAACCTAAGCTACTCTTTACGTGAAATATGTTTTCAAAAATGTCGCTTTTCTCAAAAATGACTCAAACGATTTTATTAAAATACTCTATGTTAAAGATATGTACTCTTTTGGGGGGGGGGGAGTAATTTCCGATTCAATTTTAAAACAATTTTTTTTTCACACCGGAATTTGTCATTCCGGTTTATTTTGTTCTAATCCTGGCCATGAAAAGAGAACCGAATCTTAATCACATAGCAACCAGCTTTTAGAAGATTTTTACTATGCTTTGGTCTAGTGTATTCCCTTATTTCCCGTCTACGTTTTAACGTATTAAGTTATACAACCATTTCTGCCAGCGTTTATCTCGATTATTAGAATGAAGTAGACAGAAGAATAATTTTGTGTAAGAATAGCGTGCATGCAAAAGACAGAGAAAGTCATGTGAATGAAACACAATAGAAGTTTTATTGTAGAAACCTCTGGAAGTTTAAAATCTCTCTAAATGTGATTGCGAAAGATGTTCGGTATAGATACGACGAACTAGTTCATAAATGAAAAATTTCAGGCCTTAATATTACAGGAAGCAGCTATTTCATTTGAACGTTTTCATAATAATGAATGGGTGAACCTGTTTAAAAACTGATTCGAATCATCAGTTAGCAAAAACAGCGCACGGGTGAAATGAGTTTCGAGACTGGCGCCTCTCTAGAGCATCATTTATAGTGCAGATAGCTTCAACACAAGAATCATGTGTAATATATTTGTATGAAGCGTTTCATCCTAGCCAGGGATCTCGTTGAAAGCGAGAGTTAGAGAGGCAGCAGACGTTTAGCTTCAAGACGTTGTTGACCCAGTTTGCAGCAGCTCCAGGATTGACGTCATCCAGGGTATACTCTTGTCTGGTGTTATGTACTCCATCATGTGGCGAGGACGTCATATCGATTTGGTATAGTGTCACGGGGTACTCGAATCGATTCCAGACACCTTCAATGCCCGCTTTTTGTACCCTGCAAGGGCGAGTGGATTGTTACAGAGGGCTGTAGTGTAAAGTGCTAGAACGGGAGTCTGTGGCAAGGGACGTTACATTGATTCCGGGCAGTCCCATAAGGGCTTAGAGAAGTGCTGCTTCAAACAATGACTGTGATGGACTTTCGCTCCATGGAGTTCCACTCAACCTAATGCTCAACCCTTCAGCATGTGCGTGAGCTTGAGATTTATACCGGCTAGATTTCAGTTTCACACTCGAATTAGCTTTCAAAAGCTCCAAGAGATTTCACGTCCCTTTTAAAATCCGTGTCGTCCATAGAATTCTCATTACTTGTGTATTTCGAAATAATTTATCTGATTCCACAAAATTTTTCTTGGATATCAGCTTCTAATTAACTCTGCACATCCAAATATTTCATTAATGCACAAATAGAAAAATTTGATGTGGCAGACGCGCTATCTTTGCACAACGGTGATGGTCAATAATAATAATAATAATAATAATAATAATAATAATAATAATGGCGTGCATGGCTGAATGTAGAGAGCAAGTGGCAACATTGTAAAGAATTTTCCTAACCTGTCCTCTAAGGGACTTACCAGAGGAGAACTTAGGTTTTGAAGGTCTCGACATTACTGTATATAATTCTCAGTTTATATACTCTTACACAAAACACTACAGTACACACTCACTGCCGTGTGCAGTGCCCTGCCTCCCCCCACTGGCAAAATCTCGCGATGCGCATGTCTTATGTCACATGGAATTGCGGAAGAATGACCAAATCGGCAAAAGTTGCGCCCACAACCTCTTGTTCCATCCAGTCTATATGCTATTTAAGCTTGCTTAGGGAATCTGCAAGGCGGCATTCTTGTAACTGTTCTTTCCATTTCATCCAGTATATTTCCCCAAATTGTGCACTAACATCATTTCTGTTATCCTGTCTTGGTTTACCAATCAATGATCTCATAAAGAACATATGTGATGTCTCTAAACACTATCGATTTTGAGCTCATAAAAACCTATGTTTCGATATCATCCTCAAGGTTGGTTTGGAGACTATATTATATAATTCTGTTTGATTTCCACTTTCATGCTCTTAACAAAATACGTTTTATACAACCGTTAATATATTATATTTTATCAATATACTTCCAGGTGAGTATCCATATGCTCTATACTAATTTGACACCATAAATACACAAACAACGATATCTATTCTGTACGTTCAATTTCTATTACTATTTTTACTATTTTTTATTTCTTCCCCTCTCGATATTGACTTTGTTTTCCGGTGATATTTACATATTGAACTATTTTGCCACAGAACTTAACATATTTACAGAGGTTTATAGAGCATTTGATTCTGCCAATAATACTCGGCCATCAATGAATGATGATGATGATGATGATGATGATAATGATAATAATAATAAAATAATAATATTAAAAAATCATATTTTTAGTTCACCAATTTTGAGGCAGTAGTATCTGTTGAACTAAACCAGGTCTTATGTTGGCTCTTACGGAAATCACAATTTGCTATGGAACATCCTGGTGAGGGCACCATATCGATTCCCAAGGCATTAGAGATGATTCTTGTCGTCCGCAGGCTCATGATATTACCTCGATCCTTGAGCGGCATGGTGGTCTGGCTCATGCGCATCCATTGTTCAGTTGATGATTTAACGGTTGTTCTTAACGAAGGAAATTACTGGAAGGTTTTTCCTACAGTTTCCCGCACGGTTAAAGGCAGATCTAATCGCTGGGAAGAGGCGAGGCGGGGGACAATACCTAACATACATCTTCATGAGCGTTTAATGAATAGACGAGAAAAAAGGACGCCGACAAGGCTGCCTTATTTCCAAGTAGAATCCGAACAGCATTACAAGCACATTTCAGTAATAAGATGTACGGTGCCCTTTGTTCGCTGTGGAACTACAATTGCAATTATCCCGAGTGCGTCATGTAACAACTTCGGTATTCAAATGACGCAGTGCTAGGAGACTCAATGAGAAGCAGATGTTTTTCTTTTAAATACATGCCATCGTCTACTTTTCCCGCAGCTAACGTGTTTCATATATTCGTATTCAGGCTGTTTCGAAACGACACCGAATGAATACAACAATCTTGTATCTAGCTTATACTTAAGACAGCCTATACTTTTAATGTCGCAGCTTTGAAACTCTTCTAGGCATGTTTTTATGTAACATTGAAAATTACATCATTTTGAGAAAGGCAGCGCATGAAGCTAGTGTGTGATGCTTACATATTCAATACATCCACACCTCAAGTGTTCCCGGCAAGCACGTGCCAAAAAAGCCAAATGGTTTGTCCTTGTTCGTTATCACCTAAACTGCCCCTTTCAGGTAAAGGCGCAAAGGGTAGTGCCTCTCAAAACACTACTTAGGACTCGGATAGTTTCTAAGTATCGAATGTGAAACATGCTTATTTTGCCCTAATCATATGAATGTCTTGTACTTATTATCTCAAAAACGTAGCATAAAATCAACAAGAACTGTTTAATTTAGTATTACAAGTTAAAGAAAGCAAAATAAACGTTTTATGTTACTGCAAATCGGATTTATTTATTTTTAAGTTTATCTACAATCTTACCTACATTCTCAAGATCAGAATTGCTTAGAGATAGTATTAGTGACATATGTACCCCAGCTTATTTTTGCATTGATTTTCCTCATTCATTATCTGTTATTGTGATATTGAATGCTGGAAGAATAAAGAAGTAAAGGTATAGGTTGTTTAGCTAGAATTCATAACACAAGGCATACCATAATGTTAGCTATCAGTGTATAGCATGTCGACACGTTTACGAAAACACTGTAAAGCACGCGACTCGGTACATTCCAACCACTTGTGTTACTTCCTACGGCGTGGGTCAGACACGGTATTGTTCCTGAGTCTTGGACGAACTCAAAGTGAAAGTAGTTGCATAGATGCACAGCGGAGATTGTTACAAGGAAGAGCTTGTACTAGGATGCTACACTCGGTATTGTGGAGCTGAAGCATGACACTAGAAATTAAGAAGCCATACCATACTTTATTTGAAAGCATCACATGGCAAATGAAAATTAGGGATAACCAAGGCACAAGAAAGCCGCAAACTTCCGAGAGTTAAACTTCTGGAGGACACTCATTAGGAAGACTGTAATAGATCATGCAAGAATAGAGGACATTCTGTGTTTCAAAACACAAAGTTAATAGCTATCACGTAGAAAATAGACACTTGATTTGGTATGGTCATGTCGAGAGGATGGAAGAATCTTTACCGGACCCCCAGTCGGAGAAGATGAGACGTCTCCACCGAGCCTGGATGGAAAGAGTATTATCAGCAGTGTATACAGAGATATAGTGGATGAGAACTGGCTGAACAGGGACCTCTGACGTCGCAGAGGGACAATTCTGCCGGCATTCCTGAAGGAAGATATTTAGATCCAGTCAGCCAGATTTCCAGAACATTACATCAATCCAACACTCTACTTAGAGAAAATAACATGAATGTTTTAAATTCTTTCTTCCACAAAGGTAACTTTTAAGTAGAAGCTGTACAAAACTGCTTTTCAATATTAGCAGCTGTTAAATAATATCCGAGACTTTTTCACGACGAAATTTGAAGCTTTCTCCCCCGCAGATCAAAAGCAAAGGAACTGAAAATTAAATCTCATTACTCCAGCCATTAGAAACTGCCAGTTGCAGGCGAAACAACTGCTGTCACTTTCTGGTGAACGCCCTTTAACAAATGACAGCATTTAAGAAACCGAATCTAATGCGTAGAAAAGAAAAAAAAAGAGGGCGGACAATGGCAAACAGGAAAGAGGTCCCAAGTTTACTTTTGCTTATAAATCTGCAAGACGGTTTAATTCAACAGGATGCAATGTCGATTGCAATGAGCACCAAAATAAAGTGGCACTTCGATAGTAAAAGGAATACTGGGGTTCTTCCTTTGTCACTTAGTTCCAAGATCAAAAGAAGAAAAAAAAATTACATCCATTTATTGTTACAAAAACTTGATATTCTGTCTACTTAGATAAACTTCAAATTAACATTTACAATCTACACATATGCACTGCAGGCTGTAACAAGTAAAGAATTACTTAAATTTTAAAGACTTTGTCGGTATGTGATGACTTCAAATTGCATGCTCTTTGCATGATAACAGAGAGAGAGAGAGAGAGAGAGAGATAGGGAGCGAAGAAAACCAAATAAAAACTTTACATTTGAGAAAATTATTAGTACCCAATTGAAAATTCTAACTAAACAAAATAAATAACTCAGAAGAGCAAAAATCGCGTGTTTTAACAAGTTTAATAAGATATTGTCTATCTCTTACGGCCTACCAGCTATACAAAGTCACTCAGAATGAAGAGATATTCCCAGAAAATTCAAAATATACATTTCATTGGTTATATCAACATCCTAAACATGCGGTATTTTAACCCAAATCGTTAGAGGCATCATTAAGAAAAGTGAAAAGTTCAAAACAATCTTCCTTGTAAGTTTTGGGATTTTCTTTAAAAAAAATGTGTCGTATCTGTTGATGCTGAACCCAAATACCAAGCTTGATCTGTATTGGACATTATGTTTTTGAGTTATGCTGTTTTTACTCAGACACACATGCATCTTTTTCTATAGTGAATGCTCTTGTTGGTCGTCTCCTGCTGCTTGCCAAGCGGGAGACCTGGGTTTGGTTCCCAGCACCGGCGTGGGGATTTTTACCTCGCTGGAAGACCAGGCTTAGGGTGCACTCAGCCTCGTGAGGTCCCTGGGGGGGGGCCAATTGAGGATGGAGTAGTAGCGGCTCCAGGTCATGAGGACCGCATTAACCGGCCGGGGGTGGTTGGAGGCGCTGACCACGTCTCACCGTCCTATACTGCACCCCATCCATGACGTCCGAGATGGAGGACGCAGCGGCCGGGCGGTAGGCCAAGGTTCCCTGTGAGATGTCGTGCCATAGAGTTATATAGATATAAATGCTCTTGTTGGATTTAGAAGACCTCAAAATATGTGTTTCCGGCGATAAAAGGGACCCATTCCCCTTGTACGTAATCGCGCTTTCTCCTCCGTTTCTACCTTCAGATACAATGACTAACTTTGACTCTACCTAGGCGGCATCAGTTACCTATACGGCTAACCTGAAATCAATTCAGGGACATAAAAGGAACCAATGAACGATATTATAATGGATATGAAATGAAGCGGTAATTCGGATACCGTCTCTATGAAAGAGTTTCAATAAGATTCGTACTCAAAGAAATACTTAAACAATAAACATAGTTCGGCCTTCTTGAGAAAGGAAAGAGATCAGGAATGTTCGAGACATCGTCTATGCTTGCACCGTAGTCATCCGGATCTAGTCGTCTTTCGAGTATGTGACCCTTCTCTCCCAAAGATTGCGTAAGTCACAAAACGCAATAAAAACATATGTGCGGTGCTGTACTTCCTGTGACTGAAAACCCTAATCGCGATAAACCTAATCAAAATTATAGAAAACTTAGGATAGGTAAGTATAATTTTAATTACATTATACACAACTTACAGGAAAACTCGCAAATGACTACAATAACGCTACAGAAATTGGAAATCTGAAATAAATCAAGTACAAAATTCTACATATAACCAAAAGTTTCTTGCACCTTTGACGATGACAGATGGGAAAGTAGGCTGACAAGATGGCCACCGGACGTGGCACAGCTCCACGCCCCGGTATATTATTTGGAGCTAGAATACTTTCCTTAATGTTTAATGCAGGGAGTTGTCAGTACCATTACAACGCCATAAAGAAGGAAAGCGTAAAATGCATTGGGCGGGTCGTGGGTGCGAATCCTTACTTCAAATCTTTCCCCGCCCAATTTTATGATCGCATTCGGAAATATATTTCGCTACCCGATAAAAACGACAATTTGATTTACGTTTGCTACCACTCACTCAAAGCACTCGTCCTAACAATTCCATTACAGGGGTTTCACCGGAAGTACGCGCGTAACAAAAAGTATGTAGGTGTGTGTGTACATGTGCGCGTCCGCCCAGCTCTGACCAACAGGCCTCAAAACTGGAAAACGAAGACCTTCTAGAAAAATGTTCTGCGTTATTTATGCGCTTGCGAGGGTAAAGGCTGTTCTTTCGCATTTGATAACTTTGGATTTGACACTACAGATAAACCCACCTATATCCTGAGTTTTCCATAAAATGTATATTAAGGTAGTATAAGTAATTTTCAGCCTTACGGAGTGATATGCAGCTGAAGAACCGGAGAAGTCAACAAAAACTCACTGCAGGGGGGGTGTTGTGGGCACTCACACGACTTTACCTTCATAATGACAAATTCACAATTAAAGAAATATTTTCAGGCTTCAATACAACATTGTTGATTTTTATATTTTATTTTTATGTATAAAATAATTTGTATGTATTATATACGTTTCATAAGCATGTCTTTTAGTTCCGAATAGCCCAAATACCTCAATATCGATCAGCTCATTTGGACATCAGAGTTGCTCTATATATTTCTTCTGAGGATATGGCAAGATCCAGAAATTACTATCCAGCAACTAGCCCTTACTAAGATTCGAACGCGCAACATCGTGTGTGTGTGTGTGTGTGTTTGTGAGGAAGAAAATATCTCACTATTATATGATACAGGATTATTCATAAGTCCGTGAAAAGTTTTAAAGTTCCTCTGAATAATCCTGGATTGCTATGTTCTACTCAGGAGAAAGTGGCTGTAAGAACAACTCTAGTGTTACCTGAGAACAATTATGGCTCTAATTTCAACATATCAATAAGACTTATAGGATCTTAGAAGGCCTATGCTCTTGTGCTAGCAATTCTGAAGAGACGCTGGGATACTAAGGTTGTGCGATATAGGAATGTAATGTACATCTATTTATGAGTTCAATGTGAGTTCCGTTTCGGTATTGTACCCCCTTGCTCTTCCAAAGAGCCCAACAACCCGCAGACGTTTTCTCATCAGAGGTATACACTACCTTCATGGTGATAACTATAGCATATTTATATATTAAAGCTAAACTGGCTTCCGTTGCCAACGCAACTGCTAGTAGCATAGGTTTAACCAAGTGTGTTTAAACCTATGGCCTACATTCGGGAAGTTGGGAGTTCGATCCCCCTGGCGGCCTATCTGACCCATTGGTTTTTTCGTGGGTTTCTCCGGATCACCAGCCGTATGCCAGTTAGGTTTCTTTCCTTGCCAGACTTTTCTGTTCCTCCTTGTAGTTTTGCTTTTAATTTACCTTTCATCCCGTTGGTTTCTTTCAGATCGGAAGTGTCAGCGATGATGCTCGCTCTTTGTGATTATCTCCGTCTCCCGGCTTCCGCAGGTTGCCGGGATGAGGGCCGTCCCTGGCGGTGACGTTAGCTCTTATGTGGGGTGGGGTCTGCAGTGTGTCTGTCCGACTGTGGAAGTACTTCTGGAAACTGTCATGGCTGTGCCTTCGTTTCTGATTCCGGTATATCCTATCCGCTCGTCCCTTCCTCCCAAGGGCGTCCCTCGTGAGGCGTCAATTCAATAACCACCTAGATTCAATGCCGCGTCCCCTCCGACCGTATCCTAATCATGAACTCAAGCGAGCGGAATCATTCCGGATGCCCCCCCCCCAACACACACCCACCAGCGATTTTTCTTACATAGCAAGTAACAAGAGATTACAACAATCTTAAATCATTAGGCACCCTGGTGTTTCTACAGGATTTCTAAAAATACCCATCGTACACACACACACACACACACACACACACAAAGGCGATTTAAATAAGTGTTTTAATGAATATAAATCGTGACCGACAGGAATGGTTAAAGAAAATTGTATATTAATTATAAAAACGATTCCGCAACTTCCAAGTAGGTGCTGTAACAAATCATAATGGAAATTCAAGTTGGCATTTGCGGGAACTGGTTTTAAATTGACTGATGTTTCTCTGTGTTAGTTTGTGAACCGAAGATAGCAACGTGCTTACTTTTGGAACAGATGTAGCAAAGTAGGCTGTTAGTTGAACCCATGCACCCATTTTGATCAAAGGCCTCGATATAAGCCTGCCGTCTCGTTGGATTCTTCACGCTCAAAAACCTTCTTCTCGCACTACATGCTTAGCGACGCTGTTGCGATGTTTATGAGCCATAACCGGCCACGGATTACCTCACGGAGTGGCAGTGGCGGCTTGTAGTATAAGGTGCAGCCTTATCTTGTTCATTTCTGTGGTATATAGGAGTACAAAGCAGAGTGTTTTGTTTTGAAGAGAAAAACATACTCCTTCAAAGGGTAGCTTAGTAGGTTGTAAGGTATTTACATATCCACTTTCTTGAATGCGACTTATAATATGTCATAAAATAATTATAGCATCTAGGTATATTTTCCCTGTACTAAGCTATAAATGGTATTGATAATAATTTAAACATTTTATTTTAGTATATATATATATATATATATATACGCAGGACCTTAAGTTACAATTAATAAATCAAAATTAATTTAATATACATAATAACAGGATTACGATGAGGAATAATTATTTCTATTATCTCAAAAGTCTTTTTCTTTGTATCAGTTTTAAAAACATTCTGAATGTGGATTTGGTCCTATTCTTTATTATTTTTAATACAGTTCCGGAGTCTTGTGGGGACTCCTGTATTCCTGTTTTTTCTTTTTTTTTTTCCTATTTTTTCCATTTTCCGAACATTTCTTTAGCTTTTCCATTTGAGTACCGTTTTGCTTTTGCTATTAATACACACACACATATATACATATTTGCAAACACACAAACACCTATGCGGGACTCGAACCCACGATCCCTTACATCAAGAATGCACCAAACCGAGGCACTTTAGCGAGCATTATATCAAGTCTACATTTCTGTTTATGATTCTTTTTAATTCCAATTATCTTCCTAAATTATTTCACTACCATCTCCTATGGCAGGTAGAGAAAATATCTGTTCAATTTTAAAAGTTACATGCCTATAATTCATTGGAAAAATACTAAAGTGTGCGTGCGTGTGTCTGAGAGAGGGAGTTTATAACTCAAAAAGGAAGTGCTTTATTTGATATTAGATATTCAACAAAATCCCTTACACAAATTTACCTTTAACATGCAAACATTATATTTTATTTTCCAAAATGGTTATTGAATCACCATATGTTTAAGATATTTGCATTACTAACAAAATATATAATTTTATATGCTGTATTTTTTTTTTTTTACAAAATAGTTTTTGAAACACCATATGTTTAAGATATTTGCAGTATTATTAATAATAATAATAATAATAATAATAATATATAATTTTAAATCCTGTAGGAATGTAATAATGTTAAAACATTTTAAGATATCCTGTGAAGTTCTCTTCATTCTCAATGCATTTTGTTATAAGACATGACCAAAATCTTACGAACGCTTCGAATATACAATTTATGTTGGATTTTTCTGTAACATTGCCAGTATTCGAAATACATATATATTCATTGTTACATCTTTTAGCTGCGTCAGATCGAATTATCAAGCTGCATTCATAAAGAACATTACGCAATATTTATATATGCGAACAGGTGAGCGTGTGTTCTTTTCTTAAGTTATGTCCTTAACCGGATAGGTAATATAGTATAGAACAATAAAGGCGGCTCGGTTTCGACCCCAGGCGACTGTATGTAGGATTTTTGGAGGACAAAGCGGAGCACGGTTTTCTCCGGTTTCTCTGGTTTTCCCCGTCATTGTACTCCACCCTTCATCTTCAATTTCATCGCTTGCGGTGCCATATGTAGTAAATGCGAGCGTTAAACACTATAAAAATAGTACAATGCATGAATGAAATTATTAAAAATGATGCTCAAATGAGACCGGAATCCATACAGATAAAGTAGTCCGAAATTCATATTTTCAGCATAAGGAAAAACCCCGGAAAAAGCTTTATCCAAGCAGCTCACATTAGTCATGACTCGAACTTTTTATTTGTTGTTGTTTTTGTTTGGACTCCGGTGATTTATTCATTTTTCCTCTGTTTTACATTTTCTTAACATCTACTCTATTTTTCTGTTTGATTACATTTGCTTTTTGCTGCTAATACACGCACACATATACGCATTTTACAAACAACACCTATGTCCAAGGCGGGACTCGAATCCCCGATCCCCTGCGCCGCGAAGAACCAAAGCGAGGCACTGGGGACCGACATACTCGGCAACCTCTGGAATAAGATGCAGGACACACTACTCACACAACACGGAGGTGGGTTACCTGTGTTTCGTTTTCAGGATCTCGCTTAGTTAGGGCTCTTTAATAGTAAAAAATGATAATATGAAATGTAACAGAAGAATTGGAATAATTTGTTTTTCATGCAAACAAGAAGTTGGATAGGCAGAGTAAGACTGAAAAATTCAATGGCATAACCGGAATTTGAACCACGGATCTCCCAGTCTCTAGCCGGTTGCTCTTCCACTGAGCTACCATGGCAACATACCGGCATAGCATTGAATTTCTCAACATATTTACGAGTTATTATGTAGAAGTTATAGTACTGAGACAAGTTTTGTGCGCGGGTACATTTGAATTTGTTCTAGCGATAATATTCAGCATGCCAAATAGCATTTTTGCATAGTTGTACGTAGTTGAAGTTGCACCATTTCTGAGCAAATAATAGTGACATATTGTTCAAAATATTAGATGACTTATCTTTAGTAATGAGCATTATACTTTAAGTAGGAGCTCAACAAATCTTGTTTGAATCTTAAAAACAGTTTTGAAAAAATACAATTTAAAATTTCCTTAAAAGTTCTTCCAAGTGAAGCATACTCGAGGCAGGAGGGCAGATATTTTGAACAGGATCATGTATGACTTTCTACGATAATACTTATTAAAATAAATCTTATTACTTTATTATCTTATTATTATTATTTATTTATTTACTAAGCTTGCGCTGGCACTACAGATTACAGCATATGAACAGACACATCGCCCTATTGTGGCTGCGACATTTCGTTTATTTCTCAGCGCATCAAATTAAATTGAAGGGATAGATAGTAATAGGCAAGACACGCATTTTTCAAAAGCAAATTTCCAACTGCTACAGTAAACTACCACTCTTCTTTTAAAACTGTCGGACTGTATAATTAGAAAAAATAATAATAAACATATTTGTTACATTCATATGATTTTCTCTACATTCTTCTATCTACATCACGTTTGTAAACATTGCAGAAATGCTTTTATTAGGATAAAAATAAATATGAATGACGACTCCTCCTTGCAGAAAATATCTTCCAAATGATAAACCTGACAAAGAATTCATCGGTCAAAAATTGTATGTTTTAACGAGACTACAGGTTTGTTGGAAGATTTTGTGTATCTCTTACGGTTTACCAGTTATGCAAAAATGAATCAGAGGCTAGTCCCAGAAAATACAAGATACGCATTTTATTTGTCATGTAAATATCTTTAATGTATCACATTTTCATCAAAATCGTTTGAGGTACTTTTTATAAAATAATTTCGAAAATATTTCATGTAGGGTGTGGGGATTTATCTAAATATTTGCGCTTCGCATTCTTGGAACACACTGAACTTAAATGCCAAGTTTGGTACTTAACCAACTTTTCATTTCTGGGTTTTGCTGTTCACAGAATTACAGATCTTTTATAAAATGCCTTTTATCAGGGGTCCCCAAAACGTATTTCCGGTAAAATCGCCGGGGGGGGCAATTTGGGTGTGCATTGTATGAGGTACAGGAAGTATAACTAGTTAAAGACCATTAACATATTTAATTTCTTACAAAATCCAGTCCCCCCCCCCTTTAAAAGTTGTGCAAACATGGAGCTTTGTATGAAGATCCAAAGCATATTGCATTAATTCACAGGTTCAAAAGGGCAGAGGATGTGGAGTTTTGTAGAAATTGTTTAATTTTTTAAACAGCTCTCCTCTAAAATTACCATATTGTGGCCTGTCAGTATCTTGCCTCAAGCCCTTCAAATCAGAAATCAAAGCCACTATAACATTTCAAGCATCAAAGTGTAACGGATTTCAACGTGCTCGCAACGAAAGCTTCATAAGAAACGGTCGATTGAGCGGCAAGGGAGATGACGATAATAATAGTAATAATAAGCTTTTTAATATTATCTGCACTTTCCCCCCCACAGCAAAACTTCTGACGGAAACCCGGTTTTCTGTTCATCTGTGGGTGGCTTTCTCTGGGATTAGGCGCATACGTAGTTCAACATAATAAACATGCGAATAACGTCTAAATAGCAGCACTAACCATTGCGAGAACCTGGTTTTATTCACAGATAACATGAAAACAACCGTGTTTTCTTGTATTCCGTGATGGAGATTTTTTGTATATGATGCGTTCGTTCCTAATTGCTGCGATTATCTGCTCATCTACTCGAATCTGTTTCTCAGTTCGACACGGGAGGAATAACTTCCCCAGGGCAACATCTTGCACGCCTACTTAAACACGTACCTACCTCTAACTCTACCAAAATTGACTGCAATTTCAGATAGTTTTACTCCTTTACTCCTTCTACCATCCAAGAAAAATGTTGTGTTTTCCAGGAATTTTTAGCCAAATACTCGTATTTCTTAATAAATTTTCTTAGAATTTAAACTATTATATGCTAATGATTTAAATTCAACAGTTCAATATTAATAAAATACACCTTTAACACATAACACAGTACTTGGAGAGGGAAAGTCCCTATGACACTTTATGTTAATGCAACTATTTTCCGTCAAGTGCAACCAAATCGCAACCATGTCCGGAGCCTAAAGTATCAGTATTTCAATGTATAAGAGCTACCGATCAACACAGTTTTACTGTTTTATTGTTTTCGCTTTTACCACTTGTACAGCACATTGAAACTTCTATAGACTCGAAATATTCAATGTCATAGCCGGGAAAAGTGCCTTTGTATAGTTTTACAGTTTAGAGTGACATTTGTGGAAAACAACAATTATCATCTACAGAGATTCCTTGTATAACTAATTACTGCTTTGGGCTACGATGCTTCATTTGTTTTCAATATTACCTTTATCAAAGAGTTTAAATGGAAAACTAATGTACTATATTTCAATGCAGTTTGTTCTCTTATTAGCTTCAGGCAGAATGAAAACGGTTGCACTGTCGCAATAACATAAGTAAATAGAATACCTATGCATTTTATTTGTTTTGTATCTATTCCCTTATAAGTTTTATTATTATTATTATTATTATTATTAAAGGTAAGATTTTTCAGCATAAATTATGAAGCTCTAATTATATTAGGTATTACAGATAATGGGATGAAATGTAATTTTTAAATAGTTGATATTTAGCGGTAAAGGTTGGTAGGATTTGTACTTTCTCTAGCACGTATGCATATACATACAATGCACATAGTAGCTAGAGAAGGTATGGACCCAAAAATTCTATATCGAGACTTCACCAGAAATATATGTTTGATAGTCCCCGAGTCCAAGAAAAGTTTTTTTAGAAAAAGGTCCGTGTGTACAGAAACGAAAAGCCCGTTAAATACACACAGTTAGTCGTTTCTTTTATTAATTAAAAGAAATTTCAAATTAGCTATGTACATTTTCAGCTCAGTATTCTTATGTTAGTAATGGCATTAAAATAATAGATGTTAAAATCTCTTTCTTCACATTTCTTTAAGAAACTGTCGATTTTCTGGTGAGTTGTTGCTTCAGATTCCTTATAATAATGCAAAACACACAGAAGGTGGAAAGGTTGGAAAGTGGAACTAAGAACTAACTTTATTCCCTTTTGGTATTATATAAAATGAAACTAGAAATATTACAAAAATAATATATTAGTACAGCCTTCAGAAAACCATAGTTTATTATACAATTCTAATATATCTACCAAAATGGACTGTTTCAGGAGATTTACTACACACTCTAAATTAGAAAAAAATCTCTAACAAAGTGATAAGACAAAACCTTAGATTTTATAAGATATAAACAACTAAAATGGTATCAGCATGTCCGCAGAATGCCTGAGTTAAGATTACCAAAGCAAGTTTTAGAATGTAACCCACCTGGAAGAGTAAGACGTGGTCGACCTAGACTTAAATGGATTAAGAATATTGAAAGAGGAATGAGGGAATTAGGTCTAGAAGAAATTGATTGGGAGGATAGAGAAAAGTGGAGCAAGAGGATAAAAGCTTGAACTTTGGGTACTAGAAGATGTTTATTACAGGATCCCTGAATCCAAAAACGTGCGTATGAACGGCAAAACTCAAAAACGAAAAGCCCATTAAATACTAAGCTTTGTATTCAAGTTAAGCATCTTTCAAGAATGCGACACAAAGATTTAAGAAAAACCCCACCCTATCCAATCCAAAACTATCCTTTAAATGAAACATATTTCCCTTGCGGTTTATTTTCTCAAAACTTGTCCAAGCGTCATTGATTATAATATCAATGAGTCTTAGATTGTCTGGCAATAAGCCTGTCATAAGAGACACAGAATCTTACTACACAAAAATGTGTATCTCATTAGCACAAAATGTATTCCAAATAGGTAGGTTTTATTATATTTGGTTAATTTCCGAGATATTTACTTATACTTTTCTCAAGTGAGAAGTCGTGATTCGTTTTTCTTTTTTTCCATCCTGGTTATGCAAATAGACGGAATTTCTTCGGTTGTGGTGTTTAACTCATATAGGTACATTGGGTTTAAGTTCTTTTCTTTATGTATGTGTATATATATTAAATCATATACACATTTACAATGGCATTCACACTTCCAGACTTTGGGGATAGTAGCAAATAACGTCGGTTAGTCGGAAATCGAACTCGGGACCCCTCGCACAAAAGGCAGGTACTCCATCGGCTACTGGACCTGCCCATTTTATGTTGTAGTAATATGATACATGATATAGATAAATAAACAGCTTTCTAAATGCTTAGATGCAGTTTCTAATTCTGTGTAATATCATGTACGTAAGTTACCATTCTGAAACTAAACACCAGTTCTTTGAAAGTATAATAAGTTGTTCGCCCACATGACGGGATGATACAGCATTATTGTTTTGTAAAAGTGTTCAATAGACGGACATACGGCCAGTTGGTCGTATTCTGCCCCTCAGACAGGTTTTTTGATGATTCATGTTTCACATTATGACGTGTATATGAATGTAAATTGTATGACTTGTCTATTGAACCTGTTTTGAATAGCTCTGACGCTAATGCTGTGCATACGAAAGAAATAAACAGGGAAATAAAAAGGATGCGAACATAATGGATTATTGTGAAACTGCTGCATGTTTATGCGTTTTCCTCTCAGAATTACAAGCGCGTATACGCCGCTCAAAGTTTGTTTCAAAATCTGCGCCATATGTAGCCATTTTAGTGTTGTGTTGTAATATTACTGCCTGAGGTAATGTTAAATGCTCATTCCAGTAATTTATTTGTGTGCGCACGCCGTTGCAATGGATTATATAAATCCTGGAGGGCAAATAGCGAGTTTTTTTATTTGCTCTCTTATATGAAACAAACATTAGATGGCTCTGCCGCATAAAGCAAATTTCCACTGCAAACTCTCTTCTTTCTCATTAAAAATTATACATAATTGCGAGTTATGATGCCAAATTAATGTGATTGGACGGTGTCTGTGTTTATGGATAATAATAAATAGTTTGTAAAGACTATTACTAGGGCGATGTTGAATAAAAACCTGAAATTTCGCTTAATAATTTGGGTTTATCGTCAGTGTTAACTCTGATAAAACCCATCAATTCGGCAAAAATAAAACAATGCACTTACGGTGCATTTTATTAGTTTCTCTACAAACAAAATATACATTGTGAAGTATAAACCCAAAAGTACACACATGTGAGTTATTATTTTCGTACTGATTTGTAGTAAAGAGGAAATGACCGAAATGCTAAACAATAGCTATTTTTTATTCTGAAAATAAAAATGAGCTACAGGATAATTAGCTGGATTAGTGTTTAACGACAGTGAACGATGATAAACGTAGTTTCGGCCTGTTTGTTTTTTCTGCATCTGACATTCTGTCCTCACCAACCGCCTTACGATGCAATTCTGTGGGGTTCGAACTAAGGAAAAAGCTGTTTCACTTATGAAGCACTACAACTCTGTTGCCCAACTTTCTTTACCAAACTTGCAATAATCCTAGTTGCACAAGAACTCGTTGTCCAGTATGCAGCAAGTCCAGCTTCCAGAGGCTTCTCAAGAAGCTCCTGAGGACATTCTTCACGGCAACCCAAGCGGTGGCAGCAACACTTGGCTCCGGCAACCAAGTTTTTTTAATTGATTGATTTATTTTTTTAGATATTTATATTGCTCACTCTTTCTTCAAAGGTGATAAATGAAAATTGGAGACGAAATTTGAAAAGGAAACTTCCCAGTTCAAGTTTAGGATGTCTCACGCGTATTTGCTAGACACATGTCCTACTTTTCATTAGAGTGCCAAGTTGGATATACCTTTGACACATCGATAGAGCTCGCGACCCACAAAGAGAGGATTCTGAAACCGCTGCCATAACGTTGGAACTTGATTACTATTCTTGATTATGCCAACATTTTACAAAGTAATAATTCAGTTGAAAAAATAAGAACTTTTGTAGAAGCTCTATGATTTTTCGTAAGTCATGAAAGAATACACTATTTTGAGTGCACATAATGGGGAGAATGGAACAAAACATGTTCTATGTCCCATATATGTATATAGAAAGAAGAATATATTGAATTTCAAAAAAGCATAGCTGTTATCGTTACTAAATTTTTAATTTAATTTCACTAAATTCTGCCTGCTCAAATTCGATCACTACAAAAATAGTGTGAAAATATTATAGAATAACATGTGTTAACAGTGAATGTATTAATCTTCTACAAGTGTTTCCTTCTTTCACACACATTTTTGTCACGTAACTCATCTCTTCTAATGCTTATATACTTTACTTCATTTGAATTCTAATTTTCTCTACACAAAAGTATATATCAATAAAATCAACATTTCTAGCGAAATAATATAAGATTTGGAAGTGCACATTCTTAAACTTAAAAGGCAAAGAATAGCAACAAATTTTTCTTACATAGCTTATTTTTTGGCAATTGCAGCAACTAGGAAAATGTAATACAAAATATGAGATCTTAACTCAAAAGATATCTATACTTAAAGCCAAAAAGGCCAACACTGGTATCGTTGAATATAAGTTCTAAGCCACACTGACAGACCTGTGAAAACTCACCCAAAGTCACATTCCTATTAGAAATTTTAAATTAGATAATAACTAAGATGTCTCATATTATTCCTTTCTGTGGCACATTTCTATATTGCAATGATAGCAGAAGTTCCATTGGGAAGAAAAACTTCTGATTACGTGTTAGGCATCTCTAACATTCTAAGCTATTTTGGATAAGCTTATTATATTTTTCAAAACATATAGATTTGTCACTTTTTTCCCCAGTTACGTATTACGTAGTTCTCGGAGATTTGTTAAAAGTTGACTTGAGCATTAACTAACATTTGTCTTAAAAGCATATGCCATCATGGAAAACCCGGAAGAGAGCAAGTTTATCGAGTCTTTCTGATTGGAAGGCTACAAAATAACAAAGGTGGCACTGAGGATTTACAGTATTACAATGCTATTTTCATTATAAAACAATTTACTGTAATGAAATTAAAATATAAGAAAAGCTTTTTAGCAAAGCTGATTATGCTTTTGCACTTATTTTATATATTACAGTGGTATTCTACCTGTTCTAACAATTACGTTACAGTAGCAGTTTTACGAAGAAAAACAGTTGTTCACAATAAAAAGATTAGGCTTAAATTAATAGAGTAATATTTTATCTATTTAATATCAAAGGAAAACGAACCTAAAAATATCCATTCACATCACTTTTTCTTCAAAACATTGTAATCATAAAAATGTCCTTAATCTAAATCGTAGTAATCGAGACAAACATGGTTGTATTAGTACCTTAGTTCCTTCTAAGTAGAAGGAAAATGAGGTAATACACTAGGTTAGTGCATTAGTCAAATCTTTTAAAAAAGGCGGTTTCTAAGCGAAACAATTGAAATTCGGTTTACACAGCCAGGAGTAAAACAAAAGAGGGATGAAGCAAAAGACCACCTCCCATTTGAGAAAGGTTTATGAAGCTTAAAATTGAAACCAATAACAAAGAATATCACAGAAACGGTTAGCTTCACGACAAATGTAAACAAAGACATTCTCTTTTTTGACTAGATCTACCTTTTTGTCTATCTCTTACGGTTTTCTGATTATGCAAAAGTCATTCTTCAGAATAAATGGAACTTCAGAAGCTATTCCCAGGAAACTTAAGAGATACATTTTATTCATTATATAAATAGTTTTAATTTGCGGTATTTTAATCAAAATTGTTAAAGCTATTTTTAAAAAAAAAGAAAAAAAAAGAAAGAAATCAAATTAGAAAATGTTTCTATTTAAAAGGCAGTTTGGGTTGAGGAAATTTCCTGAAAATCTTCGTGTTGCATCTTCCCCGAATTAGGAATGACATCCTAGGACTTATGGGTAAGAAGCCTGTCGGGGAGGCTGCGGTACGTAACCGCAGAATGAAGAACCTGGAACGAGGGATCGATCCGTAGCCAAGCAAATGGATGATATGAAATAAAAGAGAAATGGATGATAGGAAAGGCAATAATGGTGCAATTGGTGGAATGAGTGATGGGGGAAACTGGAGGACCCAGAGAAAGCCCTCAGACGCCGTTTCGTCCACCACAAATCCCACATGCGGCCGCTTAGTATCAAACCAGGACCGCTTGAGACACTAAATTTAAATACCAAGTTTGATATTTAACGGAGTTTTCATTTTTGAGTCATGCTGTCGACAGACACAAACACCCGCACACATCTTTACTTAAAAATGCTTTTTATTTTTGATTCAGAGGGCTCAAATCATATATTTCCGATAAAATCTCGGTATCGAGTTTTTGGATGAAATACAACATCTTCTCTATCTACTATGTGCATACATTGTACATACGGGCTATAGAAAGTAAAAATATATGTGTAGTACATTGTATTCACCCTTTTATTGCAGTAATTTTGTCCAAAATTCATAAATATACAGCGAACTGGGACGCAAGCAAAAAGAACCCCCTCCCCAGTATTCTTGTAATTGATTTTCTCGTTTACAAATTGTTATTGTTGCGTAGCACGTTTGTTACTGGCACCAGCCATGAAACCAAGAAGCTAATAACTGCAATACATTCCGACAGCCAAAATTATACCACGGCGCCAGTTAGAAAATTATTTATGTAGTGAAAAAGCAGATAAACATGCCAAATTTACCCCTTGTGAATCCTTTGTCGTTGCTAATTGTTGCATCAGTCCTCAAATTCTCTATTGCCATATTTCAATTCTGAAGCGAAACGCGCAATCACTGCGCTTTGAATTTCCTAACTATGGGTTTAATGACGCGCCAGAAATAATGACGATGCAAACATCGTCAAATACGTACAACCCCAACCATCAACATGCGGTACACTTTTGCTCATATGGGAATCGAAGCTGTAACCTCTACTCAAAGGCTAATAACTGCGCTACTGTTGGTGCATATCGATGCAGACAGCCAGAAAGTTCGTTAACAACGCACTTCTGTAGATATGAACCATAATATGTCGCCTAATGGTATTCTAGCACAGTTAATTAACATTTCTAATGAGCGTATTTTCATGTTAAAATGGAAAGAAACGGCGACATAATTAGCTATAGTTTACAGATAGCTCTGAAACACGAGGGAAAAAAAAACCAACTTAGCAGAACAAAAAGCACCTCGCATAAACAAATCAAAAATAAATGTTGGCATTTGACGATGTTTTTAATAACGCAAAAACTTGATTCATTTTTTGTAGCGGAAATACATATACATTTAACCTGTATAAAATTAAATTACAAACATCATTTCGAGTTTCTAAAATAAGTTTTTACGTAGTTTCCGTTGAATTGTATTAGTAATAGTAGAAATACAATGAAGCTCACTTGTGTTCTGATTTACTTTCAACTTTCTTTTAAACATTAAGTATAGATAAATGCACAATAATATTTCCGAACTCTGAGGATAATTATAAAAAAATTGTAAAAGTAAAAATTGCTCTCTCCTAAATAGAATGGAACACACCTCTGAATTTGAAGGCTAACATGCTAACCATTAAAACACAGACAATATTTGTAAATAATTGTTGCTGTTGTTAATAATAACTGATTAACTATTGCCTCTGCCTCTAAACAATTAATATCACATTCTTTACACTGCGTCTGAAAATGAGAACTCCTGAACCCTAGGGAGGCAATAAGTTAGATGTGCGAGGGATAAGCTAATTAAACAACTAAAATTGGCATAGTATGAATACCAAATTTCCTATTTCAGTCACGCACGTTTTAAGGAAACAGGGCAAAAATTCTTTCACACCATATATTGCTTTGCATGGGAAAGCTTTCAATGCCTTTTATTATTTTTTTAAAGTGAATAAATGATTTTTATTACAATATCCTGTGTATCCTACTGAGATATGAATCAAATTTGTATCTTTTGTTTTTACTACTTAATTTGTACAACCTCTTTTAATTTCATGGTAATTTGGGTAAGAAAGACACCTTTTGATGTTATTGCCACGAACTATGGTTTATTCTTGAGCATTTAATTCATTAACCTTACTTTACGCATTCATTTACACTTAAAGACTGCGGAGTGTTCGGAATTTTCTAATCAAACAATCCAAATGGGACATCTGGGTTGAGAAGCCAAACGGTTCACCATTCGATTAGAAAGGCAGTCCATGTGTGTTTTGAACTGACGGTAAATAGCCAACGAATTCATCCTCACAACGCTTAATTGTATGTCGCTGTTGTCCGTTACAATACTTCTAACACAATATGCTTATTATGTAGCCCTTGTTTTCTTTCTCAGGTGCTTGCAAGGAGTATTAAAAATGTGTACCATAATAGAACGAACCAGTTTATATTGATACTGACAAAATCTAGCAGCACGTACATTTCTAACCACTGAATTTGTAAGATGTTTTATTGCTTGAAGTATGGCCGATCTGCCGAAGTATAACATTGCAATTTAAACAGTACTATCTACCATTTTCTTAATATCATTTTCTTAATTGCCGTTTGGTAGCGGCAATAACTTGAATCTTTGTCTCAATTTGCTAACGAAAGCTATCATACCAGTCGTTTGCGCATGGCGTCAGTACTAGGTAGCGAGTTTAACACGCATTGCCTCTTGCAAAAAGCTAGCGATCGATGAGTAGAAGAGATGGATGTAAATTGGGTAACTGTCGTGCAAATAATTCTTCAGCCCTTCTTCTAAAGGGCCGAAAGGTGTTGTGTAAATGGTTTAGCCATTCCTTGTGCACAAGGGAACTTTTAGAGGTGATGACTACAAATATCGTTCATTGTTTAATTTTCATGTCCCTTAATTGTTTTTCAGGCGATAGAGAACTGATACTGGTTGGGTGGAATCAAAAGTTGGTTGGTTGGTTAGCGGAAACAATTGTGATCTGGAAGAATGGATCACTTTTTATGCACGACAGTGGACATAATACCAGGGTAAACCCTGTAATTATCCCGCTTTTTTAAACTGTAACTTAGTTAGCATTTAAAGATGTATTATACAATAGTATCTCATAACTGACATCAGTTCTGGTAAATGTTTACGAAGATATCCAAAAATAATTTGTGAACCTTCATTCCTCCGTCATATAGCCGCGTGCATACTCACTTTTTAATGTCGCTGATCAGTATCCCTTGTCGAGTACTCTAATAATAACAGTAAATCATACCCAAAACAGCGTCATTTCCATTCCACAACAGTAAATCATACTCAAAATTACGCCATTTAGATCCACTCTCAGGCTTTTCATATGTAACACAATACAAATCGGAATCGTGGCCCTATGCATCGCGGCGCACTTAATGCCCCCTCTGATAGTATGTTAAACGTGTTTAATATACCTACATTAACCAAAATCAGGAAGAAATTAAATTATTTGGAAACGGGCCCTGGAAGCTAAAAATAAGCTTGTTTTAAGTAGCACATTTTTCTGAAAATGAGAGTGAAGTTTCATTTTACCAGTGACAAATTCTATTTAAAAATTAGGAGTTAATATTTCACCGAATTATTTATGATTTCCTGAACAAACAAAATGTTTCCACCGTCAGTGTAACTAACTTCGTCGAACCAAGAATGCAAGAGGAACATTTTCACGAAATCCTCTGGCAAAATAGCTCTTATATGGGAGTTTTCCGCTCAAAAACCATTAAAGTTTTTGTATAAAATAACCTATAATTTATATGACACTGTTATGAAGAATTATATGCTTCAATTTTTCTGTAAACAGCATATGCAGTCCAGTTATTTATGATCGACTTTTGCATAATTGAAAACTCATAACAGAAGGTTGCCACAAGCAAAATGTACAACATAGAGCTCAAAATTCACAATACCTGTGTGACATAAAATACATTGCGATATTTTATACCTACGTTTTTAAAATATTCTCCCCTTGTTGAATACTTGAACAAGTTCCTCACCATGACTTACGATATAAAAATATAAAATAATTCTGCACACAACTGTAACTAAACTTAATTCATTAATTATATAGATTATATTATATAAATTTATAGACAAACCATTACGTATATATAATATAATAACATAGCAATCACTTATTACGTCATACAGCGTTTATATAATTCCTAAAAAATTATGAAAATCTAATGAAGGTGGTAGTAAAAAGCACCAGAGATCATTGGAGTTTGGACGCGCACCCCTCGTCTGCGCAGTCGTGGCTCCGCAGATTGCGACCTTCGGCCTAAACCTCGGCTTCTATAAACTAGCAAATTGTTTCCGCTCGCATCTGATCATACTAATTCATCTATTATTATTGTTAAACAAACTCGTATGATCTGAAAATTATATGACATTTCCTTAATAGTGCAAAATAATACTTCACCATAGACATTTTTCATCTGCTATATCACATATATCAAAAAAGTAAAACTATTTATTTTGATAACAAATATGCAAGGGAACTATCTTCAGTGCACACCCGCGTTTCTAATACCTACTAAAACCTTTAGTTCTGTTCAAAACCACGGTTGCAAGGCAGAACTTTTTCATTTATCGACCTTGTTGTCTTTCATATCTATGTACCTCCACCCTTAAATACGCTTTAAGTTTTCTCTTTTCGTCTAATGTAAAGCAATTGTTAAATGAATATACGGCCTGCAAATTGTTAAACAGGCTTTGTAATTGTGCCGAAGGTAGAAGCGAGGAATGCGACCGCGCCCTATCAATTTTCTGTGCTGTACCATTAAGTTTGATTATCTTTCAAGAGTGGTGTTCTTCTCGAAACAAAACAGCGCAGGTATTTAAAGGATTCAAGTTATATAGGGTCTTCAGATTTATTCGGTCTTTGCCTGCGCATGACATCAGTACTAGGTAGCGAGTTTATCACGTATTGCCTCTTGCAGAGGGCTAGGGATCGATGAAGAGATGGATGTCAACAGTTTCGATGTCACCTTATGAAATGGGATTTGTATCCTTTCAATGTTTGCATTTGCAACATTCGCTTGCAACTAGTAAACTCGCAATCACAGCATCTATGCTGCAAAGCAACTCAAACAATTGGACGGTTAGGGCAAGTTCGGAAGTACCACTCAGCCATACACTCGGAGATCACTTCCAAATCACGTGCAAAGGATGCACAAAATGTCCTAGTAGAAGCAATTCTGCGCCGCCTAGTGCATCAACCTATTGAAGAAGTCTGCAATGTATGCCCCGTACACCCCCTTTGAGACAAGGGGCTCGCTGAACAAATGATGTCATGCATTTAAACACACTGGCGCTAAAGGTCGAATAAAACTGAAGACCTAGTATATAGTAAGTTTAGCAGTCAAATTCACAAAATAAATTCTAATTAATGTTTACGTCTTCTGCTATTATTCAATATTCTTCTTATTTATCTGATTTTGAAAATGACACCGATTTTTCAACCTTTTCCTGTGCGGTATTTATAACATCATTATACCTGAAATTGAGAAAATCAATGTTGATCCGACGGAGGAAAAGAAATGTTATAAACTCAGGCATGATTTCGAAACATATTTATATTTCACTTAAAATATATGTTGCTTTTTATACACGTGATATTTTAAAGAAAAAGAAAGAAAAAAATTTAATGCATAAACTGTAATATGCTTTAGTCTTTCTGTGTGTGAGAAATGAGAATATTCTTTCATTTAATATATCCGATTGCATTTTTAAAGCAAAGCCGAATTATTTTTGAAGTCGCAGGGGAACTAAGACACTTGCGTGGTACTGACAAGTGTTACAAATAAATAAATACTGGGATTTGATTCACACTAGCTTACACAGTTGTAATTTTAATGTAGTATTAGAAAAGAGAAAAAAAAAAAATCAGCGGGCCACTTAGTGCAAGGCAAGAAATGCGACACCATGTTGCTTTGACCAATGTAACAGCAATTATTCCTCACGTAACGAAAAGCATTAAAAATGTTATACAAAAATTGATTGATTTTAACTTGCTTTTAAAAGTTTAAGTTTAAAAGACCCTCAAAGTTTGAAGAAAAAGTTTCAAACAATCCTCTTGAAAAGCAATGAAATACAACGAATTGAACAACTATTTTCTATCTTTGTACGTTTTCTGAAGTGCCACACTAAAATAGGAAACAGGATTCATAAGGTATGGTTGAATTAACTTATTGTGAATAATTACAAAAAACACCTCAGCAACCAATTAACGAAAAAAAAAAAAAAAAATTCTCACTTTAATATGAACTAAGAAGTATAGGCCTAAGGATTGCACCAAGTTTTCAATACCTTCAAATATACGCTTTAAAAATAATTTAATTCCATAAGATTAAAAAATTATTTTATATAATCACTGACCGTAATCGCATAAATTTAAAATAACATGGAAATGAATTGTTGAAGTTGTATAAACTGAGTCGTTAATGAGAAATGGGTAAAACGGTTAATAAATCACAAATTTGAAAGTTTTTTTTCCTTCCAGATTAAAATCCCATCTCCATCCTAATTTCCGGAATTATACAAAAAAAAAAAAAAATGCTGTACTAGGTGTATGCAACAGTTCTTTTAATAGACAAAACAGAATGTTAAAATGCTTAATATTGTTAAAACAAAAAATGCAATAGGCCAGCATACAGAAGCTGTAAGATCCACTGTTCTTTTAAACTGCTGAATTATTTTGAAATTACTATGTATTTTTAATCGCTTCATTAATTAAAAGCTCTTCCTAATATAGTATTTACAGGTTCGCAATAATTATATTGTTGTATTTATATTGTGAAACCAAAATTTCCAACTCCCTTTTAGAAATCTTACACACCCCTGTGCTCTAAATTGAGGTCGAACGCATCTAAAAGTGAACGTACGCTCCTATCAACTGTTTTCCTGCCCCATTTAACGGTGGTTAGCTAAATTCCACTTCCTCTGCATACGTTACTAGCCAGTAATGGCACACAATCGATAACCTAGCAATTTCCATACCTTAATATAACTAATTCGGTGAAGCTTATGGTTATGTTTTAAGTCTATTATTTTATTTTAGGTTTAATACAAAGTATCGATAGTTGAATTACTTCTGTGAAACCAGAAGTAGGACAGCACTTCGGAAGAAGCATACGTCACTCAGGATTTTATTTAATCAGCGAAATAAGCAAAGATCTGGCTAGAAGATTCCGTTTTATTAAACTTGGACTCACTCCATATCTTTCATCAAGAATCTCAAATAAAAATCGACGCAGCTGTCATATGTTTCTCAACATATGGCAGGATGAAATAAGAAAGATGGCGCAACGGAAAGATGTCACCGCCCGTAAAATAAACACAAGACATGCTGAAGCCATCATCATAAACTTCTTTCTCTGTCTGAGTTTATACAAAATGATTTAGTGTTCCTGTTTAAGCTCTGACTGTACAAAACATGACAGAGGCGGCAATTTCTTACACTCCAAATGCCCTATTAACTTTCTGGGTATTGATATTGCGCGTATTATAAACGTGAATATAACTTTTTGTTTATTTGTATTCAGACTTCAAGCTTTGATTAATCTAACGAGGGTTCTTTATCATTCATCTTTTCCGTCATTCTGACATGCTCGTTTACTATTATTGTCTGTTTCCATGCCCTTATTAAGCGTGTTTGTTATTCCGTTGCCGATCGAAACAACTATGCGTTATCAGGCGATTAATTAAATTTATATGGGCAATAGACAAGGGAAGCCAGGTGGTGGGTACGGTTGAACTGTTCCTTGGGTATGGGTTCGAGTTCCGGTGGAGAGGACAGTGATTAATGAAGCTTAGAAAACACGAAAAATGCGGAAGAACTTTATTGGAAATTAACGTAACATGTTATTAATTTGAGTCATAATGAGCCTCGCAAATATGTTGAAAACTTCGGCAGTAAAGGACTATTCTCTAAGCCGCGCCATTTACATTTGGCATAAAATTAATTTCGAAGTGTGCAAAAATGTCACAGCTTCTAGACCTAGTAACGCTTGAATAAAAACATTTTAACTTCCAATAATTGTTTAACGGCAAGGAAAGCGCCGTGGAATTGAAATACGTTTTATATTGGTACATAAACAGTTCTAGGGAAATAACCTAGGTACATGTGGAGAAAATGGGGCGATTATGTTTAAATTTTACCGAAATATGTACACTGTCTTTGGGTTACAGATCCTAAACGTTTAACGTTTAAACATGAGAGGCATAACAAGTGGGAATTTTTTTGGAACCCCCTTGGTAACATAAAAATATAGGCAACAATCGCAAAAATCTAATTTCAATTCCAATTGCCGCATTTAATCATGAATATATATTTGTTAAACTGTCAAAACTATTTTGGCTAAAGTATACATTTATAGTGAATGTTCATTAATCTTTCTCTGGATTAACATTTTAAAAGATTTGCTGTGTTACATGACATGAGCCATGACATTTTTTCAGTATGCGTTACGTATTTATTCTGTTTTTTGTTTTGTTTTTTTATCGAAGTGTTTACTACTGTCTAATGGTAACCTCTGCGTAGAGCAGCATGCTTTTCTAAAGGTCACTCAAATAACGAAGGATAGTTAACTAATTTCTAAAGGAAGTTTGAGGTTAGGTTAGCTTACCTGAGAGCATTGTCTTGTCGTCGGCTAAGGAAACCGGCGTGGCGATGCCGCTGTCCGGCTGACGCACTTCCGGTGCCAGAGGACTGCGATCCGAGTCGGTCCAGTGTCCGGCGCTCACGCCGCTATCCGAGCCTGAGCTGAAGTCGCTGCCCCCGCAGAGCAAGGGGTCCCGTTTGGCCACCACAGCCTTGGCACTCTTAGCATAAACGGCCGGTAGGACTAAAGGAGGCGGTGGATCCACCAGGTGTTGCTGTTGCTGCTGCTGTTGTTGTTGTTGCTGGTGGAGTTGCGGATGACTCCAAGCCACCGGCTGCTGGTGCTGTTGTTGCTGTTGCTGACCCACCGCCGCGGCCGTCTCCAGGTATCGAACCTGGTACTGTTGCTGCTGGGTGACCAGACGCTGGACATGCGATCGGCGGGATCCTGACACAACCCCACGCGACGAGGACGCGCTCGGGAGGTTGTTGATGAAAGGACTACGTCGTTGACTCTCTGCCCGGCGATAATAACATGGATGTATCATCAAGAGAGGTTCACTTCGGGCTCCCTCTGGAGGCTTCGCCTGGTTGGGCAGTTCGTACTCCACGGAGCAGTCCACGTGTAAGGGCCGGCTGTAATCTTTGTGCGGCGCCGCTGAAGAGACGACCTGTCGCGTGACCGCGGGCGTCGTCGTGGACGAGGACGATGACGGAACGCCCGGTGGCGGGGGTCCGAGGTCGAAACTCGAGTAGCACGTCGCCATCTTTTTCAACACCAACTCAACACCACCATTCACAGTAATATTTACAAGCACAGGTAGAAAATATAGATCATCATCATTTGGAAGCTTTCAACGACTTTGCGATCCCACACACACAGAATAAAAAACATGAGAAAAAAAGAACAAGATTAATAACATTCACAAAAATAAGCACTTGAGTAGTCACTAGTCGCACTGATGAGCCGGCTTCTCCTAACAGCTCGGCCGCCTCGCCTCGACTGCTGGGCCAGCATTGCTCTTCTGCTGCAACTCGCCCGGCTGTCGCACCGAGGCGCTAGTGTTCTTTTGTTGACCAAATTTGTGTGGACAGTGCCATCTCCTTATCTTCACTTGAACCCTCCATCAGGCATTGTACGCGCCCTAAAACAGGGGATGGGGTGGTCCTTTGGAGCTGGAATCCCTTTCGGCTTTATTAAGCTGCTTTCAAACAAGTGCTAACACTATCGATTCGTTTTTTACATTTCCTACCGCTTAAGGTATTATATAAGGAATTATTCCTTATCACCAGAGACTATAAATGAGAAAATTGGTCAATTACCATAATGTTGCATGCTTTGTATGCACTTTACAAAATGCTGAAATGATGTAAAACTATTTTGTTCTCCAATTTTTAAAAACATCCATATTTTCGAGAATAATATTCTTTTTAGCGATAAGTGACAAGTGACAATTTTTTATTTTGCCCAGAAAATATGCATTTATTTAAAGTTACAAAAATAAAACTTTAATTTAACATTTGCGTCTTCGTAGCATAATTCTGACCGTAATTTTATAGAAGTAATATTTACATTATTTATCCTCATACTATAAGGCATTTAAAAATCGAATTTTGTGCAATGTTCTTACTTTGGTAGGAAGGGTCTTTGATTAATTTTACTCAATTCATTCACCAATCAAAACCAATTCTTACTAAAAATTGTTTATTATTACGTTAATATATATGTAAATTTATGAATTTTAAAGTTTCTAATTGAAATTCTAGATTATGGAAGAAATATAGCAATATGCTAGAAGATGTGAAACATTGTTTAGAAAAACCCGCCTCGATAGTGCGGGCGTAGCGTGTCTGCCTCACTTTTACGAGGTAGCTAGTTCGAATCTTACTTAGTGTGAGTTAGCTGGTACAGATTCTTTCTTCTTCCGGGGTTTTCCCTTATCTTGTAAAGACGAATGTCGAGTAACTTTAAGTTTCGTATACCTCGATATCATTTAAACATTATTTCAACGATTTCATTCATCGTCCGATATGACCAACCAGGTTAAAGAACATTACGCTACCATAAAAAGAAAAGAAAAGAAACCTGATAAGTTCCATTCACATGACTTTCTCTATATCTCTGCAATAATTTATTGTTAAAAAGCTTATTCTTCTATTTACTTAATGCGAATCGAGAAAAAACTGGCAGAAAGGGCCTTATTACCTGCTTCCTTGTAAGTAGAAGGGAAATAAGAGAGTACTATAGGCTAAATCCATAGCCACACCTTTTAAAAGCTGGTTGATATGTGAATGAAGTAGCATTGTATGGGCAGGAGTTGGCAAATTGAAAAGTATAAGTATTTTAAAGCTGAATCTAATAACAAAAAATATCTCAAAAACGGTCAACTCCACCAAAAAACGTATAGGATATAAATTGTGTATTTAAACGAGCTCTACATTTTTTGTGTGGTGAGTTTTTGTCTATCTCTTACGGTTTACTATTTATGCAAAATTCCGCAAAATTCATCCAGAATAAAGATGTCTTCAGAGGCTATTATCATAAAATTGAAGATATACATTTTATTTGTCACATGAATATCTAAAATATAAGAGATTTTAATATAAAAATTGTAAGAGCCACTTTTGAGAAAATCAAAAATTTCGAAAAATGTTCCATATAAAGGGTAGTTCAGTTGGTGTGGAGGGATTCTCTTGAAACTCTTCGTGCCACATCCTTGGAAGATATTAAGCTTAAATACTTTCGTTTTCGAGCTGTACTGCCCACAGACACACATAGACATTTTTTTAAAAAAAATGCTTTTTTTTTTTTTTGGATTTAGGGGGTAATTTTGGTGAAATGTCGGTATTTCGTGTGTAATTAATACCTTCTCTATACACTATGTACATATTACGTGCAGAGAAAGTAAAAAACTACACACAAACTTTTTTTAAAATACTTTTCTTTTTTAGATTTAAGGGTTTACAAACTGTGTATGGTCAATTAAATACCTACATTTAGAGTATCAGGAAAGAATAGAAATATAAAAATGTATCGGCAGAGCATATTGAATATATCAGTAGCATTCCTATGTATTCGCTTAAGAACGCCATTGTGGAATTTTTGCCCAACAGCCAACTTTGCTTTCACCGTTACACAGAAGCATGCATTAGCAGTGGCGGTTGTGATATTGATAAGAATGTTTGACGGTTGCGCTAAGTGCATCACTGAAATTTGGAAAATCCACAATATGTAAATCATTTCTTTGAAATGTAAGTAATGTAATACCACGCGCTTTCATCCGTAAGTGCATCATTAGAGGAGGAATTTTCTGCTTCTCGTTATTGCCGTAGTTGATAACAGGAAATGATGAAATCCTTCCCAGGCTTGCATGCACATAGGGATAGATCGTTTATAGAGGGAATTCGGCACCAATCCCTAGAAGGGGTGACCCACTAGAAGGAATGAGGTGAGGGGAAACATCGGGCGGCCGGAACCAGGAGTGCCCATAGTTTTCAGATTGAGTTGTCCTAGCAGGTCCGAGACCTCCGCTCTATTTAGAGTGTCCAATGCTCCCCTGCAACTAGCCGAAATCCGAGGATACAGCAATTTCTTTTTCCCTGCCATACTACACCGCAAAGGAGCCATAAATCCTGAAACAGACCAAACGTGAGTAATGGAACGATATGGAGGAGCAAGAAACTTGTCAGATGAGAGAAACCATCCTAGAATTTGCTTGACGACCTAGTGAAACACCCGAAATAGCTCAAGGATTAAAGCCGGGATTCGAACCCAGGACCTACCTAGGATGCGTTACCGCGGCGCTACAACTATCGGTTTCAAGATTAAACACAAAACAGGTACTATACTCTAGATATGTTCTCAGTAACAAACACAATTACCGTTGACAGTTCTTTGCGCGTTTTTCCGTAGTAGTAAGCGAATGCTGGAATGATTCATGTTCTACCACAATTTCCTTTTCTTCATTTCACTTTCATTTGGTTCTTCCTCTGTGTCATGTTCCTATATGTCTCGTGATGTGAAGCAGTGCCGGACGGATGGCGCGGATGCTTGCAACAAATTCATCCCCGTAGACATTAGAGAGAGAGAGAGAGAGAGAGAGAGAGAGAGAGAGAGAGAGAGAGAGAGAGAGAGAGAGAACTGCTTGGTTGCAACGGCTGTTCATCCTCCTCACCAGCATCCAATAGAACAGGCTACAGAAGTGGTTTCTCACCTTTTCGCGTACGACAGATGATGTCGGTGCGGAAGTTCGGTGTATATGTTCAGTATGTCGTAGGCTAAGCAAGCAGTGTCGATCCGCAACGGCGTTCAAATTGAAAAGTTGACATGGCTGATTCTAAGATAAAGATTTGGCTTCTTTGTTGACAATTACCTTCTGTATTTGGGATTTATGTGTGCTGTTGAAAGGGAGTAAGTAATTGAATAAACATTTGAATGAGGTTAATTAATAAGGAAGTTCTCAAAATAAAGTTAACTTGAACATTGCAATTGAAACTTTTGCCGTTCAGTTGGAACTAAAAAATGGACATTTACAAGAGAAGTAGCTATATCACTGTGCTTCTTTGATTTATTTCAAAATAGAAATTAAGACCAGGAATCTAATAGCTTCATTTCCCTATTAAAATTCTAAAGAGCAAACGATTTGCCGGGAAATCATTTTGCAGATTCTATGTACGCTACACCCGCAAAGGAAAGGCTGGAGTTGCAGCTATATTTAATACGTTTATGCCATCCTAGCATTAAAACAGCTTATTATGACGGCACTACTTCTGGCACTAGTGCCAGAAAATGAATGACAGCAATGACGTCATCACCGACACAACATAATTTTCTCCAATGTGCCAACCTGAATTCGTCCCTCTCACATAAATATCATTAGGAGCTTCAACAAATAATTGATTAATTTCTGCAGAGACTGTTCATTTGATTTTGTTGTTGTTTTTTTTTTTTTTTTTTTTTTTTTGGGCTTATATCCCACTGAGAACTCCTTCAAAAAATCAAAAACCTTCACAAAAATTAAATGTCGACTTTTTCTTTCAGTTTCAATATGCATTTTACATTTAATATACACACCAGAGTTTCGAAGGCGCACATATCTGCAACTGAAAAAACAAAACAACGCTTACAATCTAACTTTAAGTTGCTTGCCATACTAAGAAGCAATAAACGTTTCTATAATTACCAGCTCTGAAAAGTTTGCCAGTAATAATGGTTTAATTACTCAAACTAACGCATTTTTCGTTTCTCCATCCACAAAACTTTTCACACTTTTTCGTAAATATATTTTGACTTTTCTGGAATTAATAAACTCTCAGCACTCTTAGCTTCATTCAAAATGTCAATCCATATTTTCAATATTTTTATTATTACCTTCCATTTTCTTCCATAAATGTTGAAATAATTGAAACATCTACTTAGCAACTATACTTTGTCATACAAAATAAATGGCGTGTTATTTATGAACGCTCTTTAACTACTGTGGTTCTCAGCGTTCTAAATTGGGCGTGAAAGACCGCTTAATTTTGCTCAGAGACCTCTTTATCAGGCTTGAGGTTCTTTTACGTGCGGTAAATCTCCGACACGGGACCAACGGCTTTATTAACCTTCCGAAGGAAGCCATGCTAAGGATTTTTACACCCAAAGTAATCCATCGACCTCCGCTGGGTTTGAACCCGCGACCTTGGATATATGAAGTTACTATGGTAAACATTACACCACGAAGGGCGACTTTTGTCATACATCTGTGATCTCTGATACATTATAATTTTTCATTTAGCACATTTACTACTTTTTTACGTATTTTAATGACTAGGAAGTGGTCGTAGGAAGTGGCCAATCCAGTTCATTGGCGCGTAAAATTCCAACCAATCGGAACCATTATGTGTGCATTTTAATCGTTTTTAATCACACCCACGTGCAAATGTTTTTCTAAATTTATTGCACCCACGTGCATTTATTTTCTCCCTAAAAATCAGTGTGCAGTGATATTCCCGTAGTTAATGGTGGAAGTTCCAATAGACATATTCATTGCAATCATGCTTTACTAAGCTAAAATAATAGGATCTAGCAATACAAAGAGATCTGTGTTTATTTTACGCCACATAATACAAACTTATACGAAATTTATGATATGGACATCAAGTTGCAGTGACTTTGGTGCAAATATACGTCAAGGAAAATGGGATTTTAGGAATGTTATTCTTCATATCCATAAAGGCTAATCATTGTTATTTTATTCACGAAATAGTCTTATTAAATACAATTCGAGCTACAACTTTTCGCTAGATAAATTCAAGTTGCTCGCGAATTTATCGACAAAAGTGTGAAACTGAAAACATATGCATTTAAGGTTCATTGCAGCTAACATTTTGGCTATGTTTGATTCTATATATTGTGTGATACATAGAATTAATTATGCCAAGTCTACTTACAGTAAGCAGAGGAGATATTTATTCCATACAAAAAATTCAATATCGAGATTGCGCGTGTGTTTGTGTGTGTCTCTGGCTGTGGTGCCTGTGCATCTCGGTGTCCTAAAAACTCAAAAATGAAATTTTTGTTGAATACTTAGTATGTAAATTTCCTTCCAAGAGGCAACACATAGATTTTTATGAAATTTCATTAACAATAAGTGCCCTTTATATGGGAAATTATTCAAACATTTTTACTTCCCCCAAAATAGCTGTAATGATTTTAATCAAAATAGGATATATTTAAGATATTTTCATTACATATAAAACATGTAGGTAGTATATAGATTTGTCTAAGAATAGCCTATGAAGGTTATATGAGGCATATGTCCACCTCCACTGTCTCGGCACGCAGGTACTTCGTGATGACCCTTTCGCAGACATCTCTGCTAATGTCGTTAATGATATGTTTAATTTCTTCCTAAAGTTGGAGAACTGCTCATAACCCTATAAAGTCACATAGTGTAAGCTCACAAGATCTTGTAGGCCATTCCAAGTCGATATGAAGTGAGATCATAGGCTGAGGGAATTTTATGGTTGCAACGAATCTAATTCAAATTTCTTTATGAACCGCAGAACTGTTGAAGATCTGCGAAGTCTACGAACAGTCTCTGCATAGCACTGACTTATTCTGGAATGGGTTTTCACAATGATACCACCTTCCCTTTTGTGAACCGCTCCATGTCAACTAAGATCCTAAAATACATAAACAATAATTGGAACTACAATCGATATTAAAAACACTAAAGCAGTGCTGTAAACTTGAAAACAACATTTTACGCTCAATTTAAAATTTGTGTAATATATTAAATTATATAACTGGTAAACTGTAAGAGATAAATAAAATCTATACACAAGAAATCTTACATTCTCATAATTTTCTCTACCTATTCTGCAACAAATTATTATTACAAGAGCTTAATATTCCATACATTTCATTCTATTATTCTTCAGCAAACTATTTTTACAAGAGTTTATTATTCTCTATACTTCATCTTGAGTAAACATAACCGAGATAAACATTAGCAGAAATTGTCTTACTACTCAATTTTTAATAATAACAAGGAAAATAAGGAATAAACCAGACTAAAGCAATAGTAAAGTATTTAAAAAGCTGTGTCTATGTCATGCAATTGTAAATCCCCGCTCTTTAGGTGACCAGGATGATAGAAGTGAATAATGACTTCCCATTTGAGAAAAATCAAAATATTGGTAATTTTAATACAAATAACAAGGAAAATCCCGGAAATGGTTAGCTCTACAAAAAATATGTATATGGCATAATTTGTTTGTTTTAACCAGATATACAATTTTCGTATAGCAAGCTTTTGTCTATTTCTTAAAGTCTACCAGTTACACAAAGGTCATCAAGAATGTCTTTAGAGGCCAATTACAGAAAAATAAAGACCTATATTTTATATATATATATATATATATATATATATATGTGTGTGTGTGTGTGTGTGTGTGTTTATAATGTACCGCATTTTAATAAAAATCGTTAGGGATATTTTTGAGAAAATCAAGAAATTCTAAAATCTTCAATGTAAAGGATGGCTTGGCTTGGGAGATACTCATGAAAATCTTCGTGTCGCATTTTTGGAAGGTACTAAAGTTATTAACAAGTTTGGTACTTTTCATTTTTGAGTTATGATGTCCACAGCCACACATACGCGCGCGCGCGGTGCTTTTTCTAAATATTTTTTTTTATTCAAGGGATCTCAAACCATATATTTCCGGTGAAATTTCGATATCGAATTATCGGATGGGGTGTAATATTCTCTCTACTCTTTATGTACATGGTGCTTAGTAGAAAAAGTAAACATGTAGATCTAATCGGAACACAAGACATAATTTACGACGAGGTTGTGACAGTTGTACGAAACGACACTTCTACGGAGGTGAAATTTGTTGATATTTGTACGGAAGTTTAGAAAATCCCCAGAAATGCCTAAACAGGAATTATTTAGAGAGTGACATTTATACGGAAGGTAATGTACCTGGCCCGGCCTAATGCATTTCTTAGAATTGTGACGCGAGTACAATAAGGGTTGGCAAGTAAGGGTTGGGAGGATAGTGGGACTCACTAAGTAGAATTCATTGTGTCAAGTTGAGTAATGAATTATAATTGTTGTGGAGATATGGAATTCAGTATATAGTGGATTGTACCAACGCAGAAGAAGTAACGTATATTTCATAAAAAAAAAAAAAAAAAAATAGGGCAGAAGAAGACTGTCATCTAAAGATAATTCAGTTTTAGTCGAAAGAAGCCATATTTGTATTCTGGATGAATCTGCAACTGAAACGCGAAAACATTTTGTAAACGCAAAAAAGCGTGCAAGAAAAACACTCCCATTTCGAGTATTTACGCTGAAGATGTAAAACTTCAAGAGTTCTGCGACTATTCTGTAGATCAGTGGCTTGATAACGGTCACATACCAAGAGATATGTGGAACTGCAGTGAAAGACGCCATCGCACGAATAACATCTAGAAGGGTAGAATTAAAGAATAAACACATCAATTTCAAGAGTTAATTCCAAAGTTTATTCATTAATAAACAACATTCCAGAAGACGCAGAGTACTACGGCCACCACTTTGACCGATTTGTTTTAAATATAGATGGGAAGAAAAAGAAGCTCTATAAAGACTCCAGGTTGATGGCAACTTAAATAATGTCTGACTTGCGAGGCTTACTCACAGATTTACAATTATGAAAAGGGTTACAAGTTAGTAGATATGTCATGTAAATAAGTTTAATGCCCAGTTAAAGCCGAAAAGAGATCACCTCCCCGTGGTGTTCCCTGGAAACGACACAAATAGGGCTGAATGTCTCTTATAATTTGTATTAAAAAGAAAAAAAAAAGCCTAATTAATCAGCACCAACTCCTTCTAATCACATCACGGTGGTATGTTAAACCAACACCCTTAACAAAACTAATGCAATTTAATACTATTTTATGATGCCGCAATGCAACATTTATCTAGAAAATAAATAGCTAACATTTATAACAAGTACAAGTAAAGGTGAACTTTCTGCAACTATAATTATGTTTTGATTTTTAATGTATTAGCTATAATCAAGGTTTGATTTTTAATTTACTAGTTACACATATCCATATTATAAAACCTATTATTACCAACTATTAGTACTTGTTCCGTACAAGTGTCCAACATTCAACTTCGGACTCGCCAGGTAGAGGAAAAGGATCCGTAAAAGTGTCACTCCGCAGAAATGTTTCTCCGTAGAAATGTTCCAACCCCATTTACGACGAATACAATATTTTGTAGTGTAAATCATTTCCGAGATTTGTTTGTTGTTGGTTAGAATGTTCACATACTTATAATTTTCTCAACTGAAATCTTTCGGATTGTCTACCCTCTTGCACAAGTTTTGCGCCAGTTGTGGTTATCTCCACAGACGTCACGCATTTATGGGAGAAATAAAACCTAGCCAAAATCTTCATAGTGACGTATGCGACGGATTTCAATGCGATCTGATGTGGAAAGTTCAATCTCCTCATTCATTCTTTCGTTCTTCGGTGGGAAAAACTTTTTCAGTCTAACTGGAAATTTGCCGAGAGACAAATCGTCTTTAAGAGCATAGCGAAGTTTCACTGCATAGCCGCCAAGGGCAGGCAAAAGTGGCTTTCTTTCGGTTTGGGCAAAATTGCGGGATTTAATGTGTTTTTGCGAGTGTAAATTATTAATATTTTGAAAAACCTACTTTGCTAGTCTGGACAATCAGGATTTACTTTGATCGTAAGATTTGATCAAATTGTTAATTCAAGGCCTGTAACTTACAAATATATGTTAAAAATTACTTAAGTAAGTACAACTTATTCTCAGCAAAATACATTAGCAGTAAAATCAGTTATAACTTTGAATGGTTTCTTGTTAAAAGATCTAAAATTAATAAATTGTGAAGTTCTGGCACTGCTTCTTTGGACTTTCTTGAAATATTTCTCCTGGGCCTTAAAGGAAACTTGTTTTTTACGACTCCCTTTGGGTTTTTGTAACTTAATTATTTTGCCTAGGATAACGTCGGTACAATACAAATATAACACACTCTCTAAAGTATCATATAGCGATTAGCTATGCAAAGTTCTGGCTATAGTTATAGGTTAATGTATTATTTTTATACTTGTATGCAACGAAATGAATAAATGAATAACGTTTATCTGTATCAACAAGAGGTAAAGCAAGAAGTAGAAGATAGTAGAAGTAGATTGAGAAGATCGTGTGAATATAACACTTCAGATTTTTACTTTCTCTAGCACATATGTATAACGTACGAATATAGAGAAAGTACTGTATTCCATCCAAACATTCGATACCGAAATTTCACCGGAAACATGTTTTGAAAACCCCTGAATACAAACATCTGATGTATTCCATTCACATAGCTTTCTCTAGCTATTCCAAATACAAACTATTGTTACAAAAAATTATTCTTTTATCCACATCATGCTAATCGAGGTAAACATTAGCAGAATTGATATTATAAGTAGAAAGGCAATAAGGGAATGCTTAGACTAAAGCAATAGTAACACTTTTTAAGGCTGATAGCTATATGAAACAATTTTGTTCGGTCCGCTTCGCATGCTCCCATTTAGGAAAAGTTGGGTAGCTTAAAACTGAAGCCAATAACAAGGAATATCTCAAAAACAGTCAACTCTACACGTAAAACGTACATGGTGAGTTTTAACATGATCTACATTTTTTCTGTATTAAGTTCTTTTTCTATCTCTTACGGTTTAAACGTTATGCAAAATTCTGCAAAACTCATTCAGAATAGAGAGATCTTCAGAAGCTATTCTAAAAAAATTAAAAATACACATTTTAATTTGTGATATAAATTCATTAAATCTACGGCATTTTAATCAAAATCGTTAGAGCCATTTTTGAGATAAACAATATTTTAAAACATTTTTCCAGTAAAGCGCAGTTTATGCTGGGAGGGATTTTTTTGAAAATTTCCATGTCACATTCTTGGAAGATACTAAACATACCAACTTTGGTATTTAAGGGTCTTTTCGTTTTTGAGCTATGCTGTCCACAGACACACATACACACACGCGCGGAACTTTTTCTAAAATGGTTTTTTCGAATTCAGGAATCTCAAAACATATTTCCGGTAAAATATTGATATCCAATTTTTGGGTGGAATACAGTACCGTCTCTAATTACCACGTACATTGTATATTATACGTACTAGAAAAAGTAAAAAAAAACAAACAAAAAAAACAAAAAAAAACATTTTTAGTGAAATGTAGGTAATTGCTAAATACCAAACGGGGTATTTAGATTCAGCATCTCCCAAGGATGCGACAAGATGATTTTCAAGAAAATCCCCTCATTCCAAATACTTTATATTGAAACATTTTCGAAATCTTTGGTCTTCTCAAAAAGGGCTATAACGATATGATTGAAACACCATATATTAAAGATATTTAAATGACAAAGTGAATTTTCTGGGAATAGTCTCCGCAGAGCCCTTTATACTGGATGAATTTTGCTGAATTTTAGATACCTGGTAAACTGTAAGAGAAAGACAAAAATTTACTATCTACAGAAAGAATGTAGATCTGTTAAAACATGCAATTTATGTCATATACTTTTTTTCGTGAAATTGACCATCTTCGAGATATTCCTTGTTATTAGTTTCAATTTTAAAATATTTTACACGTATGCGAATTTGTTAACTACTGGCAATGCAGAGCAACAACTTTCATTCACATGGGAACCAGCTTTTAAAAGATGTGACTATCACTTTAGCCTAGTGTATTCTCTTATTTTCCTTCTACTTACAAGAAAGCAAGTGATAAAACCATTTCTACTAATGCTTATCTCGATTAGCACGAAGTAGGTAGATGAGTAAGCTTTTTAACAGTAATTTGTTACAAAGATGTAGAGAAAGTCATGCGAATAGAGCAAATTCGACTATTTATTCAGGAGTCCTCAAAACATGTATTTACGGTGAAATATCGGTATCGAGCTTTCTGGTAGAATACATTACCTTCTCTACCTACTATGTGTTATGCATAATGACTTGTAGATAAAGTAAACATGCCATTATGGAAAGCGTAACCTGAATAGGAAAAAAAAAATGCAATGTTATTTATGGACGTTCTTTAACTACTGTGGTTCTCAGTGTCCCATTCAAACTCTAAATTGGGCGTGAAAGACTGCTTAATTTTGCTCAGAGGCCTATCTATCAGGCTTGTCGTAGATCTACAACACGGGACCAACTTCCCTTCCGAAGGAAGCCATGCATCGTCCTCCAGCCGGGTTTCAACCCGCGACCTTGGGTATATGAAGTTAGCATGGTAACCATTACGCCACGGAGGACGACCCTGATTAGAAGAATCACTTTTGTAAGAATAATATACTATGTAAGGTTTTAATAGGAAAGAAAGTCATGCATCTGAGTTTTCATTGTGTTTCTTTCATAAGCACATGCGTTACGCTCAAGCCACCTCCAAAACATAGGGCATAATATACTGTGTGAAATGAAGCTTAAATACGATAGGACTTATTCTATCCTGTAAGTTATTGTTCCCAGTGCTCATGGGAAAGTATTGTTTCCGTGGTTAACGCCTCTCAAAACTTGGGTTTCACCTCAAGATTGAAATTGCAACTTGCCCTTATCCAGCAATCCACATGTCCACATTGCTGTTTCGTCACTTCGTCACGCAGCGCCATTTAAAACATCTGATATATCCATTCACATAACTTTCTCTACATCTCTGTAACAAATCATTGTTAAAACTCTGCTTGTAGAGAAGCTAGAGAAAGTCATGTGAGTGTAACACATCAAACTTCTTACGAAAGATAACTCTCCTTTTAACACTAATCGAGATAAACGTTAGCAGAATCTTATTACTTAGTTCCTTATAAGTAGAATGGAATTAAGGTAATTCAATAGGCTAAAGTGATAATTAAATTTTTTAAAAGCTGGCATTACAAATCGCTTCTTTGCTTGACCAGGAGTAGAATAAAAGAAAAACGAACATTTCCGTCTGAAAAAATTGTAAGTACTTCACAATTGAAACTAATAACAAGGAATACCTAAAAACGATAAGCTCCACGAAAAAAAAAAAAAAGTGTATGACATTCTGGCCTTGTATAATAAAGGAGTTAACTTTGTTGAGTATCATTGTTTGTACCAATGTACAAGAAATCCACAATATCGATGTTGTGTGTTTTAAAGAGGTTTTCAGATATGCGATGTTTTCGTGGATGTGCTCTGTGTAGTTTTTGAAAAGTATGTCTAGGTAGTGAAGATGTTTTAGTTGTTGTTTTTGTTGTACAGTATTAATTTTTAGAAGGTTCTGGAAAAGAAATTTTGATGACTGAAAGCTTGAAATATATTTTCATAGATCAACATTTCAAAAAAGTATTTTTTCGGAGAACCTTCGGATCCCCTCCATTCCTTCCCTCATCGTAATAACTCTGCGCACACTTACGTACGTCACTGCTTAGAATTGTCTTAAACTTCTCTTGGTTGTCACGGCTTCAGAGATAGCTGCTTCTCGAAACCACAGGATTTCAAGTTCGACTAACTGCATGCTTTTTGTAACAAGGAAACGGTTTCTATAAATGTTGGATTCCAACACTTTATAGAACCGTATTTACACAACATTCTCAAGTACGCTGTTGAATTCTGGAAGTTACTTTAGATTTTCATTTGACAATTATCATTGTTTGTTTTCAATCTTCTCCTGTGTGGAACTCCCGATCTTTTAAGCAAACATTACCAGTGTTCTACTTTCATATTGGCTTTTAATAATGTTTAATATTATTTAGAATCAAAAAGATCATCATTTAGTTCTTAAATGCTTTATTTCAGTCACACTAGACTAAACGTATTTACTTTCTTTCCATCCTTTATTTCTACCTCCCTCCCTCACCCTTTCTTTTCACAGAACGTATACCCCCAGAACATATAAACCAGCACAGCGATTGAGGTCAGATGCCTGTGAGGAGTAGAGTCTCAGAATCAGAGAGAAGCCAGGATGGGTGATCAGCCCGGTGCCTGGTATGAAAGTGAGGATGTGAAATGACGATGTAGTGGACGATAGAAAAGATGATTGTGGGGCAATAGGTGGGATGAATAGCGGGGGAAATAGGATAACTGGAGAAAACCCGCCCAGACGCCGCTTCAGCTACACAAATCCCACACGATATATCCTGGGATCGAACTCGGGCTGACTAGGTCTGAGGAGGGTGGTCTAATCACTCAGCCTAAGCAAAATGTGTTCATTATGGGAAATTTTAATTATATAAATTCAATTCAGTAAGCTAAATTTTTCATGATAGGTGAACGTCTACAATTTTATTTTTTTCCTAGCAGGATGGCTTAGACAGTGATGTCTGTGACCTGCATTCGGAGGTCCTGGGTTGAAATCCCGTAGGCCAACCAGTTTGTCTGACGGTTTTTCTTGGTTTCTCTCAATCGTTAAGATAAATACTGGATTGCATATTTAATACACGATCCAAAGTTCCACCTTCAGTCTAAAATAACAGTAAAACTGAAAACAGATTGTAACTGCAATTACGCCGCCATCTACCCACATATAGTAAAAGCAGTTAGACTTGACGTCTCCCTAACACCATCTGCCTGTTGCGGAGCAAAGTGGTATGATATAAAGGATGAGACCTCGAATGCTGGCTGTACACCGCCATCTAAGACAGCGAAAGCAGCTAGACTGGACGGCACTCTAACGCCATTTGGTAAAAACGGATGAGACCTCTGTGCACCGTCATTTGACTACCGTTAGTAAAAGCAGCCAAACTGGATGTCACCCTAACGACATATCCTTGTCGCGGAGTGTATGTATACAGGGATGAGACTTCGAGTGCTGGCTGTTCATCGCCATCTGACTACGGATAGTAAAAGTAGTCAGACTGGATGATGCGCTAACGGCAACTGCTTGTACAGTTTTTTTCAGAACATAATGGCTTTGCCCCACCCTTCCTCCAAAGTCGGCTTGATTTTAAAGTTTGCGGTTTTAAACTAACCCTCGTTTTGCCAAGTTTTTCACTTACTGGAACCTTAACTGAGGCGCGATTCTCGGCTTGCAAGCAGCATCTCCAGGAAACAGATTTTACTACGTTGCCTCTCGCCCCTAGTACAGGTTCGTCTTTTGTTTGTTAATGGTTATTGTCCAGTGGTACGGGAGAGCGGTCCCGTGAAAGCAGCTAGATTGGATGTTACCCTAACGCCAGTTCTTGGCTCGAAGCGCAAGAGTATGGCATAGGAATGAGAACTGGTAGACTACCGATCACCACAGTCCTATTAACGAATATCTTACCTATCAAATTCGTCGTGATATGAACAAGTAGTTAAAACACGTAAAATAAATAGACCAAACCATTATTTTCCTCATATTCTCGTAGGAATAAAATAGACCTTAGAATATGAACACATTTTAATTAAGAGTTCGAAAGCTTATTATGCGACAGGTAAATTTAGATTACTTCTGGTTTTTACTGGCTGAAAGTGGTATGCAACATTTGAGATGTATTCACTCAAAACCCAGCCACCCCTCAACGGATACTGGGAATAAAATCTCAAATTTCTGTGTAGATTTTTCTGAAACTGTAATTGATTTGCATTGCTGTTAATATGCACAACAAATGTCATTCAAATTAGATGAATACTTTGAAATATAATACCTTATTTCATAATTGTTACTCTGTGAATATGTTGCATAGTCAAAATGCTCCATGCGTCTCAAAATTTGAAATTGCTAGAAATTTTTATATATAAAACTAGTCTGTTTAAAATGAAAATCCTGTATAATATTACAGTAGATACTTCTGCATATTCTAGAACATTTTAGTTGTATATAAAGAAGTTAAGTCTTTTATTAAAATAATCTGATGTGTTCTATTCACATGACTTTCTCTGACGGTTCCACAAACAAACTTTTCTTACAAAAGATTATTCTTTTATCTATGCCATGCTAATCTAGGTAAACATTACCAGAATTGGTCTTATTACTTGTTTCCTTGTAAGTAGAAGGAAAAAAAGAAACTGCACTAAGTGATAGTCAAATATTTTAAAAATCAATCGCTAAGTGAAACAATTGAAATTTCGTTCCTTTTGTTTGTTAAGAGTAAATAAAAGAGACGCGAAAAGAAATATATCTTTCCGTTTGAGAAAGTTTAAGTAATTTAGACGGAAACCAATAACTTTGGATATCTAAAAAGGTTAACTATTCAAAAATGCATATGTCATAAATTGTGGCCGCGCCGTGGCCGAGTGGTAGGACTACTCGCCTCTCACCTAGATCGATCCCAAGCGACCGCATGTGAGATTTGTGTGTGTATCATCAGTGTCACCGCCGGCGGTGCCATAAGTAGTTAAAGCGGGCGTTAAACACTACCAAAAAAATCTGATGTTCCATTCATATGGCTTTCTCTACAACTCTGCAATAAATTATTGTTAAAAAGCTTATGCTTCTATTTACTTCCTGCTAATCGAGAAAAAATTAGCAGAAATAGACTTATTACTTGCTTCCTTGTAAGTAGAAGCGAAATAAGAGAGTAGCATAGGTTAAAATGGTAGTCAAAAGCTGGTTATATGTGACTGAAGTTCCTTTGTTTGTATGGACATGAGTTCACAAAGTCCTGTATGAGAAAATTATGTTTTTTTTAGCTGAAACCAAAAACAAGGTATATCTCAAAAACAATCAACTCCACGAAAAAATGTATGTAACATAAATTGTGTTTTAAAGTGCTCTACATTTGTTGTGCGGCATGTTTTTGTCCATTTCTTACGGTTTAGCAGTTATGTAAAATTCCGTAAAATTGACCCAGAATAAAGTAGTCTTCAGAGGCTATTCCCAGAAAATTCAAAATATACATTTTATTTGTCAGGTAAATATCTTTAATATACGATATTTTAATCAAAATCGTTAGAGCCATTTTCTAGAAAATCAAAATTTTCCAAAAAAGTTCCATGCAAAGGGTAGTTTGGGGTGGGGGGATTTTTCTCAAAATCTTCGTGTCGCATTACTGGAAGATACTAAACCTAAATACCAAGTTTGGTATTTTACCGACTTTTCCTTTTTGAGTTATAATGTTCACAGACACACGGACACACACAGATACCTTTTTCTGAAAATACTTTTTTTGGATACAGAGGACCCTAAAACATATTTCCGGTGAAATCTCGGTATCGAATTTTTTGGTGGAGTGCAATACCTTCTCTATACACTACGTACATAGTGCGTATAGAGAAAGTAAAAATATCATAAATTGTGTGTTTTCATAAGATATACATTTTTTGTGCAGTGAGTTTCGGTCTCTTACGGTTTGCCAGTTATGCAAAGGTTACACAAAAGTCATCTTCAAAGACTATTCAAGATATACATTTCATTTGTCATTAAAATACCTTAAACATATGTAACTTTAATAAAAATCGTTAGAGCCATTTATGAAACTTTTGCCATGTAAAGGGCAGTTCAGAGTGGCGGGATTTTCTTGAAAATCTTCGTGTCGCATTCTTGGAAGATACTGAAGTTTAGTAGTTCACCAAATTTTCGTTTCTGAGCTCTGCTGCCAATTGACACATAGACAGGAAATGGTTTTATTTATTAATTTTTTGTTGTTGTTTTTTTTTTTTTTTGGATTCGAGTGGTCTGTAAGCATTGATTTCCGGTGAAATCTCAATATCCTAGTTTTTAGGTGGAACACAATATTTTCTCTATCCACATTGTTCATACGTGTTAGAGAACGTGAAAACTGAGACATTTTGAAAGCGTACAAATGTAGTTTTAAGAACAACTGTAAAATAGTCCGATCTTTAGATGGCAGTAGAGTCTGAAGGAAGAGAAGGTCATTAAATTTTGACTCTCTATGGGTGCACAAAGATTTTAAGAACTATTTGCTATAAAAAGAAGCAATTTTAGATTTTTTGATCTATTGTAGCTCAAAATTTCACTCCCAAGGATTTTTTAAGCTTGCTATGCCATATTTTGTTAAGAAATGCTTGGTAAGCAATTTTGTCAAAGAACTGCTGCAACTTGAAAGAAACTGCTACGTGTCGAATCAATATAGGACAAAGGAGAATCGTTATGCACGGTTGGACACACATGTGGAAAAAGTGGTGGGGAAGTGCAAGATGGTGGTTGCAAGAAGTAGTAATCCTCTAGTGGCCTGTTGCGGTGCCATGAAGCCTGACAACCTGACGGACCCTCCTCAGGTTACACACCAGCTGCACACTTGACATAAATCCTCCCGGGTCCATTAGTGCGGTCATCCAGGGTTGCCAAATGTGTCATCTCCACATCCTCCTCCCATTATGTAAGCAACCACATGACATTAGCTTGTAGTGCAGACATTGCAGTGTCTGCGGCTTGGCTGAGAACCTTCAAGTCTTTGAAATAGTTTCACAAGCTTCATGACTGTGAGCTAAAACTCGATTAATAAATTAGGTCAGGAAGTTTAAAGTTTGTAGCGATATTATTAAAAACTTTCAAAAGAGCCCCTCATAAACATGTCGTCCCAGTCTTGGCAACAGTGGCGGCTCGTGAACTAATTATTTGATGGTGTACTTATTTGGGAATTCAGACGTGAAACATTCAAAGCCAGTTCGCTTACTCGGCACTTAAAATTTCATTCTTCCGTCGGCTTTGAGATAAATATTTGCTTGGAAATTATTTCAAATTAAGGTTCGTTTGCGGTAAGTGGAAATGGGAACCACGAAGCTAAAATTTTGAGTATTAATAAATTAAGTGGAAATTTGGAGTCTAGAAATTATTAATGAAGATGCCGTAAGTTGACTTACACATGGCCATACCAGATGTCCTATTCGAACCGTTGTTAACTCAAGAGGTCAGCAAAACTACTTACTTAAAGGGGCTAAATCCTTACTTTTGTTGCTTAAAATGCAAATAATCGCAAAATAAATATCACGGCAATCAAGAATCATACAGGAGTGCTTCACGAAATAAGTTTTCAGGAAGCGGTGTTTGGATACAGGTTGGTTTTACTGTTTTCATTAGCGTTCGACAGTTACATTGTTACCAAATAACCTCTACATTATTCGCTTTATTTTATGAGTTAAATGTGCAATGGGGTTATTTTGACGTAAATACGTGTTTTGCATGGCTATTTCATAAAGAGTATAGTTTTATGGTGAAATGCTAAAACTAAACTGCACTCTTAAATCTATGTCACCAGCTAATGAAGGAGCAAATTAAGACAACGAAAGCATTAACTAACACCAGTACTTATACTGCATTTACAATGATAATACAACGTCTTCGTTTTAATCCAAGGCCGCGATTCTCGCGAATTCCTTCTCCGCATACTACTAACCGGGTTTTCCGCTACGTAACTCTTGCATTGAATACAGTACTAGTAACATATATGTTATGAGTTCTAACCTTATTATAAGTGTGGTTGAAAGCGGTGTCCATCTGCGCGAAGAAATTCTTTATCCTCGGATGATATTATCATTCACACGCAGAAATTCTTCTTGTATAACGTTCATAATTTATACACTATAGTCACGTTGTAGGGTCTCAGTTTTACAGTTCAGTAGCTATATGAATAGCGGTTTGTGAAACTCTCATTTGCTGCGCAACACGGCTGAAAGACTTCTTACAATATTTTTCAGAACATGATGCCCCTGCGCCATCCAAAGTTTCTAGTTAGGGGGTTTGCGGTAGGAAACCAACCCTCGCTGTTGCCAAGTCTTCCACTTACTGTCTTTTAACTTGCAAGCAATATCTCCAGGAAAAAGGTTTTACGTTGCCTCTCTCCCCCAGTACGCTTCGTCTTTTGTATATTAATAGATATTGTCCAGTGGTAGGGGGAGTGGTCCCGTTTGACGGCCATCAAACTATGGGTGAGCGTCCGAGTGCAGCACCAATTTGTCTAGCTTTGTCTCCATCAGAACATTTCGTTTTCGCTTCTTTGATTTAGCGTTTGGCGACCCCGTTGTTCTAAATTTATTGAGCAGACATCTCACAGTGTATGTACCAGGAACTGGATAACCAGGACTGCTGAAGTTGTCTACACACTCGATTATATATGTTTCAGTTTCAGCGTATATATCGCTAATAAAAGTACGCTGTTCAAGCGTGAATTTGTTGGTAGGCATTTCGATAGAATAACATTCCTAAGGAAATCATACACAACCAACGTATTTTCGAAATACAGTGTACTCTCAATTATTCCGGGGTAATGTGGGGGAGAAGAAGCACGAATAATCGAAAAACTCGAATAATCGGGAAACCCATACTCTAATTTAATGGCTTTACATAAACATTTAAATGTGAAATTACGTTTAAAAGCTTTTTTACTTTCTCTATACGCACTATGTACATAGTGTATAGAGAAGGTATTCTACTCCACCAAAAAATTCGATACCGAGATTTCACTGGAAATATATGTTTTAGGTTCCCCTGTATCCAAAAAAAGTGTTTTCAGAAAAAGGTCCGCGTGTGGGTGTGTCCGTGTCTCTGTGAACACGATAACTCAAAAACGAAAAGTTGGTAAAATACCAAACTTGGTATTTAAGTTTAGTATCTTCCAGGGATGCGAAGCGCAGATTTTGAGAAAATCCCCCCACCCCAAACTACCCTTTACATGGAACTTTTTTCGAAAATTTTGATTTTCTAAAAAATGGATCAAACGATTTTGATTAAAATATCGTATATTAAAATGTATGTATGAAAAATAAAATGTATATTTTGAATTTTCTGGAAATAGCCTCTGAAGACTACTTTACTGTGGGTCAATTTTACGGAATTTTGCATAACTGCTAAACCGTAAGAGATGGCCAAAAACTTACCACATAACAAATGTAGAGCACTTTAAAGCACAATTTATGTTATATACATTTTTTTCGTGGAGTTGAATTGTTTTTGAGATATTCCTTGTTTTTGGTTTCAGCTATAAAAACATACTTTTCTCATACAGGACTTTGTGAACTCGTGTCCATACAAACAAAGGAACATCAGTCACATAGCAACCAGCTTTTGACCATCACTTTAACCTATGATACTCCCTTATTTCGCTTCTACTTACAAGGAAGCAAGTAATAAGACTATTTCTGCTATGTTTTTCTCGATTAGCAGGAAGTAAATAGAAGCATAAGCCTTTTAACAATAATTTATTGCAGAGTTGTAGAGAAAATCATGTGAATGGAACACATCAGATTTTTTCGTTTCTCCGCCACCTCTTTCACGAATTTCTTTTAGCCCTCGGTCGCGCCCTTATTTCAACACTGTTGGTCGCGCGGCATCTAGAAAGAGCCATTAAATTTTTAGCTAATTTTATTGATTTTTGTGAATGTATTTCATTATTTTGTTTAGCAAGGTCCATTAATTGTTTTATTTTTTATTTTCATGATATTACAATTTGTATTTAATCCTAATGATATTAATAGTACATTAGCATAAACAAATTCAGCACACAGTGTAGTATTACATGTATATAAAAAGCAGTAGACGTTAAAATATAGCATGACAAAAGAAATCAATTTATTACACCAAAATATAACATAAGCTATTTTTATTTATTACAACGAAGGACTATTATTTATTGTCTCTTTTCTTTTTGTTTTCCTATTTTTCCAACTCCAAAATCGCAAAGGACTCATGACATATTCTACTGTGTTCCAAACAAAAATACTTTATACACTTCCTGCAACTATGTCTTGTCATTCTGATCTTCTTTGGTTTAGCAAGCTTGTATGAGTCACATCTCTTCTTTTCAGAAAGTTTCGCTGCTACTTCCTGGCACTTTGAGTTTCAGCTCGGTACTTTTGGAGCTTCAACTGTAGTTCTTTATGCAGTCCTACTGGATATATGCTCCTGTATAAAGTTCTTCTGATACCAGTTGCTCAGGAAAAATTCTAAGGAACAATCTCCTCTTGTTCACCTCTAGCCCATTTCAAATTGCTACTATTTGAGCATTTATGTCAGCTATACATAGCATGGCAAAGAAAACAACTAGTGGCCAGCTTTTAGCATTTCTGGTCATGTTGTACCTCGCACACATATTATCCAAAGTGTCAACTCCATTCTTTGTCTTGTTGCAGGTTAATATCAGAGGCTTAGCGCTTTCTCCAGCGTGATCATCAATTGAGTCATCTATATGCATACTTGAAACTGCGAGCACCTTTCGGTTTACTCGAGGAGCGTAGGACTCCAGGATGGTATCTTCACCAAAGCCAAACATTGAAGATTTAATTTCCCTGTGTTTTACGCTTAATAACTCAGCCGGCAAACATATTTTATTCTTTTTTACTGTCCCAAAACATGAGAATCTATTTTTCTTCAAATCACTAATTAATTCCATATCAGTAAACCAGTTGTCACGGACATATTACGGCCAGTAATATAAATAGGCTGCGCCAAACGCTTAACAAATTGCATAAATGTTCAAATTATTACAATAAAATTTTTTTGACATCTGCAAGAGCATATATTTTAATGCCGTATTTGGCTAGCTTTGAAGGGATGCATCTCCCATGAAAGGCTTCAAGCGTTTCACCAATCGTTACACGGATTGCTGCTAAGTTGTCCAAATTCTTTCGACACTCTCTTGTAGTTCTGTCGTCAAAAAAGAGGCACCGAAGAAGGATTTTGAACTGTCTCAATTTCATTACAACATGGAATTTTTCAACTCCGTTACCATCTGTGACTCAGAGGCCTTAGAGTATCATTCTATTTGCATGAAAAACACCAGCAAAATACAGAAGATCCTAGAATGCCTTTAGTTCAGTAATATCAGTCACTTTTGCATCTCTTTCCCTTTTAAAATTAAATTTTATGAATTCTATGTATTAATTTATGTGTAGAACAATAGACATTTCGTCAGTTATAAACATTTTCCAGCAGTCAAGTACATCTTTGTCTTGACGTGTTTCACGGATAATACCTGGAAACCTAGTGAGTAGATTTTACGAACTTATTCTACTTGTACCTCTGAGTTCAGGATGCTTTCCCAACTTTGTATTTCCATTCCTTCCTAAATAGAATAGAGTATCTCTAATAACAGGTTCGTCTTCTGTGCCACTTTCCTCTGGTTCGGAATTTTCCTCTCTTCTGTGACAAATCGTCAGCATCAGTATCACTGTCCTCTTCACATTGTTCATCTAGTTGCCCTTCCTCGACATCGTTCTTCTACAGTAAACGGAGAGCTAATTCTAAGTCGTTTGAGTTGCTTAGGTCACACGTTTGCGCGTTTCAGACATTGTAAAAGAATAGACATGGCATCCGGCGGATGCAAATGCTGAACTTCGCAGCACGTATAACTCAAATAATGACGACTTATCAAAAGACCAGCATTACATTGTCAGCCAAGAAGGTAATGGGAGCGGTGGCCTTTCAAAGTCAAAAGTGGAAAAGCAGTGCGGCAAAAACAGGGGGAGGGGTGGCGCTTTCTGGATACACCGAGACCGACGGAGGGTTAACTTGCTTCATTGACATTTACACGCTGATTAACATCACAAAAACTGAACTTATTTTTAGTTTACACAGAACAGATAGGCCGATAACAATGGAAACGGCTCTCTGTTGTCACGCGGTGATCGCTTAAACAATGGAAATGACACTTATTGTCACTTATTGTTGTTTCCTGAAGAAAAACAATCTATAATCATTTGGGGAGGGGTGCACGGTTAATCTGCAAACCGGATAAATTGCATACGAATAATCGGGAGTATACTGTAATTCACAACATGAAGACAAAGCAACGACTCGTTCTCAGAGCTGATAAGCATACATTTGACACGTCCTGCGCCGCTTCTGGGCAGCGGGATAGTACCGAGGTAATCGTTTTCTCGGCCGATACGAAGAAAAGGCGGTCGTGGTCGTGCCATAAAATAAAGAAATTGTTGTTATAAAACAAGTTTTGAATAAATATTTAATCACAATCAAGCACTTATATAGACATTCTTGATATCCAAATGCATGCATTGCTTATTTCAATAGTTGCAGTAATTCACAGCTAGAGTACTTATTCTTTTTCTCAAATGAGTATTTTTAACACCAAAGCACACAAAGGGAAAGGAATTTCTGACTGAACGAGATTCATTTTTTCTATGTAGTAAGTTTTTCTCTATCATTTATCATTTATGCAATGTATTCCCAGTAAATTCAATATATACATTTCATTTATCATGAAAGCTTCTTATACATACGGAATGTTAATAAAAACCGTTATCATTTTTGAGAAAATAAAAATATTCGAAAAATGTTCCACATAAAGGGTAGTTTGGGATGGGGGATTTTCTTGAAGTCTTTTTCAAATATCAAGTTTGGTATTTAACCGGCTTTTCATTTTTGAGTTATGGTGTTCAAAGGCACACATGGATCTTTTTATAAAAAGTATTTTTTTTTTTAATTTCGAGGTTCTCAAAATATTTGCGGTTAAATATCGGTTTTGATTTTTTATGTAAATTGTACATGGTATAAAAATAAAAATGACTATAAATTATTATTTTTAAGAAAAAATGAACGTTTTTTTCTAATATTTTATACCCAGCTTTCCTAACAAATAAGTACAGACACAGAGAAGATTTAAATAATAAAATTCCATATCTGCAATAGCAAATATATGAAAACATAGACGTTTAATATAGTTCATAATATTGTACGTAAGTAAAAGTCCAAACATGGTGGTATAAGACTTCAGAATAAGACTTGAGCATGGATTGGATCAAATACACTTTTTACGAAAAAAGATTATAAATCAGTAGCTAAGATATACTATTTCCCTATTCGTATGTCTTTTCAAAAGCGCTTGTAACTCGATCATAAACATTTCACTCTAATGATATGCAAGCTTTCTTTAGCGGCAGTGTAAATTATCTTAGCATTGATTAAAACACAGTGTCTGTCCATGTAACAGAAGTAAATATAAAATTCTATAAGAGAACAGCAAACTCTTGTTCTGAAACGCTTGAATATGTTTACTTGCTCTAGTAACGCTTTATCTGTGACGAATTCCTTTGCCATGGAAAGCGAAGCTCATATCTATGCAAATCTCTATTGTGATTTATATTATGCAGATTCATTATGCAGATACGTATTGTGATTCATATGTTCATATCTATATGTACACTCACGTGCATAAAACTTGGCCCATTCCCCTATATGTAACACGTTTTTCTCTGCGTAAGGTTACCTTCACGCAAAAACCTTTAGATTCCTCTCAGCCAGTATCTTTTCTCTATGTAATTGGCATTAACACAAATGGGACATAATGACCATGTTATAATCGATGTGGGTTCTATGAAAAGTTTGACTACGATTGATTCATAAATAAGGGCTAAACCAGTTACATTATTCTTCAGGAAGAGATTTTAGTCCTTTATTTGTTTATTCTCCAAAAGCCTTAGCTCAAATCTACAAAGTCATTCTAATGGAAAAGGAGTTTTTTTTAATTTATAAACGCTCTTTAACCACTCTTCTCAGCGTCCCATTCTACATTGGGCTTAAAAGACCGATTAATTTTGCTCAGAGGCCCCTTTATCAGTCTTGAGGTTCTTTTACGTGCCGTAAATCTACGTGAGGGGCCAACGCCTTTACTTCCATCCCATGCTAAGGATTTTAACCGCCGGGTTTGAACCCGCGACCTTGGGTATACGAAGTGTATGAAGTTAACATGGTAACCACAACATCACGGGGCTTTAGTGTTTGACATATAACAATATTCATATTTCACATATAAACTATTAAATAAGTAAACAACAAAATCTGATGTGTTGCATTCTCATGATTTTCTCTGCCCGTTCTGCAAGAAAACTATTCTGACAAAAGATACACGTTTATCTACAGTATGCTAATCGAGATACGCATTACTAATTGATTCCTTATATGCAGAAGGGAAATATGGCCAAAGCGATAGTTATATAGTTGTTCACTGTGTGAACAATTGATGTTTGGTTCGGTTTGCAAGGTCAGCAATAAACAACAGCAAGATGAAAGGAAAGGTCACCCTTACACAATTTAAACTTGAAACTAATAACAAGGAATATCTTGGAAATGGTCAACTCTACAACAAAATCGAGACCTAACCACTCTAACCGTGTCTAACCACTCGGCCATGGCGCAGACTACAGCTGATTTAATGCTATTATGAAAGCAAGAGGAGTTTTTCTCAATTTTCTGAAAAGGTTTAGAGCTGTTAACAATTTAAGAGCAGGCCCATGTTCCATTTGTAATTATGAGGATTTAATAAGGAAGTATGAGGAAACTGCCTCTCTCACTGATGAGAAGAAATCTGGAAGGTCAAAGGTAATCAGTGATGCCACTATGCTGAGGTGCTTCATATTGCAAATCAATAAATTATGTAGATCTTTGACAATCGTATCATCAGTAGACACTTTCCAACAAAATGGCCGCCGCGATATCCAGATCTGCTTGTGGGGTTATCTTAAAGAACGAGTTTTCCCGACACATATAATACACCAACAGCAACTGAAAGATGCTATCTCGAAAGAAATTGCTAATATTCCAAGATATCATCTGTAAAATTCTGTGCAAGTTGAATAAGAGAACGGAGGACATCTTTCACAAAACCTCATTGTTTGCCCAATATGTGACTTCTTTTGTTTTTTCTTCCTATCTCAAATATAACATTTATAACAGTCTAAACTTTGAATTGACTTTTGAAAGACCCTGTATATAATGCAAAATAATTCATGCACAAAAGGATAATGGAATTTAGAATTGTGATAGTGCTGAAAAAAATTTATTTATATAATTGTAATGCCTGTCTCTGTGTTCTGCAACAACTATGGTAATACATAAATAAAATAAATACATATTATTATGCGACATCTGTCATGACGGAAGCTGTGGGTATGTTTTTAATTACCATGCTCATTTCACAGAAAACTCCTGGGATTGGAAACAAGATCTGTACCTGAATATAATACACAATTTTCCGGTTTGTCATCCCTACCTCCCTGTTGTCGTATCAAGCGGCATACATTGACATTTCGCTACGTTTCCGGTTATTCATTCTCTCTGTCGCTCTCCCTCCCTCTCACTCTCTGTCTCGCTCGCTTTCCTAGAGATTAAATTTCATTTTTATTGTGGAATCGTCGGCAATGATGTTTTATTTGTGTGTGGTTATTGTGTTGCATTGCAGTTCGTTGCAGGCATTTATAAAAATGTGATGTGTTCTCTATATCTCCGTAACAAATCATTGTTAAAAAGCTTAAGCTTCTATCTAGTTCATGCTAATAGAGATAAATATTAGCAGAAATGCTTTCTTGTAATCGGAAAGGAAACAAGGGAATACACTAGGCCAAAATAATATTAAAAACTGGTTGCCATGTGGATGAAATCCGTTTCTGTGCATTTTCAGGAGTTCACAAATTCCCCTATGTGAAAAGTTTTAAATATTTTAAAACTGAAACAAATAACAACAAATATCTAAAAAAAAAAAATCAGCTCTATGAAAAAAAAAATTATATGATTTAAATTGTGTGCTTTAACGAGATCTACATTTTTTGCCGAGTAAGTTTTTGTCTAAGTCTTACGGTTTACTAGTTATGCAAAATACCGCAACATTCATCCAGAATAAAAGAGATCTTCAGAGGCTATTCCCAGAAAATTTTAGATATACATTTTATTTGCCGTGTAAATGTCTTTAATATACTGTATTTTATTCAAAATCGTTACAGCCATTTTTAAAAAAATAAAAATTTTCGAAATTTTTTACATGTGAAAGAGTGGTGGGAATTTCTTCAAAATCTTCATGTCGCATCCTTGGAAAACACAAAACAAATACCAAGTTTGGTATTTTACAGAATGTTCGTTTATGAGTTATCGTGTTCAGAGAGATACACAGCCACACTGACACACGAACACAAGGACACACACACGACCTTTTTCTGAAAATGCTTACAGGGGACCCTAAATCGTCTATTTTCGGTGAAATCTCAGTATCGAATTTTTGGGTGGAATACATTATGTACATAGTACGTGTAGAGAAAGTAAAAATCTACTTTCGCTACCCACTCTTCAGCAACCTAGTCTGATGAAAGCTTATTGTTGTATCTACTTCGTATTAGTAAAGATGCATATTTACAGAAACTATTTTATTATATATTTCCAAGTAGGCAGAGTAGGAATAGGGATATATACATAGAATACTTAATCTTGTAAGATGTAGTGGCTATATGATGGCTTTGAAATTACGTTCTCTTTGCTTCGCCATGTGAATAAAACGAACAATGACTTCCCATTTGTAAAAGTATAAATATTGGAAAATTTAAATCAATAACAATGAAATATCTCGGAGATGGTTAAATTCACAAAAAATCCAATGTGTTCCACTCACATAACTTTCTCTATCTGCAAACACACTATTGCTATAAAACATTATTTATTCTTTTATACACATAATGCAATTCAAGATAAACATTACCATTATTTACATTCTTATAAGTAGAAGGGGAATAGAGGGCTATCCTGAACTAACTATTCTCAACGTTTTAAAAACGTTTTAAAAACTATTGCTATTGCCATTGAAATTCGGTTATCTTTTCAAGAGTAAAATAAAAGACATTTGAAAGGAAAGACAACTTCCCGCTGTGAGGTAAGTTTAATTAGTTTAACATTGAAACCAATAGGATACAAGGAATACCTCGGAAACGGTGTACTCTACAAAAATGTAGATCATATAAATTGTATTATACAATTTTGTGTGCTGTAATAAGTTTTGTCTATGTGTTAAGGTTTAGCAGTGATATTAATGTCATCCAGACGGAAGAGGTCTTAAACTCTTATTCTCTGAAAATTCAAAATATGCATTTGGTTTGTAATATAATTATTTTAAACATATGGCATTTTAATCAAAATCGTTAGAGGCATTTGTGAAAAAATAAAGAAATTCAAAAAAACGTTTCTGTAAAAGGTGGTTGGGTTTTCCTGAAATTCTTCGTGTCGCATCCTTGGAAGATGCTAGGGTTAAATACCAAGTTTGGTATTTAATAGCCTTTTCGTTTTTAGACTATAGTGTCCATAGGGACACACACACACACACACACACACACATATATATACACAGACGCACAGAGACAGACACAAACACGGACATCTTACTAAAAATGCTATTTTTGTTTCAGAGGTCCTCAAAACAAATATTTTCGGTGAAATACCTGTATTGAATTTTTTATTGGAATACAATACCCACTCTACCCATATATAAATTGCAAATATGTAATGGAGAAAGTAAAAAAGGCATTTTACACAATTAATGTGTTTTTTCTGCAGCAAGTTTTTATCTATCTCTTACGGTTTACGCAAAAGTCTGAAGAGGACTTCAGAGGCTATTCCCAAGAGGTACATTTTTGTTGCTATGAATGTTTCTTAAACATGTGGAACTTTTTGAAAATAAACAGTTTGTAAATTGTAGCTTAGGATGGGATATTTTCTTAGAAATCTTCGTGTTGCATAAATGGGCAATGCTGAACTTAAATTTCAATTTTGGTATTTAATCGACTTTTCGTTTTTGAAATATGCTGTTCACGAGAAACCACACACACACACACACACACATACACATCTTATTATCCACACGCACACAGATAAACGCGGACCTTTTTCTAAGAGGTGTTTATTGTTTATTCAAGAAGTTCAAAACATTTTTTCTAGTGAAATCTTGGTAACAAATTTCAGTCTGGCAGCGGCTGGCGTACCGTGAGGTTGTCTGCCCGCTGTGTCAGTGTAACCTGCTTGTACTAGCGAGAGTTGTTTTGTTTGTGTGCTGCTGCAGATAGCTACAGTTCAAGTGTCGGCGCGTACACCGGTTGGATTGGGTATCCTTTTCATACCTGTTTTATAAGTCTACAACGGTAATCATGGCAGTTTATAAACGTGTGAATACTATCAAAATTCAGTTTGATACATCAGCGAGTAAACCCAGTGCATTAGAAATACACCAGTGGCTAGTAAACTTCTTGGGGATGCAAGCAGATCAAGTGGATACTCTCCAGCTTCATACCAGAGAAAGAGCGATCTATGTGAAACTGATATCAGCGGTATTGTATGATAATCTTCTGGCTCGTTATAAGGATGATCAGCATATTACGCATGCCTCCGGAGAAATCACCAACGTGAAAATTACACCTGGTGACCAGCAAACAGTTAATGTTCGAGTGTTTAACTTGCCCTCCGAGGTGCCACTCACAGTGTTATCCCAGGAATTGAGTAAATACGGTACAGTGTATGATATACGCCGAGAAAAATGGGGTTCCCAGTATCCTCTACCGTCCAACAATGGCGTACATGCAGTGAAGATGGGGTTGAAACGTAATATACCAGCTAGTTTGATAATCGGTTCGTATTTGGTGGCCATTAGTTACATCGGTCAACCTAAGCTTGTCACCTGTGTCATGACACTACGCATTTGAAAGCAGCTTGTCCGCTTCGTGCAACGCGGTTTTCCATAAATCCTAGGAATCGACCGGTCACTTTCAGCGAGGCGGTGGGTGCTGTCACATCTTCTCCTGCTGGGGATCAGGAACCACCGTCCATTACGACGGGCAACTCTGCCGTGGAACCGACTTCTGTGAATGTCTTACAGCAATCTTCAGTTGCCGACAGTAACATTCCGACAATGGAGGAGGTTGCTGAGAAGCCCGAACATGTAAACGAGGCTAAGCACTCCACACCCATTGATGAGCCACGGGAACTGTTGGAACCCCCTTCCGGAGCTGCTATATCGGCCGACTCTCAGGACGAAGCCCTGGAAGTTTTCAGTGATGAAGAGGTGGAGTTGTCGGCGAGTGAGATATCGCACTTGCGGCAGAAGGGTTGTTCTTCCCTGTCTAGCCGTGACCCTCGGCTACGAGGTCAGTACCGGCGATTGGAGGGAGAATTTATCTCGGCGCGACAGTCTCCGCAGGACGTACCACAATTGTTAAGTTCCACTTAACGCGAGGCAAAGTGAAGGAACTAGAGTCTGGTAAGCGGCCGGCAGCGGATGATAGAGATAGTTTTGAGGATCTCCAACGCTCGTCTAAACTTACTAAGGATGATGCGTACCTGGCAACTGACAACTGATGTGCTTTGGTTCTGTGGTGATTACCGCTATTCTCATCTGGCGCCGTCTCCAATACAACTACTCTTCATTTGGATGCCTCTAGGTCTGCAAATCTGGGCTTCGCTTAACGTTAATGGCTTGCCACAGGTGGTTAAACAAACTCTTTTACGGGACTTCTTGATCAGTGATGACATAGATCTGTGCTTCTTACAAGAGGTGAATATTTGTAATCTGGACTTATTGTATGGCTTCGATTACGAGACTAATCTTGGTCCTGAGAGTACTGGTACAGCGATTGTTTACCGGCAAGGACTACATGTACACAGCTTTGAGTACCATCCTTCCGGTAGGACTATTTTCGCTATATTTGATAACGTTACTTTCGTGAACAACGGTTCCCAACCGGTGTGCCCAGGCACCCTAGGGTGCCGTGTGATTGGCTAAGGGGTGCCGCGAGATATTGAGATAAACAAACAAAAATACCTTCTACTTAAGCCTTAAATCTTGTAAGGTCTTGAAATAAAATAAGTCAAAATAATTACTCCCATGCACGGCAGATGGTGATAGTGGTCGATTCATTTCAATAATTCAGTTATACTAATATCCCACAGAGGGCATTACAGCTATACCCTGCCGAACATTCCCGAGACTACTCGCTTCCTCACGAACATTCCCAAGACTTCGACAGATGAATATATAAAAGTGTACGCCGCTTGGCGCTTTCAGTTGTCTTCCTCGCGTTGATTCACAGTGTTTAGCTATGGATAAGTTCATTGTTAAACGTAAACGCCAGGACAGTGAAAGTGAACAGTCGGCTCCTACTGCTTGCTTTAAGAAGCCAAATCTTACAGTTTCTCCCGGACCGTCGAATTCACCACATAAAGAAGACAAACGAAAGAAAAGAACATACCAGGACAGTTACTTAGCGTATGGATTTAAGTGAAATAACAACGAGGAAAACCCTATCCCTGAGTGTTTAGTTTGTGGCGAAACACTTAGCAACGAGGTCATGGTACCTAGCAAACTGAAGCGGCATCTTACAACAAAGCATCCTAGCGTATCACAGAAAAGTGTAATGTATTTTTCACATATATTAGAAGGGGAGAAGGAAACAGCTGTGCGAATGGTAAAGAGAATGACCATAGGTGGTACTGCTCTTGAAGCCTCATTTAAAATAGCAGAACTGATAGCTAAAAAAAAGAAACCTCATACTCTTGGAGAGGAAATCATTGGCCCTGCATGTCAAGTTATAGTTTCAACAATACTTGGCGAAGGAGCAGCGAATCAAATTTCGAAAGTTCCTCTGTCCAACAACACAATCAGCCGCAGGATATCTGAAATGTCATGCAATATCAACGAACAAGTCACGGAGAAAATAAAAACTTATAGAACATTTGCTTTGCAAGTAGATGAGAGTCTCGATATTGGTGACAAACCGCAACTCCTTGGTTTTATCAGATATATTGATGAAAAATATATTAGTGAACAGTTTCTGTTCTGTAGACCGCTGGAGACTACAACCACAGGCCATGATATTTTCGTTTCTATTAATTCCTATCTCAATGACCATGATCTTTCATGGAAAGACTGTTGTGGTATATGTACAGATGGTGCACCATCTATGTCTGGGAAAATTAAAGGTTTTACTGCCAGAGCTCTCAATGAAAATCCATCCATTATTATAACTCACTGTTTTCTGCATAGAGAGGCATTAGTCGTGAAAGCGTAATGAAGATTTTGCTGAAGTGTTTAACCAAGTTGTGAAAATGGTGAACTATATGAAGTCTCGACCTTTAAAGTGCAGAATTTTTGAACAGTTATGTCGCGCAACGGATGCACCTCATACCTCTTTGTTACTTCACACAGAAGTAAGGTGGTTGTTCCGGGGTCGTGTATTGAACCGGTTTCTCGAACTTAAAGAACGGCTAAAAACTTTTTTTAAGGATGAAAATCAAGACACATTTCATGAGCTCTTATTAAGTGATTCTTGGTGTTTTGAACTGTCGTATCAGGCAGATTTTTTTCATAAGCTGAATGAACTGAATGTTTCGATGCAGGGTCGACATGAAACAATAATCTCCTCAACCAATAAAATGAAAGGTTTTAAAAGAAAACTTAGTTCTTGGAAGTCTGCAGTTCAAAATGGAGATTTGTCGAACTTTCCATCTCTTCTTAATGTGGCAGGAGATAAAGATCTGGGTAAACTGAAAGACCGCATTTGTGATCACTTATCAAGATTGCAAGATGCAATAGATGCGTACTTTCCAATTATTTCCACTACGAATCTCGACTGGGTTGTCTCACCATTTGATTTCGTAGATAGTGCAGAGGAAATAGATTTTACTGCTTGCGAACGAGATGAATTTATTGATCTTTGCGCTGATTCCACACTCAAAGGTAAGTTCACCAAGAGTGAGGCGTCGGTGGCTAGTTTTTGGCTTCAACGGAGAGAGGAGTACCCTAACCTAACGAAGAAAGCAATTAACGCACTTTTGCCCTTTTAATATCCTATCTATGCGAGCAAGCCTTCTCTGCTATGGTGACAATAAAATGCAAAGCAAGAAATAGACTGAATAACCTTGAGGATGATTTGCGTGTTTCACTGTCAACTGTAAGACCCGACAATATATCTGTGCTCAAGTTTCACATTAATCATTAATCGAACAAAATTTATTGATGTATTTTTACTCAGTGATTGTAGTAAAGTTTACTGTATTATGTTATGGTGTACGTTATTATTATATAATATTTCAATAAATCAACATATTAAGCTTAATTTTCTTTTAATTCAAGGAAGGGTGCCCCTGGTGTTTAATGTTATTCCCAAGGGTGCCGTGAACTTCAAAAGGTTGGGAAACACTGTTCGTGAATATCTATGCCCCTGCTGGTAATAATAAAAGGAAACAACGAGATGATTTTTTTCGGCAAGGCTTCCTGCCGCATATACCATCCGGAGCAGCCTTTGTGATCGTGGGTGATTTTAATTGTACGCTGGCGGCTAAAGATCAACGAGGAGCCTTCAATGGGTGTATCACTTAGCAGCAATTGGTGGAACAACTAAGCCTGAAGGATACCTGGGAGCATCTGTATGGCGACGAAATCCATTTTATCTTCGTGAGAGGACAATCAGATTCGAGGCTGGATCGTTTGTATGTTTCGGCTGAGCTGATACCACGCATTCATCGCACGGAAATAGTGCTCATATCCTTTAGTGATCATAATGCACTCATTCATGCTATTCAAGGCCGGGTTACGAGCTGCAGTAGAGGCAGAGGTTACTGCAAGCTTAACTGCTCATTGCTTACGGATGAGGAAGTGTTATCCGATTTCCAGGTCTGTTGGTCCCGCCTGCGGGAATCCTTTCTGCTAGCACCGAATAAAGCCTCTTGGTGGGTGTGCAAAGCTAAACCTGTGCTCCGATCCTTCTTTCGAGCTGCAGCTTGCCGCCGCGCTATGGTTAGAAGGGAAACCATGGATTTTTATCTCCAAGTCCTTCATGAGCTTCACAAACGCCAGCAACAAGGTGAAGATGTACAACAACTTGTGAAAGGAGTCAAAGAACACATCAAGGCTAGAAAAACACGAGAACTACAGGGGAATTTGGCTAGAGTGTATTCGGCGGAGATAGTGCATGGGGAAAAGGCAAGCTTTTATCTCCTGGCAAAGGAGCGTAAACATGGTCGCCAGAAGATTATCACACAACTAGATGTGGGTGGTGCCCGAGTTTCTACCACGCCAGGAATTCTTCAAGCAGTACAAGACTTCTACAGACAACGATTGTCAGGACCCACAGATTACTCCCACACCGCAGGGAGGTATATGTCCGACTTTGTTCCCGTTGTCCCGGAGGAGTTGCAGCAGGATTCAATGCCAATTGCGACATCGGAGCTGTTGGAAGTGATTCAGGCATCCAAAATGCATGCATCCCCTGGACCTGATGGCCTACCATATGAATTTTACAAGCACTGCTGGCCTTATATTCGAAAGGAAGTGTTTCAAGTGTTCCAGGAAATGTGGGATATAGAGAGCGCACCACCTACTTTTGCGGACGGTATAATTGTGCAGATTCCGAAGAGTGCTCGGCCGCAGACACCACAGGATTTTCGACCAATCACGTTATTGAATTGTGATTACAAGTTATTTATTAAAATCATTGGTGCTCGTATGCAAAACATACTCCCACATATGATTAGTGAGTTCCAGGTTGCATTACATAAAGGAGCGGCCATTCATCATACGTTGGCTGCTGTGAGAGACTGTATATTGCATTGTACACAGGACGAGAAGTCTGCTGCTATCATAAACTTAGATCTTGAAAAAGCCTTCGACAGTGTTGTTCACGAGGGGCTATGGAAACGATTGGAGGTTTTGAACATGCCTCAAAAGCTTGTAAACCTAGTAAGAGCCCTGTATGGTGTTGCGTCCTCCAAAGTACTCTGCAATGGATTTTTAACGTCGGCTATTCCAGTTAAACGCTCCGTGCGCCAAGGTTGTCCCATGTCGATGATATTGTTCGCCCTGTATGTTGTTCCGTTGCTTCGACGGCTGCAATCTACTCTTACTGGAATTGATGTGTATGGCCAGAGACTTGCGGTGCGAGCATATGCAGATGATGTTACTGTGATGGTTACCACACACCAAGATGTTCTTCGATTGAGGGATTGTTTACAGCACTATAAGAATAGTACTGGCATGAGTTTTAATTTGCGGAAGTCTGAAATATTAGCGGTTGGAATACGGCCTCCCGATACCTCAGCTTTAGGTATTCCTGTTGTGCAGCGAACAAAGATTTTGGGGATCTACTTCAGTGACAACGTGGCAGACATGAGAGAGTACAATTGGATCTCTCGCATTAATGTCTTACGTACTGTCATGTATAATCAGAAAACCCGGTTGTTGAATTTGGTACAGCGGATATGGTTCTGTAACTGCTTTGCGTTGAGCAGAATTTGCTTCCTTGCTCATGTTTTACCTCCGAAGAAACGTCATTGCCAAAGAATTGAACAGGTAATGGGGTTATTTTATTTGGACTGGGTAGCTCTACCGCATTGCGCGTACCCAACTGCGTCTCCCTAAGGGCCAGGACGGCTGGAGATTACTGGATGTGGCTCTACAGTACCAGGCATTGATCCTTAAACTACTTCTGTTTGCCTTGGATGATAAAGGTGACCCTGTGGATGTCGTATTACAACAGTATGCATCGTTTTGGACTCAGGGAGAACGTGACAAGGTTCCCCAGCTGTTTCAAGCAACGTACCATGCATTCAGTGCGTTACCACCGGAGAGGGTCGCTCGTGGTGATTTTAGTTCTGTGAAAAATGTTTATGCGTTTCTACGGCAACCTGTTGCTGTTACCCCACATGTCCAAGAGAAATATCCTCATTTGCCTTGGAAACGTATTTGGAGCTGTTTCAGCATCCAGACATTAATGTGGAATGGATAGCGGTAACATATGAAGTGGTCAATGAAGTTCTTCCTACGGCAGACAAATTATATCGTCACCGGATGACCATTTCCAGCAATTGCCCAATTTGCCATGCAGCGGATTCCCTTCCACATCGCTTGCTCGAATGTTCCGGTAAAGCAGCCATATGGACTAGGGTTTTGATAGACAATGTCTTTTTTGGGTTAAGGAGCTCTCAAAACATGTATTTACGGTGAAATCTCGTTATCGAATTTTTGGGTGCAGTACAATACTTTCTCTATACCTACACTATGTACGTAGTACCTACGTGTAGAGAAAGTATTAATATGACGGACCTCTTTGTAAACTCATTTATTGTAAAATTTGAGCTTTTTACGTGAATAGTTTTTAAAATTCATTACGTGCCTCATTTTTGATAGAACAGTGAATTTATAGAATAAAAAAGTATAATTTAAATAACCATGCAAGGTGGAATTATGATGCGTTGCAAAGATATAACTATCGTTGTGTATAATAACTGATATAAGGTCCATTTTGATATCTTATATACCGTGAATGTTTCATATTTTACAGATGTATGACTTTTAAACATGATAATATTCATTGCTTTAGCCACCTGAATTTAAACATACATAAAATACTTTTACTTTCTCTACAAGTTTTATATAGTGTATGGAGAAGGTATTGCATTCCACTCAAAAATTCAATACCGAGATTCCACCGGAAATAGATGTTTTAGGATTTTCTGTATTAACAAAAATTTTTTTCTATAAAGGTCCGTGTGTGCGTGTTCATGTTTTGTGAACACTGTAACTCAAAAACGAAAAGTCGGTGAAGTACTTAACTTGGTATATAAGTTTAGTATCGTCCAAGGATACGACAGAAATATTTGAGAACCCCCCCCCCCTCTAAACTACTCTTTACCTGGAAAACGTTTAGAAAATTTTGATTTTCTAAAAATTGCTCTAACAATTTTGATAAAAATACCGTATATAAAATATATTTACACGACAAATATAATGCAGAGGAGGCCGGGACTAGATGACTAATGACTTAATTTAATTTAATATTATTAGGCAGTACCATCTCAAGGACACTACTAGCTCTCCCTATTGTTAGGCATTAAAAACTCGTAAAATGAGCCGCTCACACCATTTGTTACTTTCTCTAATCGTACTATGTACATAGTGTATAGAGAAGATATTGCATTCCACCCAAAAATTCAACACCGAAATTTCACAGGAAATATATGTTTTGGGTGCTCCTGCATTCAAAAACTTCATTTTTGGAAAAAGGTCCGTGTGTGTCTGTGTGTCTGTGGACAGCATAGCTCAAAAACCGTTACATACCAAACTTGGTATTTAAGTTTGGTATCTTCCAAGGATGCGACACGAAGATTTTAAAGGAAATCCCCACACCCCAAACTACCCTTTACATGGAAAAAAATAAAAAATTTGATTTTCTCAAAAATGGCTCTAACGATTTTGATAAAAGTCTCTTATATTTAAGATATTTACATTGACAAATAAAATACATATTTTGAATTTTCTGAGAATACCCTCTACAGACCTCTTTATTCTGGGTGATTGTTATTGAATTTTGCATAAGTGGTAAACCTACCACAAACACTTACTTAAAAAAAAACAAAAACAACAAAAACAAAACAAAAAAACACGATAAATGTATGTCATATACATTTTTTCCTGGAGTTGGTCGTTTTTGAGATATACCTTATTATTGGTTTCAGCTTTAAAAATCTTATACTGTTCTCATACAAGAATTTGTCAACTCCTGTCCTTACAAACAAAGGAACTTCAACCACATGGCAACCAGCTTTTGACTATCACTTTAACCTATGGTACTTCCTTATTTCTCTTCTACTTACAAGGAAGCAAATAATAAAGACTATTTCTGCTAAATTTTTTCTCGATTAGCATATAATAAACAGAAGCATACGCTTTTTAACAATAACTTGTTGCAGAGATGTAGAGAAAGTCATGTGAATGGAACACATCAGATTTTTTTTGTGTTAGATTACGTTCGCGTATTTTGTTTGATGTGTTGTAATTTTCGAGACCTTCGAAATAAATCTTTGTGGACTAACAGTTAAGAACAGTTATTCTTTGCTACACATGATTACCTTAGACAATATGTTTTTTACATCGCTATTTATTTATATCTTATTGTTGTTATCCTACCACAAACATCAAAAATCGAGGCAAGTTGACTGGGACAACTTAACGACATCGTCATCTTGTCCCAGGTGCATTTTAACGTTTTTGTGTTTGTATACACTTTTTTAATTTAATTTAACATACGTGATCTTAAAACTGTTCCATAACGCGATGCGTTACTTTTTCACTTTTCACTTTCTCTAGCTCACATGTACAATGCTCTCAGTGGATAGAGAAGGATTGCATTCCACCCAAATATTCGATATCGAGATTTTACCGGAAATATATGTTTTGGGGTCTCTCGAGTCCGCAAAAAGCATTTTTAGAAAAAGGTCCATCCGTCTGGACAGCATAGCTCAAAAACAAAAAGACGGTTTAATACCAAACTTGGTGTTTAGGTATAGTATCTTCCAAGGATGCTGCACGAAGATTGTCACATTAACATTTTCGAATTTTTTGATTTTCTTAAAATAGCTCTAACGATTTTTATTAAAATCCCGCATCTTAAAGATATTTATATGATTAAATCCCAAATAATATGTATATCTTGAATTTTCTGGGAATAGCCTCTGAAGGCCTCTTTATTCTGGATGAATTTTACCGAACTTTGCTTAACTGCTAAACCGTAAGAGATGGATAAAAACTTACAACACAAAAAATGTAAGTTTATGTCCTTTATGTTTTTGTTGTAAAGGAAACCGTTTCCGAGATATTACTTGCTATTGGTTTTAATTGTAAAGTCCTCAATACTTTCTCAGACAGGAAGTGTCCGTTTTTCTTTTGTTCTTCTCCTGGCCAAGCAAAGAAGCCATTTGCAATGGAAATCCCATAACGATGGCTTTTAAAACATTTGACTATTGCTTTAGTATAACGCATTCCCTTAGTTCCCTCCTATTTATAAGGAACTAAATAATAAGAACATTATGATGTTTATCTCAGTTAACATTGTGTAGAAAGAAGAATATTTTGTAAAACGTTTATAGAGCAAATAGAGAAAGGCCGATTTTTCTTTTTGGGCTACTTCATTAATTTCTCCACGCTAAATATCAGTTATGGTTAAGTATTATATAACATGGAAAAGCCAGTGTGAAATGAGCCAGGAATTTCAATAAATATTGCTCCTGTTAAGGCAAAACTGTGCCGAAGTATTTTGGATTTTAAACCATAGCAAGCCATGTGTGAAAAAAACGGAAGAGTCATATGCAATGTGCAAGCGTCTTATTAAGAATCTCATCTATAAACGATATGCTGGCTCAGGCAAAAACCAAAAATGAATCCAAAAAATATTTAAAGCAATAAAATAAAAAGTCTAGGGCTGCAAAAGAGAATTTTTTACTAAGAAACAGAAGTGTTATTCCCGTAAAAGAACTAAGAAGCCCGGACTAGAGGCAGTTATGACGTTGGCAAACTTTCAAAGAATAGTACAGTGTCATGCCCGTAATGAGATCAATGTTGATCCTCCATTAGAAGATTGGATAGAATATTGCAAATGTCACACATTGTGCCATGGAAGAGGGAAATAAATATGTATTCAACTTTTATTACAGTTATCATCTGGGTTCAGTATCGGGGCAAGATGACATTTTTGCATTCATTTTTAAAATGGCGAAATAATGTTAATCACATTAAAAAAAATGTGTTCCATTCACATTCTTTCTATACATCTCTACAACAAATTATTGCTAAAAAGTTTATGCTTCTCTTTACTTGATGCTAATATAGAATAACTAGCATAAATAGTCTTATTGCTTGCTTCCTTGTAAGTAGAAGCGAAATAGGGAGTACCATAGGTTAAAGTGATAGTCAAAAACTGGTTGCTATGTGACTGAAATCCCTTTGTATATATGGACAAATTCTTGTATGAGAAAAGGATAAGTTTTTAAAAGTTGAAACCAATAACAAGGAATATCTGAAAGACGATCAACTCAAAAAAACAAAAAAAAACAAAAAAAAAAAAAAAAAAACATGCTTATGACACAAATTGTGTGTTTTATCGTGATCTACATTTTTGTGTGGTAAGTTTTTGTCCATCTCTTAAGGTTTATCAGTTATCCAAAATTCCGTAAAATTCATCCAGAATAAAGTAGAAGCTATTTCCAGAAAAGTCAAGATATGGATTTTATTTGTCAGGATATAATATAGGATATTTTAATCCAAATCATTAAAGCCATTTTTTGATAAAACCAAAATTTTCGAAAAAAGTTCCATGTAAAGGGTAGTTTGGGGAGGGTATTTAACGGTCTTTTCGTTTTTGAGCTATGCTGTCCACAGACACACGCACACATACGACCTTTTTCCTTAAATGTTTTTTTTTTTTTTTGGATTCAACAGTATTTCCGGTGAAATCTCAGTATCGAATTTTTGGGTGCAATACCATACCTTCTCTATGCACTATGCATGTACATAGTACGTGTAGAGAAAGTAAAACTATGCAACTAAATATAATATATAAAAAATCCATTCTAATAATATATGTAAAGAAAACAAAATTACCTCGAAAAATGAACATAATAATGATCAACTGTCAACTTCAAGTTGCCCCGGTCTTCCCTATATCTTGAATTTTCTGGGAATAACCTCTGAATACCTCTGGATGAATTTTGCTGGATTTTGCATAACTAGTAAACTGTAAGAGACGGACAAAAACTTGCTACACAAAAAATTTAGATTTCGTTGAAACAAACAATTTATGTAGATAATATGTTTTTTTTTTCTCTCGTAGAGTTGACCATTTTTAAGACATTGTTTATTCTTGGTTTCAGTTTTAAAATACTTTTTCTCATATTGAAACTTTTCAACTCCTGGCCATTTAAAGAAACGGATCTCAATCCCATAGCAATCACATTATAAAACATGTGTCTGTTGGTTTAGCCTAGTGTATTCCCTTATTTCCCTTCTACTTATAAGAAACTAAGTAATAAGACCGCTTCTGCTAATGTTTATCTCGAGTAGCATGAAGTAGATAGAAGAATGAGCTTATTAACAATACTTTGTTACAGAGATGTAGAGAAAGTCATGTAAAAGGAACACATCAGATTTTTGTACTCTTTTCCTGACGTGAGTACCATTTATTGTGCAGAGAGCGTGAGAATAGAGTGGAAAATGTAAACAAGAGGACAAAAGAGGCTACCAGAGAAGGAAGTAGGGTTTCATGTTGTTATTCTATGCGAATGGTATCCACGTTGTTGCCACGACAATACAGTGTCACATTGGTGACAAGTTAAACCTTGTCTAGAACTTGGGGAACACGACATTTGATCTTCAACTAACGTTGCTTTCTTAGCTTAGTAGTATCGAGCGAGGAGGCCCTACCGTACTGCATTAGGGAGGTACCGGGTTCGATCCTCCGCAGCCGCCCACTCTGGCCCGTAGGTTTTTCGTAGTTTCTTCGGGGTCGTCAGGCGAATGCTGAGTTTCTCTCTGTCAAAACCCCGTCTCCATTATTTTCCGTTCATTCTGTTTCCCTCCCTTCTTTCAGATGTACTCCAGATTATTGGTGTCTGCATGCTCAACGGAAAAATTACTTCCCTGTACACAAGGTGGTTCCAGGTTGATGACCACTTGCATGCCCTCCTTGTCGGCCCGGAGTATCATCGGGTTTGGGACTTGCGGGTTCTCTAGTGGCGGTCTGTTTGCGGCCTGTGACCTGTGGTCTCCTGTGGTTTCTTCATTCAGCCCATCCTACTGGAGGGTGATAGCCACAATAGAGCTGCATAGGTAAGGTGAAGTCCGTTATATACCCTTTACTCCTCAAGTAGTTTGTAGTAAATATTGTATTCAGTCCAGAAATTCAATTTTCATTAATTATTTTTGTTTTATTACTTTCCTCAATTGAGAGCTGCCATGTAGACAAAGTATAACTATACAATTAAACTTTTTTAAAAATAAATTAACAATGCTAAAATTAATCGTATAACTAAGTACAAATAACATATAAAATTAGAAATGATAAACTTCAAACCTGATACAAATAGCACCTACAATCTTCTCAAAAAACACTTAAGTTCAAAATTACAGAACAAAACTTAATGAATCGTTATAGCACCAGCATTAATAACGAATACAAATGATTTCTGAGGATGAGAATAGATCCTCTGATTGCAATGATCGCTATTGTATGCAGTAGGCGTTTATCCAGACGTTTATCTTTCCAAAATTGGTGTAATTTTTTGGGGATTGTCCCTCTGGCTCCTATCATTAATCCGGTAACTGATATATTTTTAAGATTATATTTGTCTTTGTAAAAGGGAATGGTAGATTCATAAATTGCTTTTTTTTTCTGTGTCCACTTCTTCAGGTTGTTCACAGTGGGACTCAAAGCGAACAGTAGGATCAAGGATCACTCCGCTACCATCAGGACCTTAAAACCTTTTTGTTTCATGCTTGTTGCAATCAAGCTCCTAATTTTATGATGTCTGCTGTTTCGCAGTACCTCTCCATAAGGGCAGGCACCCAGAACATGTGCAAGTGTTTCGTGCTCCCTGCCACAGCGGCGGCAGAAGGTATTGTTCTGGGACCTACCCGGTAAGGAACGTACAGCAATAACTCAAGCAGTCATTTTGATGACGTCTCTCCATTCGGAGCAGGAAAGTCCGCGATGATCTCGGATCCACTTATTTGCAGGTGTATAGTTCCTTTTTGTGGTAACTCACTCCAAAGCTGAAATTCTCGTTCTCTTAAATATTTTCTTACTCTTCTCGCATCTGGGAGAAGACTTACTGGGTCTCTGATGTTACTCTGAGTGATGTTAAGATGTTGTAAACAGCTTTGAGTCTCCTGCTCAAAATTTCTTACGGCGTTAACAAGCGGGTCGTTTAAGTATTTTAAAACTTTACAGATGTTCAAATGTTGTAGTCGAACTTCCCATGAGGCGCGGAATAGACCAAGGCCTTTATATTTTCTCTCAGTATATACCATATGGTCTGGAACGTCTGTTGGTAATTGAAGAATAGTTTTTAGAGTGCATTTTAATATTTTGTCAGCGTCAACCAAACAATTTTGTGGAATTTTATCCATTGGAATAATTTGAAATGGATAAATTAAGGTCGTAGAGACAGATGAGTTTAAAATAACAAATTTCTGGTCTGCTTGTAAAAGGGGTGAACTTTCTAAAGTCTCAGCTTTCTTATGTAAATTCTCTAACGTTTGATGGCTGTCGAAAACTATTTCATATTTTAAATTAATGCCAAGATAACGTATTTTTTCTTCGGGATTTTGACACTGAATTGCATCGTTTTGAGAAATTATCAGATTATGTGGTGAATATTTTCCATTCTTTATGGATAAACAAACAGA